>JARHVA010000159.1:1972500-3172500 GCA_037957365.1 Torreya grandis | reverse complement strand
CAGTCTCATAAAACCAGATTGAATGTTTAGACAGCTAGAAAGTTAGATTTTAAGCTTGCTATTTTTGGAAAAAAGAAAATAGATAGAGACCGACGTCGGTATAAAAATTGATGTCAGTGAAGAAGGCTGTCGATGTCAGTCAGATGATCGATGCCAGTACAGACAAGTTGCCGACGTCGGTTACATGACCGATGTCGGTTACTGTGTTTTCTAGAAACTCAAAAAAAAAGTTTTTGGAAATGGAGAAGACGTCCTTACCAGCTCAAAAAAGACAGATAAAAATAGAAAATATGATAATGACAGACAGAGCCTAGCGTTAAATCCCTAGAAACAATTTTATTAAGATCGTGTGGCTTATGCCTTAATGGGATATTTGAGGAAGTTGGCTATAAGAAGGGTCCTAGAATAAGTAAGCTAAAGATGGTTTCAAGTATGTTAAGGTGCTCAAAAATCTGTATTAGCTTCCGTACAGGCATGGTGCTAAGGAGCAAGCTCCCCTCACTTCATGATTCCAGTGGTTAGCTGGTTTCGCTTAGCCAAAATATACTTTCACTATAGTTTAGACTCTTCCAGAGAACAGAGTTGGCTTTCCCCTTGGTGGTGAAATCCAAGTAGGATTGCCGGGTTGGGTAAGGTATCCGTTGGGTGATGAAATCCCAGTCGGGCCTTGTCTCAAGTGAGTTTGATGTTTAATTGAGTGCACGTGGTCTGGTAGTGTAACATCAAGTGATCTACGGTTTATTCAATATGCGTTTTACTAATTACTAAGTGTGGACTAGAAAGATGCAAGAAAACAAGAAATGAAATGCAGTAAATTTTAAAGTCTCAAATCAAAATATTAAATTGGAATGAAGACAAGTTAGAGAAAGGGTTGAAGAAAATGATTTTCTTACTAGTCTAGAAAATGCAAGAAAAAGGAAGAAAAAGTATTTTTTATTTCCTGCTTATGATTTTTTTAGAAAGAAGAAAGAACTGAAGGTTAAGAAGCCTAATGCAACTAAATGAACAAAGAAGAAAGGGAACCCAAGGAAGGCCCTAAAGGGGTCCCATCGGGCGTGCCAGAATGTTTCTATTCAAGTTTTGGTTTCAAATTTCAAAGGAGAGAATTAATGAGAAACTAAAAAAAGAATGGTCAAGGCTTGATGTGTACCTGGATAAAGTCTGCACACCATAATCCAGACGTTGTGAGTACTCCTCTTTGGCTGTGGAGGAATGACACCTGCAAAGAAAAGAAGCTTGGACAAAAGAAGGCATTAAATAGACAAATGGTGGGTTGTCAAGCGAAAGCTTGATCCCAGAAGTATGAAAACTTCCTTAAGGGATATAAACCCACTAATCAATAGAAGGAAATGTCTGATAAATAACTGAATAATGAAGAACTGAAAGTGATAAAAGATGGAAATGTAAAGGAGAAACAAAGACTTACTTGAAAGAAGCTGTCGGATTGATCACAGTCACTGACGTCGGTAAGGCTATTGGCATCGATTGGTCAAGGTGCCGACGTCGGTTGGGGTAATGATCGGCATCGGTCGGGGCAAATAGCTTGGACGGGGTCCAGACAGGTCTGTGGTCTGTGGACAGAGTCTGGTCAGGGTTTTGCTCTATGGACAAGGCCAAATAAGGGTCTAGGTTTGTTAACAGTCTTGAGACAAAGTTTTTGGGCTTGGTTGAATGGTCTGGGGTCTGAGTCTGAGAGTCTGGTTAAATGGGCAAAATGTATGGTCCGATAGAGAACGGAGGAAACAGGGAAGTGGATAAGTCAAGATGCGGGTCTGGCTTGGTTAACAGTCTGGTCTAAGGAGATATTGTTTGAAAGAAAATAACTGAAAAGAGAATAAAAACACAAACAATATACTTACCTGTGCCTTGTAGAAGGTGTGCTACTGATGATTCCCATACCTGCTGTTGATGTAGCTTGTGCAAAGAACCTGTTGCTGATAGAGAACCTGAAGCTGTTGCTGCACCTGAGGAAGAGATTGAGAGGCTTGATTGAGAGATTTCACAGATTGACAGATGGTCAAAGACGAAAGGATTCGTTAGTTGCTTCCAGAGATTAGCTAATTTCTGATTGGGATCTCCAAAGAGTCAAAAGAATTGGTTAAGTATAACCGACATCGGTGATTCTATCGGTGTCAGCCGATAGGTGATCGACGTCGACGGGGTTAGAACGGGAAAAACAAGCCACCAAGCCCATTTTTCATCTGCGAAGTGCACTATCTGTTGGAGAATGTCGAGGATTGTGCTAAATACGCACAAGAGTTTGTTAGGCGGTTAGAGAGAGTAGGAATTGGTCTTGGGTGAGTCATAGGATGGGAATTAGTCCAAGGCGAGGTGTCCTAGGTGAGGTGTCATGGGTAAGGTGTCAAAGGAGGGGGGTTAATTCAAAATAAGTTAATTATTTTAAATTAGTAATTGTTAGGAATGGGTTAGGAATGAAAGTGACCAAGGGTTAGACACTATTTAGGTGTCTACACGTATGTACCATCGTAGTCCGCCATGATATTTGAGAACTTTATGTTTCTCACTTTCTTGGATGCCCAATCTCGTAGATACAAAATAAAAAATGTCAGTGTAATCTTGAACAGACTGTTCCTTACCTTGGCGAAGTTGTTGCCACTTTATATACAGATCGTCATATGCTCTAATGGGGTAGTATTCTTCCTTTATAGTTTCTATGAAATCATCCCATATAGATTCCATCTCAAGGCCAATATCATCTGCATTGAATCTCTTTTTGTACACTTCCCACCAATATTTGATAGGAAATGATGCTTTTAGAAGAGCAAAAGTAATATTCTCTTTATTGATTAATTTATTTACAAAAAAATAAGATGACAATGGATCCAACCAATTTTCTACTGCATCAGCATTGATTTTGCCATTAAATGTAGGGATATCAAAATTCACCTGAACCTTGAAGGGTGTTGGGAAACTTAAAGGATGTGTGGGTGCGGATTATTGGGTGAATATTTTGTCAACCAGCTAACTGGTGAGCAAAATAGGTCTCTTCAACCATAGCATAAGAAGATTAGTCAGTCAGATTTGCAGGTTTACTACATCAACAGGGGACAAATCTCTCCTCTCATCAAAGAGAGGTTCCCTATAAGTATGAGATGCTTTATAATATATATATAAGCATAAAATAACACTCAGGGGTATGATAAGCCATCCATCTCTCTTTTTGTTAGAGATGATGTTAACAAATAAAGGAGAAAATCTTGGTAAAAACACTGAAGGCACTTCTATTCTTTTAGAAGTGTTTTTTCAGAAAACAACAAGAGTTCTTTGAGGTAGTAAAAGTAACTGGTAACCAAGGGCGTAGTAACTAGTAGCCTGAGATGTAGCACAAAGTCTCCACCTTGACTACCCAATAGTGAGATACGAAGGATAATGAGGGCACAAAGTCATCCCAAGGTCCTTTACACAGAAACATAATATGAAGGCTAATGAGGGCACAAAGTCATCCCAAGATCCTTTACATAAGAATAGAAAGAAAACACACTAAATGCAATTGTGGGGGCACAAAGTCTTTCCACAGTTGGCTTCAAGACACCTTCCTGATTACTTCTACTAGTTCTACTTGTTAGATCAAATAAATAAGAGTGCTTCTAAGAAATAGACATAAGAACTATTTCCTAAAATGGCACAAGCTATAACAACACAAAGTCTGCAATTAACTTGTTTTCTCATTCAGATAAAATAATATGAACAAAAATCTGAGCTCAAAGTCTCAGTAATGGAAAGATATCCTCTAGAGTTTTGCTTTTGATAATGGAAAGATCTCCTCTAGAATGATACAAGAGATTACAATATATAACAGCCAAGAAAGACTTGGAGCTTTGTTGCAAAGAATGGCCCATGATATGCATTCAATGCCTTGAATGCATTTTTGGTTCTATTAGGGAACCATGCTGGATCAGGGCAGTTGTCTTAACTATGGCGTGTCGATTTATCTCAAGTGTCTACTCCTGGGTCTGGATCATCTGATGTTTGAGTCGTAGTCTATTTTGTCTTTGCTCCCAAGGAGACAAATAGGCTATGTTTTCAATGTTTAAGGGCTCAAGAATCCACCTTGCAGATTGTTCCACCTACTGAAATAACTACTATGTAGATATTTTTGGTCTTCCCCCTTTCTTGCTATAATTTGAACCCTCGAGCTATCTTTTCCCCTTTCTAGTTCTTTTGGTTCTTCCTCTCGGTCTTCCTTTCAGCCTTGGCCTTAAGGCCTTTGAATGCATTTGGGTCCGTGTTTAAGCTTGCAAAGATCAACAGACACATTATTGCCACAAATTTGATGTCTGTGGGCCCATCATCATTCTTGGCAATTCCTTCATGTCTTTCCTGCTTGTCTTGGCCACTTGCCACTAATCTTAGCAAGTGACAGGTGGTATTTTCCACTGCTTTTTAGAAACACATTAAAACCTTCTGTAGTTGCCACGTGGCACCCTTCACAAAACTCTGGAAGAAGCTTATTGAAAGAAGCTTTATAAGAAACTTGAAATGCAGATGCATACACTTATCGTGATTCACTAAGTTTCAATGGGACATGTGGCATGTTTCACAAAGCTTTACATACTTTTGGAAGTCCTACAGAAGATGACACATGGCAGCTTCTGTCGAGTCTCCTAGAAACACTGTAGAAACATTCAGAACTCATTTAGACTCATGTAGATGTCCACACTTGTGCACTCCATTTATCTTACAAGGGACATGTGGCAAGTTTTGCTAATTTGAGAAGCAAATCATAATGTGTCTCGACAGATGACACTTGGTAGCTTCTGCTGCACTTTAGCAACTTATTCGGGGCCTACCATGATCTTTACTCAAATAATCAAAACAAAAGGAATGAACTGTAGAGTTTGAAACCTGGTGACTTTTGTAGTTTTGAGAAAAGCACATAGAAACCTTTCAAATTTTCCACTTGGCACCTTTCGTAGGACTCAAAGGGGAGCTTATTAAAAGAAACTATGAAGCTTATGAAAACTTGAAGCACAAATGCAAACAGGTATCGCGATCTGCTGAGTCATAACGAGACACAAGGAAGAAACTATGGATATTGACACTTGGCGGCCTCCATTGAGCTTTGCAAATGACACGTGGCACATTCTACTATTTTTTGAAATAAATTATAATGTGTCCCAGCAGGTGACACATGGCAACTTCCACTCTTTGGTCTTTTTCTTTTGGGTGCTCCTTTGAACTGCTTGATTGAATTGACTGATTGAACCAATTTTGGTTTAATAGTTCAACGGTTCATTCCTTTGTCTTGTTCGCTTAATTGACCACCTGAGCCAATCGTGCATTAAACATTTGAACCTTTGAACCGTGAAGTGGTTGAACCTGCTGAACCTTGATAAATCACTTGACTCTTTAAATCTTGTCGACGTCATTGAACCTTGAACTTGTTGAACCCTTGAACCCCTTTTTTGGTTCAAGGTTCAACGGTTCAATGGTTCAATCGTTGATTAGAAGCTTGCCGATGAACCCTATTGGTTGAACTAAGGCATTGAACCAATCCTGAAAATGCCTAAGTGTTGGAAACTTGCCCCTTTCTATTGAACTCGCCTGTTATAGCCATTAAACCCTGTGAACTTGTTAATTTCAAGCATGTTGAGTCCATAGATTTCTTCCTGTGAAGTTCGTAGAAATCGAGTCTGTAGAATCCCGCCTGTAGGGTCCATAGAATCAAGCCTATAGAGTACGTAGAATTTTGAGAAGCTTGAAAAATGAAGAATTTGAATGCTCAGAACAAATTTCAAAAAGGGAAGAGACAATTTTGGTCTTACAGGGCCCAAAATAGTTCATAGGTTGTCCAAAAAATGAGTGACATTTTTTGGGGACAACAGTTGGCTCCAGTTGAGGAACTTCCTTCAGTTAAAAACTTGGAACAGCTGAGGGGAGTAGAAACTAGAATCTTTAGTGCCTTGAAGTATGCCATTGGGTTATGGAGTCATGCAACCAAAAAGAAAAGCTCCAAAAAATGAAAATGAACGACACAAAGCAGACACAAAGACTATACAAATATACATATGTACAGGTGAACTTATCTGATACTTCAAGAGTTGAAGTGCTTCAGATACTACCCATTGTGAGGCAGAGAAAAGGGTGTACCATCTTGATACCTCAATAGGAAACTATTTTCACCATTGAGCTGATGAATAGTAAAAGGGCCCCTCTATAGGGAGTCAAACTTTCCATGCATTCCCTTTGGTTCTCTCCTCTTATCCCACAGGAGGACTTGATTTCCAATATGGAAATCATGGTTCTTTGCTTTTTGGTCAAAAAGCTTCTTCACCAGACCTTGATGGGCAGTAATTCGGTCCACCACCATGGTTCTCTACTCATCCAGCTCAGTCAGACACATGATCCTCTTATCAATGGAGCTTTCATATGTCTGATCTTCAATTGCCTTAGCCAATTTCAATGCTGACAATTCCAGAGTGATTGGTATCTCAGTATTGAGTCCATAAAGAAGTTGGAAATGAGACATACCAATTGCCCTTTTTGGTGTAATTCTATCTGCCCATAGAGCATCAACCAATGCTTTATGCCATGTTCTTTGGTTGTCATCCACCAGCTTCTTGATGATAGTCACTAGGTTCTTATTGCTTGATTTAGCTTGTCCATCCTCTTGTGGAAAGTAATCAGAAGAGTGAAAGAGGGTGATCTCGTAGTAAAAATAAAACTAAGTAATCTCTCGAGAAGTGAAACAAGCTGCATTGTCAGTGACAATCTTGGTTGGGACCCCAAACTTGGAAATGATGTTCTCTTTGAAGAAATTGCACACTACTTTTGAAGTAGCATGTTTGGTTGGAATTGCTTCCACCCACTTGGTAAAGTAGTCCATGGTTGTAAGGACATAATCATGTCTAACACTAGAAGATGGGTTTACAACACCAATGAAATCAATTTCCCATTACTGGAATGGCTCTTCTATGACAACTGGCTTGAGAGGTAGGGCAACTAACTTGGGTCTCCCAACAAATTGCTGGCATAGTTCACATTTCCTTACCCACTTGTATGCATCTTGAAAGAGAGTTGGCCAGTAATACCTAGCTTGTAGAATCTTATGGGCAGTCACAGGAGCAAAGAAATGTCCTCCACAGGCCGAATTATGGAAGGATCTCAAAAGTTGGTTCTGTTGTTGTTTATCCATGCAACGAAAGAACACTCCATCAAGGCTCCTCTTGTACAGGCCATTGTCCCAGAGGATAAAATTGGTAGCTTTTAGTTTGACAGTCCTCATTTTTTTATGAGATAGGTGGGATGGACACTCACTGTAAGTAAGGAAATGAGCAACATCTGAATACCACTCATTCGTAGTGGAGACAAAGAGGACTGTTAACGTGTCTTCTTCTTTCGATTCTTCATGCTCAGTACCTTCTAGTTTATTATCAGTAATTAATTGGCATAGGCCCTTTCCCCATACCAGCTTGGTTGGCTTGATAGCTAGATCAAACTCTTGGATCTTTGCAATTCAATTGCCTCTTTTCATCCCAAACTCCTACTAAGTTAGTATGGATTTAACTATGGTATCAGGAACCAATGCAGTAGTGTGTGAATTCAAAATGTAGAAGTGGAAATGCTTTACTGCCTTCACCACTGCATAAGCATGCTTCTCCATGTTTCAGTGTTTTAGCTTATGAGCTTTGAGAGGATAGCTCATAAAGGAAATGAGAGATTCTGCACCTTATTGGTTTTATTGAACCAAAATTGCTGAAAGTGTGTTCAAAAGCATAATTGTACATGGTGAAATCTTTGTCATAATCTAGACAAACCAGAATTGGGGCATGGACAATGGCAGTCTTGATATTCTCAAATGCTAATTTGCCTTCTTCAATCTAGCCGAAGGTGGCCTTTTCCTTCATCATGTTTACAATGTGCCTAGTCTTCTCAGCAAACTCAGGGATGAACCTCCGTAAGAAATTTACCTTTTCAAAGAAAGAGTGAACAATAGTCTTACTTGTGGGAATGGTAAGCTCTTCGATAGATTTGCCTCTATCTGAGTCAATTTTTATGCCTTTTTTAGACATAATGTGTCTGAGAAGTTTCCCCTCTATTACTCCAAAAATTGACTTCTTGGGGTTTAAGAAAATGCCATTCTGGCGGTAGCATTCCATCACATGTTGCAAGTGGCGTACATGATCTAGGCGATACTTCAAAAATATGGTCAAGTCATCAAGATAAACTACAATGAACTTACCCATCTCATCCTTTAAAGCAAGGTCCATTTCTCTCTAGAAGGTGGTGCCAACATTTATCAAACCAAAAGACATCCTTCTATATGCAAACGTGCCCCAAGGCAAGGTGAAAGTAGTCTTGTGCTGGTCTGCCTCACCAACTTCAACCTGATTATAATCTTGAGAAGCCATCTAGCATTGATAACGTCTCCAAACTAGTCACTATCTGAAGCACTTGATCCATTATTGGCAAAGGATAGTTATCCTTCAAGCATGACTGATTCAAGTTCTTGAAATCCACACAAAGGCAAATTTTACCATTCTTCTTCTTTACAGGAACTATATTTGCAATCCATGTGAAATGATGAATTAGAAAGATTATCTTAGCATTTAGCATTTTTTGTATATCAGACAAAATGGTACCTGATATGTTTTGATTATACTACCTAGACTTTTGCCTGTAAGGTGCCAAATCAACCTTGAGAGGAATGTCATGTCAAATTTCATCAGGCCTGAGTGACTTCAGGTCATCATAAGAGTAAGCTAAGATGTCCATGTACTGGCTGAGCAAAGTAGTGAACTCGAACCTCTCCTCGGGAGTATAACATTTACCAATGTTAACCATCTTGGGATCTCCCTTGGTTCCCAGATTTACTTGATCAAACTCCTGAGAGGGGCTTGAATCTATTCACTACTATTTGGTGAATTTGTCATGCTCAAATAGCTTCTCAAGGGAAACTAGGCCTTTGGAAATCTTATTCCCTTTAAGTTGCAAGAACTCTTCCCCTACGTTTGTATTTGATTCAAGAGTTATTTCAAGTTTATGAGGTTCACTACCTTTAAAATGTAGCCATTCAACGCTGTCCTTTTGCTCCAGGAAGGCAATGATTTGACTATCATTGTTAAACACCTGCCAATGACTGGCATTATCAGATACACTTGGTCTAAAGACCAACTCAATAGTGTACCTATCTCCTTTGAAGTCTGAGTGGGGGACCAAGAGAGTAGCTAAAACAACTAGTGCATCAGTTTGATAATTGAATTCTCTAGCAATGGCAGAGATGCTGAAAGCATCAAAGTTTTCAATTTGGTCCCAGACTAGATTGCGGTAGTGGCACAATATTTCATTCTTGGCTTGACACAGGTTTCTCACCTAACAAACCACCAGTTCAGCATCTCCTTTGGCATGAAGGAGCTTGATGCCTTTGTCCTGAGCTACCTTTAATCTGAGTAAGAGAGATTCATACTTAGCAGTGTTGTTGGTATTGTTGAACTGTAACTTGTATGATGAAAGAAAAATATCTCTTTAAGGAGATATCAACACAATTTTGGCTTCTAAATCAGTAGAGGAGCAGCTGCCATCAAATTTTAGTATCCATACCTCGTTAGACACTACTTTTCCTTTAGATTCCTCTTCATTCAGAGGTGGAGATCCTTCTACCAATTCTTCTGCTGTTCCAGCTAAAACAATCTTCAAGTTGTCACCTTCAAGAGCTTCATCAGATGCTTTATAAGCTTTTTCCATGGACAAAAAGTAGTTACCCATGCCTGAAGACTCAAATAGAATTTGAGCTTCAGGTGTTGAGGTCTGAGTAACCACATATTTCACTTCCTTCTCAGGGAGCAGCCTCTTCATAACACCCTTGAATGGAATCCTTGCTTTAGATAGGTCCATGCTTAATTCACCTCCAACATCTTTGCAGAAGATTCATCTAAAAAGGATGCCATATGATGTTGGGATGTCAGCCACCAGAACAATCATCTTGATTCTTTTATCTGAAAAAGTTGCAAATACAAATTAAGTGTCCTTGATTTGTCCCAGTAGAGGTACTTGCTTGTTCTCGATGGAAAAACATCTCCCAAACATATTCGTCAGTGTCAAACCAAGGGATTATACCACTTTGGAAAGCATAACATTGTCTGAGGCTACAGAATCAATGATGCAGTTGTTCAGCTGATGTCCATTTATCAACAATGATACATAACAAGGTTCGGTCCTACCAGGAGCAGCAGGAGGGGTAATGACAAGGTTGTTCCTGGTGGGTGCATTATTGGGGGGATCACGAGTCACCTTGAGAATTGCTTATCCTGTAGGGACAACTTGGTTTTTAATGCATTGAACCAATTTATCTAATTGCTTAGGATGGGACTGCAGAAATTCAAATTCAAACATTTAAATTTTAGTTTTCTTTATATGGTCAATTATGTCAAATATCTAGAATGAGCTAGGAGCAGAGGATGGGAGTTCATCCTTTTGATCCTTGGGAGGAGGAGAACTGGACTGTGAATTTGAAGTAGAAGGCACATGGATATTTGGGGTACTTACCTTTTTCACAATCACTAGGTCCTTTGGTTGGGAAGGAATAGTGGTTCCCCGCTTAGTGATTGAAATTGCTGGTCAAGGTCATTCCATTGCTTTCTTCTTACCAGCTGGTTGAGCTTATTGGTTCTTAGACTGGGTGAATACAACATATGATCCCTCAGTTGCATTACCTTCACTTTCTAGTTCATCTTGATAATTCAGGAAACCAATATTGGAGTCGCCAGCTAATTCTTCTTCTTTCTCAGTGAAGAGATTAGCGTTATCTTTAAGATTCAACTCAAGCTGGAATGAGAAATCCGATTTAGCTTCAAGATACCCAACTACTGAGTTGGTTGGAGGTGCTTCAATGGCAAGGTTATTCCTATGAGGGGGAGGGAGACAATTTGCTTGCCCTTGAATCTTGGTAGCATTGCTTTGATATGGTTGATTCTGAAATGTCCTATTTGGTACATCTCTTTATGAAGGAGTAGATGACATCCCTTGTGCCATTTTTTTTTGAGGGCCAACAATTTATTTGCCAGCTTCTGCACCATTGGATCAATGGTGGTTGAAGGTGAGTATTCAAAAGATGAAGAGGATTTACCTCTGTTTGGATCTCTCCTTATCTTTCTTGCCAATATAAGGCCATCTTCTACCTCAATAGCCAAGTTTTGAGCAACCTGAAGGTCTATGTGGCTAGCACGTCTCAGCAGAAAACTCACTTCAGGCAACTGTGAGTTGACGAAGAAGCATTTGAGGTTTTTAGGTGTGGGTTGAGCAATAGCAGGAATCTGATTCCTGAGTTTGTCAAACTTTGCTATGAAATCCCTCATGGGTTCATGAGGTTCTTTCTTCATCTGTGTGACCTGAGCCTACAAGGCATGCACATCTTTTAAAGGCTTGAACCTAGCTTCAAACCTAGCTTTGAGAATGTCCCAATCAGTCATTGATCTAGCTTGCAGATGGTAGAACCAGTCTGTAGTAGCACCTTATAATGTTTCCACAAAAAGCCTGACTGCCACGTCTTCAAATTTCATGCCTATCACACCACAAGTGATGTTGAAGGTTGCAATGTGTTCATCAGGGTGAACTCTCTCGTCACCAAAGAATTTGGAGTTCTTTCTTGAGTTGCATGGAAGTTCATGCAGAGGTGGAGTAAAATTAAGTGGGCCAAAAGAGTTACCCCAGGGGCCTTGAACTGCCATGATGGGATTATGAAAAAGAGAGATAATAAATCTGAGTGGCATGTGGATAGGCAAAGCTCTGCTAATAGCAAAAAAGAAAACTTTGCCTTGTGTTGGTGTCCTAGTATGGGTAGGAGGAACACTCCTAGATCTTTGGACTTGATGTTGGGGAGGGAACAAGTTGAAATTACCCTATTTCACTAACTCAAAAATAGGATCAACAACACCTTGGGCTCTTTAGCTTCTAGTATAGCGTGGAGTTGCTAGATTGTAGAATAAAAATGGGAATGAACTGGCCCTGCTTCAGCTTTGAAGCTTGAGGCTTCAAATTGCGCGTTCTATCTCAGTTGGCATGGAGGTGGATGGAGATGGTAAGGCTATAATGATAATGGGTAAGACACAAAATGGAGTCACCAGAGTCTATAATGGATAAGGGTAGGGACAACTTCAATCTGAAACTTGAAGCTTCAGATTGCACGTAACATCCCCTGTGGAGTTGCCAAAAACTGTTGGGTGAATATTTTGTCAACTAGCTAACTGGTGAATAAAATAGGTCTCTTCAACCACATCATAGGAAGATTGGTCAGCCAGATGTGCAGGTTTACTACATCAACAATGGACAAATCTCTCCTCTCATCAAGGGGAGGTTCCCTATAAGTATGAGATGCTATATACTACATATATAAGCAAAAAATAACACTCAGGGGTAGGATAAGCCATCCATCTCTCTTTTTCTAGAGATGATGTTAACAAATAGAGGAGAAAATCTTGGTAAAAACACTGAAGGCACTTCTCTTCTTTCATAAGTGTTCTTGCGAGAAACAACAAGAGTTCTTTCAGGTAGTAAAAGTAACTGGTAACCAAGGGCGTAGTAATCAGTAGCTTGAGATGTAGCACAAAGTCTCCACCTCGACTGCCCAAGAGTGAGATACGAAGGTCAATGAGGGCATAAAGTCATCCTAAGGTCCTTAACATAGAAATAGAATACTTAGGATAATGACGGCACAAAGTCGTCCCAAGATCCTTTACACATAAGAACAAAAAGAACACACACTAAATGCAATTGTAGGGGCACAAAGTCTCTCCACAGTTGGCTTCAGAACACCTTCCTAATTACTTCTACTATTTCTACTTGTTAGATCAAATAAACAAGAATGCTCTTAAGAAACAGACATAAGAACTATTTTCTAAAATAACACAAGCTATAACAACACAAAGTCTACAATTAACTTGCTTTCTCATTCAGATAAAATAATATGAACAACAATTTGAGCTCAAAGTCTCAGTAATGCCTTTCAATTTGGGCAGAGTTTTGCTTCTGGTAATGGGAAGATCTCCTCTAGAATGATACAAGAGATCACAATATATAGCAGCCAAGAAAGACTTAGTGCTTTGTTTCATAGAACGGCCTATGATGTGCATTCAATGCCTTGAATGCATTTTTGGTTCTGTCAGGGAACCATGCTGGATCAAGGTGGCTATCTTAACTATGGCGTGTCGATTCATGTCAAGTGTCTACTCCTGGGTCTGGATCATCTGATGTTTACGCTGCAGTCCATTTTGTCTTTACTCCCATGGGGACAAACATGTCGTCTCTTCAATGTTTAAGGGCTCAAGAATCCACCTTGCAAATTGTTCCACCTACTGAAATAACTACTACGCATATATTTCTGGTCTTCCCCCTTTCTTGTTACAATTTGAGCCCTTGAGTTATCTTTTCCCCTTTCTGGTTCTTTTGGTTCTTCCTCTCAATGGTTCTTCCTTTTGGCCTTGGCCTTAAGGCTTTTGAATGCATTCAGGTCCACATTTAAGCCTGTAAAGATCAACAGACACTTTATTGCCACAAATTTGATGTCTGCGGGCCCATCATCATTCTTGGTAATTCCTTGATGTCTTTCCCATTTGCCTTGGCCGCTTTTTATTGATTTCAGCGAGTGACACGTGGCATTTTCCATTGCTTTTTAGAAACACATATTAAAACCTTTCGTAGTTGCCATGTGGCACCCTCCACAGAACTCTGAAAGAAGCTTTATAAGAAACTTGAAATGTAGATGCAAACACTTGTCGTGCTCTACTAAGTTTTAACGGGACACGTGGCATGTTTCGTGAAGCTTTAGATACTTTTTGGAGTCCTACGAAAAATGACACGTGGCATCTTCTACCAAGTCTCCTAGAAAAACTATAGAAACATTCAAAACTCATTTGGATTCATGCGAATGTTGACACTTGGTGCATTCCATTTATCTTACAAGGGACATGTGGCAAGTTTCACTGCTTTGAGAAGCGAATCATAATGTGTCTCAACAGATGATACTTGGCAGCTTTCGCTGCACTTTAGCAACTTATCTGGGGCCTACCACAGTCCTTACTCAAATAATCAAAACAAAAAGAAAGAACTGCAGAGTTTGACACTTGGCATCTATCACTGAGCTTTCCAAGGGACACATGGTGACCTCTATAATTTTGAGAAAAGCACATAGAAACCTTTCGTATTTGCCACTTGTCACCTTCCATGAGACTCAGAGGGGAGCTTATTGAAAGAAGCTATGAAGCTTATGGAAATTTGAAGCATGGATGTAGACACTTTTCGTGATCTGTTGAGTCATAATGGGACACAAGGAAGAAACTATAGATATTGACACTTGCTGGCCTCTGCTGAGCTTTTCAGATGACACATGACATGTTCTGATGTTTTGTTGAAACAAATTATAATGTGTCCCGGTAGGTGACACGTGGTAGCTTCCGCTCTTTGGTCTTTTTCTTTCGAGTGCTCCTTTGAACCATTTGATTGAACTGACCAATTGAACCAATTTTGGTTCAATGGTTCAATAGTTCATTCCTTTGTCATGTTCGTTTAATTGATCACTTGAGCCAATCGTGCGTTGAACCTTTGAATCGTGAAGTGGTCGAACCTGTTGAACCTTGACAAAGCACTTGACTCTTTGAAGCTTGCTGATGTCATTGAACCTTGAACCTGTTGAACCCTTGAACCCTTTTTTTGGTTCAAGGTTCAACGGTTCAATGGTTCAATCCTTGCTTAGAAGCTTGTCGATGAACCCTGTTGGTTGAACTAAGGCATTGAACCAATCTTGAAAATGCCTAAGTGTTGGAAACTTGTCCCTTTTAATTGAACTCATCTGCTATAGCTATTGAACCCTGTGAACCTGTTAATTTCAAGCATATTGAGACTATAAATTTCTTCTTGCAAAGTCTGTAGAAATCGAGTTTGTAGAATCCTGTATGTAGAGTCTGTAGAATCAAGCCTGCAGAGTCTGTAGAATTTTGAGAAACTTGAAAAATGAGGAATTTGAATGCTCAGAACAAATTTCAAAAATTGAAGAGATAATTTTGGTCTTGCAGGGCCCAAAATAGTTCATAGGTTGTCAAAAAAATGAGTGACATTTTTTGGGGACAACACGGATGAGGAGCCATAATTTCCCATCAAAATTTGTTGGAGAATTTGAATGAATTGTTCTAGTATTTGTGCTTGTTGTTGTTGGAGGGCTTCATTCACCATTTCCTTGAAAGGATCAGATCTCTCGGTGTTGTCTACCATTTGAAGTCATTTGGAGCGAATAGGTGGATAGTCTGCTGGTTCTATTTTCCACCCAAGCTTCTTATAATCTAACCTCATCCTTGGGATCATACACTCTAAATACAAACCAATATGATACCACTGATTCAAAACTTGAAAGCTTTGGTTGAAAGATAATTTAGAAATAAAAACAACACAATTCAAATAATGCTATCTCTAAAACGAGATGTTTTATTGATCAAAATTGCAGACCCAATCATATGCCTATCTCTGAGAAGAGATGTCTAATTTCTATTTCAGGTTACATCTTCATTTATACATGTTTTGAAGGTATGAGGAGGATGTATAAGGTCACCAATCTTGAGGGAGATTAAGTGGTTTAACTTCCATGATTTACAACAATATAAAATTCAAATAAGTACTATTTTTAGAAACTTACTATTTGTCATCTGAATTGTTGCTCGGATCACACAACATTCCTATAGCGGTTGAATTGATTTCATCTATCTTTGTTATTGGCTTATGCTAGTTTTGATGCTTATGATTAGATTGGATGTTGGTTCTGGCCACTTCCCTAATTGGTAACTTGATTTTGATTAATTGACGTAAGTTTTATGATCCCTTTATTAATAAGGGCTCACTTAATTAACAAACCTTTATCGATGATCTCCTTGAAAGTATGTGCACATTATAGTGCTAGATGATAAGCTATCTCACTATAAAAATTTTTAGTAAACAAAGCTACTAATTATTTATCTGGTAAACTATAGATGAATCAACTTGAAAGGGCTCTCCATCACTATAAATAACTTGCAAAATTCTCATCAACATTTTGTTTTGTTTGTGTTATCAACCAATGAAATCTCATGTTTAAGATTATAGGAAAAGTGCTACATAAACTTATCAGAAAGTTCATCAAAATTTGTTATTGAATTCTTGGGCAACTTTAAAAACCACTCCAAGGCTTATCCATCCAAGCTCCATGGAAACAAAAACAAAAGGTATATATCTCTATATGCAATTGGTTGACATGCGACAAAGAACTTAGTTAAATGGGCCTTAAGGTCACCTTTTTCTTTGTATTTGTTCATTTTTATTGGTTCATATCCTAGAGGAAATGGTATTTGCAAGTACTCCATGTTGAATGGATAAGAACACACGTCATCGAACTTAATTTTTTTAGTTTATTTCTCAACCTCAATGGCAACAATTG
The DNA here is from genome assembly GCA_037957365.1 of Torreya grandis. Taxonomy (NCBI): domain Eukaryota; kingdom Viridiplantae; phylum Streptophyta; class Pinopsida; order Cupressales; family Taxaceae; genus Torreya; species Torreya grandis. The sequence continues at coordinate 3,156,086 of JARHVA010000159.1, read as the reverse complement.
CATCCTTCATCTCTTGTAATTCTTAGGATAGGAAACTGGAAGGAACATTGGTTTGAGGAGAATATAGGTTTGGGTAGATGGTTGGGAGGTCAAAAGTGGGACACTTTGACTAGGGTATGATGAAGATATCTGTTTCGGCATACTGGTTTGGTTGGGAAATGAACTAGGAATATGCATACGTAGATTAAGATGTACTTGAAATTGCATATTTAGTTACATGATATTCTAGTTTGGGTTGGCTATGAAGGTTTGACTTGGAGGATTTTATGGTTGGAATGGAGGGATATAACTATATTTTGCCTGTTGTGGTTGAAAAGGGACATGTTGTCAGCTAATCGAACGTTGTTGTTGAGTAGGAACTTGTGGACCAAGACCCTGTCTCTAAACTTGTGGCACATTTTGAATATATTATTGTCTAGTAGGTACTTAAGAAACATGGGAGCTTCCTTGTTGCACGAATCCTTATGGGGAAGCAATAACATGTTGAAGATTTGACATCTATCATTGAGAAATATTTACATGTTGTTGACTATTCATCATTTGGTTTTGGATTGGTACAATGGTCTACGATTGAGGAGGTATATTTGCCGCTACCTGATGAGGTGGAACATTAGTTGCCCCTTATTGATGTGGCAATATATTCACCCTTTGTTGCATTGGTATACTAGATTGTGCCAGTTGTTGTGGAATACTACTCATCACTTGTTGAGGAGTAAGATTCATCACATTCAACTATTGAGGCACGACATTGGTCACTGGTTGACTACCTAATCATAATGGTTGCACACTTGATGAACCAAATGGTTGAGGTTGGGATGCAGAAACTCTTACTCCCTTGTATGGTGGTCCACTCACGGTATTAACTACAAACACATGTTGTTGACTAATTGTTTGTGTGTTAGTACCACTTTGATTTGGATTAGACATTGCTTGCACATTATCCACTATATTTTGCTCATTATTTTACATAGAAGCAGAAGACACTTCTTCAATAATGGACATATATAGCAAGTTGTCTATCAAAGTGTTTTGCATGAATGGGTCTGAACTATGATTGTCTTGACCAGTTAACTTTATCAAAACTCTTATTGAAGGAACTAAGTCAATAAGAGGTTTGCTCACCATGGTCATCTGATTGAAATTATATGCTAGATTCAGATAGGTTTGATATGCCATCTGCATTTGGTTAAAGTGGTCTTCCATGAGGTTTTTGCCTTTATTAGGCTTATTAGGGTTCTAATACATTGTTTGGACTAGAGCCAAAGGATTGCTAGAAGAAGCCTGTTGATGATAAATTATGTTATTGGGAATTCTTACTAGGCTTGGTAAATTCTCATGAGGGAAGATTGCTGGAAACTTGGCCCCTACCTCTATGGCTTGCTTTGTTCTCTAAAAAATGATGCTAAAATAAAAATGGATCATATGTGGAAGACATATTAGTAGAGCATGATTGTTGAGGAATTGGTTCGTTAGCTGTGAGTATTGTAGCTAGGTATTATGTGGTTTATTCTTGGTCTTGTTCTGAATAAGGTTGTGTATTAAGCAAGTAGTTAGCCAAAGGATCTTGGCTTTGTGCCCCTAATTTAGTATTATAAAAGGGATAAATATTCATCTAATAAGCAATATTATCTGCATAGGGGTCTTGCACCATTTATTCCTATGCAACCACATTACTAATCCCTGGATTGTACATGAGTCCACTATGAGTGTAGGAATACATGTTGGGATCCATAGTCAAAGCTTTGTGATAGAAAGGGGAGAGAGTTATACAAAATCTAAAAAGATAATGTCTAAAAAGATGATGTTCAAACTTGGTCTAGACTCGTCAAAAGGATCAAAAGGTTTATGTAAAGATTTATTATAACACAAGCTAACGTTAAGTGTTTAACGTTACACGTCTTACATAAAAAGATTAAGTAAATGAACCAAAAAAAAATGCTAAATGCTCAGGTAAAAGTGTTTCAAATTAGTCTAATCTAAGAAATTAAAATTTTCTAGGTCTTTTGGCCAAATGTGGCATCAAAAACTAGACTCAAACAAGACATGCATTAGGACTCTTGGCCAAATGACGTCAAAAGCTAGACTTTGAAAATAAATGAAAATTTTAATCTAATAGATTTGAAACACTTCTTAAAAACATTAGGCACTTGATTCTTCGACATGGACTCAATCAAATAGGTATAAGGTATGAAACAAAAGGTATTTTAGAGAGAGTTTATTTTCTCACAAATAATGATATAAAACTTGGTTTTTTTGACAAATAAGCTAGACAAAAGTGAACGGCGTAACTGTGCTAGACAAAGGTTCAAAAAAGTATACTTGGATTGGTTTGAAAATGTAGGAATATATTTGAACTCTATGTAAGAGGTCCTATGAAATAATATCTGAAATGTTTTGGGTAGCGTAACAGTGCTAGACTACCCAAAAGATGTGACAAAATGCTTGTTTCAAAAACTCTCTAAGGCAAAGATACTTTCTCATAAATCTAACAGCATAAAACTACATTTATTGACTCAAAATGTTATGGTGAATAAAGTCGAAGTGCAAGTGTTTAGCATTAAATGACTTAAGTCTATCATGTAGTGATAATGATCATGACTCTTAAACGGCCTGCATCCTAAATTGAAAATTAAACCTAAGCTCCCTCAAGTTTAGTGCAAATGGTGAACCCACTTAACACATCAACCATATGAACTTATAAACGTGCAATTTTGAATTTAGATTATAAATGAAGGACTTAAACAACTTTGGCAAAGGTATAGAGTCAATTGGGTAGCATAACTATGCCAAAATGGATGATATGACTCCATGTTTTGATGAACACTGAACATGGCAAATTGATGATTTCATGTGGGAAATATATCTCCTTTTTGTTCAAAGGAAAATGAGGACCATCTGTTTGGTTTGCATCATTTGTTTACACCAAGTTTTGACTCCAAATAAGACTTTAAATTAAGACAAAACCAACTGATTAATCACTCTCAGAACCTAAACTGACAAGGTTGCTTGGTATTATTAGAATCCATCAATATACGTCATTTAAGAGGATTTTAAGTGTTCATCCAAAACTAAATGTGCATTATATAGTAGGGTTTTTACACCTCCCTTCCCTCAAATGATAGTATTATGACATGGACCTTGAGGCGCACCTTACACCAATAATACTTTTATGGCAAGTGGGGATTTATCTAAGATCTACAAGTTTCCAAATGTTCTAGGGGAATAAATTGCACAATGAATTTCACATCAAATAATTCAAAATAAAAGCATGGATTTTGGGATGGTATCACTTGTCTAGTTACAAAAAGGTCTAATCTTTTTTGCAACCACTACATCCTATTGTTCACTCAATGTAGTGCGATGTCTAAAGTGCCACTATGTCCCATGTGCAACTCCAATATGGAGCCAAATAAATTCGATGTCAGGAGGTGAAACCTCGATTCAAATCTTCCTTAAAGAACTCATGAGAGGTAATGACGTCCCCCTCTAAAGCCAAGTTTACATGAAATAAAGAAAGCATAAAATAGAAAGACATTAGGGTCATTGTGAAGGTCACCCAATACTTTTGTGAGTTTTTGGGGAGTGCTTTAGACGATGTTCTTTCTATGCCTTGGACTAGGCAATTTGTGAATAAGGAAAGCACTTTTGATTATAAGGGTTCCCTAAAGGGGATAAATGGAATAACAGACATGTAACATCCTTGTATTTTATGAAAAAAAAATGCTAATTGAAATAATGAAAATAAAATTGACAAGTGTGTTCAATTTTAAGCCCAAATGAAATATTTGGTGGTGTTCAACCCCTTGGTCTTAAAATTGTAAACTTTGAAAATTAATGCTAAAAACTTACTTAAGCACCTAAATGTTATATTAAGTACCAAAATAATGTTCCTAGTTCATTTTACAACATACAAAAGATGATTTAAACACATCTTAGCAATTTTTCAAGTTGATCCTGCAAGAAAAATGTTGGAAAGTGGCTTAGCTTTGAAGCATTTTTAAAGATGAAACAATTAACTTAGAAAAATGAACTCTCGGATTGACACAGTCGAGTTGGGATCTGAGTCGGAGTGAGTTGGGTCAGGTCAGGGCAAGTTAGGATCCGAGTCAGGGCAAGTTGGGATCTGAGTAGGGGTGAGTTGGGCTCTGAGTTGGGGTGAGTTGGGATCTAAGTTAAGGAGAGTTTGGATTTGAGTTAGGTGAGTTGGGATCTGAGAACAAAATTGTGAGTTCTAAAAAATAAGCTTTTTACTCAAATCTTCACCTTTTTTGCTTCCACACTTCAAGATCCTACATGATAATGGTTAGCATGTTACTTGTAGGTGCTATTTTATCAAATTTATGGGGTGCGGTCCTATCGGACATGCAATTATGTGAAATAGGAATTTGACTCAAGAGAGGTGATTAGTATTGTGTTAGTCTAAAAATGCAAACAAATTGATAAAAACACACTAATTAGCATACATCTCTAGGTCTAGTTACTAGGGTGAGCTTAATAACAAAAATAAATGAAAAGCACAACTAAAAGTTAAAGAAAAACAAGAATTATTCACCTTCCTTGGATGCTCCAAATGCTTCTTGTAGTGGCTTGCTCGGCTTATGTTCATGAAGTCTGCATCAAAGGAGGCTTGGCTATCTTCTCTTCTCCTTGGCACCTTGTGGATTTGGCTTGGCTTGGCTCAATATTTTGGCATCATAACTTTGGCATGTGAAAGCTCTTGGAATCAATTTGACATGGTAACTTTGCATAAATTAAGTTTAAAAATGATGTTCATGGCCTCTCTATTTATAAATTTTTAAGAATGACCAAAATCAACCATGACTGTCCATCTCAAGATTGAGATGTGTGGTCATGGATTAATTGAATTAAATAATTAAAATCCATAATTATCCTCATCATGACTTTGGAATAAGGGACATTAATGAGGCATGGGAGGTAATAAAGAGGTATGAGAGACTCATAATCCTGATATTTGTGGCATTTATGGCCTAGGGATGTCTTCCCAAGAAATGAGGTCACCTGATGATGAAGATATTCAATATTCATTTCCAGAAATAAGATTTCAACAAGTTTCCATGGAATTATTAATTAGGCCTTGATTTAGATTAATAATCTCTTAAGCATGATTAAGCACTTTGTGCACAAATTACTCAAATTGATCAAAATGCCTTGTTATTGATCTAAAATTTATCTGGATTGGAATTCAAAGTTAATGTTTGATTCATTAGATCCGTTATCCCATTTAGGATGTTTCCAACACCAAATAACAAAGACATGCATCTTGTACAAGAAATTTGATAGAAAAGAGCAATCTAGAACACCTAGGTGCAAAATTGGCATTTTGACTCGAAATGATTTGATCAAAGTTAGCTAGCCCATAAATTGCATTACCCCATTTAATGATACCCTAGCTAAAATTGGCACTTGAATATGCCATTGTCAACTCATTTAATGTGCTTTAGTGTTTTTAGGCCAAATTATGCATTTTGGTGGAAATTGGTCAAAAGTCTAATTAGAGGTCATCGATGGCCAGATTTAGATGTCTACATCCCCAACGTTAGACTCCCCAGCTTCAGAGACAAGAATAGTCTCATTATATTTATGTAAAGAGCAAATAAGAGACTTCAAGTTGCGTCTATATTTGCCACGACTAGGTATGTTCCAAGGAGGGATGGAACACACAACCAAGTCAACTTCAGAAGCACACATAATGGAAGGTAGAGGAATTCATATTTTTTGAGAGATGGAAAGATTGAAATTAATATGATATTAGTGTGCTTTGAAATGGAAATTTGTTTTAACATTTTCAATTGTGATGGGAAAGAAAGGGATGAAAAATTAATCACTATTATCTTCAGATAAACTTTTTCAAGTCGGTGGAACCCTTAAAACATCTTTCCAAGTCATAATGAACAATGCTAGCATGAAATATATTATAATTCAATTCATTACGCATGACGTGAGACATGGTTTCTTCACTTTTTGGCTTTAATGATAATTTTAAGGTAATTATACCAAGGTTATTTTTTAATTATTAAGCCTTTTTATAATCATGGATGATTTCTCCAAGGCACCTCTATTGATACACCATTTGTTGAGAAAAGTTAACTACAAACAAATATTCTTTAGTTATTCACAAGCACTCTTTTAATGCATATAGTTCCTTTAAACACATGAATATACAATGGTAAGGTTTTATAGACATTTTGTGAAGGAATTTCCCTCTTTAGTGCTAAGTGGTTCCCTACCATCTTAATAATAGCCCACAAGATCAAAAAGTAAGAGGGTTTAGTATCACTACTTGTATAGTAGTTTCCTCCAAAGCTTTGTAGATAATATTCTTATAAGTTATTGATCTTTCAATAGACTAAATGGTAAATATTTTTTTCTCAAGTATTATGCTAGTGACATGTGATGTCATAATATTTTGTTGTACACACTTTGAGCCTGAGTTTGTGGGTTATCTTGGGTATTACTTTTATTATTCACTCCTAGAGTGCGAATTACCACATTTTTAGCTCTAAATCTTGCATTGTATGATTCACATCATTATATTTCATAATGCAATAGCAAATAGTTATGTTGGAGATAGATATATTCAAATGGGAATGTTGGTGTTTCACTTATCATTATTTTAAGCTTTGGTAGAGGAGTTATGGCTTGAATTATGTGTGAATACATGTGTATTATTTGAATTTAAAACACCTGGATCACTAGAACGATAGCTACATGAAACCCTATGCTAAATATTGGCTTAAAATAACTAAATGAATAATTTAGCTATGATTTTAAAATTAAGTAGAGAAGGATAAAAACCATTTAAGAGCATGATCCATTGAGATTTTAGGAAATAATTACATAAGTGTCTAATTATGAATAAGATAATATGACATGAAGCATAATAATTATTACAATTATAAATAAGAATAATTATTTTCACTAGATATTTGGTATTTTAGAACCTCTAAAGATTTGGAATAAGAACCAATCTAAGAGTGCTCTACTAAAACCATAGACTATAGTTTATGTTTACTAAGAACCGCTTGTGAATCAATTTCAAATTGAAAATTAAGATATTTAACTATGTATCAATCTCTTAAAAAAGACTTTAAGAGTAAATCTTAAATCAATACTAAATAAGTGGGTGTTATTATCCATTATAACAAAAGAAATTGTCAAAAACTCAAACACATATACAATAAAAATAAGCTTGTACAACCAACGAATATATTTAGAATGGTAAATATAAAATATTTATATAAAACCTTGAGGATTTAACATGTATACATCATATGAAAATAAATAAAATACATTGGAAAAAGTCTCATGAAAAGATACATATAGAAATTCAAACACATTAAAGTTTGGTGTCAAAATTTGGAACCAAACATGAACAAATACATCATAAAAGCATACTAAGGTTTTAAGAAGTTTGAGAAATTGGAATAACCTAAAGTAAAAATACACCATGGGTTACATTCATCTAAAGTTATTACCTAGGTAAGACTTATTTTCCCAAAATTAAAAATTATATGAATATTGTGCCACTTGATACACTTGAGATGCTTCTATCATATGAAGATAAATGAGGGCGAACACATGGGTATCTAAGAGTCAAATTTTGATCAAGATACGTGTACATGCTTATTTTTTTTATTTCAAAATTAAATTGATTTCTCATTATGGGATGCAAACCGACTCATCTTCTCTCAACTTCTATAATTTGAGCACTGGGTATGTCTTTTTGTGACCCAAAAAAAAAGTAATGAGATTAAAAGAGAATTATGTACATACATTATGTGAGTAATATAATTGTATTTTTGTCATTTTTTTTCTTCAAAAAAAATTCATAATTTTATATTAATTAAAATTATAAATCATAATTTATATATATAACAATATTTTATAGGAAAAAATTCCAAACAAAGGAGGAAAAGATACCACTCCAACACAAAGAACCACATAAAGTGAAAAGAACAAACCAAACCCACAAGGAATGAACAATAACCCCTTGAAAGTAAAAGGGACCTAGAAGAAAAGAAACAAAGAAGACACAAAAGAGAGAGAGAGAGAGAGAGCACTAGCCTATGAGAACATAGGCTGAATTAATGAGAAATATATCCCATGTAATCCTCTATTCTGACCTTTTTGCCTCCCTTCTTTTTAACCTCCTACAATGCCCCTTGAGAGGGATCCACAATGACTCTCTGCAAAGCTGATTTTTGACTATCTGAAGGAGAAAGTATCATCATTTTTTTACATTCAAATTGGTCACTAAATCCTTATCAGAGTCTGAGCTCTCAAAACCATGAGTACGCTTCATCCCCCTTGACATGATCCCATTCATTTCAATTCCCATTACTGGATTCAGTTTTGGTCCTCTTTCCTTTTCAGTAGAATCAAATGCCTCAACTTGGAAAACAAAATCTTCATCTTCATTATTTTTTGGTTTTGTTGTATGATGACATTCCTCAACTTGAACATCTTCTTCATCCCCTTCCTCTTGCACCAAAAAACTCCATTTTTTTGGATGTTATTTTCTCTCATTTTTTACAAGGATGGGATCATGCTTGGGGACACATAGCTTGTATATGTCCTGTCAGTTTATAATTTCTACATCTAAATGTTATATTCTCATAATCCAACTGCTGAATGTGTTGTAATTTTCCACATTTGATCATGAATTTATCTAATAAGCCCTTGCTAAGATATATCTCCACACAAATGCGATAAAATATGAACAAACCCACATATATTCTATCAGTATCACATTTGATATGTGTGACCAAAGAGTTGCCTATCACTACAAAATCACAAGCAAAATGCACTGGTAGATTAAGTAGCCACACCCAAACTGACACTTTGGTGACAGGGAGAATTTGCATCAAATTTGGAAACCATGGAATGATGAAGAGCCCCACATTTCCCTAAAACCATGGACCATCATTAAAAGTTCTTTGAGTGTCTTCCTCTTTGGAAAATTGGAAAATTAACTTTGGAACATAGCATGATCTCATACTATTTTGTCCATTTAGTATGTACCCATTGATATAATGTTATTTTGGAAGGCCAAATCCATTGAATCTACAAATATTTGAATTTTTTTTAAATTCTTCCTAATATTGTAACATAATTTCATCTATAATTTCAATTGTCGGCCTTTCTTCGACATGTTCCACTACATAGGCTTTGAGTATGGAAGAGGGCTTCATTATACTTGGTTTATTGGATATGTTTTTCAACACTTCTTTAAATGATAGAGGTTTGGATGTTGAGGGCATACCTGATTCAACTTCTCTTCCACGTAGTCTTAACATCAAATAAAGAGTGTAATCTTTGCCAATTTGTAGCTCATAAAAGGATTATGATCCTCAAGTAGTCTGCCCTAAAAAATGAGGTGTTGTTGACTCTTTGGCATCCCTTGTGAGATCTCTATCTTCCATTTAAGATCAATCACATGGTGTGTTAGATGGGCACAGAGACATATGGTTTCCCTATAAAACATTAACCATTATTTGAGTCTTTGTTTTCTATTTTATAGATTGCTTTACAGCAGTGTAATCATCATACAAATTTCATTCCATCTCATTGACATTCAAATGTCCACTATTGTTCCCCTGAAAATTTATCTACGAGTCCATATTATGTTCAATAATTTTGTCAAATTATTTGTGAACAACCTCTAAATGTCCCAAATTAAAAATTGCTCTTGCTGGAAAAGTTGTTCTCTGTGTCATTTGTGGAACAAGTTTCGTGCATCTATGGTTTTTGGAATAGATGCAAAATCCCCTTTAACCTGAATGACCTGAGCATCAACCCATTCTACCTCGTCACTGGCCAAAAAATAACTAGTGAAGCCACATCTTCCATAGTGCCTATTTGTTCAAGAGGACTTTGCACTTTGATGGCTATAACAGTGGCCTCGTACTTACTAGCAAATAAAAATTTAGTATCAAGAGGCCCTGGGGCCATGCATTTGGAAATGATTTTGGTGCCCCACAGCTCCCTCACCAAAGTCTTTGTCATGGTCTCCATGATCACCTTCGAGGCAACGTAGGCTGCATATTTGGGCCTCATAACCCAAACAAGAGAGGTGTTAATGATTATTATGCACCCTTCGCTACCTTGGATGAGCCATTTGGTGACCTCCATTGAACCAAGAAATACCCCTTTGTAGTTTATGTTGAATATTTTGTCCCACTCTTATTTAGAAATCTCGGCTAGGGAGGAGTATCTGGTGTCCATTATGCCTGCAGTATGAAAATTCACTTAGTCATTTGTTGAATATGAGTATGATTCATTACTCATAGAGATCATGTTAGTATTCTTGAGTTGACTATGGTGAAATTGTAATTAGGGTTGAAGGAAATTTAATAAATTAGAATCTATCATGAACAAATTGATAAATTGTAATAATCCAGAGGATTTGAGATATAATATATTAAGCATAAAATATCTCACAAAAGAATTAAATCTAGAAGCATGCCATAAATATGAGGCAATTTAGATTCAACATAATATGAGGAAATTGAGATTCAAGATAATGTGAGACAATATCATGGATAGTTATAATCGTAGGATATGTAAGACATTGTGTGTTCACAAAAATGTATTTAAATTATGAATTACATTTAACTAATAATTTATATTATGTGTAAAAATACAATAATATTGGTTAATCAATAAATGAAACAAAAAATATAATAACTACAAGGGTCTAGAAAGGTTATATATTGATGTAGAACAATGATGATGCCATGTTATAGGAATTTAAACATAATAAAAACATGTAACTAGAGTTGAGATGATCACAATCCAAAACAATTATCTCTCATTGGAAAAGGTTATCAAAATTGTATACTTTAGTTAACATAATATGTAAGCCATAATGTAAAAAGAAAAAGAAAAGAAAAGAAATTAAAATATAACTTATAGGTTTTACTCACCTAGTTCTGTGCTTCACTTCCTTTCTATCAAATCTCACATTGTGATTTTGGTGTACCTACAATCACTGATTCTTTTCTACCTTAAAGTCTCAAGGAAATTAAATTGGATTAAGAGGTCTATGTTCAATGGGATGTTGTTGATCTATCAAGCCTAAAGGACAGGAACAAAGATGTCAAAAAAATTAAAATGTCTAAATAAAATAATATTCCTCTTCTGTACCAAAAATATGCTCGATGTTAAATGTGTAATTGATGATCAAAGGAAGTACAACACTTCACTATTCATATGGGACTTTGAATTTTAATTTGTAATATCGGTGTACTTACCGACAATCAAGAGCTAGAAATATGAAATGCAAGAAGGGACCAAAGTGGGAGTGAGAAATATCTATTTGGATCATACAATATGATCCATATAGTAATACTAACATCTCAAATGGCTTAGGTGAATGTTGTTATCACGATATATGAAGAAAGTTTCAAGCTTCAAAAATTGATCATTGTATCAATATTTCTCAATTTAAACCAAATTGATAAATGTGCACAAACATAATTATACACACTATGTTACATCCCAATTCTTTGCTAAGAAAATTATCTGACTATCTATAGATATTTTTAGTTGACACATCTGATTTGGTTATATTTTGACTAAGTTTTGAGATATATGTTATTATGGGATAGTAGGATATTTCTTAGGTTACATGATCACACTGTTATAAATTATCTATAAGTATATGTTTATTTTATAATCATGTTGAATTGTTATTTAAGCTATGTTTTATAATGAATGTTTATCATGACTATTATGGTCTAACTACTTTGTTTATTGTGAGGTTAATGCAAGATAACCCATCCCTCGAATTGTGATGGAGGGAGAGCATCATCGGATATGGTGACGTAGATGGAGATATCAGAGGATGATTGAGAAATTGGCTGAAATTTTGGACACATCACATAAATAATTTATGTTAGGGTAAGTGCACAAATTTGGGGTATAAAATGTGGCCTATTTATGGACATGATTTTTTTAAAATTTTAGAAATTAAAATTTTTTTTTAGATAATTTGATATATATACACTCTAAATTTGAAGATGGTGTAAGAACATGAAATATAACATTTCGAGTCTAGTTTCTAAAACACTATTTCTAAAAAAAATAGTTAAGTATAACTAGGTCAAACATCTAAAATTTGAAGAGGAACTCTTATTTTCTCAAAAAATAGAGTAGATAGATGGCCATGTGGTGCACCGTTTTTTAAGAAGCATTTAATATTCTTTGAAACCCTTTGAAGAAAATTTAGATAAGATATTTTAGTTTGTGTCCTATATTTTTTTAATGAATAATTTTTTTATATATAAATTTTACAAGTAAATAGACCCTAAAAACTGACAAAGAAATGGATAGCCATCTGTACGACGCACCTAACTACCTAAAAAAAATAAAAAACATTTTTTTTGAATGTGTGTAAAATTAAGACTAGTTTGTGACTATATAACTTGTTTTACACTTAGATCAATGAAAGACAAATTACATGAACATGTATAGGCATGTATGTTTGTGACATGTAATGGCCTAAAAAAGATATTGTTATAAATCAACATAGTTTGAAATATTAAATTAGTCCAAAAATTATAAAAATCATATTTTGGAAAGAAGAGAGTGTGCTTGTCATGATGTTATTAAGTTTTTAAATTTTTATGTTGAAATTCTTAGTGTATTTGGCAATCAAAGTTAAATTTTGTTATTTTTATCTTAACTCTCAAAACTTAGTTGTATATTGACAGTCCCAACTTTTGGTTAAAAAATGTAAGCCATTCACGAGCCAAAAGATGTGGGAATTGAGTTTAAATTCAAATAACATGATCATGTTAATGTATAACATGATCATGTTAATAGATAATGTGATCGTGTTATTGTAAATATAATAACGTGATCACATTACTATTATTTTGCACATTAAAACAACAAACATGTAGATGGAAAGAATGTTGGATAACAGATAATGCAATCACATTATCAATAATACTATCATGTTATTGATAACACGATTGCACTCTTGGTAATTTTCACATAAAAGCATGTGAGAGTTGCACATGAAGGCAACTTTGGTCAGAAGTTTTTATTTACTACTCTTAATGTTAAGTATAATAAAATAAATGTAATAATATAAATGCAAATGAACTTATACTTTAAATTTATTTTAGTAAATATAAGAAATTAGGGTCACTCTACATTTGATCAAGTTGGTCTCACAGCTGCACACTTTACGATGTGAAAAATAGTTTTTTAAAATCTACTCTGGTCAGTACTTAGGCATTTTAAAGGTCTAAGTATTAAATCTAGGGATTTTAGTACATAAATGTTTGCAAATGATATCCATTTTTATTAAATATATAGTCATTTTTACGTTTTTGTGCTTTCTAGATTGATTCATAATATTTATAAGAGTCCTAAGTTTGTCAAAATTAAGTTTAAAAAGTACTCATTTTAAACTTGATCCAAAGTGATGTGATTGGGATAATGTAGGTCATATTGATGACCTGCACACATCAAATGACTACTTTATGTTCATTTCACTTATTCAACATGCATCCCTCATCCTTGATCACTTCCTACTCATTCCTCATTATCCCTAATCACTCTCTCATCATTCCTCATTGTCCCTAATCGCTCCCTTATTGACCCTCACTATCCCTAGTCATCTCTAATTACTCCCTTATCATCCATAATCACTCCTCTACTGACCCTCATCATCCCTGGTCACTCCCTCCCCATCCTTCATCATCCCTAATCACTCTTTCCTCATCCTCATCATCCCTAATCACTTCTTCATCTGTATTCACTCCCTACTCATCCTTTCTCATCCCTAATCACTCCTTCATTGACCTTCATTATCATCTCTAATCACTTGGGATTATCACCTCTAATCACTCCTTAATTGACTATCACCTTTTCTCATCATCATTAATCACTCCCTCCTCATCCCTCATAATCCCTAATCAATCTTTATTCAACCCTCATCATCGATAATCACTCCCTCATTGACTCTCACCATCCCTCACCATCCCTCATCACTCCATCATTAACCCTCACTGTCCCTCACCATCCTTAATGACTCCCTCATCATCCGATATAAGTATATACTCTAAAGATATCTTTGATTTCAATCATATGTTTTTTAATCCATTATAATAGAAATTAACTTTTTTCTAGGACTTGTGTTTTCAATACCCATTTGTGATAGTCAATTTCATTACAGAATGAATTGGATGATCTTCTAAATTTATACTCAAGTAACATAAGTACTAACACAAAATAGAGTCTAAATTTTAGTTCATCGAATTATATTTATTCTGTAGCTGACTAGATGAAACTTTATTTGGTTTCACCTTTGGTAGTTTGGTTCAAAAGATAAAAATTAAACATAAATCTCCTGTCTAATTTTCTAATTCTAAGAAGATTTGAATCAGATGCAAAGTTATTTAGTGTTTTCCATTCTTGTAAAACTTCAATCTTGGTTAGGTTCACACATGCACTCCTTGTCTATGTAATGTGTCCCAAATATTTTATCTCTTGTATGAAAAATGAACATTTATTCATGTTATCATAAAAATATGTTTCTGTAAAATGTGAAACACTAGTTCAACTTGGTGTGGATGTTCATCCCATGTTTTCTAAAGATTAAGATGTCATCAAGGTAGATTAAAAAAATGACATAGATAAAGGACTTGATGATGTTGTTCAACATCTTGAAATGAATGAATTCATTCTATGAGTTAACCTAAAAGGCATAACCAACTAGTCAATCAATCCTTCCTTTATTTTTAAGACTACATTTCAAATGTCTAGAGGTTTAACATGAATATGATGATACCCAAAATTAAGATCAATTTTGGAAAATACTTCTACACCATGGATATGGTAGAAAAATGCCTTAATATTTAGATGAGGATAATATTTATTCACTTTAATCTTGTTAAGATTTTTTTAATTGATTCACAACTTTGACACAAACACAATTGAGCTTCTGCAAGGCAATGATTTGGGCATGATGTGTCCATTATCATGATTTCATGGATCTATCACTTGATCTATTCATTCTCGAGAAATGATATGTTGTATAAAGAGTTTGAGGTAGAGGTAGTTAAGGGTTCAAATCAATAGTATTGTTTAGTGTACAATATATAGGAACTTATTTAGGTGACTAAAAGATATCCTTGTATTCATCTAGTTTATGTTTCAATTATTTTGTTTATGTTATTGTTGGATAAACCATACTATGATATGGGGACATAAGGATGTTATTACAATTATTTCTTACCATTAAGAGTATACTTCTTACTAGAACTGACAAGATTCTTGCATTTCTTGGCATTAATGACTAAAAGCTTATAAACTAACTATGATATATGGTATTTTAGATCATAACAATCTATCACAATATTTCAAAGATTTACTTCATTGATGACATGTCAATGGTAAATATATGGTTGAACACATGTAAAACATCACACACCTCTAATGGTGAGATGTCACAAAGGATTGCATCTTTAAAAAGTTTGATTTTGTACAGCAAGTGACACTACTAAGTGATCCATTTCTCAAGGCCTACACTAGACCATACAATAGTGTATGGTTATGGATGATGTATAAATTTCAAGTTCAATTTTTGAAAATATTATTTAGGATAAATTAAATTATTCCAACTTCTATTGGAAATGATGAAGTGTATTGGCTCACCATTGATCTACATTTGTTAATGAGACAATATTTTTAATTTGTATAATTTCTTGTTGGGGGAAGTAGATATATTTTTAGTACTAACCATATCATTGGGTTCATAATATATTATCTACTTACCTTTTTATAATTCTAGATAACTTGTACCCACTTCTTGAGATGTGAAAGTAGAGAGCTCATAGTGTGGCACTTTTCATTGGATTGAATATTGAAGTTATGAATTAAGCACCACTTTCCATTCTTGGACTACTTGTTTTAATCATTTGAAAATTATTTTACACTCTTTGGTATGATGACTCAATCAATAAACATACAAATAAAAGGCCTTCAATGTAATTATTCAGATCATTAAATGTTCTCATAAGGAAAGCAATTGATTGGTTTTAAGAAGTCACATTACTTGGTGATCCTCATGTATTTACAACCCATTTTTGGTGTTATGGTGGTTTTACTTCTCTTTTATGGTGGATTTTAAATTATGAATTACATCATTTCTAATAAGCCCATATTTTTTCAAAGGTGTTAAATATTTATGTCTCAAATTTGCCTCCACATCATTTTGATCACTGTGTCTTATATTTTATAATAGCACTCAACTATCCACTTGTAGCTCCTAACATTGTTAAAGCCCAACAAAATACCACCATCAAGGTATTAGATGGAGTGATTAAAAATGAGGAGGGATGAGGAGGAATTGAGTAGAGATTATGAGGGAGTCAATAGGGATAATGAGGGATGGTGAGAGTCAATGAGGGAGTGATTATGGATGATGAGGACTAATGAGGAAGTGGTTAGGGGCAATGAGGGATTAGGAATGAGTGATTAGAGATGATGAGGTATGATGAAACAATGATTAGGGATGATGAGGGTGGTAAGGGTCAATGAGGTAGTGATTAGGGATGATGAAGGAGCGATTATAAATGATGAGGAGTGGTGAGGGTCAATAAAGGAGTGATTAAGGATGATGAGGGATGAGGAGGGAGTGATTAGAGATGATGAAGTGGTGATTAAGGATGGTAAGAGCTAATGAGAGAGTGATTATGGATGATGAGGGATGATGAGATCCAATGAGGGAGTGATTAGGGATGGTGAGGAATGGTGAGAGCTAATGAAAGAGTGATTAGGGATGATGAGAGAGTGATTAAAGATGATGAGAGATGGCGAGGGTCAATGAGGGAGTGTTAAAAGATGATGAGGGATAAGGAATGAGTGATTAGGGATGATGAAAGATAGTGAGGGTTAATGAAGAAATAATCAAGGATGACGGGGGAATGATTAGAGATGATTAGGGACAATGAGGGTCAATGAGGAAGTGATTAGGGATAATTAATAATGATGAGAGAGTGATTAGGGGTGATGAGGCATGAGTAAGAAGTGATCAAGGATGAGGAAGGGCTGATGAATAAGTGAAATTAATACAAAATAGTCATTTGATGTGTGCAGATCAGCAATGTGACTTATGTTAACCTAATCACACCACTTTGCATCAATTTTAAAGTGAGGGTTTGAAAACTTCAATTTTGATAAACCTAAGACTCTTAGAAATGCCAAGAATCAATCTGAAAGGCACAAAAACTCTAAGAATGACTATATATTTACAAAAAATAGACATCAATTTCAAAAATTATATCCTAAAATCCCTAGGTTTAATACTTAGACCCTGAAAATGCCTAAGTACTGACTAGATTAGATTTTGAAAAACTATTTTCGATATCATAAGGTGTGTAACTATGAGACCAACTCTATCAGATGCAGAGTGACCCTAATTTCTTATATTTTTAAAATTAAATTTAAATTATATAGAAATAAATGTAAACATAAGCTTTATTAACATTTAAATTAATAAACATAAGCTTTTGATCAAAGTTTCCTTCATGTGCAACTCCCACATGTTTTTATGTGCAAAATAATAAGAACATGATCGCATTATCAATAACGTGATCACATTATTAATAATGCAATCATGTTACCTGTTATCCAACATTCACTCCATTTATATATTCATTGCTTTAATGTGAAAAATAACATTAACATGATCACATTATATTTTTTACAATAACATGATTAAGTTATACATTAACATGATCGCATTATGGATTGATAATTTTTGAACCTTAATTTTAAGAACGCAATCGCATTATTTAATAGCACAATCATGTTATGTAAAATGTCCATGAAATTATCCCCTAAATCTATGTACTTACCCATTAGATCTATAATCTGAATCGTTAGCATTAACATCTTCCTTATGTTATCTGCATTTAGGTAATTATTTATGTGTGGGTGTTAGTTCGGACTTATGCCTAGTGTAAATTAAACTTATGTGTAGAATAAATCTAGTGTGATTTATTTCTTAATTACTATTTAAAAATATTAGTGGCTTACAATAGTAGCATTATTATTAAATCATTATGTTAAATTAATTATGCTAAGTAATTATTTATTATTAAATAATTAGAAAATTAAAATATGTATAACCTTATAAAGTGATTAAAGCAAAAATAAAGAGAAAAAAATAAAAAATAAAAATAAAAATAAAACAAAAAGAATAAAGCTGAGAAAAACAAAAAGAGAGTTTTAAAAGAAAAACAAAAAAATCTTAAAAGCAAAGAAGACTATGCCCTTTTTAACTTGTGTGGTTGTGGAAAGGAATATCATAAGTATTTTGGAATAAAAAGAATTAAGAGGAGAAAAAAGGGAGTTGGAGAAGGTGAAAAAGGAGGCATAGCATGGGAGAGAAATCATAAAAGAAGCGAAGAGGTAGTCCTCGATTTTACTTGTCAGATAGGCAGTGTTTTCAATTTTAGTGTGTGATCATGAAAATTTTTAGAATGCTATTGCCCAAAATATCTATATATGTGTGTGTGTTTAGCTGTCCTAAAATTATATATATATATATATATATATATATATATATATATAGTGTGAGTGTCTATTTAATACTGGAACTTGGAACATAAAATAATCCTGTAGAGATTGATCATAGTATTTCAAACATTCATTTAGCTGGTCTACATTGCCATAATTATTCAACTTAGAACATAAGGATCTAGATACCTTCATATTTCACATAAGATCAAGTATGTGACTATCATTTCTTCCCTAACTTTATCATCTAGACTTGTTTATTTTTTGCTCATGACATTTTCCAAAATGAAATAGGTACATTCAATAAAAATGTTTTCCTTCAAAAGTATCTATTTTCCATGTTTTGGTCATGTGAACTTAATTAGACTCATTAAGTGAGAATGTGAAATAAGGAAAGCCATCGATGTAATTAAAGTGAAAAGGGCCTTACAAAAATAAAGGATTAACGGGTGAAGCTGGCGTACTTGAACAAGGAAAAATAATTTCTAACACAAATCGAAAGAACTTCTTTGAGATCTTTTCATGTTTCCGTCTAGAAGAATAGTGTTTTCTTTTTGTCTTACACTAAAAATTCTTGCTTGTAATATCAATTTTTGATGCCTTAATTCCCTGACTATTTGGTAAGGTTTGTCTTCCACTATAAATTTGTTATATTTTATGACTCACATGAGAAAAACCCCATGAAAAATATTTTCTAAGAGATATATTTGTTTTGAGATATATTTTATGCCTGATACCTACCAAGATATATTTAATTGAATATTAAAATCAATATGATAATAATTTTATATTATTATCGTATTGGTTATTGATAATTATCAAATTGATTATTTATTATCGATAATTATCATATTGATTTATATTTTCTAGGTAGATGTCGATAGATTCATATAAATTCTCGATAATCAATAATATTTATAACTGAGCCATTGATAATATGAATATGGATATGATAAAATAATAATATAATATTAAACCCATTGCCCAATGGCTATAATACCATAATCAATATTTAAGTGCAATATGCAGGTATTTAAGATCGTCGATTTGTTATGCCTATTGTAAAATTTTCTCACAACTAGCTCAACTTGATCATATTACTTCTTTTTCCAGATAATAAATTGAAATTGATTGACTATTGCCCGGATACTAGTGTGATGAACATGTTTCCATCTCCTCTTCATATTTAAAAATAACGATATTATTTATATATCTATAATTGTCTTATAAACCAATACCGAATCCATGGTTCAGTATATATAATTTGCGTATTCATAACATCCATAATGATGTGGTATTTCTAATTTGATCTAATATATATACAATGGGGATGTTATAATTAAGTAAGAATATCATTGTCAAATACCAACCCACTTCTACATAGATGTTTTACAGTAGAACATGGTGCGCAACACTTTAAGATTCCACTCTAAGATAAAATGTTGATATATTTCAGCAAATCTATAAATAATGTATTAACAGATTTGTGAACATTAAGTAGATCATAAAACAATGATTCAAATCCACATGCAATGGGTATGTCTTGTACATCAGTTTTCAATTGTTTATTTTACATTTTATATATTGTCATATGTTAATTACAAGGGATATAAAGAACAATAGAGAATATATTAAAAAAAAAATAAGCCACGATATTTCAAAAAATTTCAAAGCCAACTTTAGCATATTATAATATTATGTTTTCTCTTTTAGAAAAGACTTATGCTTAGCGATAAATTTTAGTAACGATCTTCTCATGATATTTCAGTGTCTATCTTTTAATCTTTAGTCTTAGTAATCATATGTTTGCTGGTAGGAAATAGGCCATGATATTTATATTATCTAAATCATGGCTTAGGAATGTAGAATTTTATAAATATTAGTTTAATATTAACTAAATAATAGTGTTGATTAGTGTTGTAAGTCTGAGGATAGATCATCTAATATTAATACATTTATTCAGAGCCAAAATAATATAAGGATGCATGGCTAATAGTGAAAATTTACGGAATACAAGAGTCTGAAAATAATTGAATTAGCATTACCAAAATTCAATTTATTATCTTGGTATCATTTTCATAGTCATGAGTTAGCATTATCAAATTAGTTATGAAAATCTAGTTACTGTGTGTAACTATACCCATACTGACTATATATGGGTAAAAATTCATTTAAAATAAGGGTGTATTTATGAAAAATATATCTTCATATGAATTTAAGTATGCAATATAAATAAACAATGTTATAGTGATTACATATTGTTTGAGTATTTATTTATTATGGTGTATAAGTACTCGTATATACCTATAGTAAGGGGCAGTTAAATTAAGACAAATATTTGTAGATATCCGAAATTTTAACCATATTAAAACAAGAAGTTTAAATGAATGTTATAATAGATTTATGAGTTTTCTATTTTTCTGTAAATGATTGATTGACTGTTAGCTATATGTATTTAGTATTAAATACTTATGTGTGATACATATTATGAAAGTGTTAATATGTATAAATGTTTGGTTATATTTAACACATAATGGTGCATCATGATGCATGTTTATAAGTTATATTTCTTTAAATACTAGTATGCAATTTTAAACTTAAGATATATGCAGGTGATATAATCTCTAACATATTTAATTGTTACTATGTATGTGGGTCATTTGATTATTGAAAATATAAGTTTGGTTGTGTGTTTATGCAGTTATGAACTATTATAGTATGGGATATCATAGAATACTACAATGTAAATATATATTATATTTGGATGATACATATTGTAATTATTATGTTTAGACTCACTTCTATATTTGACTAATTAAATGTATATGTGTTGGTTATTATTATAAATATTATGTTTTGCGATAGTAGGATTTTATATATACGTGCATACAAATTTGAAAGTTTGATGAATGCTAAGATAAAATATTATATGTTCTATAGAAATTATGACTTGCTTAATCTTATCTAGTTGCTTGAATATAAGCTTGTGTTTTCATATAGTTATGACTATATTATGATTGATTGTAAAAAATTAGTAATTATGTTTTAGAATACTAAACTATGGTAATATGAGTTATCATAAGGTGTAGTATATTTAAAAATTAATTATGGCAGTGAATATTTGTAGTTAAATGTATATTTATCTGAGTGGTATAAATTATAATCATTATTTCTAGTATGAGATAAAAATAAATATAAGATTTATTCATATATTTAATAAAATAAATGTATGCTTTATTTACTCTTATGTTTAGTATGTTATATGATGTATTGATAGTAGGATGTAAATTAAATGAATCTTGTGGTTGAATTATATTTCATCAATCTACATTACTGATACAGAGTTAAGAGTGAGATGGCTTTCACTAATTTATTAGCTTCACAATGTCAAATGAAAGTAGTCCAATCAAGTGGTGTGTATGAATTTGATTGATATATAGATCGTTATTATTTATTATTCATAAAATTTTGGGCCAAAATATGTTTAGTGAGATATTACTATTTCATGAGTATGATTTATATGTTTGTGTAATATCTTACAGTAGAACAGTTTTCTATAATATATTGCATGTTTAGTTTAGAAATCATACAACACATAGGTACTTACTTATCTCTTTAGATTCTTGTACTGTCAATATCTACTCATCCATGAGGGGAGGGTCATTTCCTGATGAGATTAATGTGAGAGATTATTAGTTTGTGATTAATATAGAAAATCACTTAGATGATGCTCTCCCTTCCTACAACAATACTACTTTTGAGACAACACTTAAGATTGTCACAAATACTTAAATTCTGAAATTATGCTTTGGAGATCCATGTATCTTACATGTGCATTGTATTGAATTGTATTTATTATTGATTATTATCATGAAGAGTTGTAATTACTTATTAATGTACATTGACAATAGTGTCTGCGAATAAACCATCTAATATTAATATATTTATTTAGAGTCAATATAATATAAAGATATATGACTAAGAATGAAAGTTATAGAATATAAGAGTTTTTGAAAATAATTAAATTAGCATTACCAAAGCTCAATTTATTAGCTTGGTATCATTTTCATAATTATGAGTTAGCATTGTCAAATTAGTTACGAAATTATAGTTATTATGCGTGACTATACCCAAATTGATTATATATGGGTAAAAGTTCATTTAGAACAAGGGTATATATATGGAAAATATATCTTCATATGAATTAAAGTATGTAATATAAATGAATAATGATATAGTAATCACATATCATTTGAGTACTTATATATTATGGGGTATAAGTACTTGTAGATATCTATAACAAGGGTCTGCTAAATTAAGACAAAGATTCTTAGAGATTCAAAATTATAACTGTATTAAAACAGTCTTCTAAAAAATAATGAGATATTTAAATGAATATTATAACGAGTTTATGAGTTATTTATTTCTCTACAAATGATTGATTGATTTCTAATTATATGTATTTAGTATTAAATATTTGTGTGTGGTACATATTATGAGAGCATTAATATGTATAAATATTTCATTATATTTAATATATAATAGTACATTGTGAGACTTGCTCATAAGTTATATTTTTTTAGATGCTTATATATAGTTTTAAATTTAAGATATACTTAGATGGTAGAATCTCGTACTTATTTGAATATTATTATATATGTGGATCGTTTACTTATTAAAATCATAAGTTTGGTGATGTGTATTTATGTAGTTGTGAACTATGATAGTATGAGATATCATAGAGTATTACAACATAAATGTATGTTATATCCAGATGGTACTTACTATAATTATTATGTTTAAACTCACATCTATATTTGACTAATTAAATCTGTGTGTGTGTGTGTGTTGGTTATTATTCTAAATAGTATGTTTTGTGATAGTAAGACTTTAAGTATGCATGAATAGAACCTTGAGAGTTTAACGAGTACCAATATAAAATATTATGTGTTCTATAAAAAATATGACTTGCTTGATCTTATCTAGTTGCATGAATATAAGCTTGTGTTTTTATATATTTATGACTACTTTATTATCATTGATTGTGAAAAATTAGTAGTTATGTTTTATAATACTAGACTATGGTAAGATGGGTTATCATAGGGTGTAGTATGTTTAAAAATTAATTTTGATAGTACAAATTTGCAATTAAATATGTATTTATTTAGGTGGTATAAATTGTAGTCATTATTTATAGTATGAGATAGAAAATAATGTAAGATTCATTCATACGTTTGATAGAATAAATTTATGCTTTGGTTAATCTTATGTTTAACATGTTATATGATGCATTTACTAATAGGATGTGAATTAAATGAATCTTGTGGTTGAATTCTATTTGATCAATCTACATTGTTAATATGAAGTAAAAAGTGAGATGAACTTCACTAGCTTACTAACATCACAATACCAGATGAAGACAGTCTGATCAAGCGATGTGTATGAATTTGATTGATCTATAAATCATTATTATTTATTATTTATAAAATTTTAGGTTAGAGTATGTTTAGTGGGACATTATCATTTTATGAATATGATTTACATGTTTATGTGATATCTTGCAATAGAATAGTTTTCTATGATACACTTCATGTTTAGTATAGAAATCATACAAAACATGAGTACTTGCTTATATTTTTGGATTCTCACATCATCACTATCTACTCATCTATGAAAGGAGGGCCATTTCTTGATGGGATTAGTACAGAGGATAGTTGGTCCGTGATTGATGTAAAAAAATACTTAGATAATGCTCTCCCTCCCCACATCAATGCTACTTTTGAGACAATACTTGAGTTTAAAAACTATGATTTGGGAGAGCCATATATCTTATATGTACATTGTACTTATTATTGAATATTTTCATGAAGAGTTATAATTACTTATTATTTTACATTGAAAGTGATGGTTGTAGACTTGTATCAGTTGTGACTGAGTTAATATAATTACTTTTTTATATTTGCATTATGATGTGCTCTCATGATATTAGAGATTAGTGATATGTGATGAAATATTCTTGTTTTCTATTATCACGCTTCAAGTATTTCATATGGTCTCTAAATATTTTTGTGGTGTAATCTACTTTTGGTATATGTATTTAATTAAAAAGATTTACATACGTCTAGTTGACTCCAGTGGCATTGTTACACACCATTAATGAATAAAAAGTATTTTGGTGTAATCATAAGTGAGAGGGACAATTGAATGTCTGAATTTATCTTCATTTTTTCAAGGGTTTTAACATCCATGGACACATATACATATTTTGTCAAACAATCAACTATCACATAATAGAGATTTTATTATTGCATTTCACATATCGAAATAAAAATCATACTCTCAAAAACACACTCACACTCTCACATGCCTATATAATATTATTTTAATATATGAAAGAGTTATATATTTTATATAGTCCTTTATGAATTGATACAACCCTATGTTTTGCTCTTAGAGAGTTCTGCTCCATTATCAACTTAACCTTCTCTCCCAATTTTTTTATTTTTTTCTCTCATATGTTAATATCAACATAAAAAGATTCATGGGGTGTCTATTTAACTTTTATAACTTTCATATAATATATAAAAGTCATGTGGATGTCAATTTTTAAGATCAACACCTAACTGTCAGTAACTATAAAAAATTGTTATGTGATGTTTCAAGATGAATGATAGTTAGAAAAACTATAATAACTTCAACATTATTAATGTAATTGATATGAAATATGAACCACATATTATATATTACATTTTATATCATACCTCCAAATTAAATCATCCAAATATTAACACACATTATCGTAGGTAAAGAACAACCTTGCCAATTGTTATAGATTATACATATGACATTTCGAGGTAGAATAACAATTACTAAAACTTTCACAACTTTAAATTTGTGCATTAAAATGATTTAAAATTTAAAAAATAAAAATATGAATACATTTTACATCCACCTACTATATTTGGTAACATAATTATTACTACAAATCTACTAAAAGGTTATGAACTGTCAGACTACATAGATGCATTATTTGAATGAGTGATAGTCACAAAAAACTATCATAATTTTTCTACCTCTTATCTAATTGAGATAAAAATTTGAAAACACATTATGGACTATATTATTTATCAATGATAAAAATTTAGAATTAAAATTATTAATGCATCTAAACCAAAAAATAATTAACCTTTTACCAACTAGATAGATGTAACTTTTGGCATAATGATAGTTTACAAATACTATCATAACTTTTCCCTCATTTATCAAATTGAGAAAAAATTTGAAACACTACTTTTAGGATATATTTTATGACACTTAGCCAAATTTGGTAAGTCAATTCTTAACACAACTCTATCTCAAGCCAAATAAATATCTATCAAGTGTTATAACAAATATTAGGCGATACACTTTTGCAGTGATTACAAATTTGTGAAGATGTTAAAAGTATTAGGTTATATGATCTCATCAAGTTTCATGATCTAATTATTTATGTAGTACTATGCAAGCAAGGAAACCTCCTGCCAATATAATAGTTGATACATTTCCATGATAGTTGTAAATGGTCTGAAAATTGGTACAAAGTTGTGTCATATGTTTTGACCTCAAAAAAATTTATCATATAATTCATATTGTAGTTGAAGAACCTTTTCTGACAAGTTTCTATGACTTAATAATCCCTGTATACTGACATAAATAGTCAAAGGTCTCTATTCTTTCTATGGTAAAGAAATATTTTTCCAACATCATTATAAGAGGTAAACAAGCTCACATGTAAACAAGGCCACATCTAAAAATAAAAAAAAACACACCGCATTATATTTTTGATTCATGCAAGATTGAACAAACTCTTGGATGTTCTTGCATTAGACACTTGAAGTTTATAAAATGTGAGATTCTGCTCACATGAATGAGATACATGACAAATCCACTTTTTTGGTCATGATACATAATTACCATGGTATCCCACTCTAACACGCTAATTAAATTAGCTTCTTGCTCCTTTTTTATGCCATTTCCAATTCCTACATGCTAGTTTCAAACCTATTTTATTCTCATTTATACTCTCTCCCTTCCTCCTTGTGGTATTTGAGTCACCAAAATTTCTCTTCTGTGGGATTTGACTCACCATCATCCATCCTTCTCTACCAAAGGCTTAACCAACTATCTTTGTAATATACTTAAGTAGGAGAATATAATGTATATTGGGGGTAGAATAGTGGAATATAATAGTAATATAAATAGTAATGAATAATAATGTCATAGAGAAATAATTATATATGCATAAAATGAAAGAGTGAGATAGGTTATAATAGTATAAATAGAGGGGCATAATCTATTGCAAGATCATCTAAATAAATATAAATTAATTAGAGAGGTGCTCTAATAAATAGATAACTGCCTCGAAGTGGTAAGTGATTCAAAGTGGTTCCTTCTATAAAAAGAATATAATATAATATATATTCAGTATTTTAAGTTATTTTTTGTATTTTAGTAAATAAGTTCTTAACATTTGGTATTAGAGATCTTTATAGCATCATTTTCATATATATGTATTTTTTGTTTCAGACAAATTTTAAATTTTATTGCATCTTGGAGGTTTTCAAAAGTTAGATCTACGTCTGTCTCTCTTGTCCCAATCAAAATCTGAAGCCAAACTCTACCATTTAAAAGTACATATTTATATTTTTTCATTAACAAATATGACTATTCTTCTTCAACAACTCTCAAACCATAGTGAATTGAGCAAATTAATTTATATATTATTCTTTTTTTTAGAAATTTTGTCACTTTTAAATTTCATTAAGTATTTAAAAAGTTATCATAATTTTACTAACTACTACTGTTGTAAAAAAAAATCTGACTATTCTTCTGCATACAAATCTCAAACAAGAAATAATTACATTGATTAATTTATAAGTTTTGTACCCCTATTTTATAATTTCTGATAATATTTCAAAGTTTTGAATTTCATTGAGTATTGTATAAGTTATCACAGTTTTACTAACTACTACTGTTGTAAAAAATATAAAAAAATAAAAAATAAATCCGATTATTCTTCTACATGCAAATCTCAAAAGGGACACAATTGCACCAATTAATTTATGGGTTTTGTGCACCTCATTTCTATATTTATAGAATAGTTTGAAGTTTTAAATTTCATTGAGTATTGTATAATATATTTTAGTTTTACTATCTGCTATTGTTGTAATAAAAAATCAATATTTTGACTTTATTAATTTTAGTTTTACTCACTATTGCCCAAAAATATCAAATAAGTTTATTAATTTCAAAAGTGGATGCTACTTTGAATAAAATGAACACTAATATAAATCAATTAAGTAGTAGTATAATGCTTCACTCCCATATGCTAACACATTATAATGAAAAAAATAATACATGATTGGATTAAGATAATAACTACAATATATTTTATGTGGATTTATTTCTTATTGTTGAAGCATATGAGATGGACGTAACTACATGAAAAGATTTAGAGGATTCTTGCAATACTGGTATGTTGATTTTCTTTCTTTGATCGAGACTGCTTCATATTTAGATGTACCTAAGTAAGCACTATATGCACCCATGCTAGCAATAGAAGCACATGAGCATGCCATCGATAAACCCACACTAGCCATCGATGCTTCAAAAAAAAATTATGCTTTATTTGTTGAAGTTAGCTAGTCCAAAAATAATGTGTGTAAAAACATTTCTAAGGGGGATGGCATGCCTTCTCCATTGGCTCACCAGACTGTTGGTGTAGGTTTTTTGCCCTTGCATAGAATTTTTATACCCTTGTGTTATTCACCTTACTTAGGTGGATAATTAGGTCCTTATAGGTGTTTACGAGGTCATTATGACAACATCATGATGTCATCATACACTTGTGAGTGCATAGGGTCACGCAATATGTGGATGGGGTCATCTATCCCACTTGATCCCTTGAGTGCCTAGTCTATTCAAATCACTTTTTCACTATGTTCCCTCAGTGCTCTCTCCACCCATAGGGGAGGATCCCATTCACTCACCTTGTCTAGATGAGTCATCTTGAACTCAAATTGCCTATATTAAGGTATGTCATCCTTCATATTTTATGGTGGAATATAGTAGAATATGATAGATCTTTGCTCTAATGCTTTTGAAATATTTTCTCATGAATGGTTTCAATTGCTTTCAACTATGTGATGTGTGTTTGCTTAACTCACGTGATCACTTTACCATAGCCATTTATTGATACAAATATCATGGCAAATTATCACATGATATTAGAGCACCAATCCGTATTCATGATTGTTTGATTTATTTTGTTGCTTAGTTTCTATTATAGCTTAGAATTGCACCCTTGTGAGAGAGTTCTTCAAGTTCTCTCACTTCCATCTACAAGCATGGGACAACCTCAGGATGTGGGTATCCTATGGTGAGGTTGAATTTATAAGATTTTTAATGAGGCTACTTCCTCAGGTGCTTCACTTTAGCTCCTTGATTCTCACACTAAAATATATTGATGGCTAAGAAAAAGGGATAGGAGTATTACTTGAAAAGAAATCTAATCTAAGGGAGGTGATGCACCAAAATTAAGTGATCCACTTGGTCTGGAGAAAGACACTAATTTAGCATAAGATAAGTTTGCTTACACAACCTCCTAACCAGCTAACTTACATAAATATTTCATAAACTAATCTCATTGAACCATACGTGAAGTAAAGAGGGATTTCTAAATCCACATTAAGCATCCATTAATGGCGGAAAAGCTCAAGTTCAGACATGCAACTAATTGGAAAACATCTAAAATTAAGCAAGAAAGAAGGATAATAAGGTTGGAAGGACGCTTCTTCACAATGCTATTGTGCACAAGCTAACTCAACACAATTTTCAGATAAAGAGACAGGTAAAATAATCTTTATTGCTTCAAAGGTCTATTACACAGTGATTTTCACAGAGTGATTCTATCACCAGTTTGGAGATCATTTGCTTAGCTCCAAGACCTCTATTTATATAGAAAGGGGGGAGAGAGAAGGGGAATAAAGAAGAAGTCGTTGATGACTGGAACTCTGATATTATCCTTCTTTGTTGTCCTTAAATGCGTCTTTCAGGATCACTAAACAATCCTTTCAAGCCCCTCCCATCTTTAAATTTTTTTTGGTGTATTTGAGAAGCTATATTGTGAGTAGCTAGAATGTCTCTTCTTGGCACGATGCATTTAATGTTTACACTCAAGATTGATGTAGCTTCTTTATTTTTATGTACCCTGTTGAAAGGATGGGGGTCTTCATATGTTTCAACTATGCTACATTTAAGCATCAAACAGTGGTTGTGGAGAGTGAACTATGATGAATGGGAGCCTTTATAATTCTAGCTACCAACCACGTGGACTCCCCTTGCTGATTGGTCATTAGATGTTGTCTTGAATCCTTGATCTACGTCATAGATCCTCCCATTATGGATGCCTATGAACCATCGATCTCCTTGCCAACTAGGTGTCCCTGTACCATTTAATAGCCTCTCATTTGTCCTTACCATGGCTATCATGCACTATCAATCTTTAGAGCGTGTTATGGATCGAGCTCGTCGAGTCATGCAACATTGAAAACTTGATTACTCTTTACAAATTAACTCAGGTTTTCCAAGCTACTTGACTTAAGAAGCCTTTTCAAGCTGAGGCACTGGAGAATCCCGATTTGCTCCTTATAGAGCAAATCGAGCCTTTTGAGTCTACTTACTTCAGACTTTATCTGTTGAAGACTTTGGAGTTTTTCTTGATGAAGAATTCTTAACTTGGTTTCCCGAAGTCTTCTTCCTTTACTTTGGAAGTCTTCGGGTTTTGTTTTCTATGGACAAATTATCTGCAGGAATTCTTTTTCTCACTATTTTTTTCTTCAGAAAAACTCTCTGAAAGAAATCTCTTGCTTTATCCTTGAAACCTTTGGGAAAATTTCTTGAAGGAATTCCATCAGACTTTTGTTTGAAGGTTTTCTCCTTTAATTCTACTTTTTCTTCAAAAAACTTTTTGAAGGAATTCTCTTTGTTTTTCTTCTTCTTTTTGGACTTCTTCAGGATGAAGACTTACTCCTTAGAAAACCCAAGCAACACCCTCAAGGACTAAATCAGACTCTTGGCACCTCTTTACTTCAGATCTTGCTTAACTGATTACTTATAAAATGGAGAAGTTAAGATGCCCCAGAAACCCAAAGTTGTCACTGATAAAAAACCCAAAGTCTTTCCAAAGACTTACCATTCTCTTGCTTGAAAGTCCATCTTCCCATACTTAGGCAAAATTGATATGGGGGCCAAGAAATGACCAACAGTTTCATTTTAAAATCTAGAGATTATCTGCATATATTGTGAGGCAATTTTTTAGTGGGTTTAAAAAAAATTTGGGGGTCTTTTTTGAAATCTCAAAAACCTCAGGATTTATTGAAAATAATTGTAGGGGGTATATTTTATGAAAAACAGGATATTAATATTTTTAGGGGGTGTTTTTTGGTACATATTTGGTACTTCATAGAGGTAGTTTTACATTGAGGAAACCTAGTTTTGGCTATTTTTTCAACATAGTTTTCTGCATACACACCATTATTGTATCTTGAAAACTTCATTGTTATAGTTGGAGTGTCACTTACTGCCTGAAACTTCATTGTTGTAGCTGGGCACCATTTTCAATTTGTATTTTTTACTCGAGGTACCATTTTCAACTATTGTTGATCCATATTTCTAAAAATACAAATCTAGGGCACCATATTTGGACCTAGAATCCACTTTTGAATGTTGAAACTCCATATTTTTGCAAAAATCAAAACTAGGCACCATCATTTTGCTACTAAAACTTTAGATTGGGATGCCATTCCTATTTTTGACCTCATTTTGATTGTTCTTTGAGTGTGGTTTGATGTTTTGGCATCCTCCCTACAATATGGTACATTCCTTCTCTCTAATGGTATTTTTTTTGTGATTTACTAATTTTCAGCCCTGATCAAGATAATGACAGCCCCTAAAATCTTATCACAACAGAAAATGCAATTTTTTGGAGACTTCTTTCACCCACTAGCCACACCTCCTTACACTAATATTTTTTTTTTGCGAATGACACTCCAACCTTTATTCATGGTATCTTCCATTGACATATTCAAACTTGTACAATGATAATGGTGATGCTTGGGTTTTATCTGTTCTAATGCTAAGTCAAAACAAATATATTTATGCCTTAAATGTTTATTAAATCTTGCATATTTAATTCCTTTTTAAAATAGCTCAATTAAAATCAAGAGTAAATATATTTTCCTTCATTATAATGCATATGTGAGTGCATAGTTGGGTTGGTTAAGACTTGGCATTATTGTTGGGGAGATCATTGGTTCAAATCCCCCCTCTCTAGTTGGTTGGACACTTTTTTGGTCAATAGTGCATTTTTGACGAGTGGGAAGCCATTTATTGTTAGGTGGTGAACATGTGGGAGAAGATAATCATGGTGGATAATGTATTTTCGATTGTTTTTATTTAAAAACAATATATTGTTTTTATTTAAAAATAATATATTATTAAGGAGCTTGTTTTATTGCATTGGTAATAGTGTATTTTTGATGAGTGGGAAGCCATTTATTGTTAGGTGGTGAACATGTAGGAGAAGATAATCATGGTGGACAATGCATTTTTTATTGTTTTTATTTAATATATATATATTGTTAAAGAGCTTATTTTATTGCATTGGTAATTTAACTTGTATTTTTACATGTTGAAGATGAAGATTGAGGCCCGGGTTGGCATGAAACCAATTCCACCTCACAATCTAAACCATTGCATTCTACACTCTGTGACAATTCTAATGAGTGGTTGTAAGGCTATCTTACCTCTTATTTGGTCATGCATTTAAATTGCTTGTGCAAATTTAATTAAAATAAGCCATTAATGATGAGAAATATTATTAGACATAACTTTTGCTTGATAACTTGGATTTGAATGCCATTTTTTTAAAAAGTGCTTTATTTTTCATTCTCATTTCGTTAATCCTATTTTTATTGTAAATGCACTAAAGTTATAAAGTGTCATATTCAGGAGGGTTACCTGTGCTATGGGCCCTACTACTTTTTGTATTGTATTTTGTGTACCAATTAGTCACATGTGGATGTAATTTTTGTTGTGTCGGACACCCCTATTATGAGCATGCATTATCCCTCATCACTCCAACACTTATTACTCACTTGGATGCATTCTTGGTTGTGCCCAATGTCTCATTCATGAGCATGTTTTAAGGGTTCATTACAATTTGTATCATGGAATTTTGTACTTAGTGTCTTCTCTCGATCATGTCGACCCCATTTGAGAGAATCTAGATGAGAGTTGTTTTGTCTTTTGTGGTTCTTCTTGGAAAGGTTCATGGCATGCCTACATGAAACTCTTGTTCACACACAATAATCATATTCCATTTCTATATGATCAGATTCTTGCACCCACTAATACTATTCAATTCGATAATTGGGCTAATACTTGTGATAAGGTTTTTGCCACTATTACTACATGATTTCATAGATCTTCATTGAATGTGGAATATACAATGTCTCTACACTGTTTGGAGCATCCTACAGAGTCTTTTCAGAGATCCTACTAAGATCTACATCACACTTCCTTTGCTTCTTATTATCTCTTCTGAGACTACTATACTCTCTCTTCATGCTTTTATTTCTTATGATGATACATCCATGGTGGATAGTGATCTTCCTTTTGTCAAGCCCCCACTACATGATGAGATTTTTCCAGACCTTAGCTATCTCATTGTAGATTCTACATCTATTCTTGTGCATATTATTGTTTTTATAGAGCCTTTATAGACTTGCATTTCATAGGACTTCACTAATTTTAGTGAGAGTATACACATTTAGAGTATCAATGACTCATATGTTGCTTTGGACATTCATCTTGCCGATCTGAGTGCTTCATTTGTAGACCAATATTTAGTTTTGACGGTTGTTAAGCCTTGCTCTCCTATTTCCATGGATATTCTTTCAGCAAATGTTCCATATATATCTTCTTCTTTGGCTTTTCTCTCCCCTTCATTGTATGCTTCTTCATTGCCATCTTCTACAATTAGGCTAGTGATACTTGATCAAACTTTGGCACATTCGAGCATTAACGAAGAGATATTTGAGCATTTTCTAGAGATCTACATCTTGATTCCTATATGCATTCCACTTGAGTGGGAATTAAACAGTTTGATAAATCATGGTTTCTTTCTTTCAAAAGGAAGAGACAATATTTGTTGCAAAGGGACCTACTACAACATTCAACATGTGACATTCTGTGCTTACCTTCTCTATCTTCTTTATGGAGACATATATCTTTCATGCTCTGTAAGATATTGAGGATCATCGCTGTCTACTTGGAGTGCTGATTGCTTCAACATCATCTTTTAGGGGTTCATTTAATCTCTTCTTCTTATTTTCTCTCTTTTGAGGGTAGTTTTTTCCCACTAGGTTTTCTCCCTTTTCTCCATTTTATAAGAGATTTCTTTGTATGTGTATACCTCATCAGGTCTAGTTGTTAAGACCCATTTTTTCACACTACCCACCTAAACTACGCTTAAGGGAGGGCGTTGATGTAATTTTTTCACCTTTGCATGGATTTTGTCTACCCTTATGTTATTCAACTTGCTTAGGTGAATAATTAAGTCCTTATAGGTATTTATGAGGTCATTATGACATCATCATGATGCCATCATGCACTTGTGAGTGTATGAGATCATCCATCCCACTTGATCCCTTGAGTGCCTAGTCCCCTCAAGTCACTTTTCCACTGTGTTCCCTTAGTGTTCTCTACCCATAGTAGAGGAGCCCATCCACTCACCTTGTCTAGCTGAGTCATCCTACACTCAACCTACCTATTTAAGGACATGTCATCCTTTGTATTTTGTGGTGGAACATGGTGGAATATAATGGATCTTTGCTCTAATGCTTTTAAAATATTTTTTTATGAATGGTTTCAATTACTTTCAGCTATGTGATGTGTGCTTGCTTTAATTATGTGATCACTTCACCATGGCCATTCGTTGATACAAAGATCCTAGCAAATTCTCACACAGATTGACTATTTTGAGCACCATTATTCTAGCTTTGAGGTGATGGTTGTCAAGTTTAAAATTTTAGTGCTCAACTATAATCTCTAGATGGCCTTGTTTTATATTGATATTCATTCTTTTATTCCCTTTGAATATATACATAATGTTCTAGTGATTTAATTCACACTACTATTGTACATGCTCCTATCAAATCACATGAAGAAGAAGTGTAAGCAAAAAATAATGCATGACAGGGCTTCTATCTGGTCTTCTACACATTTTTGATAGGTAAATTTTATCATGTTTTAAGGGTGAAACATGTTAAGGGGCATGTAATGTAACATACTTAGGTAGAGGAATATAATATGTATTATGGGTAAAATAGTGGAATTTAATAATAGTATGAATATTAATGAATAGTAATGTCATAGAGAAATAATCCCATATGCATAGAATGAAAGAGTGGGATAGATTAAAATAGTATAAATCAAGGGACATGATCATCCAAGCAAATATAAATCAATTAGAGTGATGCTTTGATAAGGAGGTAACTCGCTTGAAGT
This sequence comes from Torreya grandis, assembly GCA_037957365.1. NCBI lineage: Eukaryota > Viridiplantae > Streptophyta > Pinopsida > Cupressales > Taxaceae > Torreya > Torreya grandis. The sequence goes on along the minus strand of JARHVA010000159.1, from coordinate 3,120,920 downwards.
GGTAAGTGACTTAGATTAATTCCTTCTATAAAAAGAATATAATATAATATATAATTCAATATTTTTAATTATTTTATGCATTTTAGTATATAGGTTCCTAACAATCATTCAAATCACTTATGGGCTAAAACTCACTCTCATTCATCCACCACCAGCAATATGTTCTTTCATGCATCTTACTTATGGGCTAAAACTCACTCTCATCCATCCACCCACATAGACCAACCACCTCCTCATAAATCTCTCTTGGATTTATTCGCACCTTGTCCAACCAACTGTTAGATCACTCAAAACATCATAGACTATAGTTTGCATCTTCTCACTCATGGATACCATCTTATTTGTCACTCCCAATCTCAACACAATTGATTCGACATATACTTATACATCTAAATGATAACCCATAACATCAAAAATCATCTCAAGGACATTTATTATCTTCACATCCTTTGTTGTTCAAATTTCTATGGCAAGCAATCTCTCTATCTTATCTATAAAATTATCTTTATTTTCACATGCTAGGGCTACCATACATATTAGCAACTCTTCCTTCCAATTGGTGAGCTCAATAAACTTACTCTCCATACCTGCAACATTCAGTTCATCCACACATACTATGGCTAGTCTCAAACTTAGCTGCACTCTTTCAACTATCATCATGTTATAAGCTTGTTTCACACCAAGTTTAGGCTTCTCAAATATTTACCAACATTTGACTGCTCTTGGGGCAACTTTCCTTCCTCAATTGGTTACAAATGATCCTCCACCTCTGTATACTCTTGAGAAAAACAATGCTCTCATGCTCTATCATTCTCTTGTGTCTCCATATCAACTTGAAGACACTCATCCAATGTTGAAATATCATCACCAATCAAATCTCTAATCATCATTTCCATATCGATCTCTTAGTTAGCTTCTTCACTCTATTTCTCATATAAATGAGCATACTGGACTACACCACACTTAGTCTTCTTCTTAACTATTATCTCCATAGCTAGACCTGTACATTGCATAAACTCATTAGGAAAAATAAAATCTCCCTCAAACAACTCATTCAATGCTCCATCATGCCCCAAGGACATGCTATCCAACTCTTCTTCGATGCTAGCATGTTGATCAAGTATTTCATTCTCATAAGGGACTACCAATGACCCATTCTCAACAACACTCATGAATGTTTTCTACCCTTGACATCTTTGACTTCAGCTCTTTCACATGGCTGGTACTTCATAATCATCTCCTTATGTGCACTTGTTTGCACAACCTCTACATCCAATGCTTTCACCATAGAAATCCATAAATCTATATGGCTACCTTCTTCACTCTCCTATAACTCTACATGGCTGCAACTTTCATCCACCTGTAAATCTACATGGCTACAATATCTACTCACCTAGATCATTCCTTGTTTATCTTCAAACCTTATACCATCTAAAAGAAAATTAAAAATCTCATTGTTATCATGAACCAGTGATAATTCAACATTTACCTACTCATGGGACTTCACAATCGCTTGCCTATCATCACACAATGGGTCTTCATCTTCTGGTGCATAATATATCACCTCTCCTTCATCCATCGTGTGAATATCTTCACATATGGGCTGCTCATAGTTCTTGTACACTTTGTTATTATAAAAATCATAATTAGGCTCTACGTATGGAAGCCTCACCTCCGTGTTGTCTTCTACAACAACCTATTCTTTCATGCCCATATACATGTCCATGATACTTCTCAAAGTATTATTTAGTTGTTCACATGATAGCTCCCCATATTTATTACCTATTATGGTAATATTATTCTCACCAATGCTCTCAAGCCTTTTCACATGAAGTTTATTCAACCATCTCGGCTATAATTTTGGGTGCATAAATTGACCTAATATCTTGAAAACCATATGTTCCCTCTCACAAACCTTTCGCTTACCTTTCCTTTATCTCCTCACTTGGAGATATTTCCAATACATGAATACAACTCTACACAACCACTTACATGCAACCTTCACCATCATGGGGTCAACATCATTCATATCCAAAAAATATAACTCAAACTCAACTATCCAATTCATGATTTATTATGGACTTTATTTTACATAAAACAAAAAATATCACCAAGAGATTTACCTTTTTTATCCACCATAACCTTGGTTGGTCTCTTCCATCTGCTGGCATATTTTCCTCTGCTTGTTTGGCCTCTTTCCAAAGCATCTATTTATGCTTGTAGGAACAATAATCCTACCATAAAATATTCCTTATTACGTCGAATGCAACTCAACTGTCATCACCATGTGCACTCATTTCCTTCATGCCCAATCTCTCCTGAAACATTTTTAGCATTTACATTAACTCATCCATCTCACATGCTCTTCTCTTGTGTGTAATCTCTAACCACGAATCAACATGCTCATATTACATATACTACAACAAAATTTAAATTGAGTATTTCATAAACTCCCACACTTTTGCATGACTTCACACACCTACAATCACCTATACAAGCTTCTCAACAACTTGGAATCTCTATATAGACTATTTTTTCACACATTGAGGAGTTTATCACAACTATAAGGACACTAACTTACTTTGATACCACTTGGTGTAAGCACAAGAGATAGAGACCATTTAAGGTCTACCTTTATCTCTGTATTGCTAAAGTAGAACATTTACTCATGGTCACACATTAGCACTTACTCATACTTGACACAATTAACATATTTTTATTGTATTAATCTCAAAAAATTACAATGAAAAAAAATCACTCTCAAACACATGCTCACAGTCACACATACCTCTACAGGTTTATTTCAATACATCAAAGAGTTCTAGAACCTCATATAGTTCTTTTTGAATTGATACAACCCTTTGTTATACTCTTGGAGAGTTATGCTCTTTCACCAACTTGTCCTTATCTCATTAAAAACTCTTTATTTCCCTTTTGTATTCTCATTTCTATTTAAATTCCATGGCCTCCATTTAACGTACAAAAGTTAGGTGGACTTTAGTTTTCAAGATCAACACCTTACTCTTAGTAACTGTTAGAAAAACTATCATACATTCAACATCATTAATCCAATTGATATGAAAATTTAACCAAAACTTATAGACTAAATTTTCCATCATCTCTCCAAATTTCATCATCTAAATATTAACACATGTTCTGTAGGTAAATAACAACCTTGCCAATTGACGTAGACTACACAAATGACATTTTCAGGTAGAATGACAGTTACTAAAACTTTCAAAAATTTAACTCTATTCATATAAATGATATAAAATTTGAAACATAGCAAGATGACTACATTTTATAGAAACTCATTATATTTGGTAATCTAATTATTACCTTAGCTCTACCATAAGGTAATAAACCATTAGGCTACACAAATGCATTCTCTTGTTGAGTGACAATCACAAAAAATATTGTAACTTTTCTACCACTTATCCAATTGTTTTGAAATTTAGAACACACCTTATAGACTATATTATCTATCATTGATGCAAAATTAACATTCTAATTAATAATGCAAATTTATTGCAAGGTAATAAACCTGCTGTTGACTAGACATGCATTGTCTAACAAAATAATAATTTACTATCATAACTTTTTTCTAACTTATCCAATTGAGTTGAATTTTGAAACACTGCTTATAGGATACATTTTATGACATTGCTCTAAATTTGGTAAGCCAATTATTATTACAGCTCTACCACAAAATAAAGAACTATCTGTCAAGTGTCATGAAAAACTAGGTGGTATGCCTTCATAGTGACTAAATTTATGCAGAGGTTGAAAGTACTAGGTCCTATTATCCCACCAAGTTTTAACATCCAATTCATTCCACAACATTACCACAAGTAATAAAACCTTCTACTAATGTAATAGTTTGTATGTTTCTGTGGTATCTCAAAATGGTATGAAATTGGTACAGATGTTGTAAGTGTTATATGTAATGACCTTAAAAAATTTCATTGTCTAATTTAAATTGTAGTTGAAGAACTATTTCTCATAAGTTTATGCGATTTAATATTCCCCACACACTGACATAAACAATCAAAATGTCTCTGCACTATTTGTGGTAAACAAATACTTTTACAACATTATTATAATAAGTAAACAACCTCACATAAATAAAACCACAATAAAAAAAGGTATACCATACTCTATTTTTGATTGATACAAGATTATACAAACATTTGGATACTCTTAAATCATCTTCAATTTATATCTCTTGAAAAAACATGAATGATAAAAGTTAAGCTTAATAATAAACATCCCTTTGAAACATAATAAATTTGATTTGTATCAATAGAGCTCAATATTATAAGAATAAAGCATAACTCTTAATATTATTTGAATATTAACACATTATTTGTGTAATATTAATATTAGCAATTGATATATAAATAAAAGTATGATATAAATATATGTAGTTTAGAACACAAATAGGTTTAGTTTTTAACAATTTAATATATATTAAATTTGGGTGGAGTTGGAAAACCAACTCACTTATCAATTCACCCACATCTCATTAACAAGATAAAAACAATTATAATTCTAAATAAAAAATTTATAAAAAACCAAATAAAATTTTAATAAAATATTCTAATCCTACTTTGACTTGAGAATATTTAGAATTTGTTCATAATTTTTTTTAAATTCCCAATTTTATTTCTAGTCATTGAAAATTGAATCTTTTATTTAGAATAGTAATTATTTTTATCTTATTAATGAAATGTGAGTAAAGTGATTAAAGTGATTTCAGTGTCACCTAACCTTATCCTACCTTACCCTGATAACATTTAAAATCAAATTTACAAAGTTTATTAAATTACCAATGTTCATTTTGAATCGAATTGAAAGTTGAATCAATTGGGATATCATTTAAATCATTTTCCACATAAAAATTGAATCAATCTACCGTTCAATGATATTCAAATCCTTCTCCGAATAACATTCCCAACTTATTGGTCCGGGATTCTCTGAGAGTATATCATTTTTATCATTCAAATTTGTGTCGAAACTTGATGCCCTGGCACTATTTGCAAAACCTATCTTTCACGCCAAAAAAATATTAAGAATTGACCTCTACCAATAGACTATTGGGTGGGAAAAAACAAATAAAATAAAATAAATTAAAAGTGAAAAGGACATCAGTTCATGCAAGTGGAAAAACATATTCATTTTAATAAATCCTTCTCCGAATAACATTCCCAACTTATTGGTCCCGGATTCTCTGAGAGTATATCATTTTTATCATTCAGATTTGTGTCGGAACTTGATGACCTGGCACTATTCGCAAAACCTATTGTTCACGCCAAAAAAATATTAAGAATTGACCTCTACCAATAGACTATTGAGTGGACAAAAATAAATAAAATAAAATAAATTGAAAGTGGAAAGGACATCAGTTCATGCAAGTGGAAAAACATATTCATTTTAATAACAGTACAAAAGGAAAAAGAAGTACATCAACTGGTTAAATAACAGTAAGAGTGATGACATTGGCAAGCAAACAGTTAACATGAATCCATGTTTATAGATAAAATTTTATAATGTATATGCCCATGTCAGGTCTCGTTATAATATATATAATGTTTCTATAAACAGAAGGTACACCGTATCACGTGAGTGAAGCGGAAATGACAGCAGGGATTCAATTCGACTGTGTTTCAAATTAGGCAATGTCGTATCAGTATGCTGTTGTTCTGCTCTTTAACGATTTGTGGGACGTGTTATTTATTACAGAGGTGTGTCTACCTATGGTTTAAAAATATTATCATAGAAAATGAGCAGAAGAAAAAGTCCTTGCAGGGTACAATGATGACCATGTGTGACAGTTAAAAGCGAGTGATACCCATGTCCCAATGGGTAGCTTTTCAGTATTTTTCTTTTCCACTCAGATATTTCTATTTTTGTTATGTGGGGACCGGGGTTGTTTTACGGTGCTTTTTTAAGGCCCCCAGCCATAATGCAGAGAAAATCCTGTTCTTCTTATTGGTAGGTCCGGAGTATCGCTAAACTTGGTGTCTCTCTTATGGATCTGATCTGTTCTGGTGTTAGTGTGCCGCCCCACAATGATTATGGAGAATGGGGAGTGGAGATTCAAGAGAAGGAATGGATTGCTCAAGAAGGCTTATGAGCTTACTGTGACCTGTGATGCAGAGGCTGCCCTTATCGTTTTCTCCAGCAGAGGACTACTCGAGCAAAAGGTATGCTTGCGTGTGCCCTAAATGAAATATTAAGAAATTCTGTGGGTACTAGTTTTCATGGTTTTGTGCGCTAATTAAAATACTTCTGTGGGTATGTGTGTCGATGGGTTGCCCTAAATATATGCGTAATGGACTATATGTGAATCAGCTAGAATAATGTGATTGATGAGCTTGAAAAATCAATAATATGTATTTGTGTTTTGATCTGTTTGGAAAGAGGGAGAAAACTAAAACTGAGATTGCTGCCAGAGTTACATAAACCAAATGTTTTGTTACGGATTTGAAGTTGCATTAGTTTTGAAACAAAATGTTATAGTGTGTGTAATGATTGAATTATTCTGCAAGCTAGGGGATGCATTATAAGATCTTTCCCACAATGGCCTCGAGAGAAAGTTATGTGCTTCGACTTAATTGTAGAACTATTGTTCTTTATGGGATTTTGCAGTGCATAAGTGTAGAAGAATTGTTCACCTAGAAAACACAGTAGACATACATTATCAGAAGAGCGTATGATTTGACCAATGGTATCCCAGGATTATCAATTCGTTTGATAACATTGTTTTTGAATCTCATGATCAAACTTGCGAAAATTTGGTCTTCACTGCTAAGTCTCCCAACTTGCTGGTATTTTAATTTTCTTTCTTAATAGTAAAAAGAAAACTTATTGGAAGAGGAATCATCTCTGGAAATTTACACAAAATCCATGAAAAGACAGATATATAAGTCCGGAGATCATGACAGATATATAAATATGGAGATCATAATAACGTGCAAGTTGGTGGGAAAATATGGAAGGGCAACAATAGAGCAACGTACTGATAATACAAAAATAAAATATGGCTTTCACACAATTTTGGTTGATTAACAATGTTGTGATTTCTGTGTAACATGGGATTTATTTATTTTTTGGGGTGGTTGTTGAAAAAGTGGATCTCTGCCTATAATTAAATATATTTATATAATTAATTAAAACAATTATTATTGTTTGATGTATAAAATAAATTAACAAGGTATTATTCAAAATTGAGAGTTTGAAATATTAAATGAGTTATGACATGATATATTATATAGTTTGTTTTATTCTTTTAACAATAAAATGGTCAACCACATGATTAGCAGCAGTCAAATTATGTTTTATCATATATTTTTTATTTTCAATATATTTTTATTTTTATTAGATCATCCAATTTTGTAATCCCCATGCTTTATATGCTAAGTCGTGAGTCTCGGTACCAATCTAATTCTAATCAAAGAACATGATCAAGGTCTTTCATTTCCAAGTCACGTGTGAACCCTATGTGGGGTTCTAACCTTTACATGTGCACATCCATCTAGTCTTTGTGCACCTGCCCTTCTTCATGCATCTTGCCCTTTTATGTGCACATTCCCTTCCTTACAAAGTCCTCTATGCATAACCCTCCTTTATGCAACCCTCTTTGGCATGAATTTTTATTGCTTATTTCACACAATCATTCATTTCTCCTTTCACTCCTAATGCGACAAAACTTCAATATATAAGCCTTATCTTCATAGTCAAAGTTTTATACCGTTTAAAGTAAGCATCGATAAGTGAAAAATCACACATGCAAACTCAATCATTTAAACTTTTTTAATGGTTTTTTCCTAAGTTGTCGATACGGATACGAGTATGAGTATTGGATACGGGGATACGTCAATTTTTTTTTTGGTGGTTTGGATATGGCTGGATAAGGCCGTACAAAAATATATATAAAAAATTAAAAATATAAAAATATAGCCATATAAGCAAAATTAACCACATAATATGCATAGAGGAAACAAAATAACTTTAAATAAGTTATATAACCACAAAATATATACTCATAATTCAATGCCAAATATCATAATATTCAATAGTCGAACTTATATTAGTTTTATAAATTATAACAGGTACATGGTGCAAATGTTACAATGTATGGACAAAAATAGAGACAAATCAGCGTTCTCATTATTCGCTATATAATATATTCTTCTTCGCCTGCAATGTCTTCATCATCATGTGGTTCATTAGAACCACAAGCAGTAGCAGTGCCACTCCCACTAGCTCCACTGTGCAAGTCATGTGAAGCACTGTCTAGCTCCGTGTCAAATAAAGAAAGGTAGGTAAGGGAGGCATCTAAATCAGCAATCTCTGGGTTCACATCCCACAACTTTGTTGGCCCTTTCTTGTATTGAGGTTGTTTATGTGAGAGAAAACGTAAGTTGGAATGCACATAAACTAAATCCTCCACTTTTTTTGTAGCCAACTTATTGCGTTTAACTGAGTGGATAAAGCCATAGCTGCCCCAACTCCGCTCAGCTGAATAAGAGCTTGCAACCTATTGAAAGCCACAAAATAAAATAAAATTTATAAAAAATTAAAAGACTAAAACTTAAAACTTAAAACAAAACATCGAAAATGTCAAAAGAAGGGTAGAGTAAAAAAATTAAAATCTTACTTGTGATAAAACTTTTATTGCAAGTGGTTGAAGGTGGGTGGATGCTTGTCTATGAAGGTACCACCAAAAGTGAGCATCCATCTTGTACTTGTCACAGATGGCGCCAAGGGAATGACCCATCGAGGATATGAAATGCACAAACTCTTCACTGACTTGGTCTTCTACATTTGGATCGGGAAAGATTTTAGAGAATGCTGCCTTATATCCCTCGGCAACTTCAACATCCCTATATGGTGCGACCCTCCTGGGCAAAGAAAGAATCTCTATACTGTAGTATTTGGGTGTCAAGGCAAAAGCAAGAAGATGTAATGGGGTGGTTATTTTGTTCCACCTTTCAATGAGATGCGACTGCACTTCCTTGAAGAACCTCTCTATAGAATCTTGCTCTTTGGCATTTATGATGGATTTAATGTTCTCAATCATTGAGTCAATTCTATTATAAATCTCACCCAAACATGGATGATCCATGTCCACATATTTCAACATGCTGACAATGGGATTAGTAAAATTCAGCAAATACTCCACACGATTCCACCACGCATCATCAAGAATTCACCCTTTCACTTTTGTGGCCCTCTCATTGTTGGCTTGTCTCCATACACTCCAAAGGTTGTTGATGACCATGCTACTCAATGCTTCACGCACTTTAAAAATTCATCTCAAGACGATGGTGTGTGAGGCAAATCGAGTCTCAACAAATTAATACAATTATACAAAATTAAAACAAATAATTAATAAACTTAAAATTATTCAAAAATAAAAAAACACTACAAATTACAAACTTATAAAATTAAATTAAGAGTTACTTTCAACAATTGTAATTTTGAGAAAGTCGTAAAGATGGTTTGGGACATGTGATGGTTGGTTATGAACATTTGGATCTCATTCACCACCTCATAGACTTGTTTGATCCAATCAATTTTTGTCCCCAATTTTTGCAACATAAGATTGAGGGAATGAATAGCACAAGGTGTCCAAAATATATACATGTACCTTGCCTAAACCAAAATGCCCGCAGCTCTACAATTTTTAGCATTGTCCATTACAATTTGAACAATGTTTTGAGGCCCCACTGCCTCAATGGACTCTCTCAAGATGTTAGCAATGAATTGTGCATCCTTCACTTGCCCTTCACAATCAACGGCCTTCAAAAACATTGTCCCTTTAGGGCTCACTGCAATCACATTAATTAATGACTTATTTGCCATATCTTTTCATCCATCATAAATGATGGACAATCCTGTTTTGATTCATGAATCCTTGATGGGCTGTAATGCATCTTCAATGTGTTTTCTTTCTTTTGTCAATAAGGTGGTGCGCACATTTTCATAACCTGGGGTGGCAAACCCTTTAGAGGCAGCATTGATAGATCTCACCATTTCTTGCTAGTATGGTGATCTAATAATATTACATGACAACTCACATGTGTAAATACAATGTGCGATGCTCTGCTCTACTATCTCTCTGGAGTCATTTTGGAATGCCCTCTCCAATGGGCATGCATCTTTTGTTCTCTTGCGACCAAGAGGTTAATACTCTTCTTCATCGGCCGTAATGGGTGCAACAAGAAAGGGGTGTGGTGGAGTCACCACATTAACACGAGATGGATCAACAGGTGGTGATCCTTTCTTTCTCAAAGGATGCTGTGATCTTTGTCCCATAACGGCATCTATGGCTTCTTACTCTTTGATGTATGCAAGGATATTTGCTTGTGGCAAGCACTTTCTAGGCTTTCCACCTATGCTTGGCTCACCACAAACTCTGATTCCAGTGCTAGAAATCGTACATAAATGAGCTTTCAATCGACTATACGAGCTCTTGAATTTATCGTTACACTCTGAGCAAAGCCAATGAAAACACCCTCTACCAGGAATCTGTTCTAATATTGTCACATATTTTTAAAGAGGTGCTCGCGAATCATATTTGGGGGTTATCCCTTGCCCCACTGAACTAGCACTTGCACCCTGAGACATTCTAATTTTTGACAAATCGCTATATGCTTATAGCTCCTGGTAACACAAAAAATTGCTATTAAAATTTAATTATAAATATAAATTTTAAACTAATTAATAATTTAAAATTTAATACTATACTTTATATTAAAAAATTTAAACTAATTAATAATTTAAAATTTAATACTATACTTTATATTTAAAATTTTAAACTAATTAATAATTTAAAATTAAAATTTAATACTTAATATATAAACAAGGTACTGGGAGTCCTTAAGGTCAACTGGGAGTTGGATTTTCTATAAACAAGGTATTGTTGTGACCAACACCGCTCCCATTTCTTCTTGGAATAAAGACCCACTTTCCTAGAGTAAAAATTGCAAAGAATCGTAGGATTAAATGATCAATCTAAGCATTTGAAATCTTTTCTTATTATAATCTGAAGGTTTACGGTTTCAAATTCATTTGAATATGTTCTAACGGCTATCTCACATGTGATATTAGTTTATTGTATACAGAATGATTGAAAATTCACGGACTCAAGGAAACAATCATTTATGAACTTCACCACAACATTTTAATGTAGTTTCACACTATATTCAAACACACACAGATATTGAGAACTGCAAGACCCAATGGCATGTTGGTTGAAGAAAAAAATGAAGTTTAAAACCCTACCAACATGCAGGACGCAAGCAGCATGTAGTCGCACAGAGGGGGTCGCAGGGTAGTCGCGGAGGCACGAGTCAACGGCAATCACGGAGGCATGGGTCGCAGTGATATTAGCCTTAGGGTTTTGACTTTTTTCTATAAAGTGAAAAAAATTAAAATGTTTTTTTATTCGGCCGATCCGCGGGGGATACGACTAGGGTACGTCGTGCCCCTTGAGGATACGGCCGGATACGTCCATGGACGTATCTGGCCGTATCCTCAGGAGGGACGACGTACCTTGGTCGTATCCCTTGCGGATCAGCAGCGTACAGTATCGTACTCGCGAATCTCCACGTTCCCAGGCCCTGGGAGGGGCGTATCTGGTAACGCAGGTTTTTTCTAATCTCCACAAACTCTATAAGCATATTTACATGATAAAATAACATCATATAGTAAAAGATAAACAATGATACATCTCATTCGCCATCTACAAAATGCATAGTTTAATAAATATTTTTATTGTATTTCTATTTATTTTTTCCATTTTTATTATTTTTTATATTGCTCCAATACACTCGTATGATACATCATGATTCTAATTTATAATATTGTCCCCTATATATCTACTAGAATTTAAATCAGGGCAATCCTTCAATACATCCAATATATACCTTTGTTTTATCCTCTGACAATCCTAGTTAGAGTGGGACATATCTAAAATACCCTGAAAAACCTTGTTTCTTTTTTCAAAAACTATAAATTATTTAATAAAAAAATAAAAATTAAAAAAAATTAAAAAAAATCAACAAAACTAACTTCAAACATTAAACACGGACCTTAAAATCCAGAACCACATGTTAACTTGCTCATATTTACAAAAATCATAAAAAATAAAAAGAACACACTTAGATCTCATTGCACAATTACCTTTCTTAATTTCTTAGAGGTTAAACCTCACTAATGTTATTCCCATATCATATTGGACGTATCAGGTTATGTGTTTCCAACATGTGGCACATAACCTTTAACTTAGACACTTGATAATTTTTAAATTTCATAATAGTATGAGTAGTTAGTGTAATTGGGATTATGGAATTTCCATATTTTATTTATTTTATATATAGGAGATTATTTTATATATATATGAGATAATGCTCGAGTATTATATCATAATATAATAAGATATATTTTTATTATAAAGATTGTGGAGATTGTCTTTTTAAAGTGGTTTAGTTAGATAAGCAATATTTTGTTGTTTATTTTATTTATATTATGTAGATTTGCTCTATTTTGATTTTATTTGTGGATTATTATTTTTAAATATTAATATTTTATGTTGAATTTTGATCAATTGATATGAATTTGTTAATACGATACAATAATTTCATTATAAGTGGTATTAGAACTTTGATTTAAATAAAGTTTTTGTCGTGCATTGGAGTTATAGAAGAAAGAAAAGGTCAATACTTTAGAAAAATCAAATTTTTTCTCAATAATTTTTTAATCTTAATTTTATTTTAAGTCTAATTTTGATTGATTGAGAATTTATTTTGTGTTGTTATGTTTTGTTTGTGAGTCAAAATTAAAAAAATGACTTAAACATAAAATTATGGTTTTCATTTGAACTGTAAAAACCGTGACAGAAATATATTCATATTTTTATATCATTACACACATGTAAATGTTGTCATTAAATTCACTTTGCAAGAAAACCTTATAATTTTATGTTTTAAAAAACCCTAAATTTAATTGATTTTTGAATTCAAGGTTTTACACCATTATGAAATATATGTTCTATATATTATTGTATTTGTCTCGTCAAGGTGATCACATAGATATATGTTATTGGTAACCATGTTTTTAAACCTCCAGTAATACAACAACATGACAAGGGCTTCTACCAAAAGTAAGAAAAAGCCTCCTATCAAACTAAGGAATACTCCTTCCACAGAGGATCTACATTCAAAGGTGGAAACTAGGTAAATTTTAGAAGAGGGTGGACGTTGCTTTTCAAAAAGTTTGGACCAACTCAAAGGAGGATTAATGTCATGGTAACTAAGGAGTATGTAGACATGATGCCTAAGAAGTTGAATATAGACCATCTTAAAGAATTATTATATATCATCGAAGCCAAGGAATATTTTAAAAAGATGCTAAAGTAGTTAGATATAGATTAGATCACAAAAACACTCAACTAGTTGGTTTAACAATCCACAACATCCACACAAATAATGATTTCACCTCTAATGGTAAATCTCTTCATCTAGAACAGCGCAAAACCGACTCCAATCTATGTCCATAAAGCTTTATACCAAAATGGACATGAATAAATATGATGGCAAGGACCTAATCATGTAGATATTTCAAATGGAGCATTTTTGAGTTCCATCAAGTTTTATCCCCATAGTTTAATCAAAATTTGGAACTAGTAGATGTATTAATCTTAATTAAAATAAACTAATTTGAAAGAATGTAAATGTTGTGAATTAATTTGTGACAAGTAAAATGAAATCAAAGTATTAAAATTGACACAACACAATTAAATGAAGTAACATTAATTATTAATAAAATAAAACATTTAGTTGTTTGTTGTCTATGATTTAATTATGTGAAATTGATAAATTACTAAGACTAATCAACAAAGACATATTATAAAAGTGGCATGGGAATTATAAGTGTATTTTTTGAAGGACATGAACATCCAAATGGGGACAAAATAAACACATTATTGTCCTTTGCTAGTTGATTTTATCCTCTATCAAAAAATAAGGAAATAAGGACATGATGATATGTGATTGCTTAAAACATGCATATGTGTAGAAATTAACTTTCAAATACATTTGAATGACTTTAAAATCACTTCTTCCAAATTAAAACCCTAATAGGGTTTGTAATCGTTGAAAACCTAAAAATAAAAAAAGGGAGAAGTATAATGGGTGGAGCTGATTACAATCAACTCCATGATGACCGATCATTGCCTACTTATCCAATTTTTTGAAGAGGTAAATCAAGTCCAATTAGTTTTTCCACTTATAGAGTCTTTTGTGCATTTGCGCTCTTTTGACTATATAAATACATCTAGAGATGGTTTGAATACTTGATAATGATTTTCTTAACTTGGATAAAACATGTTCTTGATTTAGCTAAGAATTTATTTAAATGACTAAAATTAGATTTGAAAAAAATAGGGAAGCTTTGCTTAGTGTGAAATAGTATAAATATGTCTTTGTATTGAACTTTTCAAGTGGTAGAATATGTGACTTACATATGTTTTTATAGCAATCTAAAAGGGAAAAACTTCATGCTACTTATCCTAAAAACATAGACCAACCTATAAAGGAGGGTTTGAATTTAAAAAGTGACTGTTACTAGGGTGAAGGATATGATAGACTCCTCTAGGACAAAATAGAATTCCACTATTATCCTCTATTTGTTGATCTTGTACTAAAGGGAAATGTGAGCCTTAGGATTTAGGATGTTCGTACAAATGCTTAGAGCATTTATGTAAGCATATGATAACAATTTATAAAAAATAGGTCCATAGAGGTGATTAAGATAGAAAGTGTTCAAGTCAATTAAAGTGAAAGTGTTTCAAAAATGACATTATTAAGTATGCATGACCAATTTGAGTGACTACTTCTGCCCCATGCACTCGTCCCCCCTTTAGTGTACAAATGAAATCATTAAAATAAAGGGAAAGATATACTTGAGTGGGAACAACACACTTTGCTTTTTGAAAAAATCTCAAATCATGCAAGGTGTTCCCTAGAATATCCTACAATGATGTAAATGTAGTTAGTCTTTATGTGAAATTGAAAATTGAAATTTAACTTGAATTTGAAAAGATTGAAAAAGAACAAGGAAAGGGTGCACCTGTATGTGTGAAACCAGGTTGTTCTTGTAACTTTGTTGTGAGATGATGCTTCTTTCAAGCATTGGAGATTTAATGCTTCTCATAAAGCATTTAGAGAGATCAGTGCATTTACTAAACCAATGGAAAAATTGAGGGTGATCAATATCTAATTTAAATTAAACTTATAGAAAATAAAACCAATTAAGGAACGCAAAAACTTCAATTTGTGTTGGTATTTGTAACATCAAATTGTGAAATAAGTTAGCATCCACAATGAATTCATAAGCAATAATGCTAAAAGGCACTAAATCTCTAAGTTATGCATTACACACCTTAATTGAATCAACCACAAATATGACTTGTAGATTAAATTGTCACTCTATTCCTTAGTTCCTAAATGCACGATCAAAATAGAATCGAAAGCATCCATGTGCCTTCTATGTTTGTGTTTAACCAGTTTTGGAAAGAGTTTGGGGGAAAATAGCCTAATCAAATAAACGGCTAAGCTATTCTAAAAGTAAGCCAATTACATGATTCAGATTCAAAATATTTTGATACAATGTTGAATTATGAAAGAATGCTAATTATATTAAGTGCAATTTTAAAAAGATATTCTAGAAGTTATAACATGAAGAAGACACAATACTTAGCTTATTGATTGATGTGTAGGTAGATTTGAGAAGTGTGAGTGCAAGATAATACAGTCTGATGTTCCTACCTAACTCATTAGATTTTGGAAAGTAACTCTATCAATGTGAACACTACCACCAGAATCTAGACACTAACACAAACACTTATGTCTTAATTTTAACTTTCATACCATGTAAGGAATATTGATCCTTTTTTATATTAGGGTTTATTATTACCTTGCATATTATTTGTTCGAATCACATGCATAGGCTCTAGATATCAATTTGTAGCTCAAAACACTAGGTCCTCTAATTAGGGACTGCCACCTTGTAAAATAGGGGTTATGGACTGAATTAAAGTCGAGCAAACCTTAAAGATTTCTCTATCAGTTAACAATAAATACTTAGCCAATACTTCAAAAAGGTCTTCAAACTAATGTAGTTATTTATTTTATGTAGGCTTGTGTGTGAATATGCTCTATGTGAGTGCATGTAGTAATTTAGTTTGTAACTTGACAAATATTGGTCATAGGTTCCTCTTTGAATGCTTCAGATATATATGAAGGCTGTTCCTATGATTGATTTGAAAATAATGAAGAGTCAAGTAAATTAGAAAGTTTGAGAGGTGTTTTTGCTTAGAATAAGATGTGTGCTTGATTTTGTACTTGATGATAATTAATGGTATTTAACTTATATTTATACAACACCTTTTGAAAATATCTCAGGGGAGGGTTAATTAATATAAATAAGCCAACTCATACATGTCGAAAATTTAAAAATTTGATCATTTATAAGGTTCAGACACTAGTATCTGACTTAGGACACAAATGTCACACAAGTAAAGATTATGCATGCAAAAGACATGAATAATGTCGTAACAAAAGACATGTTCAATTGTCACACAAAACAAAGGAGCAAGGGCCTTAAGAAATAGACATGTTTAAATTTCATACATAGCAAACAATGATCTTTTAAGATGCCTAAACAATTGCACATAATGGCCAAGGTCCATACATAATAGACAAACAAAATCTAATTTACTATGTACAAGTAATAGTATCAATAGAACATATAATTAGAAATGTAGTTTACACCATGTATATGTAATGTGATCATATCTTAGCAAATAACATATATATGTATACAATGTATGATAGAGATGTTCTCAAAACATTTGTAAAAGTCTATATAACTCAATAATATAAGAGCCACATAATAGTAACACATGCAAATACTATAATTTGTGGAAAAGATGCCCTCAATTTAGTGAGGCTACTAGCTAGATGTAAATCCAATATCTTAGTTTATGTAAAATTTGTATGTCCCTACATAGCACTCATACGTACTAGTGAAATGTTTGTGCGATAAAAATATTATGCTATTTACTGATCATAAAATAGATAACATATGACAATGATGTAAACTAGATGTCTGATCATATTAAGATCATGTTTATCATTTTTTAAGAATATTTAAAATATGTTAATCTTTTTATACTTTTTGCATTTTGAAACTGAAACCAAATAAATTTATGTTAACTATGGATTGAAAATTAAAATAAAATAGAGGGATTTAAATAATCTGCAACATGTGTTGATGTGAAATATGCATTGAATATGATAACATGACCATATACGAGCACGATGCCCCCAATATATAATACGATTTTGTAACTTGGAAAAGCATTTAAGAAATTAAAAATATATGTAAAGAATGATTGTATATCTCATCTCGTCAAAATGTACATTTTTTTATTGTATGTAACATGCATTTATGATTAATGTATCATAGGAAAGGAAATATTTTATATAAATAAGTATTGTTGTGTCTACTGGGACCTAAGTCACATGATTCATCGATTTTTTGACACAAAATTTGAAAATCAATATTTTCCAAATGACATTAAAAATGTCTAAAATCACCAAAATCGAGGTTAGGTTCGACGATAGAGGCAAGAACTACGGTGGGCCTTTATCATTTAGAATCATCGCTAACACAATCGTCATGGGTGTTCGGTCAGTGGTGATTTGGTGGACGTTCATCAACGCAATAATAGTGATGGTTGGGTGGTCCTCCATTGACACAACAAGAGTGTTCGGTCGTCTAGTGTCCATGAAGGGTTTTCAAGTCATGTATTTTAATTTCAAAACAATAAAGTTTTGTTTAATATTTTATTTTTTATTTAGTTCATGCTTTTATTTTTTTATTTTGTTTACGATTTGTTATTTTTATTTTGTTTATATTTTAACTATGTTTTCAAAAACATTGACTGATTTTTTTTTTTTTTTTTATGTTTTTTTTTTTTTCATTTTGTTCATAGTTTATAATTTGTTATTTTAAAATTTAAATTAAGTTTTATTTTTTATTTATTTTTATTATATGTTTTTTATTTTTTATTTTATAAGTTTGATTTAAGTTTTTTATTTTTATTTTTTAATTATGTATTTTAAATTTTATTTTTTTAATTATATTTTAAATATTTTTTATTTCGTCATATTTTTATTTTTATTTTAATATTTTTTTTTTTAATTTATAATTTTTAATATTTTTTTGTTATTTGTTAATAATTTAAAATAATAATAATATTTCATTTATATATATATATATATAAATCAAAATAAAAATATTAAAAATATTTTTTGAAATATTAAGTGTCTCAAACATGTAATACAAAGTTATTAAGCTTTATATGAACAGTGTATAGCAACACAAAGTTATTAAGCTTCTATATATATAATATATAGATTAAGTGTCTCAAAATCTAAAACATGTAATATTAAGTTCTTAAGTTTCATACGAACCATATATTTTATATATGGTTCGTATGAAGCTTAAAAACTTAGTATTACATGTCTCAAAAAATATATGGTTCGTATGAAGCTTAAGAACTTAGTATTACATGTTTTAGATTTTGAGACAGTTTTTCAAAAAATATCTTTAATATTCTTATTTTGACTTATTTTTATATGTTTTTATGTTTGTTTATGTTTCAAATTTAAAGGCATTTTTTTTCAATTTTTATTAGAACTCAAACTCAAACCATTTTTTATCTTTGTCGAATTCGAATTTGAACTTGAGCCTTGTGACTTAGGTTGGAACTAAGTAAATATCAAGAAATTGGTAGTGTTAAGGCTCTATACGTTCAATTTTTGATTTTGTTGTGAAAAAAAGTATATGTGATCCGGGCAACAATTCGAGGTGACCATTCGGTGACAGTAATTCCTTGAATTTTGTATTGTTTTCATTTTCTATTGTCGGTGACAGTTTTGTCCTCGAGCGTGTATGTCCTCGAGCGTTGTATTGTGTTAATGCAAGCGTTGTATGGTTTTAATGCTGGGACGTTAAATCGTCACCCGTTAATTCCTCGAGCCACGCAATCTCCCGAAGTTGTTTTCAGAAAAATATGTATAAATGCATTGTAACCTGAAAGGAGAAGGTAGACATCTCTTCTTAGAGATAAGCGTATGTTTTGGCAAGACATCTCTTCCCAGAGATAAGCCTATATTTGTATTGCAATCTATAAGTAATACGACGTCTCTTCTTAGAGAATTCATTGTTATTGTGTTGTTTCTATGTTATTGTAATCTTCGTCAACCAGAACTTTTGAGTTTTGGATCAGTGGTATCAGAGTGGTTTGTCTTGAGAGTGTATGTTCCCGAGGACAAGGTCAGGATACAGGAAACTTGGGTGGGAAGTGACAGAGCTTTCAAACGCTCCACCTGTGCGCCTCAAATGACCTCAAATGGTGGACAATACCGAGACATCCGATCCTTTCAAGGAAATGGTGAATGAAGCCCTCCAGCGGCAACAAGCGCAGATGCTCCAACAATTTGCTCAAATTCTTCAAACACTTCCGATGGGAAATTCTGGCTCCGCGGCTACACATCCGACCTCATCGAGGGAGCTTCCATTCAGTACCCCAACACCCTTCAAGGTTTAGGTAAATTTTGATATTTCCACATTTGAAGGCAAAATCAATGCTAATGCAGTGGAAAATTGGTTGGATCAACTGTCGTCCTACTTCTCTATAAATAAATTCACCGATGGAGAAAAGATCACTTTTGCTCTTTTGAAATCATCATTGCCCGTGAAAAACTGGTGGGAAGTGTACAAAAAGAGGTTCAGTGCGGATATCATTGGCCTTGGGGTGGAACCCACCTGGGATGATTTTACGGAAGCAGTAAAAGAAGAATACTATCCCCTCAGCACGTATGATGATCTGTACATACAGTGGCAACAACTTTGCTAATGTAAGGACCAATCTGTGCAAGATTACACATACACTTTTCATTCTTTGTCTAGACTGGGCATTGAAGAAAGTGAGAAACATAAAACTCTCAAATATCGTGGTCGACTACAATGGTACATCCGGGGGGAAATGGATCTCTTCAATTTGGAAACCATCGATGAGGCATACAAGTTTGCAGTAAAGATTAAGCAGAAGCATGAAAGAATGGATATAAAGAATCAGTCTTCAAAATGGAAAAGTGATAAAAAAGGCCAAAATTGGAAGCAAAAAGAAGGAAAGATCGGGAAGTGGTGTGGTTATCAAAATCTAGAACTCACTCCAAAGAAGAATGTCGAGCTATCAAATCACTGCTTTTTGAGTCACCATCCACAACATCTACTGCTCTACCTCATACAGATCCTGCAGTCGAAGAAGTTGAAGAAGAAATTATAGATGATGATCCTGAATCCATTGTAGCTTCATCACAGACACACGACGAGATGCTAGATGACAAGGAAAGGTTCTTTCACTCTAAGTTATGGGTGAAAGGTAAGCCTCTGCATTTCATTCTTGATAGCGGAAGTCAAAAGAATTTAATCTTTACTAATGTTGTGAAAAGCTTAAATCTGTCCATGAAGCTTCACCCAAAACCATACAGTATTGGATGGTTGAGCCCAAGGAGAGACCTCCGTGTCACCCACCAATGTCTTCTCTCATATGCAATACAACCTTTCCAAGATGAGGTCTTATGTGATGTGGTCAATCTAGATGTTTGTGATGTACTCTTTGGTCAGCCATTCATGTATGATTGACAAGGTATATACGAATCAAGAACTAGACGGATCACTCTCACTCTTGGAACACGGTGCTATAGGGTACTAGAAGTACCACCTTCCACATTTGTCTCTCTGCTTAGCACCAAGAAATTTGTTTTCATGGTGGTCAAGCCACAGGAATTCAAAAGGGCCGATGTTACAGCCCTGACAACACAACAACAGAAGCAAATAGATACCGCACTGAAAAAGTTCACAGCCATCCATCCACAGACTGATGGTCAGACAGAAATGGTGAACAATCGGGCCCCGCATAGTTCCATAAACTACAGTCCCTTCCAAGTGTGCATTGAAAATCAAATCAAGACACAACTACCACACCTGATGGGGAACGGTGACGCAATGGGGACCATTGCTTTTCAAGGAAGGAGGAATGATTCGGGCAATAATTCGAGGTGACCATTCGGTGACAGTAATTCCTCAAATTTTGTATTGTTTTCATTTTCTATTGTCGATGACAGTTTTGTCCTCGAGCGATTATGTCCTCGAGTGTTGTATTGTGTTAATGCTAGGACATATGGTTTTAACGCTGGGACATTAAATCGTCACCCGTTAATTCCATGAGCCACGTAATCTCCTGAGGTTGTTTTCAAAAAAATATGTATAAATGCATTGTAACTCGAAAGGAGAAGGTAGACATCTCTTCTCAGAGATAAGCGTATGTTTTGGCAAGACATCTCTTCCCACAGATAAGCCTATATTTGTATTGCGATCTGTAAGTAATATGACGTCTCTTCTTAGAGAATTCATTGTTATTGTGTTGTTTCTGTGCTATTGCAATCTTCATCAACCAAAACTTTTGAGTTTTGGATCAATATGACATGATTGACCAACTTGAGATAGTATTGGCAGTTGGTTTTATACCATATTGGTCGATATTGTCCTTATCAGAAAATGCAATTTGCTCAATCCAGACTGTGAAAAAAAATGGTAAATGATAGAATATGGCAGTATAGATGATTGTATCAGACTGCTTAGTTTGGAAAGTAAAATAGAATATCCAAGAGGCCAAAAAGTTGATAAGAACCAAGGGATAGAAGAATTTATACCAATCACATGTGTAAGAAGTATAAGAACATGATAAAGTCATTAAGAAACTACATACGATCATTTTTTTAAATTTTTAATTTTTTTTCGAAATTTATGAATATTTTAATATGCAACATGCCAACCAATGCCCATCACGAGCGTCATAAGAATTTGTAACAAGTGGCAGAAGGAAAATATTTTGTGAACTAACTATGATAGATGTGTTAGACTTATAATCAGAGAATGCATCACGTGTAGTAATGAAACTATCTAGATCACTACTTATATAATCTTATGTGGGAGGAGTAGCTTTACGAGATGCATGATGGTTTGAAATTTGATGAGGACTAGTAAAATATTATGCCAAATGTTGTACTCTTTGAAAAACATGTTGATCTATATGCATTACCAATTTAGAAGATGTTTTATGTGATGGTGCTTGTTGGGAACTTGACACTTTTTTTAGATAGGTTTACTTTCACAGTGGTTGTTTTTAAGACTTTTACACCTTTTTGTGAATTGATTGAATAGAAATATTTTGCATAGGTGCAATAAATGTTTTTGTTCTTACATAGATGTATCAATGAATTACAGTGGTGGATGGAAAAGAGGTACCATAGATTGTAGAAGATACACATTTGATTCCTAAAATCATTACTAATTGATTGGCATGAATGTACTTTAGGTATCAATGTACTGGAGAGGGAATATCATAAATATTTTGTAACCAAAGGCATCCTGATATCATTTCAAAGATCCCATTCTTTTTAGAACTAGAAAAGTAATAGATAGTATAACAAAACCCACCTAAAGAGACAACACAATGTATCCGAAAGTGGTTTGTTGTTTTCCATTAAATGTCTAGAAACTTTTAGATATAACCTATATGTCATGCTATATGTAATCTAATAAATAAAATAATATCAATGTGCATGCATTCTCACTGGATCCATTATCAACTATCACACTATGAATGGGTTGTTGATCAATAAATGTTTGTATACATATGACATGAAAATCAGAATCATCATCCACTATCTCACTATCATTAAAAGTAATTATAAGATATGGTTGAGTAGTGTGAACAATTTTACCAATAACTCCATCTAATATATGATCATATGACTTAGGAAGGTGGATATATGTTGTAGGTATGATGCATTTCTGAATTATCTTTAAATTTATCATGGTTTAGAAAGGGCTCACTTAAAAATATTCATCTTAGCATTTTAATTTTGTTGAGGCTTAATATTCTTTATAAGAATGCCTAGATCAATGACATTATTGTCAATAAGACTTTGAATAAGCTACTTGAGCTTGAAACATCCATTAGTTGAATGACCATTGTATCTTGTGGTAATCATAATATGCATTGTTGTCAAAATATTTGTCTTGAGGTTTACTCATATAAACCTTTAATGGCGGAGGTAGAGTAATAAGATTGCACTTAAGTAACTTGTGTTCCAATTTATGAGGCAGTTGTGGTAATCTAGAGAATTGCCTCCTTGGTTAATCTAATAATACAAGCTTGTTAGAAGTTTGAGAAATGACACTAACTATAATCTTTGTATCAACTTTCGTATCTGTTGTTTTAGATTTATAATATGGTTTGATTTGAAACTTCATTATGAAAGTTGAAGTAGATGTGGGAGCATACTTAAACTTGTCGAAATCATGAAAATTGACTTATCTCACTTATTATATGACCTTTTTTTTCAAATGATTTGGATTTATTGAAAATAATTGGCATATGCAAAGGTTCAAGTAAACTTTGTTTGAAAATATCTTATAATTCACTATCTTCCAAGGTGTTAATCATTTTGGCAAGCATAGTATTGTAGTGAAGTACATAGTTATTAATAGACTCACTAGTTCTTTTCTTAAGCTTAGAAATTTATTCATAAGACAGATTTTCATAAATGTTGATTGAAATATGCTTAAGAAACTAATTTTCTAGTAGATTGAATGCTTTGACTAATTGAATAGGTAAATAATAAAACTAGTTCATAACCTGCATATTTTTAAAAGCTTTTTGGACACAAATTAGTTAGAAACTTATCATTAAAAATGTAATCCAAACATGTTTAAAAATATCTAAGATGTTATTCTAGATCTCCCTTACCTTCATATAGTATAAGTTTAGGAATTACTAATCATGCGGGTAAAGGATATGATGCAATCTCAGGGGCTAACAAATTATGAAGTAAGGTTTATGAATTCATTGATTGTATAGCTTTTGGTATATCTTACTCTAATTGTAACACCTTAACATGCAAAATTGAAATAGTTTGCATGAGGTATTGTGTTGAACCTTAAAATGTTTTGATCTAAGGTAATATTATCATTAACTTTAGAATTTGCATTAAATGGGTATATACAAATGAAAGGGCACAAGGGTGCTAATTAGATTTATAGTAGGCTAATTAGACACTAAACTCAAATATAATCACATGCTAAATTTATTATATTAAGATAGTCTAAATATATAAATGACAAAAAAATAATGTACTTAGCCAGTTTTGATGTTATTGTAGTTCTGGATACAAAACAAGTAGAAAGCATGCTGAAAGGAGATTCTGAAATAGTAGTTAGATTCTGGGTTTGACACTTCTAGCACTCTAGACAATATCGTTAGCTTGGGATGGTTGTGTTGATGCTACTAAGTTTGACATTAGTATCATGTATGGAATACCTATTAAAATAAGATGCGACCACCTGGATGTTTATGGGTTCTTACTTCACCTTCGCTCTGGTGCATTCAGATTTGGGTCATGGACTATTGCTCCTTGTGAAAAGACAAAACCTTAATTTTCATCTTCAAAGTGACCTTACAAAAAATGTGTTAGTGGACATACATTATTACGCTGACCTCAAAGACTCCATTGTCAGAGGGTGCTGCTTGTATAGCTAATACTCCAAAAGAGGACATCAAACTAATGTAGTTCTTCTTTGCATGTTAGATTGTGTGTGAACCATCCAATATATGCAAAGCAATTATAACGATGACCTAGCTTGTAACTTGACAAATCAAGCTCTTGGATTGCTCATTTAGTAGTTCAGACCTATAGATGTGCATTCTCTATGATTGATATGGAAATATGAATAAATAGAGAAACTTTGTTCAATTAAATGCTCTTTTCTCCAAATGCTAAGCGTGAAATGAATGAGAATTGATATTGTATTTATATCAATCCAGTTTTAGTAATAACTTGCATTAAAGCACTTAGGACAACTATTAGGATATGTTTCATTTACAAATTGGATGACTTTAAGGCATTGGATACTTACATCAGGATAGGATAGTAGCATCAACATTACTGTTTGTCCCAAACGTTAGTGTCTAAGGAGCAAAAAAGTACATAGGTTTAGAGCTTGCAGAGATGGAAGATAAATACATTTTAAACATTCTGGGTAAGATAGAAGACTTGGGTCATGAATATAAGATTGGTCGAACTAAGAGATGCAAGCTGAGGGGCATAAAGAGAACATACGTGAGATTCACAAAAGTGAGAAAGGTAAAGAACTAAGAGGAACAACCAATGCTTGATTTTACCAAGTGTACAAGACCAAGCTGTTATATAATCATAAAATATCATCTACAAATTATGTAGTAAGATAGGTGATGTAATATGCATAGCTATCAAAGGTCCTCTATGAGTTATTTGGTTAGGCATGGGTATATATATATTGGAAGCCTTGTGTTTCTTCCAAATAAAACATTGTAAATGTAATAACAATATCAATAGTATAAGTAGCAACACCTATGGTAGGGTTTACAATACAAAGAAATAATTCTTCTTATGCATTGAAAGTAGAACTGTTTTATTATTATGATTTTTTAAAATTTAAAAGCACTTCAAATATTTTTGGTGTTTTTTTGCCATTTGACGAAGTCCTCATAATGAGGATAAACATTAGACTTTTTTGCATGATCTACTTCATAAAGTTCATCATGATAGATCCTATATGAGCCTTCATAATTATCGTGTGTATTATGATCATCTTGATTAACTTGTTGAGTATTATTTTCTTGAAAATATTCTTGAGCAATTTGTTCATCAAAAGAAAGAGAACCATTGTTTATATTACATGAATCCATTTAATAAGGGTAAAATTGATTTGAATGTGCTCAATATGGGCTCCACGTAACCTGTCACTATTCCTTAAATGAATAAGGGAGGTAGATTTTTTAATTGGCAATAACATGGAAATGATATTGTAACCAATAACTGAAAATAGAAAAGCTAAAAATAGAAGGAAAATTTGTGAATAAAGAAAAATAGATCCTCCCTTAAATCTAAGGTCAAAATAAAGTGATTTCAGTGTGGATAATTAAATTTGAATTCTAAGGCAAGAGTTTTTAGTGACATATATTAGATCTAAGGTCAATTTTTTTTTTTTTAAGTGTCAGATATTAAGAATTTATCTAAACCCTAGGATAATGTTTTTGAAGTAATGCTCAAATATAAAGTGGGTTAACCAATGTGTTTTTATCAAAATTTAGAATTAATAGGTGTATTAACCTTAATTAAGATAAATTAATTTTAAAGAAAAAAAATGCTATAAAATAACTTGCGATAAGTTGAACGAAAGTAAAATACTGAAATCGATAAAACATAATTAAATGAAAGAAGACTAACTATGAACAAAAAAAGGACTTAGTTATTTGTTGTCTGTGATCTAACTATGGAAAACTGACATATGACTAAAATATATAAATAAACATTGATTCTACAAGGAGGACCTAAATTAGAAGTGTAATTATTAAAGGATGAGCATTTAAAATCAGACATGATCTAATAGCACTATTGTCCTCTACTGGTTGATTATACACTCTATCAGAAAATAAGGAAATCAGGAAAATATCATTTGTGGTTACTTAAAATATCTCTATGTGTGAAAAATTGACCTTTATATGTATGTGAATGACTTCTTCTAAGTTGAAATATTAATAGGGTTTTGAATAGCTGAAAACTTACAAAAAAAGGGAGAGTGTAATGAGTTGAGTTGACCCCAATCACCACCATGATGATTGATCGTTTTCTATGTATGTAATATTCAAATAAGGGAAATCAAACCCATGTAGTTATTCCACTTAGAGTGTTTTATACAATTATACTCCTTAGACTAAATGAATGCATATAGAGATGACTTGAATACTTGATAATGTTATTCTTGGCTTGGATACAACAATATATTGTATTGGCTAAGGACTACTTTAAATGATTGTAATCATATTTGAAAAGAATGGGGTAGCTTTGCCCAGTATGCAATAGTGTAAGTATACCTATGTATTGAAATTTTCAAGTGGTAGCATAGATGACTTAGATGTGACTTTATAACAATCCAAAAGGGGAAAACCTCATGCTACCTATCCTAAAAATATAAACCAACTTATAAGGGAGGGTCTAAATTTGAAAAGTGACTGTTATTAGGGTGAAGGACAAGATTGACCCATAGGGGACAAAACCAATTACCACTATTATCTGTTACTAGTTGATCTTGTCATGAAGGGAAACATGTAAATTTTGGGATCTGGGATGTCTATACAGATGTTTAGAGGGATTTTTAGCAATTTAAAACATTTTTATAAGCAGAATATAATAATTTAAAATAGTTTTGTAGGCATAATATAACAATTTAGAAAGGAATAGGTCCATATAGGTGATTATAATGGAGTGATGTGGCAAAATAGGTCCAAATTAAGTGTGTAAGTCAATTAAAGTGAAAATGTGAAAAACTAACATTATCAAGTATTCACTTCCAAATTTGTGTGACTACAAAAGGTAACAATGAAATTTCTATTTTTAGAACCTAATAAATTTATTTGGTATTATTGTAGGCCTTTATGAGAAAAAACCCTGTATCACCACATGGTCAACTTTTTTTAAAGATTTTTGATGCATTGTAGTACAACCTGTCAGATCATTGTCAATAATGTCATGAAAGTGACATGGTGAGTAGATGAACTACTTTGATAGCCTAAATAACAAAGAGAAAGTGTCCAATGTGCATGTCCTAGTATGCTTGAGGTATGTTTGGTTGATCTTCTATTTTGGTATGGTTAGAGATGTTCAGGGATGAGTATGGAGTATTGAACATGTGTGAAAAGTCCTATAAGAGGTTTTTTATACTTTGAGTGTTTATATGCATAAGTGGATTTCATCTGGTTGATCATTATTTTCTTCTAGACATTTTGGGTATAGTGGTAGAAAATCTGAATAGACAGTTTGCTGACATCACCATTGCCACATGTGGATGAGTCAGGGAGAGTTGGTCATATAGTTGTGATCAAATTAATCTTTAATTATTATGTGCTAAATCTTAGATCATACACCTAAACACAGTCAAAGATATGGAAGTGTAAAGTTGGGCTCTCCAACATTTTGACAGTATTTTTCCATACTTAACCAAATATGTAATGTGGCAAGAAGAGTCGAGTAAGAATTTTGATGGTGGCATATCTTTCACATGTGGACATTTCAGGAGAAGGTGATCATATGGACTTGTTCAGTTTTGTACCTAGTTTTACGTTAACTTTTAGGTCAAGTACCAAAACAATACAAAAGATATGCATGTTCAAACTTGGCCTTTCAGGTGATTCTTGACATAATTGGCTATGTGAAAATATAATTCTAAGGAGGCATTTTAATGTCATTATATCTCACATGTGTGAGTGTTTTAGGACTAGTTTGTCACATGGTTGGATTCTCCTATGTGAGGAGATCTTATGGTTCAAATTTGATAACATGCGAGTGAGCGAGGTAAAAGATATGACTGTCCAAAGTTGGCCTTCTAGGTAGATAAACAAGGTTTCCATGCTTAGTCATTTTTACAAAAGTTAAAGTTCGAGCAACATCGATGGAGTGCACTATTCCAAGATGTCAGGGAGCAATCAGATGGTGTCAAGTGTTTACTGTTTAACAGTGAGCAAAGATAAAGATTGAGCTTCTTCCAAAGATCAATGGTGAGCAGGTGATCATACAGATAGATATCAATGGTGTGTATTAAAATTAAGAGGTCAAACAGTTGTTTAGCATTATCAAAGATCAAGCTATGTATAGGAGATCGACGGAGCGCATGAGGTCAAAGTTACTAGATTGCATGAGATGAGGTCAATATGTTCAAGGTTTAACATTTGGCATTGGTAGACTAAGTTAAAGGTTATAATTCGTAAAATAAGATCGACAGTGCATGTTTAATCTGAGTAATAAGGACATGAGATGCAAGCATGATGTTCGAGGTTTAACTGTGACCATTTGCATTTGAATATTTGAATTTTCATAGAAAAAATAGTGTTTTGTATTTTGGCCATATCTTTCGATCTAGATAAAATTTTCTCATGGTGTAAAAAGCAAACTTGAAGAGGACTCCAAAGTGCATATGGAAATATAGATTTGAAGATTTGAAAGTGTGTATAGACATAGTTATGAAGGTTTAAATTTGACTGTGTGTTTGTGTATGGATTGTAAGTGACCCGAGAAGATTGTTCGAGCTTGTTTTGATATCTCTTGATGAATTGACTATTGGGGAGTGTTTTATACTCCATGAGGATGATCTATGTGCATTATGAATGTTTGACCAATCATATGCAGTAGGAATAAAGGTTTAAAAGTTGATATGTATTTGTCTATGGTGATTGTGTGCGCAGAATGTTGTTTGAGCAAATTATGCTTAAGCAGAAAGGTACTATGTTGGTTTTTGGCACTTAAGGGGGACCTATAGATCATATGGAATGGGTTCATGTATTTGAAAATGGTCCTATGTTCTTGTTTTGTTTGATGATGTGCTAAATGGGTGAATAGGTCTCTAAGAGACCTATAAGAGCTACTAAGGGCTTATTAAAAGGTGTAGCAGCTTAAGGGTGACCCATAGATGCTATGTTTGACCTATGAAGGTTGTATTAAGATGTGTCTTAGTGAAATACATGCTTTAAGTGTTAAGGCATGCTTTAAGTGTTAAGGCATGGTTGACCAAGATGGTGATGATCATGATTGCTTTATAAATAGTGAAACCAAATGTGTTGGCTTCTAGATTTGAGTGAGAGACTTAGGAGAGATTTGAGAGAGGCTTGTGTGTGTGAATTGTGGAGCGAAGGAGGGGTAGAGTACCCTATGGATGAGTTGAAGAGCAGAATAGATTGATGAATATTTGTATGACCTGTAGGTCATAATTCTATTGTTAGAATAGTGCTCTTGCTATTTGAGTATGAGTGAAGGTGAAGAGTGATAATCAGAGGTCCATCATCAGGTGTTGAAGATATCAGTTCATAGGTGGATGTATTCATGGGTGTTATTGTGGTAGTTTAACATCTAAGGGGGTTACATCTTCCTTGCATGGTAAAACTTGTTAAAAGTCTGGTTGTTGCAACTCAACTAGACAGGGGTTGTAGCACCTTGTTAGATTGTAATCTCACTAAATAAGGATTGTAGTTCCTCGATTAATTGCAACTGGGCTAAATTGGTTATTATTATAAGACATTAGTCTAATTGTAGTTTTCAGTGATTTTTTCTCCCATAAGAGGGTTTCCCACATATGTCATGTGTTATATGATTGATCTTGCATTGTCTCTCTTGTTCATTACTATGAATGATGTGTATGTTTCATGAATGGTTATGATAATTGATTAAGAAATTGAAAGTGATTGAAATTGAATTTGAATTATTTGGGCTCACTGATACACCCCTCTCAGTGATTGTACCTCTATCAATTGGTATCAGAGCAGGTCCTTTGGTAAAGGCTTGACAGTTTGAAGGTGATCCATAGTACAATATGGGTAGTCATCAAGGAGGTTTTTCTACTAAGCAAACATCGATGTTCACTAGATCCAATTATGATTTTTGGAGTGTAAGGATGAAGACATGTTATGTCCTTAGGATTTGATGTATGGCAACTGTTTTGGATAGTTATGTTATTCCTACTACTCTTTCGTCTAGTGTTGCAGACAAGAAGATATTTGAGAATAATTCTAAGGCAATGAATGCCATCATTTGTGACATAGATTGAGTTCACCAAAGTAATCCATATTAAATATGTTAAAGAGATATGGGACAAAATGTAGATCATTTATGAAAGAGATTCAAAGGTTAAGCTTGCTAAGTTGTAGACTTACAAAAGGCAATTTGAAAGTCTCAAGATGAAGGAAGTGTTTCTACTCATTTTTGCTAATTTACATTCAGAAGATGAAAGAAACTAAAGAAATGGTCAGAGGTTAGATGATTCTCGAACGAAGTTGCGCACCGTATCAGACGATTGAAGGAGCTCCTCTTTGGCTGTGGAGGATGACACCTGTAGACAAAAAAGACTTAAACAAAGAGAATGTTAGATAGATATATGGTGGACTGCCAAGCACATGCTCGGTCCCAGAAGTGCAAAGACTTTCTGGAGGGATGACAGTCCACTAGTTGATAAAAAAATGTCAGATAAAGAGAAATAATGAAAGACTAAGAAACAAAAAGTAGACAACGCATACCTGTAGTCTGCTGTAAGTCTCCCACAGTCATCGACGTCGATAATTCTGTCAGTGTCAGTTGGTCAGGTTACCGACGTCGATTAGGCTGCTATCGTTGGTTTGTCAATGTTGTCGTCGTCGGTTAGGCTATCGATGTCGGTAGGGGCAATGGGCTTTT
Source organism: Torreya grandis (assembly GCA_037957365.1). Classification (NCBI taxonomy): domain Eukaryota; kingdom Viridiplantae; phylum Streptophyta; class Pinopsida; order Cupressales; family Taxaceae; genus Torreya; species Torreya grandis. The sequence goes on along the minus strand of JARHVA010000159.1, from coordinate 3,089,454 downwards.
GGACATGTTTCTGGTTATGCATATGGTCAACAGAGTGGTCTGGGAGATTCAAGAGGGTTGTGCAGGGATGCAGGACAGTGGACAGAGTCTTATGAAGGACAAAGCTAGGGGACAGGGGTGGAAAGAGAGTAAGAATGAAAGAAAGGCTTTTCAACCTCTCCGAGAAGAAAGTCGGGTTTGGTCTCAACAATACTCAAAAATAACAAATGGATTAATTACCAATGCATCCTAAATCACTGAAATGAAATAGAAGAATACTTAGCTCCGTTTGGATGTAGAACCAAGAATGTCAGGGTGCTTGTCCCTGGTGCGGCTGATGTAGGAGACTTTGTGCAACCTTCAAATCCAATGTCTGGAGTGAAACTTGCAAAGTTTCTATAGCCTAGAGAGTGTTGATAGAATGCTGATACCTACAAAGAGTCGAAGAGCAAGAGAATTCGGATCTTGGGAGCAAGAGAATTCGTATTCAGGTCTGTCATTAGCCGTTTCAGGGGTTAGAACGTGGTTTTAAGCAACCGACGTATGTGATACCGCCGGCGTCGATCGATAGTTGATCGACGTCAACAGCTAAAAAATGGGTAAAAAGGCTATTTTTAGCCTTTTGCCCGTTCTTCCATCTGCCAAGTTCGGCTGTCGTTGTTAAACAGTCCAAAGGTGGATTAAATAGGCACGAGAGTTATTGGGAGAGTTGAAATAGGGCTTAGGTAATTATGATTAGTCATAGGGTGATAAATGGTGAAAGAGCTAAGAATCCAAGGTGAGGTGTGTAGGGAGAATTATTAATTTAAAATAAGTATTTTAAATTAATAAAGTATAGGTTAGGCATGTTGAAGTTAGAAAGGGACCAGGGGGGGTTGACACTATTTTGGTGTCTACAGGAAGAGAATTCTATGGCATCCTTTCTGTAAAGAGTTTATGAGACTGTGAACATCATCAAAGGTCTTCGAGAGAATCTTGAAGAGGCTACTATTATCCAAGAGGTATTAAGATCTCTATCCCTTAAGTTTGATCCAAAAGTATTTGCTATAGAAGAAAGTCATGATCTTACTCAGTTAAAGATGGATCAATTGCATAGCACCCTCACTGCCGATGAGATGAGAGTAATGATGATATACCACCAAATAAGGAAGTAACATTCAAAATAGAGATGAAAACTAAGAAGTTCCAAGATAAGAAATCCAAAGACGATGACATACCTAATATTGATGATGATGAACTAATTGTTTTGATTACTAGGAAATTGAACACAGGCTCAGGAAAGTATAAGGGTAAACTACCCTTCAAATGTTTCAACTATGGAGAGATAGGACAATTTGCTTATAAGTGCTCTCATAAGCATGAGAATAATGATGATCAAGAGCATAGTGAAGGCCAATATGAAGACAAGAAGACATACAAGAAGAAGGGATTCATAAATTTTAACAATAATAAATCCTTAAAAAACAAGAAGTCTCTACACCAAAGAAGATTGCAAATCATCAGATGAGAGTAAAGACAGTGACTCAGAATATGATTATGAAGATGATGGTCTGGTTGAGGATGAATCTATGTTTATCATTGAGGAAGGAAGTTGCTCATATCAAAATAAGTTTACTTGGTGTGATTCAGATAATGATGAAGATGAGATGGATTGTGAGACTACATTGATAAATGATCTTGAAGCACTGAAGATTGAGAAGAAGATCAATAAGAAGATGAAATCTAAACTCAAGGACTATGAGGAGTAATTTAGTGTATTTGAGGCAAGATTGGTTGAAGATTCTAGAGAGCAAGAAGGTGTTGTCATGTTTTTTAATTTTAAATTGGAATCTATGCCTACAAGTCTAAGAGCCAAAGAAGAAGAATGCTCAAGGTATGTTTCAAAAAATAAGTCTTTAAAATCTGAGTTAGAAAAGACATCTAGTAAGGTGAAGTCATTTATGAGATTTGAAAAGAGCTCAAGTGATTTAGACAATATTCTAAGAGGTCAAAAGCATGTTAGTGATAGAACTGGTCTTGGATATGAAGAAGAACAAAAAAATGTAACTCAAGACAAGATGAAGACTAATGTGAACAAAGACAATCATCAGACAAGGAATGGTGCTGGTAGTATGAAGACAAATCATATTAGACAACCAAATGCCATGAGGTATGCAAGTTTCATTGGTTATTGTTTCACATGTAATCAATTTAAGCATAGAGCTAGAGAATGCAAGAGACCTGTTAGAAATGAGTTTGCATGGAAGTATGTGGGGGTCATCAATCAAAAGGTGTGAACAAATTTAAGTACTTTAACTATCTTGTTGTGGGACACTTTGTAAACCATTGTACACATAAGGTTAGACAAGGTGAGTCCTCTTAAAAAATGGGAGGTTTTATTTGTCATGACAAAGGACATATTGCAATTTTCTGTCGAAACACAATAAGACAAAATGTGTTTCCATTAAGGAGTATGGTGTGTTACAATTATGAATAGAGAGGTCACATTGCTAAGTTCTACAAGCAAAGGTCTACAAGTCAGAATAGGTTTAATCAGGGTCTTAGAGTGCAAGTCAATTCATTGAAGCCAAAGATAGTACGAGTCATGATGAGACTGTAGGTCCAAGTAATCTGTTTGCTATGGTGGAGAATGCTTCAAAAGTTGAAGAGTGCCAAGGGCTCTCATTATCTACTCATGTTATGAGTGAAGAGACTAAACTCAAAGAGAAGACCAAGGTGCTGGTTGAAGCTAGTCCTGAGGTATGTATGGATCTAAATGAACATGCTGCCATTGCTGAACATGTATCATGCAAAGAACATCAATTTTTAGTGTTTAGTGATGAGGTTCCAAGCTATAAGGTGGATTTTTCAAATGAAAAGGTATGTCATGAGTCTTTGTTGTCTCCATGTATTGTCAATCCAATCCTAAAAAAAATGAGAATGTTGTAGTGGTTGAGCATGTTGTTTCTCTTAAGCCTAAGAAGAAAAAGAACTATAAGTATTAGATGACCAAGGAGGAGAAGGAATATGAGTTGTGGGTAACTCCTAGTTTCACATTGTTCTAAGACATTGTGAAGTAGGGTGTCTCTACCTATGCTTCTTAGGAGACATATTTTCTTATGAAGAAGCAAGTTTGTGTGCTCAAGATGATAATGTCAGTCAAATAAGGTCTTTGGTTAAGGAGGAACAACAAGATCACGAGCTTGTTCTAGAGATTTGTGAAGGATCTATGATACAAGGTCAGAATGAGTGCTTCTAGGTAGCTTAATAAAATTGTTGCAATGTCAAGGAGTGTATGGTGCTAAAAAAAGTCTACGCACTTTTTTGTGATGTGCTCCAGGTGTTTTTTGTGGTCTAAAGGTATGTTGAAGACAAATTGAAGATTTTTGAGTGCTCTTAGTTTTATCAATTTTTGGCTTGAGAGCAACCAGGCCTAAAATGGGTTATAGGATGTCATGGCTCCCAAAGGTGTGAAGGCTCAAATTTTGATCTAGTAGTATGCAATGGATGTCTTCAGGTGTGCAAGAAGTTTTAGAGGTGTGCGTTCTTTGTTTGTTTTAAGTTTATACGGTTTTGGGCTATGATAGAAAAGTGGTCTACCTTATGAGTTGAAGTCTGAGGCTTCTTAATTTGTTGAATAGACCAAATGGGTTATCATATCAAGCTTCATAGAGATTTGAATGTTTGTCATTTTAAAGTTATTCAAGTGTTTGTCAATAGAGAGGGCTAGTTGGCTAGTAGGTTTGTGAAGGAAGTATGTTACAAAGGATGAGTTTGGTGATGAAAATTTGTGTAATTGAGGGGGCATATGAGATTGCTCCAGAGATGAAGTTTTAGGTCTTGAAAATGTGTCTACTAAAAATTATGAGCTTTGCAAGTTCTAGGTAGGGTTACAAGGAGGTTAGATTGGCCTAATTTGAAGAAGAGTTTTTTTTTCAGTTTTTCCAAAAGAGCAAAGTATGTTTGTTTCAAAGAAAGTTCTCAAGTTGGTTGAGAGCATGTTTCCTTTTTAGTGAGTGGCATGAATTTTTGTTGGTGGTCCTTGTGGTAGTTTGATAGAGAAGGCTAGTAAGCATGTGTGGTGGTTCTTCATGGTGTGTGGATATCTGAAGATGATCAAGATGTGTAATGGCTCAAAAATCTTAGGGGGAGTCCTTAGATGTTTCTTGGTGAGTTTCATAATATTTCAATGGTTTTTGTGTGTTCTTTTTTCATTGGTTGCAGTGCTTGGTTGAAGAGAGTTAGCATGAAGTAAGAGGAAGTTGAAAAGGTAAAGAAGTAGTCTCAAGGCAAGGCGGAGTTTATATCATCTTTATAAGGTGGTCCTCTCTTGTTTGTGGTCTTTTTAGGTCCTTAGGATCAGATTGTGCCCACTTTGTTGTTGTGTCAAATGGAGAGAAAGTACCTATTGTGAGAGTGCTTAAAAAGAGAGAAGGAAGGTGAGTTGTATATTATTATATGATGGTTGTTGACATCAATGACAAAGGGGGAGATTGTTAGAGCATTGTCAATGATGTCATGAAAGTGCCCTGATGAGTGGATGAAGTGCTTTGATAGCGTAAGTAATAATGACAAAGTGTGCAATGTACTTGTCCTTATATGGTTAAGTATGCTTGGTTGATCCTCTATTTTGGCATGGTTAGAGGTGTTCATGGATGAATATGGAGTATTGAACAAGTGAAAAATTTTCTATAAAAGGTTTTATATGCATTGAGTGCTTATGTGCATAAGTGGATTTCATTTGGTTGATCATTATTTTCATCTAGACATTTTTGGGTCTAATGGCAGAAAATTTAAGTAGGTAGTTTGTTGTCATCACCATTGCTACGTGTGGATGAGTCAGGGGGAGTTGGTTATATGGTTGTGATCACATTAGTCCCTATTTTTTATGCACTAAATCTTAGGTCATGTGCCTAAATGCGAGCAAAGATATGCAAGTGCAAAGTTGGGCTCTCAGATATTTTGACAGTATTTTATCGTACTTAGTGAAATTTGCAATTTGGCAAGAAAAGTGGAGTAAGCATTTTGATGGTGGCATATCTTGCATGTGTGGATGTTTCAGGAGGTGATCATATGGGTTAAGTTTTATATCTAGTTGATTTGCGTTAACTTTTAGGTCAAGTGTTGAAGTATGACAAGATATGCATATTCAAAGTTGGCCTTCTAGGTAATTCTTGACATAGTTGGCTTTGTGAATAGACAAATCTGAAGAGGCATTTTAATGTTATTAAATTTCACACATGTGAGGGGTTTAGGGGTAGTTTGTCACATGGTTGGATTCTCCTATATGAGGAGATCATATGGTCCAAGTTTGAGAACATGCAAGTGAGCGACGTAAAAGATATGACTGTGCAAAGTTGGCCTTCCAGGCAAATAAACAAGGTTCCCATACTTATTCATTTTTGTGCAAGTTAAAGTTTGAACAACATCAATGGAGCGCATTGCTCCAAGATGTCAAGAAGCAATGAGATGGTGCCGAGTGTTCAATGTTTAACATTGATCAAATATAAAGATCTAGCTTCTTCCAAGTATCAATAGTGAGCATGTGATTATACAAATAAAAATCAATGGTATGTATTAAAGTTAAGAGGTCAAAGTGATAGTTGTTTAGTGTTGTTAAAGACTGAGCTACGTTAATGAGATCGGTGGATCACATGAGGTCAAAGTTGCTAGATTTCATGAGATGAGGTCAACATGTTCAAGGTTTAACATTTGGCATTAGCAGACTATGTGTTAAAGGGCGAGCTACGTATAATAAGATCGATGGTGCATGTTTAATTTGAGCAGCGAGGACACAAGATGCGAGCATGGTGTTTGAGGTTTAACTATGACCGTTTGCATTTGAATATTTGAATTTGTAAAGAAAAAATTAGTGCTCTGTATTTTGGTTATATCTTTTGATCTAGACATAGTTTGCTCATGGTGTAAAAAGTGAACTTGTAGAGGACTCTAAGATGCATCTGGAAATATAGATTTGAAGATCTGAAAGTGTGTATAGATATAGTTATGAATGTTTAAAGTTGACTGTGTTTGTGCATGGACTATAAGTGATCCGAGAAGATTGTTTGAGCTTGTTTTGATATCTCTTATTGAATTAGATATTGGGGAGTATTGTAGACTCCATGAGGATGATCTATGTGTAATATGAAGGTTTGACCAATCATATGTAGTATGAACAAAGGTTTATAAGTTGATTGTGTATTCATCCATAGTGACTGTGTGCACAAAATGTTGTTTGAGCAAATTGTATTTAAGCAGAAGGGTACCATGTTGGTTGTTGGCACTTAAGGGGGACCTATAGATCATATAGAATGGGTCCATGCATTTGGAAGTGGTCTTGTGTTGTTTTGTTCTATGATGTGCTAAATGGTTGAATAGGTCTCCATGAGACCTATAAGAGCTACAAGGGTCTTATTAAAAGGTGTAGCTACTTAAGGGTAACCGATAAATGTTATGGCTGACCTATGAAGATTGTATTGAGCTGTGTCTCGATAAGATAGATGTATTAAGTGTTAAGGCATGCCTAATGGCTGACCAAAATGGTGATGATCATGATTGCTCCATAAATAGTGAAACCAAATGTGTTGGTTTCTAGACTTGAGTGAGAGACTTGGGGAGAGATTTGAAAGAGGATTATGTGTGTGAATTGTGGAGCGAAGGAGAGGTAGAGTGCCTTGTGGGTGAGTTGAAGAGTAGAATAGATTGAAGACTATTTGTATGATCTGTAAGTCATAATTTTGTTGGCATAATAGTGCTCTTGTTGTTTGAGTATGAGCAAAGGTGAAGGGTGATAATCAGAGGCCTATCATTAGGTGTTGAAGACATCTGTTCATAGGTGGATGTGTTCATAGGTGTTGTGACAGCTCAACATCTAAGAGGGTTACATCCTCCTTACAAGGTGAAACTTGCTAAAATTTTGGTTGTTGTTGCAGCTCAGCTAGACAGGTGTTATAGCACCTTGTGGGATTGTAGTCTCACTAAATATGGATTGTAGTTCTTTGATCAGTTATAACTACATAAACTAGTTCTTGTTATTATATGATAGTATTATAATTGCAGGTGTCAGTGGGTTTTCTCCTCCAAGAAGGTTTCCCACATATGTCATTTGTTATGTGATTGATCTTGCATTGTTTCTCTTGCTCATTGCTATGAATGATGTGTATGTTTCATAAATGCTTATGGTAATTGATTAAGAATTTGAAAGTGATTAAAATTGAAGTTGAATTATTTGGGCTCACTTATTCACCTACCCCCCCAAGTTGTTGTACCTCTAACACCAACCTTTTAGATCACTACATTATCCAATTGGACACACTTAGAAGAATATGTATGTACTTAACTCTAAAATAAGGATATAAGGTGATCTTATTTTTAACCCTAGATCTTGATTAAAGGGAAAAATATAAATGAAATCAGAGAAGGGTGATACTTAGATATATAGTAGGCCAATTAGATGTTAAACTCAAATATAAATATACACTGAATTCATTATGCTAATATAGTCTAAATATTGAAAGTATAACCAAAGTATTTTTAAGGGTGAATTTTAAGGGACCAAAATTTGGGGTGGGCGAATAGTAAACATAGAAGTTATTTTTCAGGTTTCACCTAAATTATGACACATGGTGTAAAAAATTATAATATATCACTAGAAAATAGATATTTTCATGCACTCAAATTCATCCTAATTCGATGTCATTTGTAAAGTCATCCAATATTTTTGTTAGGTTGTGGAGCTAAAAGCTTCAACTATGTAGATGAAGAGGAGGTTGCTGAAGTTCTAGAAGTACCGCCGTCGACAGTATGACCGACGTCGGTCATGATCAATGTAGAAGGCAACCGGCATCGGCAGGGAGTCAGTCGACGTCGACAGCACCAGGTAGACAGAGACCAACATCGATTGCCTGTGTGTTCCAGAACTGTTCGTTGCACGAACAGTTAGTTTGTTGAACTGAGTGTTTGCATGTAAAGGCTATTTCGAGTCTTGAGCTGCGTGGATAATTATTCTAAACTAAGAGTCTTATTGTTTAAGTCTGGGATCTATTTATAGACCCATTGGCATGTATTGTAATGATGAGCTAAAAAGGAAGGCAAAGGAGATCCTTCCATTGTAAGATCATTGAGTTGCAGGTTGTTGCAAGCTCATAGGAGATCTACATGTGTAAGTATGGTCTGTTGAATTGTAGGTTGCAGGTTCATGAGAGATCTACTTGAAGTACTTTAGAGTGCTTGGTATACTGACAGGGTTATTACTCACTGGTTGGAGAGGTGAACACCAATTCTGTGTGTGAGTTGTGTTGGAACCGTTTTTGGTAGGAGAGTGATCTTTTGAAGAAGAATTACTGTACACTTGAGGTGTGGGAAGCCTCTGTAAGGTGGAAGAGTGTGGCGTCTCTTTATTGTATTCTTTTCTGTACGAGTATTAATACAAGATAGTGTATTGTCTCTCATATTCTGTGCTATTTGTGAATTTTAGTTACTTGTACTTCTGGGTATTTTCGCATGTTTAATTGCTTGTATTTGGTAATCATATTGTGCTCTTTCTGAGGAGCAAGATCCTAACAAGTGGGATCAGAATATGTGTGTTTGTTCTTGGATTCCCCAACAACTGGTATCAAAGCTTTTAGATTGGGATACTAACATGTTGTATCAGATCTGGTTAGTGTGTGTTGATTACATGTTACTCACCAGGGGTTTCTGTTTGAGTGGGAGTAGAGCAATGACAGAAGACAGTAAGCTACGAATGGAGAAGTTTAATGGCAAGAACTATCAATTATGGAGAATGCAGATTGAAGATTATCTGTATCAAAAAGATTTGTACTTACCGTTGGGTGGGGTTGATTGCAAATCCCGAGATATGAAAGATTAAGAATGAGAGGTTCTTGATCGAAAGGCTCTGGGATCTATCAGGTTGAGTCTTGCATTGTCTGTGATTTTCAACTTATCACACGCTAAGACAACGATAGAGTTGATGGAGTCTTTGGCAAATTTATATGAAAAACCCTCAGCTTTGAATAAGGTATTTCTTATGAAGCAATTATTTAATTTGCAAATATTGGAAGGTGGATCTGTACATAGTCATCTTAGTGATTTCCATGGTTTGGTAAACCAGTTAAGTTCAGTCAATATTGATTTTGATGATGAAATTAAGGCTCTCTTAATTTTATGTTCATTACCTGAAAGTTGGGAGAGTTTGGTAATGGCAGTTAACAATACTCGTCTGCTTCTAAAATCTTAAAAGTGGATGATATTGTGAGTGTGATCTTGAATGAAGAGATACGCAAGAAAAACACAGGTGAATCATCAGGGAATGCTTTGAGTGTTGAAGGCAGAGGAAGGCAAAGAGAGAAGATAAAGCGTGGGAGATCAATGTCAAAGATAGGCAGGTGATCCAAGTCCAGGTATGGCAGAATAACCTGCTGAAAATGTGGAAAGCAAGGGCACTTAAAGAGAGATTGCAGGTCGAGTGAAGATCAGCATGAAGGACATGAAGAAGAAGCAGATATTACGGATTTCGTTGCACATGATGCTCTGGTATGTTCTTTGGATAAAGTAGAATCTTGGGTTTTAGATTCTGGTGCCTCTTTTCATGCATCCCCAAATAGAAATTTTTTTCATGAGTATGTCCAGGGAGACTTTGGAGAAATTTGTTTAGGGGATGGTAAGCCTTGTCAGATGGTTGGCAAAGGGAAAGTGAAGCTGAAATTGCAGACAGATAACACATGGGTGTTGAAGGAGGTCATGCATGTCCCAGTTCTGGAGCGAAATTTGATTTCTATAAGAAGTTTGGGTGATGAGGGATGCACAGTAACTCTCACAGTGGACTCTTGGAAGGTTACCAAGGGTGCACTTGTTGTAGCAAGAGGTAAGAAAGTAGGTACGCTTTATCTATCTACTTGTATTACTGATTCTCTTTCTGGGTTATCTACTTCAGTTGTAGATTTGAAGATGTGGCTTAATAGGCTTGGTCACATGAATAAGAAGGAGATGCATGTTCTTGAGTCAAAGGGTATGCTTTCGAATTTGAAAAGCATGAATCGAGATTTCTGTATGCAGAAGAAAGAAGGTAACGTTTCTTGAGGAATCCGATGTTCGTGACAAGAGCAAAAAAGCCTTGGTTTTCAAGGAGAAGGTGACGGACAGAGTTCAGCACAAGGGGCAGAAGAATTCTGAGCAGAGCAAGGGTGATTTGGACAAGGGTTTGATCCAAAAGGAGCTCACGGGTAGAAGTCAGTTCTCACAAGAAAAACACAGAGACTGACGTCGGCTAAAAAATCGACGTCAGCATCCAGACAGGGACCGATGTCGGCTATGTGCAGCCCAACGTCAGTGACTCAGGGATAGATAAACACTGGCGTCGGCCAGGGGAACTGACGTCGGTGATGAGGCAGTCGCAGGGAACAGACATCGATTGGGTGCAGACTGAGATGTGACCGACATCGATCACTGAGACGAATTTTGGGTGGACAGTAAGCTGTCAAGGAGTCTCAAGCGCCCATATGGAGGACTTAAAGGGTAGGTAAGCTTCAAATTCGTCATTTCCCTTCTTTACACTACTTGTTGCTCACTGATGGTAAAGAACCAAAAAGTTATTAAAGAAGCAGAGCAGGTAGATCCAGGAAACAGTGGGAGCTTGGCATGGATGAAGGATGTGATTCCTTGGAGAAGAACCAAACGGGAGTTTTGGGTGGAGTTGCCAGCTGGAAGTAAGCACTGAGAGACGAATGGATGTTCAGGATGAAGAAGAGCGGGAATGGACACGTGAGACGAAAGGCCAGGGTATATGGTCTTGAATAAGCTGCAGGACAATGGAGGTTTGATCATTGTGTTTCTCTTTACCAAGTTGGATAATATTAGCTACATTATCCTATTACTGTATGATGTGCTTGTTGCAGGGTTACATATACAGGGGAGTTGCTGAACTAAAGGTAAAGCTAGTTCAGAAGTATGTCATGAAGAATCTGGGAGCAACAAGATTCTTTGGCATGAGTGTGTTCTAGGGACATGGAAGGTCACAGGTTGACTTTGTTTCAGGATGATTGTGTGAGACTGGTTAGCACGCCGATAGTTGGATAGTTCACAGAACAGTGTCTTGATTCACATAATGAGGTTAAGTGCATGGTATGTACTAAACCTGAGTTTTTCCAAGCAGTGGGAGTTGTCACAAGTTTGGAGCCAATCCGAGAAAAGAAGCATTGGAGGGCAGTTCAGTGGATTCTTAGAGGGACCAGCAGCAGGTGCACATGCTATGCAGGGTCAAGTTATTTTTTACATGGTTTGTAGATGCAGATGTGGCAGGTGATTTGGATGACAGATAGTGCACCACATGATTTGTGGTGGTTGGTCTTCAAGAGTGATCTTGAAGAGGGATACAAAGCCAAGGAAACAAACTAGTCGATGTACAGGTACAGGTACAGTTGCAGCTGTTTATCTCCAAGTGGGAGATTGTTAGGTTGTGGAGCTAAAAGCTTCAACTATGCAGACGAAGAGGAGGTTGCTGAAGTTCCAGAAGTACCGACATCGGCAGTATGACCGACGTTGGTCATGATCAATGCAGAAGGCAACCAGCATCGGCAGGGAGTCGGCCGACGTCGGCAGCACCAGGCAGACAGGGACCGACGTCGGTCGCCTGTGTGTTCCAAAACTATTCGTTGCATGAACAGTTAGTTTGTTGAACTGAGTGTTTGCATGTAAAGGCTATTTCGAGTCTTGAGCTGCGTGAATAATTATTCTAAACTAAGAGTCTAAGTTATTGTTTAAGTCTGGGATCTATTTATAGACCCATTGGCATGTATTGTAATGATGAGCTGAAAAGGAAGGCAAGGGAGATCCTTCCATTGTAAGATCATTGAGTTGCAGGTTGTTGCAAGCTCATAGGAGATCTACATGTGTAAGTATGGTCTGTTGAATTGCAGGTTGCAGGTTCATGGGAGATCTACTTGAAGTACTTTAGAGTGCTTGGTGTACTGGCAGGGTTATTACTCACTGATTGGAGAGGTGAACACCAATTCTGTGTGTGAGTTGTGTGTTGGGACCGTTTTTGGTAGGAGAGTGAACTTTTGAAGAAGAATTACTGTACACTTGAGGTGTGGGAAGCCTCTTTAAGGTGGAAGAGTGTGGCATCTCTTTATTGTATTCTTTTCTGTACGAGTATTAATACAAGATAGTGTATTGTCTCTCATATTCTGTGCTATTTGTGAATTCTAGTTACTTGTACTTCTGGTTATTTTCGCATGTTTAATTGCTTGTATTTGGTAATCATATTGTGCTCTTTTTGAGGAGCAAGATCCTAACAAGTGGGATCAGAACAGGTGTGTTTGTTCTTGGATTCCCCGACAATTTTTTGCCACAAATTATTGTTATAGGAGTTTTTCTTGCCAATTTTTTCACTTTTGAATGCAAAAAATGTTTGTATAGATAGTATAAGTATAAAATAAACATATAATTTCTTATACTTTAAGTTATATTTTATATTTATAATTTCAGGATATTTGAGAGTGGTTTCAGAGCTCTAGGATATATAATGCAAATTCTAGATTTTGGAGGGTCCTATTTGATTTCAGACTTAGCCATATATCAAGGTTTAAGGCTTTCAAAATTAGCCATAGTTAAAGATTTTAGGGTTTCGAACTTAGCCATATTTCAAGATTTCAGGATTTCAGGGAGGCATCATAAGAGGTAAATGGATAAACACTATAAATAAGTTAGAATAATGGTAGGAATGATGGGTGGCTTGTCCTATCATAAATAATATTCACCTCAAAACATTATATTTTTTGCCTCACGTAATTTCTTATATATCAAACATTCACCAAATTCATATTCTTTCTATTAGAAATTGATAACTATTCACCTATGTTATGTTTGACAATGACTTAAGGATTCACCTAGCCTTCTACATCATATATATTTTTCCAAACCTTAGAAAATACCATGAGTACAAATATGTTAGATATATAAATGACAAAGATGTGATATACTTAGATTGTTTTGATGTTAATGTAGTTCTGGATCTAGAATAAATAGAAATCAAGATAGGAGATTTTAGAACAATCATTAAATTCTTGATTTGACACTTCTAGAGCGCTGGACACTAACGTCAGCTTGGGATGGTTGTGTCAACATTACTTCTCGGTTTAATGTAAGTGTCATGTACATAATACCTAGATTTGTAAAAGGATGCAACCACCTGGATATTTTTGAGTTTTTCTTTGGCTTCGCTTTGGTGTATTAAGATTTGGGTCATGGACTTTCACTGCTTGTGAAATGATAAAACTCTAGTTTTCTATTTGCATAGTGATCTTGAAAAAAATGGATTAGTGGGCACACAGTGTCAAGTTGACCCAAAATATCTCATTGTTAAAGGGTGTTGCCTACATAGCCAATACTCCATAATAGGGTCTTAGAATCATGTAGGTCTCCCCTACATATGAGCTTATCTATGAATCATACAATATGTACAAAACAAGTACAATAATGACCTAGCTTGTAACTTGGGAAATTGGGTTCTTGGGTTGCTTCTTTACTACTTCAGACCTATAGATGTGTTGTACCTATGACTGGTGTGAAAATATGAAAGTTTTTTTTAATTGAATGCTTTTGAATGCTCTTTGGTAAGAATACTTAATATTGTTCCCTTATCAATAAGTGAAGAATGAATTAGGGTTGATATTGTATTTATATCAATTCATTTGGTGTGATAACTCACATTAAATTACTTAAGTCGATCATTACGATAGATTTCATATGTAAATTGGATGCCTTTAGGAAACTAAAAAATTGTGTCAGGGCAGGGCACTAACATTAGTATTAGTTTTAGACATTAGTGTCCAAGAAATAAGAAAGTAGGTATAGGTTCAGAACTTGTAGATATCAAAGATAAGTCCATTTTAAGCATTTGGGCAAGAGAGAATGCTTAGGTCATCAACATAAGATTGGTTAGACTAAAAAATATAGGCTAAGGGGAGCAAGATAGAGAATATGTGAGACATGCAAAAGTGGGAAATGGATAGAACTGAGAGGAACAACCAAGGCTTAAGTTTGACAAATGTACAAAACTGAGGTGTTATATAATCATGAAATAGTGTCTTTATTTACCTCCCATTTAATATAGTAATAAAATTGCTAGTTTAAAGGAAATGAATGTGTACTTGGATGTGTATGCACACTTTATCTTTGCATGTGCCCAACTTGAGTGCTTTGTTGGTGATTGACCTACAACCAAAGGCATGTTATAGTATAAAATGATGGATATAATATAGGATTGAAAGTACTTGAATAGATTAAAATTGAAAGAGCAAGGTTTAAGAGTACACTCGTGTGTCGATGTAACTATCTTACTTAGTTGCAAGTTATTTTAAAAGAACATGTATCACTATAAGGATCTGAAATTGAGATTATGAAAAATATAGATAAATATTTAAAGTGCATATATCCAAAGATATAGAGAGAGATTGGAAGGCACATTCCCTCAACTTTAGTGCAAAAATTAGTTACCACTTGGTAGTTGAGATGAACTCATCCATGCAACCCAATGATACTTATGACTTAATGAGGTTGGATGATCAAGTCCAACTTAATAACTTGGAAAGTTTGAGTGATTTGATCAACTCAACCATATCAAAAGGTGAACCAATTATTACAATTGATTGGCTCAATAAAATATGAAAACGACTGTGATGTGGTAATAGTACATAAAAGAGTTTTGTAATCTATTAGATTTTACAATATTAGGTACATGTTGCATAACATATGTACCTTAGATATGTCTTATGATAAAATTATGTATAATAATAATACCAATGTATAAAATTTTACCACAACTACGAATCTGAATCAAATAATTGTGTGTTTTGGTCAATTCAGATAACTAAGTGTAGAGAATATGCTTCCAAAGCATGCCCACATTATATATAGGGAAATATAAAAATTTATATACGTACCAATGTGGAGGATATGTTTCCAAAACATGCCCCCATTGTAATTTAGAGATGTTGAATATTGAATAGGTTTGGAAAACATGATTCCAAAGCATGCCCCCACTAAATCTAAAAATTATGTATGTGTGGAAGCTATGCCTATATGACATGCCTCCACTAAATCTGAAAAACTATGAATATGTGGAAGCCATGCCCGTATGACTGATAGAGTTAAGAAGACTTTTCAACCAAGATCTCTCTATGAATCCATTATCACAGCAATGAAAACTTCATATGCACTCAAAGAACAAAATCAATTATAATACACAAATAAGATCTAAACAGAATATGCAAAAAGATGTATATTATAATGTAGAGCTCTTGCTTAAATATGTAATGAGAAACAAGATGCAAACTAGTCCAAGCAATGTGGGATAGATTCACACATAGGACAAAATTAGATAAAGACAAATAACTTAGCTAGAACCTAGCAAGTGTGAGTAATAATATACTCTAACACCCACCCTCAAATGAAGCTTAAGTGGGTACAATAAAGGATGCAGTGTGAAGCCCCGTGTCCCTATGAACGCCAATCAATCTTGTCAGAGTACATGGATGTCGAGTCACTATAAACACCAATTATAATTAGGAATGGTGTTGAATACAAGGAACACTGAATATGAACACTGCACTCCAAAATACTAGGTAGAATGATGATGAATCTGAAGAAACATTACTGGAACACTCTCCAATAAGATGGTGAGAAGTGAGTACAAAGATTGGTGGAGCTATCACACTGGTGTCACTGGTGGGGATATTGCACTAGTGTTACTCGTGAGGATACCACACTGGTGTCACTATAAGAATCATCAAGAAGGCCATGGAGTCAAGTAACAAATTTGTATATGGGTTCTAGAAAATAAAAGGCCTAAATAAAATACCCATATATAAAAGAGGAAACCAAAAAACACTAAAAAAGTGCAACATATACATATAACTCTCATAAAATGATAACTCTTTCATGGTATTAGTGCCACCCTCCAACAGTCATTACTCAAATTTGAATTGTAGATTTGTATTATTTTGAGATCCTTAGATAGCAATTTGTTTATTGAGCTCTATGAATTTGTAGTCTTCAGAACTATGTTTGTATTTTGAAGATTTGCATTTTGTTTGGATCTGCATTTTTTTTGCAATCCGTAGAGTTTCTTATGTTATTTTGTGTTTTTCATGGCATTGATCCACTCCACATTCTCCTTGAATATATGCCTCAAATATATAAGATTTATATATGCTGTATTTTTTGTAGATATGAAGTTTTTTCTTGGAACTTTTTTCGCTATGGCAAATTTCCCAAGGAAGGCTCAAAATCTACCTTTTACGACCTACTCTCAGCCACCTCATGACCATTATACTCCATATTAGCACCTACACCATCAAAGGTAGCTCTTGCATTGGTGAAGTGATAGGTAGTCGGCCATGGATGTTGCAAGTTGAAGTTGGATTGTAAAAAAAATTACAGAGCTAGTAGGGCGTAGGGGGGATTATTGTAGGTTGGTTGGGCACAGGGCACAGAGGACTATTTGGGTATAGTCTTATGGATCCCAATGTGTGAAGCCATCGATTATCTTTGGTGATATCAGTCGCCTAAAGGTTATGACTATTTTTTGGTCTAAGATGGCTCAGAGTATACTGGTGATTGGAGTTTGGGAGGCATAAGGCAGTGGGGACAACTGGTCAACCAACAATTGAAATGCCCCTTCACCTCCCTGGTATCCCTCACAATCATCCCATGGCTCCTCTATGGCCTTACAACACCACCCCTATAGCATCCATGCTACCTACACCTCAGCAATAGCTCCATCGCCTACTACTTGGCCACTCTGTGTCCTCTGTCAATCCTTCGCTTGCCCACAATGTTCCTCCCTTCCCTGTGCCTACATTTTTTTTCAAACACAAAACAACCACATGTTTTTTATTTTTTGACACATCGGCAAGTTGCATTTGGATTGATTCAAACTGAAATAGAATTGGCATTGGATATGCATGAAATTTAATTGAAGTGTTGAAATTATGCATGTTATTTCAACTCGCCAACCTTTTTTTTGGGTCAACAGCTGCCTTAGACTTCTGTTAACCAGCTGGATTTTTTCAAGTTTGCATGTTTTAAATACATTTGTTTTTTAAACACATAATATTAGCAAGTTTG
Organism: Torreya grandis; assembly: GCA_037957365.1. Lineage (NCBI taxonomy): Eukaryota > Viridiplantae > Streptophyta > Pinopsida > Cupressales > Taxaceae > Torreya > Torreya grandis. Next base: position 3,072,369 of record JARHVA010000159.1, on the reverse strand, counting down.
AATTCCATGGTGGGAATGTTGGCTGGCTAAATTGGATAGTAAGGTTAAGTTCTACCATTATTTTTGGTGACTGACGGGTTCACACTCTAGAGCATTGCAAATATTTTTCTATTTGACAAACACTGATGGGTGGGGCCCAATCTAATAGTGGTCAAACCCTTTTATGAAAACATTTTTTTCTAAACCTGTGCCTCCTGATGCATTTGCATCCCATTTGGCATTTTTAAGGCCTTTTTGTTTTCACCAAGTGGTGGGGACAACATTACTTTTTGATTTTTTTTTTCAAAAATAATATATTTTGATGTGGAAATCCATGTAAAGGTCAAGACGACGGGTTATTTTTTTGACTTTTGTTAACCTGAGGAGGTTGGTGGTTGTGTTTCAGTTTCAACGAGTGGTTAGAAGACTAGGTCCATCTGAGATATACTGCTTGTAAAAAAATTTCTAGTACAATGTTTTATTAAATAGGCATCATTTACGAAAAATAGATTGTGTAATAACTTTTGATCGGTAGCTCGAAATTGAGCATCGTATTTTTCAAAAGTTTATATTTTTTCATTTTTTTATGAAATGGTCCTATTTAAATTGTAAAATGCACTAAAATATAAAGTGTTGCATTTTGGGGGGGTCTCTTTGCATTGGTTGTGCTGCTGTGTACTTATGATTTGTTGTCATGTGGTGATATTTTAGTGGTGACACATTTACTATGTTGTGAGCATTTATTGATAAAATATTCCTTATTTTACACGTACCTTATCTATTTCATTTCTCAAATATTGAAGGGTGAGGTCTGGTTTGGTAGGAGGTCAGAACCCCTCATAGGCAACATAAACTTCTTTTTTGCTTCTTGTAGATTGCATTGTCATCATTTATTTCATTCATGGACGCATTTTTAGTTAAGTTCGATGTCTTATTCTTGAGTGTGCATTGTCATTACTATGGGATATTTTGTACTATGGGCCTTGCATTGTACTTTGTGTACATACTATCTTGGATGCAATTTCAGCTGAGCCTAATGTCCTTTTGCATATGTTTTGTAGGTTGTTTTTTGGTTATTAATCTTTTTCTGGTGTGTTTGCATACATGATGGATCTTTTTTTCCATTTGCCACCCTTCCATTAGTCTACGACATGCAATAGTACTTTAACACACTAATCATTTGTGTCATGTTTCTATCAAGACCCCTTTTTTAGCACCTTATTTTTTTCTATAGAGACATCTTTTTAGCTCCCTTGTTTTTGGAGCATCTTTTTTGATGGCTTATTCGACATGTCGATAGTCTCCTCATTTGGAGTTTTTCTAGTGAAGCCTAGTGTCCTGTTTCTATTTGGTATTTTATGTGTATGGGTTATATTGTACTCACACTGATTTATAAAGTGTCATGGAGGGTTTGTTGATTCAACCTTGTGTACCTTCATGTGTTTGTGTGCTCTATTTTGGGCACCTTTTCACTTTTTAGTTGCTTGTTTATTTCATCACCACCATGGGCCGTCATCTTTGAGAGATTTTTTTTTGTATTTTTAAAACTATTTTTTGAATTTTTGACAATCTCTCATAGCTTGAATTATAGCTATTTTGATGAATCCCAGTGTCATCTTATTTCTTTTAATAGTTTGACAGTCTCTTTTAGTATGACATGAAGTTACTTTGGGGTATATAGTGTTAGCTTATTCGATGTTCGAGTAGTGGATTCAGACCACTTGTGTAGACATTTTTTCTCCACTTTACCTAATCAATAATATGGGGAGGGCATGGTGTATATTTTTCTTCTTAGGTGTTGAACATCCTTTGCACACATAGTACTCTTTTATACTTTTGTCATTATTGATAGTTTTCTTGATCGAAGTTAATTTAGTGAAATCCACTGTCAATTATTTTTGTGATCGAGTAGTGGATTTAGACCACTCATGCAAATTAAGTACCTTGGTGACTTTTGAGTAATTGGAGTGCAGATTACTTCAACATCATCATTGGAGGGATTTTTAGCTCTCTCATTTTCTCTCTTTGGGAGAGAGTTTTTCCTATGGGTTTTCTCTCTTTCTCCATTTCATGGATATATATTGTACATGAGTACCTTATCAGACCTTGTTGTTGGAACTCATACTGTGGATATGCCACTTTGTTTTTTGGTTATTTTTAGCTCCTAATTTCACTTTAGGAGGGTGTTAGAGTTGGTTCTCGTGTTTGATAGGTTCTATAGATACTTTTTGTCTATTTCTTAGTTTGTCTTTTTGTGGATTTATCCCACATTTATTAGTTTGACTTACTTCTTATTTGTCTTTGCCTATATATGCAAGGCATCTCCTTTTTAACATATATAAGTTATTTTATGGATATTATATGATATTGCTTTTATCTTTGCATATCATCTTTATAGCTCTTACAAATTTTCTTATGATGTTTTTGCTGTCAACGCTTCAGATCTTAGACTTGGAACGATCTTGTTGACATTACTTTCAATGACATGCTTCTATTGAATTTAAAAACTGATATAAGTACCATTTATTGAATGAGAGGAGAACATGAATTGAAAGCATTCCCCCACTGAATTTGGAAACTGTACCAATTATGGAGAACATGCCTCTATGACATACCCTCACTAATATGCCCTCTATTGAGGTGAGGAAAAATAGGAACTGATGATTACCTCACATCAAAAGGATAAGAGAACTGTATAATATGTGAATGTAACCATGTAACATATAGAAGGAACATGTTTAGGTAGATATAACATTGAAACCCATAGAACAAATGTGATCACATGAAGGCTTAAAATATATGCTAAATATCATGGCAACATCTAGATACTAACAATACAAGCTTAGTAAATAAACAAGCAAACACACAAGAACACTCAAAAGTAAGTCAAAAGATAATGATCTAGGAAAACTGTAAACAAGGGGCATGTTTAAATGTTGTACAATCGAAGGGACATGACTTAGTCAAATATCAATAAAAGAAAGAATAACATATTCAAATGTTCATACAACAAACCATGATATATGCAAATGTCAAATAAAACATACTGTGCATATGGGTTGAAAGCAAATGTGTAAATTCAAATGCTTAAATAAGTAATACAATAATAAGGCAAGACACTTTAGGAAGTGCATAAAGTAAAGCATAAGCAACTGGTATAAACATGCCATAATAGCCCATGGATCAAATGTGTTAGAAAAAAAAAATGTTAAGTGTATAACATATCATGCATCTCATTGAAAGGTGAAACAAAATGACCACCCCATTGTATTTTCTTTTTTTTAACTTGACACCTAAATACTATAGTGCAAATTATCTTTCTTTACCTAGGAGAGTCGCATCATATAAGGATGTTGAGGTTGTCGAGATATTAAGACAACATTCGCTAAAATCTTTTCTGATCCAAAAGTAGAAGACCAAGTCAGGGAAGAGTTTGTGCATTTCATATCCTCAGTGGGTCAGTCCCTTGGCACTATTCATGATAATTACAAATTGAATGCTCACTTTTGGTGGTACCTCCATGGGCAAGCATCCACCCATTTGAAAAAAGAATTCTATTGCAAGTAAGATGTTAATTTTTTTTTACTTTACCCTTCTTTTGACCTTTTTGATGTTTTGTTTAAAGTTTTATTTTTTATAAATTCTAATTGACTCTGTGGCTTCAATAGATTGCGAGTTCCTCTTTAGTTGAGAGAATTGGAGTACCTATGACTTTATCCACTCAGTTAAATGCAACAAGTTGACTGTAAAAAAGGTAAAGGATTTAGTTTATGTGCATTCTAACTTGCATCTTCTTTCACATAAACAACCTCAATAAAAGGAAAGGGCCAACAAAGTTGTGAGATGTGAACACAAAGAATACTGATTTAGATGCTTCCATTGCTTACCTTTCATTGTTTCACATGGAGTTAGACAATGCTTCACGCGATTTGCATAGCGGAGCTAGTGGAAGTGGCATTGCTGCTGCTTGTGGTTCTAATGAACCACATGATGATGAAAACATTGTAGTCGAACATGAAAATAAATATAGTAAATCATGAAAATGCTGATTTATCTTTATTTTTGTCCATACATTTTAACATGTGCACCTTGTATCTATTATAAAACTAATATAAATTCAACCATTGAATATTATAATATTTAACATTGAATTATAAATATATATTATGGTTATTTAATTTATTTGAAGTTATTTTATTTCCTCTATGCATATTATGTGGCTAATTTTGATTATATGGCTATATTTTTATATTTTTGTATGATCATATGTAGTCGTATCTAAACTGAAAAAATCATTGTATCTCGTATCCGATTTTTGTACCCGTATTCATATCGGTAACGTAGATAATCATGGATAAAGGCATGTGTAAGTATGTATGAAATCTCAAACATGATAATGTAGAGTGATTATTGAATCATATAATTTGTGTATCAAGGTCAAATAAACGGATGCTCCCAATGTCCATGTGATAGAGTAGAAAGAAATCCCAACATTTGGAATATGAATAGATCATGTATCTGTATATGATTGTATCAAACTTAAGTAGAAGTGTGACACATTTGTGTATTTAGGAGTGTAATATACCTAGGGAGGGGTAGATTAGTAGCATAACTAATAGAATAGTGAATAAATAGTTTGGTACCACATGCATAGGAATAAGAAGTTGGGTAGATGAGAACTACTATAAATAAAGGGGTATAAGATATTGTAAAGCATAAAAGAAGAAGAATTATAATTAGATATTTCTCTAATAGGAGGTTGCCCCCTCAAAAAAGCTAGTGATACGGAGTTATTCCTTTCATAAAAGGAATTGTGTGTGTAATCAGCATGTTTAGTCAATATATGATTCATTTAGTGTTGCTAATCAACGATTATGAGATTGAAGTTTTTAACATCAATGTAATGTACCTAGAGAGGGGTAAAATAACTAGTAGAATAGGGAATAAGTAGTTTAGTACCACATGCATAAAAATGAGTTGGTAGATGAGAACTAGTAGAAATAAATGATCATAGGATATTGTAAATCATCAAAGAAACATTTGTAATTAGAGCTTGCTCTAGTATGAGGTTTCCCCTTTGAAGAAGCTAGCGATACAGAGTTATTTATCTTTAAAAGGAATCATGTGTAATAATTGTTTTAGATCAATAAATACATTTTGGATTATTGTTGTGTGAGTTGTGAGTCCTAGGTTCTTAACATCTGGTATTAGAGCACTTTTTGGAGCCATTTTCATGATCTTTATTTCTGGCATATTTTGGAGCTTCAATGCATGTTGGAGGTTTTCAAAAGTCAGATTTACATAGTACAAGTGTATATTTTCATTTTTGCCTTCAAAATCATGACCATTCATGTTCAAACTACTCTCAACTGGTAATGAATTATGCCAAATTTTTTTTGGATTTTATGCACCTCATTATTAGCTTTCCAAAATATATTTAAATTTAATTTTTGTTTATTAGTTTGAAAGTTATCGCAGTTTTAGTAATTATAAAAAAAATCTAATTGTTTTTCTACATTCTATTCTCAAACTATAGTGAATCGTATCAAACCATTTTTGGGTTTTGTGCATCTCGTTTCCGAATTTCCTTAACATTTTAAATTTTTGATTTTTGTTTAGTAGTTTGAATCTTATTGTAGTTTTAATTACTACATTGTTTAAAAAAATAATAAATTTTTTTATGGTCATTATGTAAGATGCATTTTTAGTTGAAGTCGGCATCCAATCAATTATAATCATGGGCCTTCACATTTTATCTAGACAATTGATGCAACTTCATCAAACTAGCACAATTTGAGATTATCAAATAGTATTTGAAGACCTTGTCAATAACATTGTAGGATTATTTGATAAATTCTTGCAACAGTATTTCATAAATGGACTTCAAGATGAAATTCGATCAGAGGCTCAAATGTGGCAACCTCAATCCATGATGGAAACACAAGGTTCAACCAAGCTCATTGAAGATCGCATCCACTATGTTTGTGGTGAGACACCATTCTTTTTGCACCTATATCCCAATATAACACTACCAAAACCCCCTGATAAGGCACCCGAAGAACCCCAACAAGCACTAACAATCCCTAAACTAATAATAACATCACTTGAGCTAGTAATCAAAGAACTCAACTCGACAATTGTAGAGCCTAAATAAAGAATTGAAGCTTCAAATCTATCATATAATATTATTAATGGGGATGGCATGTATCCTTAATTCATTCATTAGGCTCACTATTTTTAGCACCCTTACTCTTGCTTTAATAGTAATATACCCAAGGAGAGGTAGATTAGTAGCATAGGATGGAATGTATCCTCAATTAAGGTCATGGTTTAAATTGTATTTCAACTTTCAGTTATAGTGTTTATATTTACCCTGTTGATATGCATGTTCATATCTGAGCACATGCAAATGAAGTGGAAGCAAAAAAGGACACATGAATGTGCCTCTATTAGGTCTTAAACCTATTTTCATATGTATGATATGGCCATAATTTGGTCCTATTTATTATCATGTTTCAAGGGTGAAACATATTTAAGGGGGATGGAATGTAATATACCCAAGGAGAGGTAGATTAGTAGCATGGCTATTAGAATAGTGAATAAGTAGTCTAAAACTAACAACATATTTAATTATGATCCTTGAGTGTAATTACAATTATCTCCTTAGAATTTTCACTGTGTTTATCTATGTGTTATGCTTTTAGCTAATTTACGATAGACATTGGTTGTTGACATATACTTGGCCTAGTACAATGATTCAATTTAGAAGGTATTAATCTCTATCAAATCATAGAGCCACTTCTTTTCTGCCTTACCCTTTTTATCTATTTTGGATAATCACTTTAAGTTAGATTTGCCCAACCTCTCAAGTAGGATCCAAAGCTCTGTCATATTTGAACCATTTATATTTAATAACCACTCCACTCATCGCTATTCTACCACATTGTTATTTGTAATATTGAGACTTGTAACTCATGCCTTAGAGATAATCTTTCACTAATCTTAAAACACGAGGGACCTTCTCGTAAGAACCCTTGGTGTGCATAAAAAATATATCAATAGGTTTTATTTGGAACTAGGAGGGCACGGAATATTTGATTTGTTAAAGATTCACTTGAGTTGTGTATACTAGATACCCTAATAATGTTAACAAGGGCCAATTTCAATTTTGGTCTATTATTATTAACACCTTTACAGGGTCATCAAAGACCTAGATCAGATAGAGGTATTCGTAGAAGAGTCATCACTCAACTAAATTCACCAACCTAAGGGAACTAACCTCAATGCCTTAGTATGACCTAGTTATCTAGTTTAACCATTGCCATAGCTAGTGTCATCTATGACTTGCCTAGAAACCCAAATAAGTACTTTCCCTTGTTCTCTCCTTCTAAGGAATGAACTATGGAGGAACATATAAAACCTTTCAAAATTGATATAGGTTTTATAAACATAGTTCATGAGGATGTTACATACAAACTATTCCCTTTCACAGGACAATAGTTACCTATGATTGGGTCCTCAACTTTCTAAAAAGTTCAATTATGTCATGGGCCCAATGTCATGACACTTTTATGACATAATATGGACAAGTGACTAGGCCCAACATGATATACCAACATTTTTCTAGCATGAGAACTCAATAAACCAATTAGATCCTTCAATGTGAGATTTCAAAATATTTACAATTATGTGGCTATGATATATAGCCCTGTTGCTACCCCAACTCTTGAAATGTATAAAACCTCTTTAGATACTATGACTGTAGTATTCCTACATACGGATCAAAACATTAATAATTTAACAGATAAATACATTGAAGCTATTAGCATTGACAAATAGTTGAATCCTTAATTGAATACCATACCCAATATTGATCCAAATATCTCATTCTTGCATCCCATCCCAAATGACAATCAAAATGTCATGGCCAATAATTAGAACCAGGGTTTCACTCAATTACCTCTAACTCATGCTACACTAAATCAAAACCTGAGTTTTCTAAAAAATATTACATGTAGTTAATCAACACAATTAGAATCATGCCTTGGTGATAATTAAGGCCTTGACCACATAAGGGGCAATCTCTATCGACCCAAACTAAATTAGATGATATCCAATGCATGGTACATAAACTTAGCAATGAGTTTCTAAGCATGTAGAAATGCCTAGGAAACATTGTAAGAGAAAAAAATGATAGGAGTTTCACTTTCCTAAGATATAATAGAGCGTTCAATAGGCTAAGAAACAATTCAAATCCTTAGCCCAATAAATTGCCTCAAATGAATATTTGTGAAGAAGCTTTGCCTAACTAGTGCAAAGTCCATATCACTAACCAATATGGTAAACTAGATTGTATAGTGTTTTGTACTACTTTCTAAAGATTTCAAAAAGAGATAAAAATATGAGGTGGTCCCAAACCCACATGATTCATTCATATTTGGTGCCCCTAGTACTTACAATATTACCACAGTACTAGAAACCTATGATTCCCCATTTGCAGTTGATATTGAGAATGAGTTAAAAGATAACATAGATGAGATTAATGCTTTTCATAAATTTTAAAAGAATAACTAAAATATGAGAAACAAAAATCAATATCCTATCATGATTTTCACACCTCTTAATAATAATGCAATCTTCCTCTTGATCCAAATGCTAATAATAATCCACCTCCTCTTAGAAGGAATTATCAATAACATCTCACTGATCCACACACCAAGAGTGGATATAATATAGTTAAGAATATGAATAAAATCAAGGCTAATATTACTCTACAAAATTTGGCTTAAAGTATGGAATATGGAAAGATTTTGCTCAAAACCTTAACTAGTAAGTCATCCATTAACAAATGAAAGGCTACACATGCAAATATGGTCGTGTATAAGGATTAGCCTGAGGGTTCACATTTCTTATTAAGTGTCTAAATCTTTGGAATGAATGTGTATAATTACTTAGTTGACTTAGGTGCTTTAGCCAACATGATGCCCATATGAATATGTAAGAGTCTAGGTTTCACTGCAGATAAGTCCAAAAGAGTAATCTTATAGTTAGACAAATTTATAGTCTTAGTTATGGGAGAATTGTTAAATGTTCACATGCAACTTGCATCTTAGCCACATGTCTAACAATATATTAACATCCTCATAGTTGACATTCTTTAAGATTATGGTATACTCATAAGTCGTGATTAGTCAAAAACACTAAATAGATATATGGATACTGACTTTTCACATATGTGGCTACCATGGAAAGGAGTAACCAATCAGATTAAAACTAATAGAGAACTAAAAATGAATCATGCGATCACTAAATACAATTCATAAAATAAAAGAATTAATTTTTCCTCATCACATGTAGGGGTATACACTTTCACAACTAAACTTGAAAAACATGAATGATAATTTGAATGTCGTTCATAGTTGTGGACCTTGTATTTTGATGGTGCTTGGTCCAAACATGGATTCAATGTAGGCATAACGTTGACTGATCTTGATGGGAGACAATACCTTATTGCTTTTTGACTAAAATTTACATGCACTAATAATTATGCAAAATAAAAAGCTTTAATCATGGGGCTTCAATTTGCATTGAAACACAATGTCAAATAGTTGTGGATGTTTGAAGACTCAGAGCTGGTAGATAACTAAACCAAGGGATGATATTAGTGAAAATTATCATATCTTAAGAAATATTAATATAGGGCCTGGGATTTGATTGAATTATTTGAAGTTTATCAATATAAAATCAGTCCTTAGAGAATAAAATCAAACATTTGATTCACTAATTTATTTTGAAAAAAAATAGCACCATTACACAAATAAAAGATGTAGAGATTTTTTGTATAACTAGCACCATGTCCTTCAGTTTATGATAATGTTGACCACTTTATGATATATGATGATGACCAAAAAATTATTTAATTCATGAGTAATTCTTGTGCCTTCAAGTCACAAATCATTGATGTAAGAGATTTTGACCCAATGAATGAAGAAGATAAGGAGAATGATGTCATTATGCAATTAAAAAAATAAGATATCTAAAGGGACAGTCTCTTTGAAAAGAGTATTTGACATGGATCACCATACTGGAAAGCAAAAATAACCTAAGATGAATGAATATGATTTTGTCAAGAAATTTTTTGGGACATATGAACATCCCCAAATAATTAACATCGAATTAAGTTGTATAGAACAAAAGATGTAAAGATTGAGGGAATTATTGATTGAATACAAATATGTGATTACTTGAACTTATGAACCCTTGAAAGTTTATGATCCCAGAGTTATCACACAATATACCACTGAAAAAAAGCACAAGACTTTTATGTATAGATAAAGACCAATCAATCCTATTTTGGAGCTTCTTTTTCAGAAAGAAGTCTAGAAATTGTTAGGAGTCTAAATTATATTTCCCATCGAACATTCTATCTAGGTATCCAATTTAGTTGTACAAAAGAAAAATGGTGAAATTAGACTTTGTGGATTTCAGGACCTCAATTGAGTTTTAGAAAAAGATAATTATTTATTGCCTTCCCTAAATTAAATAATTTAGATAGTCAATGGGTCAGAAATGATGTCATTTTTAGATGGATTTTTACGGTACAATCAAGTATTGGGAGAAAATGATGATCATATTAAAATTGCATTCACCACCAAGTGGAGAACTTTTGCTTATAAGATAATGCCATTTGGACTAATCAATGCAGGTGCTACTTTTCAGTGTGCCATGGACTTTACTTTATAATGATATATTGATAAGTGCATCATCTACAACATGAATGACTTAACTATTTTTTATAAATACAAAATAGATAAAGCATCCCACTTGTAAAGAGTATTTGACAGAAGCAAAAGATATGGGATCTCCCTGAACCCAAAGAAGATATTTTTTGGCATCACAAAAGGTAAATAGTTGGGTCATGTTATCAGCAGGGAAGAAATTTCAATTTTTTATGAAAGAGTTCAAGTTATTTCAAACATTTCATGTTCTAAGAGTGAAAATGAGATTAAATCCTTCTTTGGCAAAATAATTTTTTTCACAAATTTATTTAGGGATTTATAGAAATTATCAAGCCACTGAATGTTATGCTTAAATAGAATGGAAAACAGAGGCAAAAAAGTCATTTCAGGATCAAGATTGCATTCTTGAGGATCTTTTTTTGATCAGCGTAGATTTCAACAAGGTTTTATTCTTGTATTTATTTGCACTAGAAAATATTATAGTAGCACTACTCACACATAAGATCAAAAATAGTTAATGCGCTATTGGTTTTATGAGTACTAATTTGAAGGATGCATAATTGAAGTACTATATGATATACAAACAAATGTATGATTTGGTCAAGTCAGTGAAGAAATTTGGACAATATATACAACACGATAAGACAACAAGCATCCCACTTGTAGAGAGTATTTGAAAAAAGTAGAAGATATGGGATTTCTCCGAACCCAAAGAAGAGAATTTTTGGGGTCACAGAAGGTAAATTATTGGGTCATGTTATCACCAAAGAATAACTTTCAATTGTTCATGAAAGAGTTCAAGCTATCTCAAACATTTCATGTCTTAAAAGTAAAAAGGAGATTAAATCCTTCTTTGGCAAAATAATTTTTTTCACAATTTCTTTTAGAGATTTTTAGAAATTATCAAGCCACTCAATATTATACTAAAATAGGGTACAAAAATAGAATGCAAAATAGAGGCAAAGAAGTCATTTCAGGATCAAGACTGTATTGTCTAAGATCTAGATTTGATTAACCTAGATTCTAACAAGATTTATTGTTGTATTCATTTGCATCAGAGCATATTATAGTAGCACTAAGCACATAAGATCAAAAGTAGTGAATACTTTACTATTTTTATGAGTACTAATCTGAAGGATGCATAATTGAAGTACTATATAATAGACAAACAAATGTATGATTTAGTCAAGTTAGTGAAGAAATTCAGAGTGTATATACTGTATAATAAGACATTTACTTATTTTAGACCCAATAGTCAAGCTTACACTTGGTCATAACGAGCTAGGCAAAAGAAGGGGTAAGTGGATGGCCAAGTTAAAATAATTTAATAATAAACTCAACCTTATTATATAGTTCATGGATAAGGTATTGTTCAAATAATGACAGATGTTAACCTACATATACTTATTGAATAGATCAACTAGTATCAAGTAACTAGAGGTGATCGCTACGATCAAATTATTCATTATCTACTCACAGGCTCATGCTCTTTTGAACTAAATTGAGAACAAAAATGAGCATTTAGGCTCAATTCAATGTACTAAATGATAAACAATGGAGTGTTATACATGAAAAACTATGAAAGCATCTATCTGAGATGTGTATCTAAATAAGAAGTCGTAGACATATTTGACAATTTTCACTAAAATATTGGTAGTGGACACCCTTAAGTGAATGCTATAACACAAAATTATGAGGATAGGTTATTATTGGTTTACCACTTTTAAATATGCCCACGACCATGTCATAAAACATCACCAATGTCAAGTATTTGGGAAAAGATAAGTACATGTAATAATGCCTTTGCAACCTATAATTGAAGGATGCCCTTTAACTCAATGGGTTCTAGACTTTGTGGGACTAATCAATCCCATCTCTTCAACATGGCATATGTTTGTCTTGACAGCTACAAACTATTATACTAGATGGACTAAGGTAGTGGTAACAAAAAATTTTAGAGCACAAGATATGATTAGATTCCTTGAATACAATATTTTGACCAGGTTTGGGCTCATGTCTTCATTAGTTTGTGACAATAGTCATGCATTCTAATCTATATAATTCATATAATGGACCTATGAAAATGGAATTACTTATAGATTTCTTTGACCTATTACCCACAAGGTAATTGAGTTATATATTCAACTAACAAAAATCTAATGGATGCCATAAAGAAATTTGTAGAAAAAAACCCAAGAGAATGACATCTACTGCTAAAGTATGCACCATGTGCAAATATGACCAGATATAAATAAACTTTAAAAGATTCACCTTTTATGTTGGTATATGGACAACTACTTTTTTCCATCTCTCTCAAGCTACCAACATAACAATTCATGCAAGAGTATATGAGAGATGATGACATAACTCAATATAGGTTACTTGTTATTGTCCAGATGGAGGATGCACGAACAAAAGCATTATAGACTTTAAGTAAACATCAGGATATTGTCAAAAGATGGTTTAGCAAGAGATCAAAGATTAAGGTTTTTAAAATTTTAGATTTAGTCCTATGGGATAAAGCACATGAGATATGTTAAGGAAAATAAGACCTCAACTTTTATCTAATCATTGTTAAAACTCTTATAGCAATAGGAAAAGAACCTTTGCAGAATCACACATGATCTAAAACATTTAAGAGGGTTAATATGTCACATGCCTATGTTAAAGTATCTTTCAATTCTATGGTTTATTTATTTTATCCTTATAAAATTTGAAGTTCTAAATGATGATCAAACTAAAAATTATGAGTTCTCAAATGCTCAGAAGCATTTTTCCCATTGAGTCTCCATTTGTTGTGACCAATAGGTCCTATTAAAAAAAAAAAAATCAAATAGGGATCCATTTAATCCTAAAAAACTATATTTGGTCCCTATTAAAACATAAATTGACCCTAAATTGTTTCTATTCTTAAGTCAAAAATGCTTTCATCCACTTTCGTTTTGAGAGTTTTGGCTTGATATCAAAAAATTAATTTAAAATTAGACTTTAATTTTAAATTGTATGACTAACTGAATTAATTGATTATTTATCAAGTTTGTAGGCTTTGCAAAATGACTTATTATTAATGGTTGACATTTATTTGCCCAAGTTTCATGAGCTATTTAGACTATCAGTTTTGATGTTGCGACGCAGTGAGGTTCTACCATGTGTCATGATTTCGACACATTTCAAATAGTTTAACATAATAAATTCAAAATTTATACAACTAAACAACTACACGAGATCATGCCAAGTTCTTTAATCCCTTTTGATCATGGATTTATTCGATAAAAAGTTACATAGTCAAGTGCCCAACTAAGCAAGCGAGATCATGTCAAGTGTCACAATCTAATTTGATTATTGGATTTGGAATGAAGGGGTCAGAGCCATAGAATAGCCAACTACCCAACTAAATGAAATAAAATCACATGTCAACATCTCTTTTGTAATGTCCTCTTTTTCTGAATAAGACACTTACAGAAGATCATTAGCCTATTTTATTCTCATAGGTTAAGTCAGATGAAGTAAAAGAATATTAGTGTGGGATCACAAATCACAAATTATTATTTACAAGTATCATTCATGGGTCACTATTCACTATCACTATTCATGGTGATGTGACAAGTGATACTAGTGATGATGCAATAAAGAAAGTGACCTATGGATGATGTGGCATGGCCCACATAGCATTTTTATGGGGTATAACTAATTTGAAAGAGGTGGGGTGTGGCATCTAACTAAAGGACTTATCCTCTTGTACTTAATGATTCACATCACATGGAAAAGACATGGGACACATTCCTAGGGTGGCCTATAATTCTCAAAGTTCAAACATTGATAATAATTTGTCTAGGAATATTGAATGCACATGGAGGAAGAGATAAGAGTTACTATTCATGATTTGTACTCACATGTGTGATGGAAAGTCATTTTTAGTGTCACATAGAAGTGGGAGACAAGATTTATTATTCTGAATTGGCTCTCATGTGGAAGTGGGGTGTCATTTTGGAAGCATGTGGAAGTGGAGATGATATTGTCTAAAGTGGTAGATCTAATTTTGACTCTTGCGCATGGTGACAAGCTTGTCACTATAGATCTATTGTGGCATTAATTTGCACCTTTGGAGAGGGTTCTTTAGGGGCTCTCTAACTAAGCCACAAAATGGGAACAAATTCAAGTTGTGGGTACCCTGTAATGAGGTTGAACCTTTGGAAAAGGCCAGATTCCTCTCGGTAGATCACCTAAACTAATGCTTCTGCTTGAAAAAGAGATAGAAAGGGGGTATAGGGTAACTAAGAGAGATAAATGGGCGATGCACCAAATTTAAATGACACTCACATAAGCTTGAAACAAACACTAATTCAGCATAATACAATCTTTGCTTACATAATCTCATAAACTAGCTAATTTGCATAAGTATTTCATAAACTAGGCTCACTAAATAATAGACGAAGTAAAGGAGAATTTCAAAATTCACACTAAGCATCCATTAATGACATAAAAATCACAAGTTCAAAACTTCAAATAACTTGAATACACTTTAAAAGAGGCAAGAAAGAAGGATAATACCTATGAAATAATAATTTTTTACAAAGCCATAATGCATAAGCTTACTAAACACAAGTTAGAGGCAAGAGATAGGTAAAAAATAATCTTATTGCTTCGAGAGGTCTTTCATATAAATTTTGACAGGGTTTCTCCTTGTCAAATGAGAGTCTCTTTTTTAAAATTGGAGGAGAAATGAGAGATATAGGAGAAAGGAGAAGTGTGAGGAGAAGCACACAATCAAAATTCAATAAATGAGCTACAACCACCCTCCATGAATTCTCACTCACATTTAGGTTAATTAGCACTAAACCTTCCTCAACAAAATAACCTTCATTATCCCAAATAGCCTTCAAGCTCTCTCATTGGCTTAGAAATGCACTAGAAGACAATAACTTGTTGAAAATGATGAGTCATGATCCATTAAAAAATAGTCTCTAGAGACTTTTAAAATTTCATTAAATTATCCACTTGCCTTTTTCAACCTTCAAACCTGTCCATACTTCATCTTGATATGTTCTTTACATTATTAAATAGTAACTTGAACTCATTCATTTGGTGTCTCTTTTGACACTCCTTTCATAATCACTACTCTTCCCTTACTCCAAAACCTGAACATAGATACACTGTAGATGAAAACCAATTCTTTTATTGGTTTTCATATAGTTATAATTTCAATGAAGATCCACAGTTGAAATCCTATTCTTGCTTGAAATAGTGAATGCATGAATAATTTTGGGGCCTCTTCATACCTATAAGGGATTTTTGGGGTTTGACTAAGCTTAATGGTAGCATACGAATTTGTAGTGTTTGATTTGGTAACCCATCGGTCCACAAAATCTTTTGATCTAACATATATGGCTATGTGGTATCTCCTTGCCATGATATTTCTTTAAAATATTATTGTTGTCACTTTAGATATGTGTCTTGATCTCTTGCCCCTTTGAAATTGATCAAATTTTCTTCATCAATCTCCTCAAGAGTCTCCTAGCTTTGACTTTCAACATTGGTCATTGATTTTTGATCTGCATCTAAGATTATGACACTTGGAAGCCCTGCATGTCTTCTATGTACCCTACTATTAGTTTCCATCCAGTTAACAATCTTACACCATGTGGTGGCCTTGCATGTAATCTGGGCTTATTGACTTTGCTGACTCGATTCATATCATTGATCTTTGGTTTGTATAATCAAACGTGCACTGTTAATCTGCTAATTCACTATGATTGTGACACATGGTAGCCTCACATTCAATCTCAAGATCCTCTGACCTATTGACCTCGTGCTCGTCGTTAAATCTCCATTTGTACGATTGAACGCATGTTATTGATCTATCTTGACTTATTGACTCGATTGATCACCTATTTGTTATTGATCCTCTATCTGATCAAGTGAGGTTTCGATACTTGGCAGCCCTACGATCAATTTGCATCTTGTTGAAGATTTTTGAATCTAAATGGCTATTTCTTATGGTTTTAATTTGATGTCCCCTAGCATGTCCCACACTGTTAGATCATCTTTAAAGGTTTATATCTTGAGATAGGTAAACACACCAAGACACAAAACTTGTAAGGGATATTCATGGCAGAAAATACATCAATTTCATGTAGTCTTTCAACTTTGATTTACTTCCCAAGTACACTTATCAAATGCACAACCAAATTGATATGTTCATTCTTTAATAACAAGTGACATGTGGTAGGGCCATGAGGTTTGTCCTCTCCTTTCACCATCAGATCATTCACTCAACTAGAACTCTGTTCAGCTTCTCACACCATAGTAAGACCTCCCAAAATACTGCACTGCATCATCAATTTGGGACCATAAAAGGATTAGTCATGGTGGTAGAAGGTTTTTAAAGGGTTCAAGAGAGTGGCCTGATCCATCTAGGTACAAGTTTCATATGTAGGACAATTTTAGCCAGTAGGGTCAATAGTGATCCCACTAGATTATAGTGCATTTCTTCCTTCTCCATGAAGTTTCTCTCTCCTCTCCTCTTTTCTCCTTTGTAATTCTATTTATTCACGTCTCTCTCTTTAAAAAATCATCTTTTTCAAATTATGTCTTTTTATGACATTGTTTGAACTTTTGTTCATTCAAGCATCTTCTTTGGATGAAAACCAAATCAAGATTTAGATCATTGGATGGAACCCCATAGATATCTTAGATTAGAGGACAAAGCCCCTTTGGTTCAGTAGGATAATCTCATTCAAAGATTGTGAATGTGCTTCAGAGTTGTAGATCTAGTGTGTGTGTGTTGTTTACATGTTTTTAGTGAAGTTGTGTGGAGTTCATCCAATTTATGTGGAGTTTATAAGTTTCTATATCTAGAGAGTTTATTTATTGTTCTTAGTAGTTGGTTTAGTGTGTATGTTATTTCACATTATGTAACAATTTTATTTCTGTAATGCAAGTGGACTGGTTTAACCTCTACAAGCAAATTTAAGATATGTTTGGTAGTGTTCTATTTCATGTAATAATGTGGTGTGAAAGTTGCATTATGCACTGTGTTAAATGATAATAATAGTGTGTGCATGTTAATGCACATTTGAGAAAGGAAATAATATTATATTTGAGTCTATTAGTATAAGTGTTGAGTTTGGATTACTATAGTTTGGGTGTATTTAGTTATATTCCCTTTTGGGGATATTAGAGTGGTATCAAAGTTGGTGATCTTGACAATGTATACGGTGAATCATGGGAGAATTCTTAAAATTTCTTGGGCTTACACAACCCAAGTGTTTAACAAATAAAAAAAGAAAAATAGAGCCCATAAGTTCTAAGTTTGGTAGTTTGTAAAAAATTATCAGTCTCTCTCTAAAGAAATATAGACAGCCATGTCATTTCATTATTTTAGTAGTGGCAGGAATCATTCCAGAAGAAGCATTATTGAAGTAAGAAGTAAAGCTAAAAGCAGAACTTCAAAAGATTGTTAAGGAGGATAAATTTTTGTTGAGGAAGAAAGAGTTGAACCAGAGGTACTCCATGCCATAGAAGTTGAAAGTAAAAACTCTTCGGAAATCCAAAATGTTTTATTGACTTCTAGTGAGTGTATATGTCAAGAAAAGGTTATTGAAGTCAAGGAGCAAAAGGCATCACTTGTCAGATGCGAAGAGCCCAATTTTCAAGATGCATCAAGTCATTCACTACCTCTCAAACTTCCAAATGGTGAGCCATTGATTGATTTGCAAGGTAGCTTTGTAGATGGATATGCGTTTGAGGAGAATATTTTTGTCAGTCCTAAATTGGAAATCTTAAGCCATAAAAATGGAGGTGTGGAGGATATCTCAACAAACTCTCTTTTGGAAAATGAGGATGAACATTCTATTTGTGGCCAAAGGTATGAACATTCTATTTGTGGCCAAAGGTATGAACATTATATTTGCAACCAAAGATATGAGGGTGGGCATAAGATTTGCAGCCAAAGGTATGAAAATATTGCATATTTTCTTCTACCTATGTCACTGCAAAATTTTTATCATCATGAAAAGCATGCAAAAAGAGGTGATAGAGTAAGAGGTAAAACTTGTAGTATATGACGTGGACTATTTGTTTCAAGTTCTAAATTGCTTTTTCATATGGGACCCAGGTAGTCTCTTGAGGGTAAAAATAGATAGAGGCATTGATATTACTATTGAATTCTCCATATCTTGCATTTAGAATGAAGGGAAGTGCATGAGGAATCACTAAGAGTTTGTTGTGTTTTCTAACCACATTATGAAACATCAATGCTCAAGATTTATAGATCACTTGTCGGAGCCAAGTATCGTAATTGAAGACAATAGCATGAGTGATGGACAAATGGAGATAGTCCCTGCAACAATATTGATGCTAGATGTGAGTAAGCAAATCAAATGTTTTTTTTGGTTCAAGATTGTGACTAAGTTTGTTGTGGGGCTTTGGGTATCAAGCTACAAGCAAGTTGAAGGACTTGTGAAGAAAGAGATACTCTAAATTCTTAGCATCATGAAGGTAAGACAATTAGTCATCCTTTTGGGTGAACAAGAGATATGCAAAGACTTCTATATCACGAGTCTTGAAGGAATTAACAAAACATGGAGCTTGCATGATGTGAATTTTATGGGAGATTTCACTATGGAGTTGAAATCCAAGTCTTTTTGCCTCTTCCTTGGGTTGAAAAAAGATTTCATTCATGTTGATGATATTTTGATCTCCAAAAAGACTTGGATGTATGAAGGATAGTTAAAGAAGGATGTGATACCACAAGATGGCTACATTTTTCCTAGCATGAAGAAAAAAAAGATTCAAGGATGTTTAAAGGTATGGGATCTGAGTTCTTGTTTGGTACGTCTATTTCTAAAGTTTGAAATGGATCTTGTGGTTGAGAGGAGACTCACCACATTTTAGAGAAGTAAAAAGGTAAAAAGGTAAAAAGGATAAGACTCTAGGTAGATGCGTTTGAAGGCCCCAAGGTCATTATTGCATAGAGACTCACCATTTCATGCACTAAAATAACCTGATAACTCAACATATCCATGTGTGATCATGAGGTATGTGATGATTTATTTGTTGTGGGATCAGGAGCAATTAACATAGTTTCTGGTATGCAATGGTTGCACTTCAAAGGTTATTTCTCACATAATTCCCTGGAGCTTGAGTTTAAATCTGAAGAAAAAGATGTGATGCATAGAAGGGTTTCTCATGGATCACCACAAATGATTACAATAATGGAGAGGTCTTATCTCAATGGATAAATTGTTTAGGAAATAATTGGTTTGTTGATGCCTTGCAAGTAGGTATTTTTCTTAACAAGCATAGTGGGTGTTTAGTGACTTGCCTATAGGGTTACCACCAGATAGAAGACTCAAACACATCATAAGAGTGGAATTGGACTCTGAGTCTATCATGATCACTACATATTGCCATCCCAACACGTACAAAGAGGAGTTGATTGATGAGCTACATGATGATGTGTATTGTTCAAAGATAGATTTGAGGTCTATATATCATTAGGCATGGATGAGAAGAGATGTTAAGGAGACTGCTTTTTGGGGTTACTAGGGACACTTTGCATTTTTGGTTATACCATTGGGACTTGGCAATGCACAAGCCATCATCCAATCCAGCATGAATAAGGTGTTTGGTAAGCACTCTTATAATTTCATCTCAAGATATGGGAATGATAGCACCAATATATTTTAGTTTTATCAACATTCTAAGGAGGGTAATAAGTGCATTTAGATCCTTTAGCTCAAAATTATCAATGCATTATAATGTGATATCTAGATGGTATGTTGAAACCTATACAAGATAGAATTTCCAAGTTCAACATAATTACTACTAATGATTTTATTATGTTATACAAATGGATACAAAAGGAATCCAAATTGATCTTAGATGAGCTTAAGGAACATATTGTGAAGGATAGCAAGATTCAATGGGCGGAACACGAGTATCAAATGCAGGGAACTAATGCATGTCACCTCCCATCAGATAGTGCTCTCAAGGCAAACAAAAATGGGAGACTTTAACATTTAGGGACAGAAGGTAATTCACTGAATGGATTAGCATATGATATTGCACTTGTGGCCATCATGGTAACCTTTCTAATACTAGCAAGCACACAGATCTTTTTGTCCAAAGCTACCTACACATCATAACATGGGATCTAGGAGATGTGTCTAGACACAGGCAAAGAAAATTTTATGATAAGTTCACTATCATTATTGTTAAATATGTTATGAATGTTAAATCAGTTATGGAAGCTCAGATGAATATCAGATTTGTGCAATGGACACATGGTGCAAAGTTCTATAGATTTGTTTGGGATCCTGGGAACATTCAAAGTCAAGGGGTCGATACAATCACATTTTCATTGTTTGATCTGAGACATAGATGTAAAAGTATAATCATGCCTCACATTAGGGATCCTCTAAAGGTTTGCATTTATATTTTTGTGAGTCATGCACATTTACTTGACATTATACTCATGGGGTTAAGATATGTCTCAAAAGGGTACTCAAATTACATGGGTGGCACAATGATGTTTGGAATGTCAGGGCACATATATCTTGCAGTGCTCTTTGGAAAAAGTTGACTCACTTGATAGGTACAACGTCCAGATTATATGGGCCTTACAGTTGGATGCAACACCTTAGCACAATGATTCTTGAGCATCATGGTTCGCAATTGCTTGAGGACCAACAATTTCAGGAAGGGAGGATTGTAATATCCATTTTTTCTAATAAAATACTTGTAGAAGACCGTTAGTCTATTTTTTTTTTGTAGGCTAAATTAAATGATGTAAGGGAATATTAGTGTGGGATCAATATTCACAAGTAACTATTCATACGTCATAACCTCATAGCCTTTGCATACAAAGTTATACTATTAAGAGAAAGGATATTTATATATCGTTATAGCCTCTACATACAAAGTTAATTTCAAACAAATACACTATTTTTTATTTGTTAAGTATTCACATTAATTGATAAAAATTGATGGAAGCTATAGATTTTTGATAATATAACAAACCCAAGTCCAACAAATAATTAAAATGCACAATATATCTGACATAATCAATTTGGTTATCACAAATTTATTATAATTTAAAATATATAATTTTACATTTGATTTGAAAAACAATAATTCGTTATTATAAAAAAAGAACGTAATAATTGAAATATTTAAAAATAAATATAAAAATATAAATATGTTAAGGAATCAAACTCAATTCTTCAAAATTTACCAATCCTAATAAAAACCATTATACTTTTATTAAAAAAAAACATTTTTCAATAGAAAAAAAAAACAATACTTAAATAAGTATTATTCGTATTAAATGAGGGACAAATCTATAAATTAAGTATATACTTTTAATTAATTAAAAACATTTATAATTTCAATAGTTAATTAAAACACATTCATGAATTAAATATATATTTTTAATTAACAAGAGATAGATTTGTATTTAAACAGTTAATTAAATTATTAATAATTTATTAATATTTCACTATAAAAAAGATTATGAATACATATTATATTTTAAATAAATTATTTAATTTAATTGATGGAATAAAAAGTATTATAATTATACAAAATAATTCTTTGAACTCAAAAATAAATAAAATATATAATGGAAATTCCTTTTTTATACCAAATTACGGGTTAAAGTACAAAACACCAAACACTGATTTAATCTATGGATGCAATCATACCCAATACTTACCATAAGTAGAATAGATGATAATAACAAATTATAAACAAAACCCAAATTAATAGCCTAAATGCTTTGCGATTACTCTTAAACAAAGATCACGTCCTTAAATCAATCTCTTTTTATTCCAACAATTATTTATTTGAGTCTTTAGATGATGATGAATAATTGGAAGGATGTTTTTTTTTTATGGATAAGTGGAATCCAACGTACCATTATTGTAAGGACTCAATTAACAATCATATCCCATTTTATCCATCTAGAAGGTTTTAATTTTTGGATTTTGATTTTATTGTTTTTATTTGAACTCTTCTTTCTTTTTTTTTTTTTTTTTTTTTTTTTTTTTTTTTTTTTTTTTTTTTTTTTTTTTGGGGGGGGGTTGGGGGGGGGGGTTGTGGTTGATTATAATTATAATATTTTATTTGTGGAAGATTGTAATTTTCAGGCTCCATTAAATATTTTATCATTTTATTAATAATTTTTATGATAAAATTTAGTTTAATTAGTTGAAGAATATTTTATGTTAGTATTAAGTATTCCTTTATATTTATTAGCATGTTTTTCAAAATATATATGTTGTAAATATATTTTGTTTATTTTACTCATTTACATCAGTCTTACAAATCTACGACATTTCTTAATTTTATCAATAAGATATGTTATACCAATGTATATAGATATTTATGGAAAATGAATTTTGAGCTTTTATATTGATCAATTCTTCATGTAACTTTAACACTTCGTGATAATTCTATAATCGACTTATTCTAAAAATATTGAATTATTTATCTTATATCGACAAATCATATATTTACATACCAACTTAATACAAGTAAAAACTATATGTACTGGAAAATTACTCCAAATTGAAATTTCTTTTGATGATTTTAAAGAGCTAACTTCAAACATACACAAGGTAATTAACTATTTGATGAGTGCATCGGAAAGAAAGTTATCCTTATGTGGAAAATATTTAACTTGAAACGGATATTGAGACAATACACATTGTCACAAAGCGTACCATCCATAACATAATTATATAGATATTAACTTAGACATAAACCAATTAAAATTCACGTTGTTAATTTTGATTATAAATTATTTTAGAAACAACAAATTTCTCCACATTAATATTTATTTATTTTTAATTTTTAATTTAATAATTGTCAATATTTTTTTTCTATAGACCAATAATTTTATGTTTTAGAAATATCCAACTTACATACATTGAAAAATGATTTTGTTCAACTAATAATATTTCTCCCTAATTTTCCGTGGAGGTGTTTGTTTGTAATATGAACGATCTATCAAAATAAAGGACCAATTCTAGTAGATTGTGCTTTTGAAATTTTCACTGCTTTTATTGATTTTTATGTATATCCAAATGAAAAATTATTCATAGTCTCTTATTGGCTTAATGTTAGAAGATAATTAATTGATGAATTTAGTTACATATTTTAAATAATCTATAAATATTTTTTAGTGTTCCATATCTTACAGTTTATTAGGAAATTGTAAAATATATTCCCTAATATGCGTTCAAATTTTTATATTTCCTCATTTAAGTAGAATTCTTAAGAAATGTACTTCAGTTTAGAGTAATATATTTTTGTTAGCGTCAACAAACAACTTATTATTTATTATTCAACAAGTTATACAAATTTCTTAAGATGTTTGTAGTGTTTTTAAGGAAGAAATAATCAATATAGTTTAAAATATAAATATAATGAAGAGCAAATATTTTTTTGTTCACTGTTAAAATTGTGTAAGAATATTTTTTAACCCAAATGGTTAACAAACTCTTAAAACATTTCACATGGTGTTAAAAAAGTTGTTTTAAAATATTTATTTCACAATTTTTTTGAATCTTAATCCGTTTAATTCATATCGACATGAGAAATATCAAAACTTTGTTTACAAAAAAACCAATAATTTCATGCTTTCAAACAACATCATATTATAATTTTTTATGAAAAAGCAACCAATTCTTTATATCATTCAAAAAAAAAAAACAAAAATGTTTTACCTTAATGTAACACTAACCTTGACCATAACTTGTCCATATATTTATCCTTGAAATCACGACTTTGTAAACTAAAAGCTCCACCATCACTCAAAAAAGAGAAGAATTTGGAAAGAAGCAAAAATTACGTTGACTCTCTCACTTTTCTCGTGCATGTTACAAAGAACTTACCCAATTTTATAGGTAAGAGAAGAATTTGGAAAGAAGCCTTTAAATATAACTAAAATTTATTCAAAGGCAATTGCACTAAGCTCTAAATTAAACTAAAAGATAAAAAAGGCATTACGTAAATGCTTAATATGTCTTAACAAACCATTCATTTAAACTTCATTACATGGTTTATAATCAAACTATTACATATTATATTATCTCAAAATATATTCATCCTTATGCATTAATATAGCTATCACATGTTAATCATAATTAAAAAAATAAAATTTTACATTATCATTTAAAATAAACAATCATTCATTATTATTAAAAAAGTAATAAATAAAATATTTAAAATTAATTATTAAAATACAAATGTATTGAAAGATTCTAAATTAATTATACAAGAACTACCACTCTCTATAGAAACCATTATACCTTTTGTCACTGAAAAAAGTTTTTCAAGAGTCAATAGACAAAAAGCAACACAAAAAAATATGATAGTTATTATTCATATCTGACAACTAACGGACAAATCCATCAGGTATACATTTGTTTTTTATTCGAAAGCAACTACACTAAGCTTTAATTCAAAATGACAAACATAAAACAAAGCACTACGTAAAAGTGTAATATATTCATTTAAACTTCATTGCATTGTATATAATCAAACTATTGCCTATTATATTGTCTCAAAAAAAAAAAAACATCATTATGCATTAATTTAAATATCATATCAATCACAAATCACAAAATATATTTTCACATTATCATTTAGAAAAAAAAATCATTTATTATTATTAAAAATGTAAAAATTAAAATATTTAAAATTAAATATTAAAATATAATTACATTAAAAGATTTCAAATCAATTATACAAGATCTACCACTCCCTATAAAAATCATTATACCTTTCACCACCAAAATAAAATGTTTTTAGGAGCCAATAAAGAAAAACACTTAAAATTTATGCTAATTATTATGCATAGCTGCTAACTAAGTCACAAATCCATCAAGTATATATTTGTTTTATTACCGAGAGACAAATTTTGAAATTAAATTAAAAATAATTTATTATTACTTCACTAAATTAAAAGGTTACTAATATCATAGTTCTATGGAGTTTCTTACGGGTGGATGGGGGACGGGTTTCCAAGATAGGGGATGGGGGCTTAAGTTTAGGGACGGTGGGGGGATAGTGATAGGGGGGTCGTGGAGGAGCAACACAAATACATATAGTACTTGAAAAATTAGTTATAAAAACATGTATAAGGAATAATTATATTGTATTGAACATCAACAATTTAGCATTGTGATTTAATCATTTACGTTTCAAGTTTGATCCATTGAACCAATGAACATTGAACATTGAATTTTCAAAATTTCATAATGATGATTCATGATTCCAATCAAGTATCATCAATGTTCAAAAAAAAAATACTAAAATAGTGAAATACTAAATACAAATGACTGAATGAGTTAATGGCTAATCATCCCCAAAGTCGAACTCTTCATCACCACTAGAACCGCTGGACTCCACACGCTCAAGCTACTCCAAACTAATACCAACCAGCCCTGTCTGTGTAGCATCATCATCAATTTGTGCTGGCTCCTCTGGCTCTACATCCCATTTCGCTGTTGCACTCTCCTTGTATGCAAGTGTGTTGTGGTCAATGAAACACAAGGCACTAGTAATTAGGGTCTGGTTCTCAAATCCATTTAAAAAAAAAAAAAACACATTATGGTATCCATTTGCATGGGGGATGCCTAGGTGTTTCCTAGGGGGATGGAGGACTTTTGGATATCCCCTGGATGTCCCAAGGATGTCATAGAGACCCCAAGACGTCCCCCTTTTGAAGGGATGCCTCAAAGATGTCTACTCTTAGAGGGAAACATCCTGGGGATGGCGACGGGACTTGGGCAGAGGTGGTAGGATGGTGGGGGGACATCCCCTTGGCATCCCCACATCTTGGGGACGTCCCCATCTTGAAAAACTAGGGTTTTCTAGAGGGGACGCGTCCTTATGGAACAATGATTAATACACATACTGCATTTTAAGTATTCTATTCTATTTAATTGATAACAAAATTATGACAATATTATATTTAAATTTCAAAAAGATATTATAACAATGTAAAATACTTATTTGAACTAAGAAATAAATAAAATATGTAATAAAAGTTTCTTTTGAAATCAAATTAATTTCACGTATTTAATGAATCAAATCAAATGCTTTTGGTATGAGTACATTTAACAATTGAAGTTTAGAAGCATGATCTCCTAACTATGTAATTTTAAATAAAATTTGTTTCAACACATTTTACCATCTCGTTTTAGGATGTATTGGCGAGATTTCATTTTGGAAATAGTTCCATTAATACACATTGATTACTATTTTAATAAATATGCATGTGCCCAGATTCTAAGTTTAAGAAATAATGTCATAAATTTATCGGGATTGATCATACCAAAGTTTCTTAAGAGTAAAAAAAATAATAAAAAATTTAATCATTACTTTAAAGGTCCTAACTTATTGGTTGTAACAAAAATTATCGCAACATAAACTAAAAACATGCATTGAACCAAAAAAATATATATATATAAAATGAAAAATATTTCAATTAAATAGACATTTATTTCTTCTCAAAAAATTAAAAAAAATAACAATTTTATTTTTAAGAAAGAAAATATCTTACCAAACTGGTTTTGTTGCATGTACACCAATGTACAAGTTTATTCTAGGAATATTTTTTCTCACCAAATCTAATCTCCCAGTTGTATAATTTCCTTGCCTAATGTATTCAAAACAACATTAAAAATCCTCTCATAATTAAAAAGAATAAAGCAAACAAATAAATTGTTATTTCTATCTTTGCAAACAAAACCCAAAAGAACATTATAACATTAAATAACAATATATTTATATGGCACTTTTTTGTATGACACACATAACCAGTTTATTCATGTCAATTGTGTGCACTACAAATTCTTAAGATTTATTCATACAACAAACATTGATTGTATCTATGTTACAATTATTGATATACAACTATATAAATTATAGTATTTTATAATTATCTGTATTATATACTGATAGTATTAACATTATTTAATATTTTAACATTATATATCTATAATTTTTCCAAATAAAGTGAATAACAATTATAATAGACAACTTTAAGTATAATCAAAATGATTTATTGGGATTGATTAGCGATGGCTCTGGCCTCTAAAAGTTTGTGCATTATTGGTGGGACATCAGATGGTAATGGGTTCAAGAAGTCGAAAGTTGAGAGGGAGAAGGAGCCTAGCCGTTTTTGGGCAGATGTATTTTCAGGGATGAGAGATTCCAAATTCTTGATTGGTTAGAGTCTTAAACCTATTAGAGAAGAGAATGAAACTATTTTGGATATCCCAAATGCTATTGTGGAAAGCACTAAAGCCTTGCTAAAGAACTCTCTGCTGGGTCATTTCTATGGATATAGGCCAAGAATTGATACCTTTAGAGAATGGGTGGGTAGAAAGTGGATGTCTTTGGGAGATATTGAAATGGTTGCCATGGCAAAAAAAATACTTTTTGGTCTCCTCATTGGAAAACTGTGAGAACTCCTTGTAAGAAGGACCATGGTGCTTGGGAAAATAGTTTCTTTCCATCAGGAAATGGAACCCTGGGTTGAATCTAGATAGTGACATTCTTATGGAAATTCCAATGTAGGTTACCTTGATAGTACTCCCCTTAGAATTTTGGGAGGAGGAGGTCTTCCTTGGTATTACACAAGCCATTGGATAACTGATGTCGATTGACTTGATTACTAAGTCCAAAAGAAGATTGGTTGAAGCTAGGCTCAACGTCTACATTTAGATGAGTAAACTAGTTCTAAGAAGTATCTAGATTAATGAAAAATTTGGGAAATAGACAAATCATTTATGAAAGGGATGAGGATATTTGTAAATGATATGATTCAGTAGGCCATGATGAAATCTACTGCCTAATTATTAAAATGAAGTGGGAGAAGGTCGCTGAGAATTCTATTGAGTCCCAAAAGAATCCACTAATCTTCCTGACGATGAAGGAAAATTCCATCGTAGAAGTTCAAGATTTAGTCTTAGAAAATGTTAGGATATTCCTTATGGGAACAGAGGAATTTTGAGGAATGCCAAGGAGGTGAATCTCTCTTTTGGGTCCTTGAGAATGTGCTCGAAACCAAGACATTCAATTTCCAATGAACCCTTGAAGCTCCTTAGCCCAGAAGAGAAAGGTCAAACGATTTCTTCCAAGGGTGTTGGGTCCATTATTGATTCCCCAATTCAGAAGGTTAAATACCTATTGATGGGAGAGTCATCATCAGGCACCCCTAGGATGTCCTGCATGACTCCCTCCCCAAAAATAAAGACCACTGACAATCCTCATTAATAAGGATTGCCTCTTAGTCAGATTTTTTCCAACAACATCAATGTTCCCCAAAAAGATAGTAGCAACTTTTAAGTCATTAAGGGAATTCCTTTATCTCATGAGGAGAATTGGATTGAGGCAAAAACTTTAAAAAAGGAAAAGAGAAAGTGGCTTCTGGTGCCCACTACAATAGGAAAGAAAACAAAATATAGTAAGGAAAACCCTCAAACTCTAGAAAAATCAAATATTTGGGATTGTAAAGGATCGAGAGACAGTCCAAGCTTCTATAATCTTCATGAAACCTATTTTGATGGATTGGGGTCCCTTGGGACTTTAAGCATTGTAAGAATTTATTGGGATTCTAAGTCTTAGAAGTTCATTTATTTCATAAGTACCCTTGAAGGGATCTCGTGTAATGTTAACTTTTTGGTCATTGATCAATGATTGAGGCTAGGAAGTAACATGCACCTACTTCTAGTTTTTAGACATGTTATTGGTTCAAGCCATTGGAGTATTAAAGGCATCTCTTTTATACCCGTTTTAATTTTGAATGACTAGATAAAAGTTCCCTCCAAAAGAAGTTGGTGGATAGAGCATTTATTATCCTACCCACACAGGAGGAAATTCAAACATTCATAACAACATTAATTACCATTGGTTCTGAGAGTCAGAATCAGTTCTTTGAAGATTTATATATTGCTAAAGTAATGGAAGAGGAACCTACAAGAGGTGACAAGTATCTGGGCATTAGACCCATTTGTAGGAATCTAGTTTTGTATGTTACGGATAAGGTTCTATAAAAAGCTGAAGAAAAATACGACAACTCCTTGGTTAGAAAATTTATTGGAGCAAGGCATGGCATTGAAGCAATCAGCAGTTGGACAAAAATGAAGTGGATGGGGATTGAAGGAGTTAAAATTGTTTTTCTTGCTAATGATTGTATGTTATTTTCTTTTGCTTGTAGAGAAGATTACACAAGAATCTTGAATGAAAGACCATGGTTGATGAGAAGGCCAATCCTCATGTTTAAACCTTAAAAATTGAATTGGTCTCACTTGAATTTCAAAATTGATAGAATTCCTCTATGGCTGGAACTCCCTAGCTTCCCTCCCATATTTTGGGTTGATTGAACCCTAAAAAGCATTGCAAAATTTTTTAGTTTACTTGTGACCATTGACCCTACTACCTGCTCTTGCAGAAGGTTGATCTTGGCTAGACTTTGTGTACAAGTTGCTATGGACCGAAATCTTCCTAAATCCATTCGATTCACATCTATTTTATGATCCTTGAACCAGGAAATTATGTGTGATAGGGATAAAGAAAATTTCTCAAGTTGTAGGAAATTTGATCATCTAAAGATTTCATGCAAGAAGGTCAACGGAGTTCCAAATTGTATCCTCAATTGAGAGGATTATAATGCTCTTCGGGGGTTCTGGAAGTATGATGGGGAAGTTCTGGATCTTCCCCTTGATGAAATTTATAGAAAGGTTAGGAGTCAAGGTGGTTTGTAACACATTTTAAGTTTGAACAATCTATAGTGCCTATCATAACTGGATTTGTTGGTTGGTGCTTCTAGATGATGCTTCTAATTTTTTATTTTGGTTTGTTTTGTGTTCATCAAGAAACCATCTAGGGGTTAGGGACTGGGTCCCATTTGTGCTTTGAGGGATCCCTCATTTTTTTGGTCCTTTGGGGTTTTTTTGTTTGGTTGGGTCTTGCTCTTTTGTTTCTTGTGATTTATTGTGTGCCTAGTTTGGGTTTCTTTCCTACTCTTGTTGGCTCTGTTGGTTCTTTTTTGCTCTTTTTTTAGAGACTCAGGGTTTCCATTGTGATTGATCTAGATTCCACACTAGTTAAAGGTGGGTTTTTTCTTAATCTAAACATTATATATCTATTTAGTTATATTAAGATAATATTTATGTAATTATATATAATATTATTTAATAGTATATAATAATTATAGTGTAATAATATTATATTATTTCATATAAGAATGAACCAATTTTTTTAGTCAAGCATCAACTACAATCGAAGGCCTTTATAGATAGTGGCACCCTTATCAACATAAAGAAAAATACTACAAAAAAGGCTTTCAAAATGTCTTCAACTAAATGCTTGAAATTAGATCAAGAATTCTTCTCTACCTAAGAAGAACTCGATGACAATTTACAATCATTTCAAAATACATGCTAGCATAAAAATAATAAGACAATATATTAGTAGAAATAAATAGACATCCTTACAGGGATGGACATTTTTTTAGAAGAGGAAATGACTTTCCTAGTTCGAATACATATTGGCCAGGTATAAAACATTACAAACAATTCATATGCCATGCATTAGAAGCAGGGAAATGAGATTACACTTATCCTCCAACTTATAGTGTCAATATAAGATCATGTTTGGAATGGAGGATATCCCAACCTGTACTCAATATTTGTAATAAAAATACAAAATTATAATACTCTTCTTATCAACCTCACCCTTATCAAATTTGGAGTTTGTTAAATCATGTACCTATATTATTTCCCTCTAATAGTATTATGTCTATCATGATTAAGGAAAAGGTTTTTGGAGATTAAACATTTTACAAAAGCTTTATTTATTTTTCATCTTTATAATCAAATTTTTTCTCAATTAAAAATAAAATAAAATAATAGAATAATCATCTCGAAGAAAAAATTAAAATTAACCTTGTGACATTTTTTCTTATTACTTTATTAGACTTACAGGTTAGATAATTATAATGAATATGATCCTAATATGCCCTATCTAAATCTAAAGGTGTTTAGTTCAAGGCAACATAAAAAACCATTAACAAAGCTTTTATTACAAGAAACTAATAATTCCACCCCATCAAACAACATAATGTGATATAAAATAATGGAAACATGGTAATTTTTTTGTGTTATTCAAATAACAGATCTTACCTTGATCTTATGCTAACCATGACTGTAACTTATCCATAAACTTTCCCAAGAAACACCTTCTACTGATAAAATAAGGCTTTGGTAAGAACAAAATAACAACCTTACAAACCTATATAAATTTTCTTTAGAAAAAAACATATTCATTGAAAAAATTGATATCAATGTCAATGACAAAACTGAGACAAACATAATATTCTTACCACATTCATGTAGAGACATTGATTCAACCTTATCTCACCTTACAATCCTTAATCACAACTTATTTACGTATTTTCCCATGGAACCCATTCTAATGATAAAATAGGGCTTTGTAAAAAAGAAAATTATGACCTTGCAGACCCATATGGAAGTCTATAAGAGAACTTTTTGATTAAAAAAAAATGATATCAATGTTAGAAACAAAACTTAAGCGAACAAAATATTATCATTGCATTCCTGCAAATACACCAATTTGACCTTAACTCACTTGAAAATCTCCGACCACAACTTATCCACGTATTTATCCATAAAACCCTTCTAATGACAAAATAAGGCATTAACATGAATGAAATGGCAACCCTATAGACTTGAACACAAGTCTATGGGAAAATAACGTATTGATTAAAAAATGATATTAATGTCAACTAAAAAACCAAGACAGAGAAAATATTCTTGTCACATTCAAATAGAAACATTGATTCAAGTTAACTCGTCTAACACTCGTTGTATATCTAATCTATGGCCTATGTGTGTCTATATATCAAAACCAAACAATGCTTCAAACACACAACATATTCTTACAAAGACCCTAAGAAAAACCATAAATCATTCACAGAGCTTTATTTACAATAAGCTAATGATTTCATGTTTTCAAACAACATAATACTATAAAAATATAAAGTCACAACATATTATGTGTTATTTAGAGTGTTGTCCCCCAAAAATATCACTCTTTTTGGGAACAACCTATGAACTATTTTGGTTCAACAGACCAAAATCCCCTCTCCCCTTTTCAAGAATTGTTCTGAGCATTCAAGTTCTTCATTCTTCAAGCTTTTCAAAAATCTTCAGACTCTGCAAGCTTAAAACTACGAACTCTGCAGGCTTGAATCTATAGACTCTGCATGCTTGAATCTATGGACTCTGCAGGAAAAAATCTACGAACTTTGCAGGGAAAAATCTACGGACTCTATAGGCCAAGTTCTACGGGCTTCGCAAGTTGATTTTTACGGACTCTGCAGGAAAGAAGCAAGCTCTCAACACTTAGGCGATTTCAAAGTTCAACTGCTTCAAGGTTCAACAGCTTCAAAACACTTATCAAAGAGAAGAAGGCTTGAACCATTGAACCGTTGAACCATTGAACCACTTTGGTTCAAAGGTTCAACGGGTTCAATGGTTCAAATAGATTCAACAACCAAATGGTTCAATGCATTTGGTTCAAAAAGATCAAAAGGATTTAGCCAAATGAAAAGAATGAACCGATTGAACTATTGAACCTTGAACCAAAAGGTTCAACGAGTTCACAGGTTCAAAGGTTCAACTAGTGTGATGATCAAAGAGCTTAGAAAGAACAAGGAAGTGACGGACAAAGGATGAACCAATGAACCGATTCAACTTTGAACCGAAAGAGTTCAAAGTTCAATGGTTCATGGGTTCAAAGGTTCAAAGGCGGCCTCAGTCAAGAAAAGAAGCAACAAACATTGGTTCAACGGATGGTTCAACCGAAGAGCAGGAAAGCGATTGAAGCAGAAAGCGATGAAACAAAAGAGACAGAATGAACCAATGAACCAATGTACTTTTAGCAGGTTCAAAGGTTTAAGGTTCAACATGGTTCAAGTAGCTAGCGAACATTGACAGCCCCACGGACGTCAAATTTAAAGTAAGGGAATATTCGTTGAAATTCAAATAGAGCGCAAAAATTAAAGGAAAAATCAAGCGACTGGCTGAAAAGAGAGCCCAAAGGCTCGAATTGCTACAGGGGAGAGAGGAACAAGACCAAATGATCAGAAATATCTTCAAAAGAGTTATTTTTAGTAGGTGAAACAGTGGATCAAGTAGACTTTTAAGCGCACCAAATCAAAGATGCAAGCCTATTTTTCTTCCATGAAGTAATGGTGATTTGGACAGTGGCGCAAACATCAGGAAAATGACCAGACAGTCCATATTAAGAAGAGACATATTAGAGGAATGGACACGCCATAGTTATGACAATGCACTGTTCTCAGCATGATCCCTCCAGACAAAATTGAAGGTGCATTGAAGGTGTTGACTGTAGCATGGGCCGTCCCATGGGAAAGAACGCCAAGTCTTGCGTGGTTGCTATAAGATTGTAATTTCTCTCATTAGTAAAGAGGGACTTTTCATTTTTATAGAAGCGAAACTCTGCCTAGTTGAAAGGAGAATACTGAGACTTTGAGCTTAGATTATATTTCATTTCATTTTATCTGAATGAGAAAGCAAGTTGTTTGCAGACTTTGTGCTATTTTGACTTGTATCATTTTAGAAGATTATTCTTATGTTTATCTTCTGAATGTGTTCTTATTTATTTAATTTGGCTAGCAGAATTAGTGAAAGTAATAAAGGTGTCCTGAAGGTGGGAAGACTTTGTGCTTTCACAATTATTTTTAGTGTGTCTTTCTTTTCCTTCTGTGTTGAGAATTCTAGGACGACTTTGTGCCCCCATTATTCTTTGTGTTTCACTCTTTGGTTAGTTGAGGTGGAGACTTTGCATTCCATTTCATCATGCTGGTTTTTAACCTTTGTTACCAGGTCTTTGTTACTACCTGAAAGAACTCCTACTATTCCTTGTAACAACACTTCTGAAAGAAGAGAAGTGCTTTCAGTGTTTTCACCAAGATTTTCTCTTTTATTTGTGATCATTTCTGAAATAAGAGAGATGGATGGTGCATCCTACCCCTGAGTATTATTTTTTGCATATTTATAGTATATATATCGCTCCTGCATATTTATAGGGAACCTCTCCTTGATGAGAGGAGAGATTTGTCTACCTCTGATGTAGTAAATCTGCACACTGGGCCAACCAATCTCCTTTGTTGTGGATGATAAGACCTATTTTCCTCAATCAGACAGCGAACTGACAAAATATTCACCCAACAGTGTTTTTGGCGACTCCGTTGGAAAAAAGCGTGCAGTTTGAAGTCTCAAGCTTCAAGCTGAAGCAAATCTTGCTCTTTTCCATTTTCTATTTTGCAATCTAACAACTCCACGTTATACAAGGAACCAGGGATCACAAGGTGTTGTTGACCCTATTTTTGAGTTGGTGCAGTAGAGCAATTTTGATATGTTCCCTCAACAACCTCACCTTTAACGAACTAGGAGTTTTCCTTCTACCCCTATCGGGTCACTAACACAAGGCAGAGCTTCTTTTTTTGCTGCTAGTAGAGCTTTGCCTATCCATACTCCACTCAAATTTATTATCCCACTTTTACATAATTAAATCTTGGCTCAAGGCCCCTGGGGTAACTCATTTGGTCCACTCAATTTGACTCCACCCCTGCATAAACTTCCACACAACTCAAAAAAGAATTTCTCCAAATTCTTTGGAGATGGGAAAGTTCACCTTGATGAACATATTGCGACCTTCAACATAACCTATGGCATAATAGGAGTGGAATTTGAAGACATAGCAGTCAGGCTATTCGTAGAGACACTACAAGGCGTTGATGTAGATTGGTTCTACCATCTGCAAGTTAGATCAGTGACGGACTGGGACACACTCAAAGATAAATTTGAAGCCAAGTTCAAACTTGTAGAAGATGCACATGCTTTGCTAGCCCAGCGTACACAGATGAAGGAGCCCCATGAACCTATGAGGGACTTCATTGCTAGGTTCGACAAGCTGAGGCACATGATTCCCATGATCACCCAACTGACACTTCAGAATCTCAAGTGTTTCTTCATCAAATCACAGCTTCCTAAGGTGAGTTTCTTGCTGAGATGGACTAAACACATAGACCTTGCTGCTGCTCAGGACTTGGCTACTGAAATAAAAGATGGCCTTATCTTGGCAGGAAAGATAAGGAGAGACCTTAATAAAGGTAAATCCTCTTCATCTTCTGAATACTCACCTATAGTCACCACTGACCTAATGGTGCAAAAGCTAGCAAATGAAGTGCTAGCTCTCATAAAGCAAATGGCGCAAGGGATGACTTTTCAGAATCAGGCGTACCAAGGCAATGCTGCCAAGAATCAAGGATAACAAAATCGCCTTCCTCCTTAGAGGAACCTCACCCTCGAAGCGCTTTCAACCAAATTCAGCAGTTGGATATCTTGAAGCTGAATTGGATTTCTCGTTCTAGCCTGAGTTGAATCTCGAAGATGATGCTAATCTCTTCACTGAGGAAGAAGAAGAATTAGCTGACGACTCCAACATCGGTTTTCTAAACTACCAAGATGAACCTAGAGGTGAAAGCGATACAGTTGAGGGATCATATGTTGTATTCACTTGGTCCAAGAATCAATCAGCTCAACTAGCTGATAAAGAGAAAGCAGAAGAGCGACATCAACCAACAGTTTCAATTGCTAAGCGAGGATCCACTCTTCCTTTCCAGCCAAAGGACCTGATGAATGCAAGAAAGGTAAGTACTTCAAATACCCCTATGCCTTATACTTCAAATTTGCAGTCCAACTCTCACCCTCCTAAAAGTCAAAAAGATGAACTCTCATCCTTTGCTCCCACCTCATGTCAGACATTTGACATTATTGATCACATAAAAAAAACCAAAATTTAAATGTCTGAATTTGAGTTCTTGCAGTCCAATCTTGAGCAATTAGACAAGTTGGTTCAATATGTGAAAAACCAAACCACCCTTGTAAGACAAGAAGCTAAGAAGGCAACTCATGATCCCTCAAGGAACATGTCTATCCCAAACAACCTTGTCATTACCCCTCCTGATGCCCCTAGAAAAATAAAACCTTTCTATGTTTCCCTGTCACAAGCTGAGCAATTGCATCATTGATTCTGGAGCTTAAGATAATGTCATGCCTGCCAAAGTGGCAAAATCCCTTGGCCTTACACTGATCAAAACATTTGGGAGATGTTTCTCCATGGAAAACAAACAAGTACCACTGTTGGGGCTAATTAAGGATGCCCAATTCGCATTTGCGGCATTCCCAGACAAGAGAATCAAGATGACTGTCTTGGTGGCCGGCATCTCTGCATCCTATGGCATCCTTCTTGGCTGAAATTTTTGCAAGGATGTTGGTGGTAAACTAAGCATGGATTTATCTGAGGCAAGGATCCCAGTCAAAGGTGTTATGAAGAGATTGCTTCCTAATAAAGAAGCAAAATATGTGGTCACCCAATCATCAGCACCTGAAGCTCAAATTTTGTTTGAGTCTTCAGGCATGGGTAATTACTTTCTGACCATGAAAGAAGTTCATGAAGCACCTGTTGAAGCTCTTAAAGGTGTCAATCTAGAAATGCATTTGGCTGGAACACCAGGAGAATTGGTGGATTGCAATACCAACGTGGAAGAATCTCCACCTCCGAAAGAAGAAGAATCCAAAGAAAAATTAGTGTCTAATGAGGTATAGATTCTGAAATTTGAT
Organism: Torreya grandis; assembly: GCA_037957365.1. Classification (NCBI taxonomy): domain Eukaryota; kingdom Viridiplantae; phylum Streptophyta; class Pinopsida; order Cupressales; family Taxaceae; genus Torreya; species Torreya grandis. The sequence goes on along the minus strand of JARHVA010000159.1, from coordinate 3,034,901 downwards.
GGCAACTGCTCCTCCACTGGTTTAGGAGCTGGAGTTGTGCTGATATCTCCTCAAGGAGATATTTTTCTTTTGTCTTACAAGTTGCAGTTCAACAACACTAATAATACCGCTGAGTATGAATCTTTGTTGTTTGGATTGAAGGCTGCTTGAGACCAAGGCGTCAAAGTCCTTCATGCCAAAAGAGATGTTGAACTGGTGGTTTGTTAGGTGAGAAACCTGTATCAAACCAAGAACGAAAGATTGCACCACTATCGCAACCTAGTCTGAGACCAAATTGAAAGCTTTGATGCTTTCAACATCTCTGCCATTCCTAGAGAATTCAATGATCGGGCTGATGCATTTGCTGTCTTAGCTACTCTCTTGGTCCCGCACTCAAATTTCAAAGGAGACAAGTACACTATTGAGCTGGCCTTTCGACCAAGTGTACTTGATAATGCTAGTCACTGGCAAGTGTTCAACAATGACAGTCAAATCATCGCTTTCTTAGAGCAAAAAGATAGTTTTGAATGGCTACATTTTGAAGGCAGTCAACCTCAAAAGTGTGAACCAGCTCTTGAATCAAATACAAACACAGGGGAGGAGTTCCTACAACTTGAAGGGAATAAGATTCTCAAAGGCCTGGTTTCCCTTAAGAAACTATTTGACAAATATGACAGATTCGTCAAACAGCAGTAAACGGATTCAAGCTCCTCCTAGGAGTTCGATCAAGTAAATCTGGGAACCAAGGGAAATCTCAAGATGGTTAACATTGGGAAATGCTATACTTCTGAGGAGAAATTCAAGTTCACTGCTCTACTCCGTCAGTACATCGACGTCTTAGCTTACTCTTATGATGCCCTGAAGTCACTCCGACTTGATGAAATTTGACATGACATTCTTCTCAAGGTTGATTCGGCACCCTAAAGGCAAAAGTCCAGGCAGTATAATCCAAAAGTATTAGGTACAATTTTGTTTGAGATACAAAAAATGCTAAATGTCAGGATAATCTTTTCAATCCATCATTCCACATGGATTACAAACATTATTCCTGTAAGGAAGAAGAATGGCAAAATTTGCCTCTGTGTGGATTTTAAAAATTTGAATCAGTCATCCTTGAAGGATAACTATCATTTGCCAATCATGGATCAAGTGCTTCAGATAGTGATGGGTTCAGAGATGTTATCAAGGCTAGATGGCTTTTCAGGATATAATCAGGTTGAAGTTGGTGAGGCAGACTAGCATAAGATTGCTTTCACCACACCTTGGGGCACGTTTGCATATAAAAAGATGCCTTTTGGCTTGATAAATGCTGGCGCCACCTTCAAAGAGCAATGGACCTTGCCTTCAAGGATGAGATGGGTAAGTTTATCGTAGTTTATCTTGATGACTTGACCGTCTTTTCTAAGCATCACCCAGATCATGTGCGCCATTTGCAATAAGTGTTGGAACGCTGTCGCCAAAATGGCATTTCCTTAAACCCCAAGAAGTCAGCTTTGGGAGTAACAGAGGATAAACTTCTCAGACACATTGTGTCCAAATGAGGCATAAAGATTGACTCAGACAGAGTCAAGTCTATCCAAGAGCTTACTTTGCCCACAAGTAAGATTGCTGTTCACTTTTTTTTTGGAAAGGTGAATTTCTTACGGAGGTTCATCCTCGAGTTTGCTGAGAAGACTAGGCACATTGTAAACATGATGAAAGGAAAGACCACCTTCAGCTGGACTGAAGAAGGCAAGTCAACATTTGAGGATATCAAGACTGCCATTGCCCATGCCCCAATTCTGATTTGTCTAGACGATAATAAAGAGTTCACCATATACAGTTATGCTTCAAAACACATGCTTTTAGTAATTGTGGTTCAACAAAATAAAGAAGGTATGGAATCCCCCATTTCTTTCATGAGCTGTCCTCTCAAAGCTCATGAGTTAAGTACTCGAACATAGGGAAGCATGCTTATGCAGTGGTGAAGGCAGTGAATTATTTTTGCTTTTACATCTTAAATTCACACACTACTGCTTTGGTTTCTGACACCACGGTCAAATCCATACTAACTCAACAGGAGTTTGGGACGAAAATAGACAATTGGGTTGCAAAGATCCAGGAGTTTGATCTGGTTATCAAGCTAATAAAGCTAGTACAGAGAAAAAATTTATGCCAATTAATTGCTGACAATAGACCAAAAAAAACAAGGCATGAAGAAGTAGAGGTGGAAGACACACCAACAGTCCTCTTTGTCTCCACCATGGATGAGTGGTATTTAGGTATTGCTCATTTCTTTACTTATGGTGAGTGTCCTGCTCACCTATCTTATAAAGAAAGGAGAACTATCAAGCTGAAGGCTACTAATTTTGTCCTCTAGGACAACGACCTGTATAAGAGGAGCCTTGATGGAGTGTTCTTTCGCTGCGTAGACAAAGAGTAGCAGTGACAACTTTTGAAATTCTTTCACAATCTGGCCTGTGGAGGACATTTTTTTTGCTCCTATGACTCCCCATAAAATTCTTCGAGCCAAGTATTATTGGCCAATTCTCTTTCAAGATGCATACAAGTGGGTTAAGAAATGTGAACTATGCCAGCAATTTGTCAGAAGAACCAAGTTAGTTGGCCTGCCTCTCAAGCCAGTGGTCATAGAGGAGCCATTCCAACAATGGGGAATTGATTTTATTAGAGCTATAAACCCATCTTCAAGTGCTGGACATGATTATGTCCTCGCAACAATGGATTATTTCACCAAATGGGTGGAAGCTATTCTAACCATACATGCTATTTCAGAAGTAGTAAGCAATTTCCTCAAGGAGAACATCATTTCCAGGTTTGGGGTCCCAACCAAGATTGTCACTGACAATGCAGCTTGTTTCACTTCCCAAAAAATTACTCAATTCTATTTCTACTATGGGATGACACTCTCCCACTCTTTTGATTACTTTCCACAACGGAATGGACAAGCTGAATCAAACAATAAAAACCTGGTGACTATTATCAAAACGCTGGTGGATGACAACCAAAGGACATGGCATAAAGCATTGGTTGATGCCCTATGAGCAAACAAAATTACACCAAAGAGAGCAATTGGTATGTCTCCTTTTCAACTTCTTTATGGTATCAATGCTGAGATACCAATCACCTTGGAATTGTGAGCATTGAAGTTTTCTATGCAATTGAAGATCAAACATATAAAAGCTCCCTTGATAAGAGGATCATGTGCTTGACTGAGCTGAATGAGTAGAGAACTGTAGTAGTGGACCGAATTGCTACCCATCAAAGTCTGGTTAAGAAAGTCTTCGACCAGAAGGCAAATAACCGTGATTTTTGGGTTGGAGATCAAGTCCTACTGTGGGACAAAATGAGAGAGCCAAAGGGGATGCATGGAAAGTTTGATTCTCTTTGGAGAGCCCTGCTTATTATTCACCAGATCAATGGTGAGAACAACTTCCTGTTGAAATATCAAGATGACACGCTCTTTACTCTGCCTCACAATGGGCATCATCTGAAGCACTTCAATTCTTGAAGTGTCAGATTAGTTCCCCTGTACATATGTATATCTGTATAGTCTTTGTTTTTGCTTTGTGTTGTTTGTTTTCATTTTTTGGAGTCTTTATTTTTGAGTGGCATGACTCCATAGCCCAATGGAATACTTCAAGGCATTGGAGATTCTAGTTTCTACTCTCCTCAGATGTTCCAAGTTTTCAACTGAAGGAAGTTCCCCAACTAGAGCCAGCTATTGTCCCCCAAAAATGTCACTCTTTTTGGGAACAACCTATGAACTATTTTGGTTCAACAGACCAAAATCCTCTCTCCCTTTTCAAAAATTGTTTTGAGCATTCAAGTTCTTCATTCTTCAAGCTTTTCAAAAATCTACGGACTCTGTAGGCTTAAAACTACGAACTCCACAGGCTTGAATCTACGGATTCTACAGGCTTGAATCTACAGACTCTGCAAGAAGAAAATCTATGAACTCTACAGGAAGAAAATCTACGGACTCTACAGGCCAAGTTCTACAGGGTTCGCAGGTTGATTTCTATGGACTCTGCAGGAAAGAAGCAAGCTCTCAACACTTAGGCAATTTCAAAGTTCATCCACTTCAAGGTTCAATGGCCTCAAAACACTTATCAAAGAGAAGAAGGATTGAAGTATTGAATCGTTGAACCATTGAGCCACTTTAGTTCAAAGGTTCAACGGGTTCAATGGTTCAAACATGTTCAACGACCAAATGGTTCATCGCATTTGGTTCAAAAAGATCAAAAATATTTAGCCAAATAAAAAGAATGAACCGATTGAACTGTTGAACTTTGAACCAAAAGGTTCAACGAGTTCACAGGTTCAAAGGTTCAACCAGTGCGATGATCAAAGAGCTTAAAAAGAACAAGGAGTTGACGGACAAATGATGAACCAATGAACCCATTGAACTTTGAACCGAAAGAGTTCAAAGTTCAATGGTTCATGGGTTCAAAGGTTCAAAGGCATCCTCAATCAAAGAAAGAAGTGGCAAACAGGTGGTTCAACAGATGGTTCAACCAAGGAGCAGGAAAGTGATTGAACCAAGAAGTGATGGAACAAAAGGGACAGAATGAACTGATGAATCAATGTACTTTCAACGGATTCAAAGGTTTAAGGTTCAACATGATTCAAGCAGATAGCGACCATTGACAGCCACGCGGATGTCAAATTTAAATTAAGAGAATATCTGTTGAAATTTAAATAGATCGTGGAACTTAAAGGAAGAACTCATCGACTGGCTGAAAAGAGAGATCGAAGGCTTGAATTGCTACAGGGGAGAGAGGAACAAGACCAAAGGATCAGAAATATCTTCAAAAGAGTTATTTCTAGTAGGTGAAACAGTGGATCAAGTAGACTTTTGAGCACACCAAATCAAGGACGCAAGCCTATTTTTCTTCCATGAAGTAATGGTGAATTGGACAGCTGTGCAGACATCAGAAAGAGGACCAGACAATCCATACTAAAAAGAGACATATTAGAAGAATGGACACGCCATAGTTATGGCAATGTATTGTTCCCAGCATGGTCCCTCCAGACAGAACTGAAGGTGCATTGAAGACGTTGACTGTAGCATGTGTTGTGCCATGAGAAAGAACGCTAAGCCTTGTGTGGTTGGTATAAGCTTGTAATTTCTCTCATTAGTAAAGGGGGACTTTTCATTTTTATAGAAGCAAAACTCTGCCCCGTTGAAAGGATAATACTGAGACTTTGAGCTCAGATTATATTTCATTTCATTTTATCTGAATGAGAAAGCAAGTTGCTTGCAGACTTTGTGCTGTTTTGACTTGTATCATTTTAGGAGATTATTCTTATGTCTGTCTTCTGAATGTGTTCTTATTTATTTAATTTGGCAAATAGAATTAGTGAAAGTAATAAGGAAGGTGTTTTGAAGCCAACTGTGGGAAGACTTTGTGTTTTCACAATCATTTTCATTGTGTATTTTTCTTTTCCTTCTATGTTGAGGATTCTGGGACAACTTTGTGCCCCCATTATCCTATGTGTTTCACTCTTTGGGCAGTTGAGGTAGAGACTTTGCATTCAATTTCATCTTGCTGGTTCTTATCCTTTGTTATAAGGTCTTTGTCACTCTCTAAAAGAATTCCTGTTGTTTCTTATAAGAACACTTCTGAAAGAAGAGAAGTGCCTTTAGTGTTTTCACCAGGATTTTCTCCTTTGTTTGTAAACATCATCTCTGAAAAAAGAGAGATGGATGGTGCATCCTACCCCTGAGTGTTAATTGAACCTGAGTGTTTTCAACACACTTAGTCTTTGAAAATATACTTCAATTGTGTGTGGTACTCAGTTTAGCAAACCTTAAAACAACTCATGAAGTAGTTATTTACGCATTTTTAAATTTGAAAAAATTAATTTTGAAAAAAAGAAAACTTGAAAAGACTACAAGGGAGGAGCACACATACATATATAGGTGAAACCAAATATACATGTAACTGATGAAGAACCATGCCTCCTTATTGAATCACTTAGGGAATTTGAACCAATGGTGAATGATAGTTATCAAGTCCCAATTTGAATAATTAATCAAGCTATTGAGTTGGGAAGATGTAATATTATAAAACTAAATGAATGGGGAATCATACATAATGTATTAATCCAAAAATGTGGAACCATGACAAATTTTTTAGAAGTGATGTTAAGGTCATTGAGTGTCACTAGAATCAAACTTACATCAACTATGCAGATCAATCACACTACTGCAACCAGATTTAGATTTTAATTTTACATGATCAAAAGAGAATGAAGAGTATTTATGTCCCCATCATGACTACATTTCTCCTAGGCTTGCAATGAAATAATTTTTTTTTAAAAGATTTAAACATCAAAAATTTGCATGAACAAGTATCAGACCCCTATTTTTAACTTTGAAACTTTTATTTTTTCAGCTTTGAAACTTTAAATTTTTAAACTTTGAATGTTTGCGTTTTTAATATTTAAAACTTTGAACTTTGAATAAACATGAGTTTTAATAAGTATTATGCCCCCTAAATTGTTTTCAAGAGATATAAAATGCTATGCATTTGTATGCTTATTTATAATTATATTTTTAACTTGTAACTTTGATTTTGTAACTATTTTGCCTATGCCCCTGAATATGCATTCAAATGTTTATAAATATGTACTTTGAGTATTTAAAAAGTGAGTGCATATGCCCAAATGTGCCAATGTTTGATTTTTAAATTTACTTTGAATACTTTGTATTGTGTTATATAATTTGATCTTTGAATATGCTTTGAATCTTTAAAAACATGTATTCTATTTTTTTTAACTTGTACTCTTCCCAAATCTGGTTTTTGTCTGCTCATGGAGGATTAGAGATCTAAGACATGTCTATTGAGATGTACCCCTTTAAAGAAAAGGATATATCCTAAAAGTCACTCATCTAAAAATAAGAGTTAATTATATTATTGACCATTATTGGTCCAGTAGGGCAAAATCGGTCCCCTTCTTCCCTTGTTGATTCTGAGCCAGTTCAATTTTGGTTGCATAAGTCTTTCGGCAGATGATGAACCAGTTCAAAAAATGAAAGGGCTTCTGCAAAGCTTCTTCAGACCATTGAACCATTGAACCATTGTTGGTTCAATCAGCTTGGTTCAATTCAATTGGTTCATTGGCTTGGTTCAATCGGCTTAGTTCAACAGTTGGTTCAACGACTTGGTTCAGTCAGCTTGGTTCAATCAGATGGTTCAATCATTTAGTTCAGTCATTCAGTTCAAAGTGTTGGTTCAATGCTTTGGTTCAATCAGATGGTTCAATGAATTGGTTCACTCAGTCGGTTCAACAGCTCGGTTCAACAGCTTGGTTCAGTCGGCTTGGTTCAAAGAAATGGTTCAAAGTGTTGGTTCAACGTTCGGTTCAAAGGAACGGTTCAATCAGAAGGTTCAAGAGAGTCTCCCGAAGTACAAGTGCCCTTGCAGAGGGCAGTTCTGGACCCAAGTGCCCTTGCAGAGTGCAGGGAACTGTTGACCATTTTTGATCCAACAGGGCAAAAATCGGTCCCCTTCTTTCCCTGCTGTTCTGAGCCAATACATTTTGATTTTGCACAAGTCAGGTGAATTTTGTACAGACTCTGCAAGTCCATTTCTACGGACTCTACAAAGAATAAATGGGTCCCCAACACTTAGATGCAAAATGGACAAGTGCTTGTTTCAAAATTGTGGTTCAGTCGGTTTGGTTCAAGTCCCTGGTGCATCGTTTTGCTTCATTGGCTTGGTTCAATTCAGTTGGTTCAAATGCTTTAGTTCAATCAGATGGTTCAATGACTTGGTTTAGTCGGCTTGGTTCAAAGTGTTGGTTCAATGTTCAGTTCAATGGTTGGTTCAAAGGAGCGGTTCAATCAAAAGTTCAAGAGAGCCTCCCAAAGGACAAGTGCCCTTGCGGAGGGCACTTGGTCGGCGACAACACCCTTCGGAAGGGTCATTTTCAACTTTCTTGAAGAGCACTTTCAAAGGTAGAGAAAAACTCTGAAGGAATTCGGAGGGTCTAAAATAGAAAGCCCGAAGAAAGGCACAGAAAAGACCAAGGCAAAAGCAAGAATAATTTCTTCAGACTTTTTGTCTGAAGGAATTCCTTTAGACAAAAGGTCTGAAGAAATTCGAAAAGAAGATAGCCGTAGGAAAGTTGCTAGGAAGAAAATCTAAAGGAATTTCAAAGTGGCAGAGACAATTCTTGCAGACTATTGTTCGCGGGAAAAAAGTCCGCAGAAAAAGTCTGTGGGGGGAAAATGTCCATGGGAAAAGGCCGAAGAGAAAGGACCGGAGGACTTGCCAAGGGCGGTGACGTTTTTGAAACCGTCAAATTCAGGGAGATAGACTAGCTGTTGGTTCTCAAACAGTGACGAGTCTGCGAACGTCAATTTTACACCATGAAAAGCCAGAGAGTGGAAGCTGCCAAGTGTCGTCTGTCGGGACACATGATTTTTGCCTTTAAAAAAGCAATGAAACGTGCCACATGCCCCTTGTAAAACCCGACAGAGCGTGACAAGTGTCTGCATCTGAGTCCCTAAGCTCCTTTCAACGAGCTTCTTTCAAGAGTTCTGTGGAGGATGCCAAGTGGCAATTGCGGAAGGCTTTGATATGTTTTTCTAAGAGCAGCAGAATGCGCCACGTGCCCCCTGCAGAAGCTCGACAGAAGTTGACAAGTGTCAACATTCGCAGTCTCTCCCTTTTGTCCCGCGAGAACTATGTTGGGCCCCAAATGAACTGCTAAAGAGAGCGGACGCTGCCACGTGTCCTCTTCTGCAAGACTCTCAAAAGGTGTTTAAAGCTTCTATAAACTCAACAGATGCTGTTGCGTGTCTTGCCTATTTCAGCAGTGGAACACGCCATGTGTCATTTATTGAAATCAGCAGAAAACAACCAAGGCAAGTGGAAAAAAATGAACAAATTGTTAAGAAGGACGACGGACCCGAGGATGTAAAATTTGTGGAAATCAAGTAGCTGTTGATCTTCGTAAACTTAAGCACGAACTCGAAGGAATTCAAAGGCTTAAGGCCAGCAGAAACAGACAAAGCAGTCTAAGTGGTGAGAGAAGGTGTCGACTCAAGGAGTTACTCTAGCAGGTGATATAGTGTCTGCGAATTGATCATTAAGAGGCGCAAATGGCTAACGACACGACTCGTTTTCTTTTTTTTGCATTAATGAGCAGACAAGCTGTGTAATCGCCTTGAAGGAGCGGTCTTATTTGTAGACAAACAGTGTGGCCCATAATTTCTCATGTGATGTTTAAGCGGCTTGCTCTTCCCAATGATCGAAACGCACATGGGTCATTTGTAAAAAGGGCGCTAAAAGGCCTCTTTTTTTCCTCTATATATTGTAGAATTCTCATTTTGGAGAGATGGATCTTTCACATTGTAAGGTGAAGCCCTGGCAATTTTCACTTGGAATTAATAAAATGCATTTTTACCTCTATTCTGGTTAGATATCTCTGAGTGTGTTTGAGTGTTAGTCTTGTGTTTAGTCATTGCTTCTTAATGCTTTCACAGGATTGATACCAACGCATCTGGTATCTATAAGGTGCCATTCTTGCAGGTGACAAGAAGAGCTGTACCTGGAGCACAGAGACAAAAGGAGGTTACTAGATAGCATGATTTTTTTACAACACCTGAGGTGAGTCCCTTTTTCTGTGTGTTCCATTAAAGCCTCCTTGTTAAACTTCTTGTAGTCTAGTCCTTTTACCAGTTAAAGTGTACATATGTGTCTTATGGTTTAGAGTGTGAGTGTAAGTAGGTCAAAGTTATTTGGTGCATCACTCTCTTAAAGTAGGTTTTGTTTTCTTGTAATCCTTCTCCCTTTTCATTCCCCCCATTGTATATATATATATATATATATATGTATTAGCACTTATTGGAGTAACTCAGATGCATCAAAGGGAGCTAGCCCTTATCTAGAGATTCTCTCCTCCAGCTTCGCTAGTCCCACAGGCGAGAGGGGAGTCTCCATTTTGACGTGTGGAAGGCAAGAGCTCAGTCTCCTGCCCAGGGTGCAATCCACTGCGTCAACAGTTTTTGGCATGCCCGGTGGGACCAACTAGGACAAATTGTGTCCAAAGAGTTGAAGAATTTTTGGTGTGTTCTTCAACCAACCAGCCTTTGGGGGCTTTTTTATCAACACCAATGGTGACTCCGAGTTGAATCAGCCGGTTAAGTAGTCCAGCTCTTCTAGTTGCCCTTCAACAATAAGGGAGGTGGCGCTGGAGTTTGAGAAGCAGGTAATGGAAATTGACAGACTAGATGAGCAATATGGATATCAGCAGGAGCTGATGTATAAAGAGGAGTGTTTATTCAAGCAAGCTCAGGCCTTGCAATCCATGGAGGAGGAGGTAGCAAAATGGAAGAGTCCTTTCATTCAAGGCAGTCAGCCTTGTGTGCCCCGCCTGTTTTAAAGAAAGCCCCTTCTTGTGCACCAAATCATTTCTATCAGATAACACTTGCTCATTATAGATCATTTGATACATCAATCAATCCTGCTCTTAACCCTATGAGCCTAGCCTTCAAACATTAAAGGGAACTAGAGCAACCTCTCATGGAGATGAACCTTCTCAATTCCATAGATTGCAAATCCTCCTTTGAAGGGAATACCATGAACCAGCTCATCTCTCTTGAAGCAACTCTTCCTGTACATGAGCAGACCCACCCAAATCTTCCCCAACCTCAAGTCTTTCAATATGATCTCCAAATTCCAAGTTGGAAGAAGGAAAGTCATGAACCAACGCAGGACCTTGGAGATTCCAATCCTAACATCATGAGCTGTAAGAAAACAGTAGAATCATGGGACAGAAAGGAAGAGGAGGAAGGTTTTGCTCAAAAACTTGAAGAATATGAGGCTACTCCTGCTCCTGATGATGATTGTGACCTCCAAGAAAGACTCTTCCAAGAAGATCTAGGTAGGAGAATTGCAGAGTTGGAATACACAGCGAGATTCTTCAGCCAACGTGTGATGGCCTTGTTTGAACACACCCCATCTACACACCTCCAAGAGAGCTATCAAGCCACACTTGATATAGATGAAGTGCTGGCCAAATGGAAAGAGGAGAATAATTCAATTCTAGCTCAAGGACTACCTCCTCTTCCACATGGCTTTTCCACTTCACCCCTTCTCAAGGAGGAACCTGTTTTGCAGGAGGCAAGTGAGGAAGAAAAGATCCAATTTGCAGCTCTCCAAGAGGCTATCATGAGTGACAATGAAGAAGAAATCATCATCGATGCTCTTTGTGAAGGCATCATTAGCAATGGAGAAAACCTAGGTCATGCATACATGCAGATGTTCCAGCAATATGAAGAGGAATGTAAGCATGGTGAACTCTCTCCCCCATTGTTTGATGAACTTCCTCGTTGCTTCGATGATGAATATGGTTATGTCGAGGAGCCTGAGTTGGAGGAGGATCAGATGGATGTCTTTGAACAACTAGAGACTCTGATCCTTGAGCTGAAAAAGGAGAGGCTTGCTCATCTTGAGGAAAGCTTTGAAGAAGAGAGCTTTGAACAAAAAGGTGATGTTCTATGGGATGAGAAATCAGTTTGTGATTCCATTTCAGACATCACAACAATCACCCTTCTTCAAGAAGGCCATGAGGGAGAAGAGGATGAGTTTGACAGGGTCTTCAATGAAGCAAAAGGGAACGAGTCAAACCATGATGCATTGCAAAGGGACTGTGCACAACAAGAGGCTTATGGCGATGAGCCAATAGCCACACATTTCTTGGTGATATGCACTAGCATGAAGGGCCATCATTCAACAAGCTTCTAAGGACAATAAGAGTACATATATGTTGGGCGCATGTTCGATTCTGATCCACTCGGATGCAGGCCAATCGAGGTGACAGGCAAGAGGAGCAAGTCACCGAATCTCCATTCCATTCAGCCACTTGTCTGGCACCATAAGTTTCCTTGCCATGAAAGACTTAAGAAGTTCTCCTTTGATCCAGGAGGGAGGCAAATATACTTGTTAGCTGTATATAGTAGTTTGCTTTCAATTTTCTTTCCTGTTTTCCCTAAGTGATGTTTGCACAAGTAGTGTTTTTAGCCTTGTGTCTGTGTTTTCCTTGTGCTTGGGGTAAAAGCTTCATGATTGATTCTCGGATCTATCGAGGCTGTTGCTAACTTTTTCAAGTTGCGCTTTGACTCCATGCCCAATGGATTTTTAGGCAACTAGTTTTTAAGCATAGCAAGCATGCTTCCACTGGGAGTCGCCAATTTGTTGACCATTTTTGGTCCAACAGGCCAAAAATCGGTCCCGTTCTTTCCCTGCTATTCTGAGCCAGTACATTTTGATTTTGCACAAGTCAAGTGAATTTTCTACGGACTCTACAAGTCCATTTCTATGGACTCTACAAAGAATAAATGGGTCCCCAACACTTAGATGCAAAATGGACAAGTGCTTGTTTCAAGAGTCTGGTTCAGTCAGTTTGGTTCAAGTCCCTGGTTCATTGTTTTGCTTCATCAACTTGGTTCAATTCAGTTGGTTCAATTTAGTTGGTTCAAATGCTTTCGTTCAATCAGATGGTTCAACGACTTGGTTCAGTCGGCTTGGTTCAAAGTGTTGGTTCAACGTTCGGTTCAATGGTTGGTTTAAAGGAGCGGTTCAATCAAAAGTTCAAGAGAGCCTCCCGAAGGACAAGTGCCCTTGCAGAGGGCACTTGGTCGGCGACAGCACCCTTCAGAAGGGTTATGTTCAACTTTCCCGAAGAGCACTTTCAAGGCAGAGAAAAAGTTAGAAGGAATTCCTTTGGACGTCTGAAGGAATTCGGAGGGTCCAAAATAGAAAGCCCTAAGAAAGGCGTAGAAAAGACCAAGGCAAAAGCAAGAATATTTTCTTCAGACTTTTTGTTCGAAGGAATTCCTTCAGACAAAATGTCTGAAGAAATTCAGAAAGAAGATAGCCATGGGAAAGTGGCTGGGAAGAAAATCTGAAGGAATTTCAAAGTGGCAGAGACAATTCTTGTGGACAAAAGTGACGTCTCTGAAACTTTCAAATTTAGGGAAATAGACTAGCCGTTGGTTTTCAAATAGTGACGGGCCCGCGAACGTCAATTTTACATCATGAAAAGCCAGAGAGTAGAAGCTGCCAAGTGTCGTCTGTCGGGACACATGATTTTTGCGTTTAAAAAAGCAATGGAACGTGCCACGTGCCCCTTGCAAAACCCAGCGGAGCGTGACAAGTGTCTGCATCTGAGTCCCTAAGCTCCTTTCAACAAGCTTCTTTCAAGAGTTTTGTAGAGGATGCCAAGTGGCAATTGCAGAAGGCTTTGACATATTTTTCTAAGAGCAGCAGAATGCACCATGTGTCCCCTGTGGAAGCTCGACAAAAGTTGACAAGTGTCAACATCCACAGTCTTTCCCTTTTGTCTTGCGAGAACTGTGGTGGGCCCCAGATGAACTGCTAAAGAGAGCAGAAGCTGCCACGTGTTCTCTTCCACAGGACTCTCAAAAGGTGTTTAAAGCTTCTATAAACTTAGCAGATGTTGCTGTGTGTCTTGCCTATTTTAGTAGCAGAACACGGCACGTGTCACTTATTGAAATCAACAGACACAACCAAGGCAAGTGGAAAAAAATGAATAAATTGTTAAGGACGATGGACCCGAGGACGTAAAATTTGTGAAAATCAAGTAGCTGTTGATCTTCGTAAACTTAAGCATGAACCCGAAGGAATTCAAAGGCTTAAGGCCAACAGAAATGGACAAAGCAGTCCAAGTGGCGAGAGAAGGTGTCGACTCAAGGAGTTACTCTAGCAGGTGATACAGTGTCTGTGAATTGATCATTAAGAGGCATAAATGGCTAATGACGTCACTCATTTTCTTCATTTTGCATTAATGAGTAGACAAGCCGCATAATCACCTTGAAGGAGCAGTCTTGTTTGCAGACAAACGGTGTGGCCCATAATTTCTCATGTGATGTTTAAGCGGCTTGCTCTTCCCAATGATCAGAATGCACATGGGTCATTTGTAAAAAGGGTGCCAAAAGGCCTCTTTTCTTCCTCTATATATTGTATACTTCTCATTTTGGAGAGATGGATCTTTCACATTGTAAGGCGAAGCCTTGGCAATTTTCACTTAGAATCAATAAACACATTTTTACCTCTATTCTGGTTAGATATCTTTGAGTGTGTCTGAGTGTTAGTCTTGTGTTTAGTCATTGCTTCCTAATGCTTTCATAGGGTTGACACCAACGCATCTGGTATCTATAAGGCGCCATTCCTCTAGGTGACAAGAAGAGCTGAACCTAGAGCGCAGAGACAGAAAGAGGTTACTAGAGAGCGTGCTTTTTCTACAGCACCTATGGTGAGTCCCTTGTTTTGTGTGTTCCATTAAAGCCTCCCTGTTAAACTTCCCGCAGTCTAGTCCTTTTACTAATTAAAGTGTACGTATGTGTCTTATGGTTCAGAGTGTGAGTGTGAGTAGGTCGAAGTTATTTGGTGTATCACCCTCTTAGAGTAGGTTTTGTTTTCTTGTAATCCTTCTCCCTTTTCATCCCTCCCCCATTATATATATATGTGTGTGTGTGTGTGTATTATCACTTATTGGAATAACTCCGATGTATCAAAGGGAGCTAGCCCTTATCTAGAGACTCTCCTCTCCAGCTTCGCCAGTCCCACAGGTAAGAGGGGAATTTCCATTTTGACGTGTGGAAGGTGGGAGCATGGCCTCCTGCCTAGGGTGAAATCCACTGCATCAACAAGAACACTTGAAAAAAGATCAAAAAGTGAACAAGGCTGAAAGGGTAAGTTTTCCTCAAAAATTTGTTTAAGGCAAAGAACGAGAATTTCTTCGAACAAAATGTCCGAAGGAATTCCTTCAGACATTTTGTTCGAAGAAATCCTTCGGAAGAAAATCTCGTGAAATAAAAAGACAAGGCAAAGGCAAGAATGATTTCTTTAAGACTTTTGTCTGAAGGAATTTTTCTTCTGGTTTTTTCTCGTGGCTCTTCCCGAATTTCTTTGGACTTTTTGTCCAAAGGAATTCCTTCGAACAAAAAGTTTGAATAAATTCGGGAAGAGCCGCGGGAAAAAATTCGAAGAAAAATTCTGAAGGAAAGGAAGTGATCGAGACAATTCTTGCAGACATTTTGTCCACGGGAAAAATGGCTAAAACAAAATCCCGACCAAAGAGAAAGGACTCGAGAAAATAAGTGAAGAAACAAAGGAAGAAATCCTTCGGACAAAATGTTTGAAGGAATTCCTTCGGACTTTTTGTCCGAAGGATGTGACTATCAAAAGGAGCCAGAAGGACCCCGAAGGGCAGGTACCCTTGCGGGGGACTCTCGGGCAAAAATGAAGGGACACTTCTCCAATGCCGAAGGGACACTTCCCCTTTGTGAATGATCAAAAGGAAAAGGCCAAAAGAATTTCAAGGGGTGATGGGCCCAAAGATGTCAAAATCAAGCACGGCGAACTAGCCGTTAGAGGTTCAAACACCTAGTGATGGGTACACAGACGTCAAATTTAAAGCAGTGAAATGGTCGTTGATCTTTAAATACTTGAGCGCTAACCAGAAGAGAGCCCAAAGAACTAAGAGAGAAAGAGAGAAAAACCAGGAAAAGACGACGCTGGGAAAAGATAAAAGTTAAGAATGAACCTAGCGACCTACTGATGGAAGAGCCCAAAGAACCAAAGAAGTAGTAGAAGATAGCCTTCGAGGGCCAAAGGAGACAGAAAAGATAAAGCCAGGAAGAGACAAAAGAGCCAAGTGCAGAAACAGACAAAATAGTCCAAGTGGCAAAGGGAGGCGTTGACTCAAGGAGTCACTCCAGTGGTTGGAACAGTGCATGCCAAGTGGTCATCAATGGGTGCGAACAGTGAATAGCACGACCCATTTTTCTCCATTTTGCATTAATGAGTAGACAAACCGCGTGAATGCCTTTAAGGAGCAATCTTGTTTGTAGACAAATAGTGCGGCCTATGTTTTTTAAACCCCTAAAGTCCAAATCGGAGCCAACACAACGTTATCTTTCAGCGGCTTTCTTTTCCCAATGCTCTCAATGCACATGGGCCAATTTGTCGAAGAGCGCCAAAAGTCTTTTCCAATAGAGGTACTTTTTTGGTTCTCTCTCCTCGATATATATTGTAACTTCTCATTTTGAGAAATCATCTCTCACATTATAAGGTGAAGCCCTGGAAATTTTCACATGGAAGCAATAGAATACGCATTTGTACCTCTATTCTGGTTGGATATATCTCTGAGTGTGTTTGAGTGTTAGTCTTGTTTCCAGTTATTACTTCCTAATGCTTTCACAGGGTTGACACCAACGCACCTGGTATATACAAAGCGCCATTCCTGCAGGTGACAAGAAGAGCTGTATCTAGAGCGCAGAGGCAGAAGAAGGTTACTGAATAGTGTGCTTTTCCTACAACACCTATGGTAAGTCTTTTTTCTGTGTTTTTATTAAAGCCTCCCTGTAAAGCTCCTTGCAGTTTGGTCATTTTACCAGTTAAAGTGTATGTTTGTGTTCTTATGGTTCAGAGTGTGAGTGTGAGTAGGTCAAACTTGTTTGGGTCATCACCCTCTTAGATTAGGTTATGTTTTTCAGTAATCCTTCTCCCTTTTCACGCCACCATTATATGTATATGTATTAGCAACTTACTAGAATAACTCAGATGCATCAAAGGGAGCTAGCCCTTATCTAGAGACTTTGCCCCCAGTTTTGCCAGACCCATAGGCAAGAGGGGAATTTTCATTGTGACATGTGGAAGGCAAGAGCTCAGCCTTCTGTTAAGGGTGCAATCCACTGTGTCAACAATTTTTGGCATGCCCGATAGGACTCAGTTTTTACAGTTAGTAAAGTTTCAGGATTGATGCTGGTCCTGTTACAACAAAATCAACCATTTTCAGCTTCAGTCTCTGATCAAAGACCAGTCTGACCTCCTATGCCTAAAATCACCACACGATCTGCTGCTAAGGATATCCATTTTGAATTTATTGAATTACCTTTGAAATAAGCAAAGCGACTAAGGTTTAATAGGACTCATCCTTATTCAGCAAATCACTTTTCCAGACCTGTTATAAAATACACCTACGCAAGAAGGCCTCGATTGCATCCTGTCATAGCTATGGCATTACCTTTTGTGACTTTTCATGGTCAGAGTCCTTTGAATCTCTAGCATTATGACCCAATTCCAGGAGCAGTCCTTAAAAGTGTCCCTCCTTTTAATGGAGAGGGGCCCATTACCGCTATTGAACACATCAGAAATATTGCTAATATTTGCAATATTCGCAATGTCACTGAAGAAAACATTGCGATCAGATTGTTGGCATTGTCTTTCAAGGGCAAAGTTTTGAACTGGTATGGGACTTTACCCATGAATTCAGTCGATTCTTGGAATGAATTGGGCATCCTCTTGACGAACCGATTTGGGAAGAGCGACCACCTCTCACTTGCCGAGCAGCTGACTACAATGAAAAGAGCTCCACACGAATACATGCAGGATTTCAACACTCAGTTTCAAAAGACATGGGATAGAATCCCCATTCTGGTAAAGCCAACTTCGAGCTATGCTTTTCTCTATTACTTGAAAGCGTTGAACAATGACATTGTTGTTATGATACAATCCATGGGAGGACATGTGCTTCCTGCCGCATATGACATAGCTATAGTGACTAAGAATTCCCTGGTACAGGCTAGAAAAATAGCTCTGAGACCTCATATGCTGCTCTTTCTTGAAATGCTGCCTCCAATTCAGACTGCTAGTCCCACCTTAGCTCTTCTGCCTGGTATAGAAAAGTCGCCTACTACTTCATCAAACGACCTCCATGAAGTCAAAAGTCTGTTACAAAGTGTAACAAATGAACTAGTGGCTATTAAAAGGCAACAAACTCAAAACAATCAACCAAATCAAGGATATCAGCAATATGGTCAAGCAAATAAATCCCCTTTCCAAAATTACAATCAAAGGCAGGGTCAATTTGCATAAGCTAGACCATTTCAAGGCTACAATCCAGATGCCCCTTCATCAGCCAAGGCCATGGTGCCTGATCAAAACAATCTTGCACAAGAATACCCAGTTGCTCAACCATGGGATATGGTCAAGATCAGGATATTTATACCAATGAAATGCCGAGTCACTACACCAATGTACATAAAAATCAGGCAGCCACCCAATTCCCAAGCTTTGAGGCTTTAGTGCAACCCGGCATGAGCAGCAGTCAAACTTAGCCTGATTCTACTCTCATGAATCACCTGGAGGGTGAGTTTTATGCAGTCAACTACGTGGGAAGTGCAGACAATCAAGGCGCTATGTCACAACCTACACAAGGTCCAAAAGCAAAGTGATGGAAGAAGCTCAGGCTACTGCCCAAACGTCAGCCATACCTTCTTCATCACATGTAAATCAAAGGGTTCCAAACTTCAAAATACCAGTTGTACTTTTAGCGCCTCAGCCTGCACCTCAGGCCATAAGTAATCCCAAAGAAAATTTGAAAGAAGGTAACCCTCAAGTCAATGTGGTAGACCGGATGAAGAAACTGCACATGAACATCTCCTTGTGGGATTCATTATCAATACCAGGGCAAAAAGACATGCTGCAAAAAGAATTGCACGCGCTGAATGAACGAGCTGTCGTAGCGAAAGATGATAACATTTTGATGATGAATGGGCAGCCTTCCACATCAGGCCAAGTTAAGACAGAGGAAAATGTTCCCTCCTTTTATTTATCCTTGGTCATAGGAGATTTATTGGTGCACAATTGCATCATTGACCGTGGAGCAAGCACCTCGGTGATGCCTAAATGCATAGCTGGGGTTAAAATATGAAGAAATGACTAAGGGAGTCCTGCAGCAGGATGGAACACCAGCAAAGACAGTTGGGGTGGTGAAATGTTTAAGCTTGATGCTACACGCTTGCCCTACCTTTTCAGTTTCTCATGATGTGGTAGTGGCGAATGTCTCTCCTTACTTTTCCATTTGCTTGTCCAGAGATTTCACATACAAGATAGGCAGCTACTTAGCAACAAACTGGTCTTATCTGGTTTTTAGAACCAAGTATGGGACTAAAGTTAAGATTAATCAGAGCCACTCCACAAAGATCATCTGGAACCACACTCGCTCAAGGTGGCAAATGTCAGCTATGCCATTATTGACCTTGAAGAGTTCCAAGTGGATCAATCTCCATCCTCTGCCCTTGAAGGAGTTGCTGACCTGCTCTCAGATGGATGGAGAAGTGACAACTTCAAGCATGATCCTTACAAATTCATAGAAGAGGCAGGCCTTGGAACTTATTACATACATGAAGAGGGTACTTTTGTATCAAAACTGATGAAAGCAAGCCAAGAAAGCTTAGGTCTATAGCAGCTGTTCGTTGATGGCTCAAGAAGTAAGTTGGGCGCTGGTGGTGGAGTGGTGCTAGTTTTTCCTTCAAAGGAGAAATACTTTTCAGTTTTTCGGTTTCAATTTTTTTGCACAAGCAATGTTGCAGAGTATGAATCCCTCATCCATGGTTTGGAGTGGGCGAGGAAAAGAGGAATCAAAGAGCTATAGGTTTTTGGTGATAGTGCGCTGATTGTCAATCAGATAAGAGGCCAAAATTTGACAAAGAATTCTTTATTGAAGTCCTATAAACATAGGGTATAGGACTTAGTAAAAAATTTCCTTGCCTTCAATGTCACCTCCATTCGTAGAGTGTAACAAGCAAGCAGATAAGCTTGCAGTAGTTGGTGCCTAGTTTGATATCCCTAGGGAAATACGCTAAGACCGCAGTTCACGTCACTTGAAGGTAGTAATCTAGCTCTCTGTACCTGACAACATCACCAACTGGCAGGTCTTTGACATCGACCAACAAATAGCACTCTTTTTGCAAGAAGAAGTTGAGTTCTCTGCTAAAAACTAGGCAAAGCTTCAACAACAATATGGTAGCTAAATTGTTCAGCTGAAGAACAATAAACTCTCCAAAGGCTTGGTCACTCTAGAGAGTATCTTCAATGAAGATGACCAGTTGAAAAGTGACAAGGCAAGCATCACAACGAAGGAGGATAACTATGAAAAGATTGAAATATTCAAAGATAAGCTGCTTGCACTTGGGAAAGTGTGTACGAACTGTGAAAGGCAGGCCTTCATCTTATTGTGCCAATAGTTTATTGATGTTTTTGCTTGGGAGTATAACGATTTGAAGGGTTGTGACCCAAGTTTGGCCTAACATACCATTGAGCTGGAAGAAGGCGCCAGGGCGATCAAGCAGAAGCAAAGCCTTGTCAATCCAATGATTGAGCAACTCATGTAGAGGGAACTCACCAAGTTGATTGAGTCCAAGATAATATTTCCAATCAAACACTCTTTTTGGCTGGCCAATCTTGTTCCTGTCCAGAAAAAGAATGGGGAGATCAGACTATGCATTGATTTCAAAGACCTTAATAGAGTCTCTTTGAAAGACCATTATCCTCTCCGAAGCATGGAGTAGATCCTTCAAATGGTGACAGGTAGCGAGCGTTTTTCCCTCCTAGATGGGTATTTAGGGTATAATCAAATTTTGGTGCAAGACTGTGACCAGTACAAGACAACGATCACTACCAAATGGGGGATGTTTGCTTACAGGAAAATGCCATTCGGGCTATCAAATGCTGGTGCCACCTTTCAACGAGCCATGGACATGGCCTCTCAGGGCCTGTTAAATAACACTGTGCTGGTGTATCTTGATGAAGTGACAGTGTTCTCCAAAGAGGCGAGCCAACACATGAAACACCTCAGATAAACCTTTGAGAGATGTAGAGAGTTCGGTGTCTCTCTCAACTCGAGGAAATGCGTGTTCGTTGTCCATGAGGGTAAACTCCTTAGCCATGTTGTTTCCAAAGAAGGATTAACTATTGATCCAAAGAGAGTTCACTCCATCCGGGAGCTATCCTTGCCTAAGCACAAGAAAGGCTTGCAGATCTTTTTTGGCAAAATAAATTTCATCTAGAGATTTATTTTAAATTTTGTGGAGATAGTCAAGCCATTGACCTCTATGTTGAAGAAAGATGAGAGGTTCGCGTGGATAGTGAAAAGAAAGGACAATTTTGAAGAAATCAAGCAGGCTATAGCCCAGGGTCCTACTTTGATTAGCCCTGATTTCACCAAAGATTTCAACTTCTACACCTTCAAAAATGAAGAGGTAATCTCTGCCATGCTTACCCAAGTAAATGGTGATAACCTCGAGCAACCACTTCCATTTTTTAACCAAGTCCTAGAGAGTTTTGAGGTCAGATACACATATGTGGAGAAGCAAGTACTTGCAGTGATACGGAGTTTGAAAAAATTCAGGCATACACTGTCCAATAGCAGAATTCACCCCATGGTTCCACATCCGGGCATCAAAGATTTTTTGACCAACCAAGACTTGAGTGAAAAGAGAGCGAGGTGGATCACTAAGGTGATAGAATATGATGTGGATATCAAGATCACCAAGCTGGTAAGAAGGAGAGGCTTGTGTGATGGAGTACTGTTCAGGAGGGATCTCTCAGTAGTCTTTTTAAGGTGCATAGACCAAAGTCAAGCCGACAAGGTGCTATCCGAGTTCCATGATGGGCCAGTTGGTGGTCACTTTGCTCCTAGGCCTACAATTGCAAGAATAATGATAGCTGGGTACTTTTGGCCTACTCTATCCAGGAACACCCATGCCTGGGTACGAAAGTGCCAGAAGTGTGTGCTCTTTGATGGAAAGCAACGGCTAGCTGCCATGCCTTTACATCTTATTCATGTGGAGCAGCCATTCATGCAATGGAGCCCTAACTTTATAAGGATGATTAACCCTCCCTCCAATGCTGGACACAAGTGGGTCTTGACCGCCACAGATTATTTCACAAGATGGGTAGAGGCTGTCGCTTTGAAAGAAGCCAACGAGACTGCAGTTTGGGGTTCCAGCTACCATAATCTTAGATAACGTTTTAGCTTTTCTGGGAACTAAAACAAGTGAATGGGCACTGAGATATGGTATCTATCTTAGCACTTCATCGAACTACTACCCATAGGGGAAGGGGCTGGCTGAGTCCACCAACAAGAATCTGATCATGATCATTAAGAGAACAATGAAAGAGAATCAGAGGACTTGACATGCCAAGTTGAAAACAACCCTATGGGCAGATAGGGTCACTCCAAAGATGGCAATTGGCAACTCGCCGTACACGCTCGTATATGGAAGGGAAGCTAGGCTTCCCCTTTCACTTGAATTGCCAGCGTTGGACCTCACTCACTAGCTGCAGTTAGAAGAAGACAACAACATGGAAGTTAGACAATGTGAGCTGATGGAGCTCCAAGAGACAAGGGACCAGGCTATGGCTTCTATGACCAGCCACCAACTGCAGACAAAGAAACACTTTGACAAGAAATCTTCATCAAAAGGTTTCTCTGAAGGAGACATCGTCTTGAAATGAAATGTGGATCGAGCTAAGCCTGAAAAGCACACGAAGTTTGACGCCCTATGGAGTGGTCCATACGTCATCACTCAGTGCAAGCAGCACAATGCATTCCAACCCTCTAGGTTGGATGGTGAAGAATTGTATATCCCAGTTAATAGGATACATCTTAAGCATTATCACTGAGCCCTTCTCCAATCATGTATATATTTTCCTTGCTTTTTCCTGTTTTTCCTAAGTGCTTTTGCACATGTTAATAATTTTCTTAGTCTTGTGTGTGTTTTTGTTTCTTTTTGGGGGTAAAGGCTTCATGATTGATTCTTGGATCTCTCGGCGCTGTTGCTAACTTTTTTCAAGATGCGCTCTGACTCCTTGCCCAATGGATTTTAATGCAACTGGCTTCTAAGCATAGCAGGCATGCTTCCCCTGGGAGTCGCCAATTTGTTGACCATTTTTGGTCTAGCAGGCCAAAATCGGTCCCCTTCTTCCCTTGCTGATTTTGAGCCAGTTCAATTTTGGTTGCACAAGTCTTTTGGCAAATGATGAACCAATTCAAAGAATGAAAGGGCTTCTACAAAGCTTCTTCAGACCATTGAACCATTTAACCATTGAACCATTGTTAGTTCAATCAGCGTGGTTCAGTTCAATTGGTTCAATCAGTTGCCTTATCAGCTCGGTTCGCTCAGTCAGTTCAAAGGCTTGGTTCAATTGGCTTAGTTCAACAGTTGGTTCAACGACTTGGTTCAGTCGGCTTGGTTTAATCATTTGGTTTAGTCGTTTAGTTCAAAGTGTTGGTTCAATGCTTTGGTTCAATCACTTGGTTCACTCAGTCGGTTCAACGGCTCGGTTCAATAGCTTAGTTCAGTTGGCTTGGTTCAAAGAAATGGTTCAAAGTGGTGGTTGAACATTCAGTTCAACAGGTTGGTTCAAAGGAACGGTTCAATCAGAAGGTTCAAGAGATCCTCCCAAAGTACAAGTGCCCTTGCGGAGGGCAGTTCTGGACCCAAGTACCCTTGCGGAGGGCATGGAACACTTGAAAAAAGATCAAAAAGTGAACAAGGCCGAAAGGGTAACTTTTCTTTGGAAATTTGTTCAAGGCAAAGGATGAGAATTTCTTCGGATAAAATGTCCGAAGGAATTCCTTCGGACATTTTTTTCGAAGAAATCCTTCGAAAGAAAATCCCGTGAAATGAAAAGACAAGGCAAAGGCAAGAATGATTTCTTTCAGGCTTTTGTCCGAAGGAATTCCTTCGGACAAAAAGTCCAAAGAAATTCGAGAAGAGCTGCGAGAAAAAACTTGAAGAAAAATTTCGAAGGAAAGGAAGTGATCGAGACGATTCTTACGGACATTTTGTCCGTGAGAAAAATGGCCGAAACAAAACCCTGACTGAAAAGAAAAGACCCGAGGAAATAAGTGAAGAAACAAAGGAAGAAATCCTTTGGACAAAATGTTTGAAGGAATTCCTTCAGACATTTTGTCCGAAAGATGTGACTATCAAAAGGACCCCGAAGGGTAGGTACCCTTACGGGGGACTCTCAGCAAAAAATGAATGGACACTTCTCGAAAGCCAAAGGGGCACTTCCCTTTTGGGAATGATCAAAAGGAAAAGGTCGAATAAATTCCAAGGGGTGATGGGCCTGAAGACGTCAAAATCGAGCACGGTGAACTAGTCATTGGAGGTTCAAATGCCCAGTGACGGGTGCAAAGACGTCAAATTTATAGCGGTGAAATGGCCGATGATATTTAAATACTTGAGCGCTAACCAGAAGAGGGCCCAAAGAACTAAGAGAGAGAAACAAAAACTAGGAAAAGGCAATGCTAGGAAAAGACAAAAGTTAAGAATGAACCCAACGACCTGCTGATGGAAGAGCCCAAAGAGCGAAAGAAGTAGCAGAAGATAGCCCTCGAGGGCCGAAGGAGACATAAAAATCAAAGCCAAGAAGAGACAAAAGAGCCAAGTGCAGAAATGGACAAAATAGTCCAAGTTTCAAAGGAAGGCGTCGACTCAAGGAGTTACTCCAGCGGTTTGAACAATTTTTGCCAAGTTGTCATCAAGGGACACAAACAGTGAACGATGCGACCCATTTTTCTCCATTTGCATTAATGAAAAGACAAACCGCGTGAATGACTTCAAGGAGCGGTCTAGTTTGTAGACAAACAATGCGGCCTATGTTTTTTAAACACCTGAATTCAAAATCGGAGCCGACACAGCATTATCTTTCAACGGCTTCCTCTTTCCAACGCTTTCAACACACATGGGCCAACTTGTCAAAGGGTGCCAAAAGTCTTTTCCAAAATAAGCGCCTTTTTTGTTCTCTCTTCTCGATATATATTGTAACTTCTCATTTTGAGAAATGATCTCTCATATTGTAAGGCGAAGCCTTGGCAATTTTCACCTGGAATCAATAAAATACATATTTTTACCTCTATTCTGGTTGGATATATCTCTGAGTGTGTCTGCGTGTTAGTTTTGTGTCCAATCATTGCTTCTTAATGCTTTTACAGGATTGACACCAACGCACTTGGTATATACAAAGTGCCATTTTTGCAGGTGACAAGAAGAGCTGTATCTGGAGCGCAGAGGCAGAAGGAGGTTACTGAACAGTGTGATTTTCTTACAGTGCCTATGGTAAGTCCTTTTTTTGTGTGTTTCTAGTAAAGCCTCCCTATCAACTCCCTGCAATCTGGTTCTTTTACCAGTTAAAGTGTATGTTTGTGTTCTTATGGTTCAGAGTGTGAGTGTGAGTAGGTCAAACTTGTTTGGTGCATCACCCTCTTAGACTAGGTTCTATTTTTTAGTAATCCTTCTCCCTTTTCACCTCCCAATTATACATGTGTGTGTGTGTGTATGTATTAACAACTTACTGGAATAACTCAGATGCATCAAAGGGAGCTAGCCCTTATCTAGAGACTCTCCCCCCAGTTTTGCCAAACCCACAGGCAAGAGGGGAGTTTCCATTGTGACGTGTTGAAGGCAGGTGCTCAGCCTCCTCTCAAGGGTGCAATCCACTGCGTTAATAGTTTTTTAATTTGTTCTCCATTTTTGGTCCAGCAAGCCAAAATCGGTCCCCTTCTTCCCTTGTTTATTCTGAGCCAGTTAAATTTTTGGTTGCACAAGTCTTTCGGCAGATAATGAACCAGTTCAAAGAATGAAAGGGCTTCTACAAAGCTTCTTCGGACCATTGAACCGTTGAACCATTGAACCATTGTTGGTTCAATTGGCTTGGTTCAGTTCAATTAGTTCAATTAGTTAGTTCATCGGCTCGGTTCGCTCAATCGATTGAAAGACTTGGTTCAATAGGCTTAGTTCAACAGTTGGTTCAGTCGGCTTGGTTCAATCAGATGGTTCAATCATTTGGTTCAGTCATTCAGTTCAAAGTGTTGGTTCAATGCTTTGGTTCAATCAGATGGTTCAATCACTTGGTTCACTCAGTCGGTTCAATGGCTCGGTTCAATAGCTTGGTTCAGTCGGCTTGGTTCAAAGAAATGGTTTAAAGTGTTGGTTCAACATTTGGTTCAATGGGTTGTTTCAAAGGAACGGTTCAATCAGAAGGTTCAAGAGAGTCTCCTGAAGGACAAGTGCCCTTGCAGAGGGTAGTTTTGGACCCAAGTGGCCTTGCGGAGGGCAGTTTCGGACCCAAGTGAATAAGCCCGAAAGGGTAAGTTTTATTCAGAAATTTGTTTAAGGCAAATGACGACAATTTTTTCGAACAAAATGTTCGAAGGAATTCCTTCAGATATTTTGTCCGAAGAAATCCTTTGGAAGAAAATCTCGCAAAATGAAAAGACAAGGCAAAGGCAAGAATGATTTTTTTCAGGGTTTGGTCTGAAGGAATTCCTTCAGACAAAAAGTGTTAGGTTGTGGAGCTAAAAGCTTCACAAGTATGCAAACATGGAGGAGGTTGCTGAGTGTCACAGTAACCGACATTGGTCAGGCCAATCGACATCGATCAGGGGTAGACAGGAAGCTGTCCACATCGGTCATGGATCATCCGACGTCGATCATCTCCAGACAGACAGTGACCAACGTCGGTAGTCTGTGCGGTTCCAAAACTGTTAGTTACACAAACAATTAGTTTAACGTACCGGTTGTTTGCATGTAAAAGACTAATTTTAGTCTTGAGTCTGCGTTTCTAATTATTGTAATTAAAAGTCCAATTATTGTTTGCATGAGATCTATATAATAGACTCATGGGGCTGTATTGTAATTTGTAGAATCAGAAGGGTTCTATCCAAGGGAGAATCATAAGGACTTGGTGAGACAAGGACAAGGGTTCTTTCGGGTGTGTAAGATCTAGGTCGGTAGGTGTGCAAGGCCAGGTTGATGTGCGGTATAGCAAGATCATGTGAGATCTACATGGTAAGTAAGATCTAGGTTTGCAGGGGTGTAAAATCAGGTTGATCTGTAAGTGTGCAAGATTAGGTGAGATCTACTTGGAGTACGTGGTGTACTCAGACTTGGAGTATGTGTGTGTACTCAGTGGTATTGGCAGTATTGATACTGACTGGTTGAAACAACAACTCGGTTATTGAGTTGGTTTGTTTGTAATTGAGAGAGAGAACTCTTGAGAAAAGGTTACTGGTACGCCCAAGAGGTGTGGGAAGAGTGTGATCTCTTTATTGTATTTCCTTCTGGATGAGTTGAATACAATTGTGTATTGCCCTCATATTCTGTGCTATTTCTGATTTCTAGTTATATTTTACTTCTGGTTAAATTTCATGTTTAGTTGCTTATACAAAGGTAATCAAGTGTGCTCATAATCCTAACAATTGGTATCAGAGCTAGGATCAACTAACTAGCGGTTGAGCAGGTTTGTGTTTGTTGATTACAGGTCACTCT
Source organism: Torreya grandis (assembly GCA_037957365.1). Classification (NCBI taxonomy): domain Eukaryota; kingdom Viridiplantae; phylum Streptophyta; class Pinopsida; order Cupressales; family Taxaceae; genus Torreya; species Torreya grandis. The sequence goes on along the minus strand of JARHVA010000159.1, from coordinate 3,007,759 downwards.
CAGTGGTTTCTGATTGAGTGGGAGTATAGCAATGGCAGAAGAAAGTACACTAAGATTGGAAGAATTAAATGGCAATAATTTTCAATTACTGAATTATGGAAAGAAAAGACAGGTAAAGAAAGATTGTTGGTTGGTAGAAGATCATCATGAAGGAAATTAAGAAGCAGATGTTGTAGGTATTGTTACACAAGATGCTCTTGTATGTTTCTTGGATAAAGTAGAATCTTGGGTTTTAGATTCTGTTGCCTCTTTCCATGCAACCTGAAATAGAGTATTTTTTCATGATTATGTCCATGGAGACATTGGAAATATTTATTTAGGGGTTGGTGAGCCTTGTCAAATTATTGGCAAAGGGGAAGTGCAGCTGAAATTGCAGACGGCCAACACATGGGTGTTGAAGGATGTCATGCAGGTCCCAGTCTTGAAGATGAGTCTAATTTCTACAGGAAAGTTGGGTGATGAGAGGTGCACAGTAACTCTCATAGCAGATGCACTTGAATTAGCATGTGGTAAGAAAGTAGGTATTCTTTATCTATCTACTTGTATTACTGATTCTCTTTCTATTGAAAAGATGTGGCTTTGTAGGCTTGGTCACATGAGTAAGAAGGGGATGCATGTTTTTAAGAGGAAGTCTGATGTCTTTGACAAACTTAAGAACTGGAAAGCCTTGGTGTTCATGGAGGAGATGATGGACAGTGATCAGCTAGGGAGGCTGAATAAAACTAAGCATAGCAGTTTGGACAGGGTTATGATCCAAGGTAAGCTCACGGATAAAAAGTCATCACTCATAGGAAAACATAGTTATCGACGTCGGTCAGGTGGAACTGATGTCGATCAGGTAGGTACTGATGTCGGTCATGTGCAGACTAGAGTCGGTGGTGTCAGGGAGGTGAAGACTGACATCGGTCATGGTACTGACATCGGTGACCAGGTGGACATCGACGTCAGTCAGGGAACCAGCGTCGGCGATCAAGAGGATTCGACATCAGTTGGGTGTAGACCAGGGTCGATCAGAGAATGGATTTTGGGCGGACTGCAAGCTGTCAGAGTCTCAAACACCCATATGCAGGACTGAAAGGGCAAGTAAGCCTCAAATTCATTATTCCCCTTCTTTACACTACTTGTTGCTCACTGATGGTCAAGAACCAAGAAGTTTTAAAGAAGCAGAGCAGGTAGAATCCAAGAAACAGTGGGAGCATGGCATGAATGAGGAAGTTGATTCTTTAGATGAGAACCAAATGAGAGATTTGGTAGAGTTGTCAGTCGAAAAGAAAGCACTGAAAGACGAACAGATTTCCAAGTTAAAGAAGAGAGAGAATGGACACGTGAGACGAAAGGCCAAGGTATATGGTCTTGAGCAGGCTGTAGGACAATGGAGGTTTGACAAGTGTATGACAAAGGATGGCTTTAGTCAATGTCAATGTGACCATTGTGTTTCCTTTACCAGGTTGGATAATATTAGCTACATTACCCTGTGACTATTTGTAGTGTGTATGCTTGTTGTAGGGTCACACATGCAGTGAGTTGTTGAGCTAAAGGTAAAGTTAGTTCAGAGGTATGTCATGAAGAATTTGGGAGCATCAAAATTCTTTGGCATGAGTATTCCTAGAGACAGGGAAGATCACAGGTTGATGTTGTCTCAGGATGATTGTGTGAATAAGGTAGTGACGAAGTTCAAGATGCAGGATGCAGAACGGATTAGCACACCTATGGATGGACAATTCACAGAACAGTGTCCCAATTCACATGATGAGGTTAAGTGCATGGTATGTACTAGACCTGATGTTGCCCAAGTAGTGGGTGTTGTCAGCGAGTTTGTGGCCGATCCAAGAAAGAAGCACTGAAAAGCAGTTCAATGGATTCTCAGGTATCTGAGAGGGACCAGCAGCAGGTATACATGCAATGCAGGGTCAGGGACTTCTCTACATGGCTATGTAGATTCAGATGTGGCAGGGGACTTGGATGACAGACGTAGCACCACAGGATGTGTGGTGGTTGGTCTTCAAGATTGAACTTGAAGAGGGATACAAGCTAAGAAACAAAATTAGATGATGTATAGGTACAGGTACAGGTGCAGGTATTTATCTCCAAGTGGGAGATTGTTAGGTTGTGGAGCTAAAAGCTTCACAGGTATGCAAACATAGAGGAGGTTGCTGAGTGTCACAGTAATCAGTGTCGGTCAGGGCAATCGATGTCGATCAGGGGTAGACAGGAAGCTGACGACATCGATCATGGATCGGCTGATGTCAGTCATCTCTAGACAGACAGTGATCGACGTCGGTCGTCTGTGCGGTTCTAGAACTGGTAGTTACACGAATAATTAGTTTAACGTACCGGTTGTTTGCATGTAAAAGACTAATTTTAGTCTTGAGTCTGCATTTCTAATTATTGTAATTAGAAGTCTAATTATTGTTTGCATGGGATCTATTTAATAGACTCATGGGGCTATATTGTAATTTGTAGAATCAGAAGGGTTCTATCCAAGGGAAAATCATAAGGACTTGGTGAGGCAAGGAAAAGGGTTCTTCCGGGTGTGTAAGATCTAGGTCGGCAGGTGTGCAAGGCCAGGTTGATCTGCGGTATAGCAGATCAGGTGAGATCTACATGGTAAGTAAGATCTAGGTTTGCAAGTGTGCAAAACCAGGTTGATTTGCAGGTGTGCAAGATCAGGTGAGATCTACTTGGAATACGTGGTGTACTCAGACTTGGAGTATGTGTGTACTCGGTGGTACTGGCAGTATTGATACTGACTGGTTGAAACATCAACTCAGTTATTGAGTTGGTTTGTTTGTAATTGAGAGAGAGAACTCTTGAGGGAAGGTTACTGGTATGCCCAATAGGTGTGGGAAGAGTGTGATCTCTTTATTGTATTTCTTTCTGGATGAGTTGAATACAATTGTGTATTGCCTCTCATATTCTGTGCTATTTTTGATTTCTAGTTATATTTTACTTCTGATTAAATTTTGTGTTTAGTTGTTTATACAAAGGTAATCAAGTGTGCTCCTAATCCTAACAAAAAGTCTGAAGAAATTTGAGAAGATCTGCGAGAAAAAACCCGAGGAAAAATTTTGAAGGAAGGGAAGTGATCAAGATAATTCTTGCAAACATTTTGTCCGTGGGAAAAATGGTGAAAACAAAAGCCCAACCGAAGAGAAAAGACCAAAGGAAATAAGTGAAGAAACAAAGGAAGAAACCCTTCAGACAAAATGTCTGAAGGAATTCCTTCAGACATGTCCGAAGGATGTGACTATCAAAAGAAGCCCGAAGGACCCTGAAGGGCAGGTACCCTTGCGGGTGACTCTCGGCCAAAAATGAAGGGACACTTCTCCAAAGTTGAAGGGACACTTCCTCTTTGGGAATGATCAAAAAGAAAAAGCCGAAGAAATTTTAAGGGGTGACGGGCCCAAAGACGTCAAAATCGAGCACGGTGAACTAGCCGTTGGAGGTTCAAATGCCTAATGACGGGTGCACAGACATCAAATTTAAAGCAGTGAAATGGCCGTTGATTTTTAAATACTTGAGCGCTAACCAGAAGAGAGTCCAAAGAACTAAGAGAGAAAGAGACAAAAACTAGGAAAAGATGACGTTGGGAAAAGTCAAAAGTTAAGAATGAAACCAACGACCCGCTGATGGAAGAGCCCAAAGAACCAAAGAAGTAGTAGAAGATAGCCCTTGAGGGCTGAAAGAGATAGAAAAGACAAAGCCAGGAAGAGACAAAAGAGCCAAGTGCAGAAACGGACAAAATAGTCCAAGTGGCAAAGGGAGGCATCGACTCAAGGAGTTACTCCAACGGTTGAAATAGTGCTTGCCAAGTGGTCATTAAGGGGTACGAATAGTGAACGGCGCGACCCATTTTTCTCTATTTTGCATTAATAAACACACAAATTGCATGAATGCCTTCATAGAGTGATCTTGTTTGTAGACAAACGATGTGACATATGTTTTTTAAATGCTTGAAGTCAAAATCAGAGCCGACACAATGTTATCTTTCAGCGGCTTCTTCTTCCCAACGCTCTCAATGCACATGGGCCAACTTGTCAAAGGGCGCCAAAAGTCTTTTCCAAAAAAGGCACCTTTTTTGTTCTCTCTTCTCGATATATATTGTAACTTTTCATTGTGAGAAATCATCTCTCACATTGTAAGGCGAAGCCCTGGCAATTTTTACCTGGAATCAATAGAATACGCATTTTTACCTCTATTCTGGTTGGATATATCTCTGACTGTGTCTGAGTGTTAGTCTTGTGTCCAGTCATTGTTTCCTAGTACTTTCATAGGGTTGACACCAACGCACCTGGTATATACAAAGCGCCATTCCTGTAGGTGACAAAAAGAGCTGTATCTGGAGCGTAGAGGCAGAAGGAGGTTACTGAATAGTGTGCTTTTCCTATAGCGCCTATGGTAAGTCCTTTTCCTATGTGTTTCTATTAAAGCCTCCCTGTCAAGCTCCCTGTAGTCTGGTCCTTTTACTAGTTAAAGTGTATGTGTTCTTATGGTTCAGAGTGTGAGTGTGAGTAGGTCAAACTTGTTTGGTGCATCACCCTCTTAGATTAGGTTCTATTTTTCAGTAATCCTTCTCCCTTTTCACCCCCTCATTATATATATATGTATTAGCAACTTACTGGAATAACTCATATGCATCAATGAGAGGTAGCCCTTATCTAGAGACTCTCCCTCCAGTTTTGCCAAACCCATAGGCAAGAGGAGAGTTTCCATTGTGACGTGTGGAAGGCAGGAGCTCAGCCTCCTGTCAAGGGTGCAATCCACTACATCAACAATTTTTTGTCACGTAGGCTAAAATTGGTCCCCTTCTTCCCTTGCTGATTTCGCGCCAGTTCAATTTTGGTTGCACAAGTCTTTCAGTAGATGATGAACCAGTTCAAAGAATGAAAGGGCTTCTACAAAGCTTCTTTGGACCATTGAACCATTGAACCATTAAACCATTGTTGGTTCAATCGGCTTGGTTTAGTTCAATTGGTTCATCGGCTCGGTTTGCTCAGTCGGTTCCAAGGCTTGGTTCAATTGGCTTAGTTCAACAGTTGGTTCAACGACTTGGTTCAGTGGACTTGGTTCAATCATTTGGTTCAGTTGTTCAGTTCAAAGTGTTGGTTCAGTGCTTTGGTTCAATCAAATGGTTCAATCACTTGGTTCACTCAGTCGGTTCAACGGCTCGGTTCAATAGCTTGGTTTAGTCGGCTTGGTTCAAAGTGTTGGTTCAATGTTCAGTTCAACAGGTTGGTTCAAAGGAACGGTTCAATCAGAAGGTTCAAGAGAGTCTCTTGAAGGACAAATGCCCTTGCGAAGGGCAGTTCTGGACCCAAGTGCCCTTGAAGAGGGTAGGGAACACTTGAAAAAAGATCAAAAAGTGAACAAGGCCGAAAGGGTAAGTTTTCTTCAAAAATTTGTTTAAGGCAAAGGACGAGAATTTATTCGGACAAAATGTCCGAAGGAATTCCTTTAGACATTTTGTCCAAAGAAATCCTTCAGAAGAAAATCCCGTGAAATGAAAAGACAAGGCAAAGGCAAGAATGATTTCTTTCAGACTTTTGTTTGAAGGAATTCATTCGGACAAATAGTCCGATGAAATTTGGGAAGAGCCGCGGGAAAAAACCTGAAGAAAAATTCTGAAAGAAAGGAAGTGATTGAGACAATTCTTGCGGACATTTTATCCGCGAGAAAAATGGCCGAAACAAAAGCCCGATCGAAGAGAAAAGACCCGAGGAAATAAGCAAATAAACAAAGGAAGAAATACTTCGGACAAAATGTTCGAAGGAATTCCTTCGGACATTTTGATCGAAGGATGTGACTATCAAAAGGAGACCGATGGCTCTCGAAGGGTAGGTACCCTTTCAGGGGACTCTCGACTGAAATTGAAGGGACACTTCTCCAAAGCCGAAGGGACACTTCCCCTTTGGGAATGATCAAAAGGAAAAGGCCGAAGAAATTCCAAGGGGTGATGGGCCCGAAGAAGTTAAAATTGAGCACGACGAACTAGCTATTGGAGGTTCAAACGCCCAGTGACTGGTGCACAGACGTTAAATTTAAAGCAGTGAAATGGCCGTTGATCTTTAAATACTTGAGCGCTAACCATAAAAGAGCCCAAAGAACTAAGAGAGAAAGAGACAAAAACCAGGAAAAGACGACATTGGGAAAAGACAAAAGTTAAGAATGAACCCAGTGACCTGCTGATGGAAGAGCCCAAAGAGCCAAAGAAGTAGCAGAAGATAGCCCTCGAGGGCCGAAGGAGACAGAAAAGACAAAGCCAGGAAGAGACAAAAGAGCCAAGTGCAAAAACGGACAAAATAGTCCAAGTGGCAAAGGGAGGCGTCGACTCAAGGAGTTACTCCAGCGGTTGGAATAGTGCTTGCCAAGTGGTCATCAAGGGGTGCGAATAGTGAATGACACGACCCATTTTTCTCTATTTTGCATTAATGAGCACACAAACTGCGTGAATGCCTTCAAGAAGCGGTCTTGTTTGTAGACAAATGGCGCGGCCTATGTTTTTTAAAAGCCTAAAGTCAAAATCGAAGCAGACACAACATTATCTTTCAACGGCTTCCTCTTTCCAACGCTCTCAACACACATGGGCCAACTTGTCAAAGTGTGCCAAAAGTCTTTTCCAAAAGAGGCACTTTTTTTGTTCTCTCTTCTTGATATATATTGTAAATTATCATTTTGATAAATCATCTCACATTCTAAGGCGAAGCCCTGGTAATTTTCACCTGGAATCAATAGAATATGCATTTTTACCTCTATTATGGTTGGATATATCTCTAAGTGTGTATGAGTGTTAGTATTGTGATTATGTCAAGCTTGTTTGGTGCGTCACCCTCTTAGATTATGTTCTGTTTTTCAATAATCCTTCTCCCTTTTAACCCCCCATTATATATATATATATATATATATATATATATATATATATATATATATATTAGCAATTTACTGGAATAACTCAGATGCATCAAAGGGAGGTAGCCCTTACTAGAGACTCTTCCCCCAGTTTTGCCAGACCCACAGGCAAGAGGGGAGTTTCCATTGTGACGTGTGGAAGGCAGGAGCTCAACTTCCTGTCAAGGGTGTAATCCACTGCGTCAACATATATCATGTGAAAAATATAGAATAATGTAACATAATATCAACATGTTGGAGATGATGTCATCATAAAATTATAATTATCATTTGAAGTATATATGTAAGATATTTAATATGAAGCAGACAAGTGTCATGTCTAGGTAGATTTGGTGATGAAGCATGATATGTATTATGGCATTTCTAATCAAGGTCAACAAATGAAAAAGCACAACACATGATAATGTCATATAATGCCACACAATAAGGCCAAAGGTTGCATACAAGGGACATGTTCAAATTTTGTATAGCCAAACTTACACACATAAGACCAAAGGTGAAAAACAATGGAAATGTTCAAATGTCTCACATAATAAGCAATGATATCATAGAGATTCTCAAGTAATTTTCACACAATGGCCATGAGCCACATAATAAACAAACAATGCCTAACTTATCATGCAAGAAAGTAAAAAACATTGAAGAAGCATAAAACAAGTGAGAAATAGTCTTTTTCACCATATATATATCAATGTCATATTATATAAAAGTATCATATCCACATAAGACAATGTAGAAATGAGTGATTAACAAGACACTTAACTATGTACTGTCATAGAAAAGCTATATAAAATCCTCATGTTGAGTTAAAATCCATATGAAGGATCTAGGTTGATATACATCATGAGTCTTTTCCTGCAACTGGTCGCTAAACATGACTTTTTCATGGAACACATCTCCACTCCTAATTATTTTTTTTATCTTCCAGATTCCACAACCGAAATCCATAGTCATCAGTTCCATAACCAATAAATGTGCATTTTTGAGACTTTGGTTCTAATTTATTCCTATGATCTTTGTCAATATAAGAAAATGCCTCACAACCAGAAACTCTTAAAAAAGAATAATCTATCTTCTTTCTAGTCCATGCCTCCTCTAGTATTACTCGATCCAAAGCACTCAAAGGTCCTATATTTATCAAATAATTGTTGTAGTTACAGTATTTGCACAAAATTGTAAAGGCAAACCTGCATGCAATCTCATGCATCTGACATGCTCCATAATAGTCATGTTCATTATTTCTGACACCATTCTATTGTGGTGTTCCTGGAACTACTTTTTATCTACGAATTTGACTTTTTGAATAGTAATTTTAAAAAGTGTTACTATAATACTCACCTTTATTATCTGATTTCAGACATTTTAATTTTAAATTTGTTTCATTTTCAACTAAAGATTTTCATTTCTTGAATGTATCAAAAATATCAGACTTCTTTTTTATGCACTATACCCAAACCTTCCTAGTTGCATCATCAATAAATGTAACGTAATAATTTGAACCACCAAGTGAAGATACCTGAGTTGGTCTTCATACATCCGTATACACAAGCTCTAACTTCTACACTTTTTTCGCTGGTCTAACTCTGAGAAATCTCACACGTTTTTGTTTTCCATATACACAGTGTTCACAAAAATCCAGATCTAATTCTTTCAGACCTGGTAGTTTATCTTTTGCATGTGGGTCTTCATTCCTTTTTCAATCATGTGGCCAAGTTTATAATGCCACAAAGCTACATCTTTACCTATAACAACACAAGATGAATTAACGTTATCTGTAGACAAATATAAATTGCTTGCTTTTTTACCTTTTGTAGCCACCACAGAACCCTTTATAACCTTCTATGATTCAGCTGTAAATGTGACCATACATTCCTCACTACCTAGCTGCCCTACAGAGATCAGATTTCTCCTCAAGCTTGGAACATGCCTGACATCCTTTAGTACCCAAGTGCTTCCATTTTGTAATTTAACTTGAACACTTCATTTTCCAACAATACCACAAGGTTGATCATCACCAAGGTAAACATTCCCATAATTTTCTTGAATGTAATCTATAAAATAATGTCTATGAGGGATTGCATGAAAATAAACCCTTGAATCTAAAACTCAAGATTCAACAATATGATCCAAAGAAAGTATAAGAGCATCTTGTAGTACATCACTTGCTGCATTTACTTCTCTATTATCTTCCTATAAGTGTCATGTCTAGGTAGATTTGGTAATGAAGCATGATATGTATTATGGAATTTCTAGTCAAGTTCAACAAATGAAAAAACACAACACATGATAATGTCATATAATGACACACAATAAGGCCAAATGTTGCAAACAAGGGACATGTTAAAATTTCGTATAGTCAAACTTACACACATAGGACCAAAGATGAAAAACAATGGAAATATTCAAATGTCTCACATAATAAGTATTGTTGGATCTGTGGCAAGATTGGTCCTTTCGAAACTAGCACTCTTTCTTTGTGTGTCCTAACTTGCCACAGATCCAACATTCCATCTTGCCTCTTGATGTAAATCTTGCACCCCCTTTTGATTTTCCATAGTTTTCTCTTCTTCTATTCTTCTGCCTTTCTTTGTTCTCCACTATTAATGCATTTCTAGATATAGATGTTTCACCTATGTTTTTTCTTAGCATTTTCTCACTTAGGATCACACCCACCACATCTTCAAACTTTAGTTTAGCATTATTAGACACAGAGTTGCTTACTACCATTACCAAGCTATTCTAGCTTTCAGAAAGGAACAAAAAATAAGAATAGCCCTAACTTCATCATCAAAGTCAATATTTATGGAATGTAACTGACTAGTAACTATGTTAAACTCATTTAAATGATCAGGAATTGAACCATTTTCAAACATTTTCATATTAAATAATTTTTTTATCAAAAATATATTATTTCAGGCAGAGGGTTTTTCATATAACTTGCCTAATGCGCTCATAAGGCCTTTTGTTGTCTTTTTTTGTGATATGTTGAATGCTACAAAAAATGCAAGGCACAATTGTATGGCTCCAAGGGCTTTCCGATCTAATAGTTCACAAGCTTCATCCAACATTATCGATGGCTTCTTGGCTTGCCCTCCCAATGACAAATATAGGTCCTTCTGATATAGGTAATCTTTCATCTGCATCTTCCACAATTCAAAGTTCTGTCTATTGATGTTCTCCACCGTAGATTTATTTTCATTCGCCATAGCTCCTACTCGAGGTCAAACCTTTTTTGTTCTATGATTTAAAATTATGCAAAAAAACTTTTGCTCTAATACCACTTTTTAGGATAAAATAAAACATAGATTTATCTCCAAGTCATATACAAGAGAAACTATGAAACAAATAATACAAACATCCAAAAAATAATCATAAACATACACAAAATAAGAGACACCAGATTTAACGTGGTTCACCCAAGATGGGCTACATCCACCAAACTTGTCCAGTATATTATTTTCAGCAATACAAGGGAGAAACAAATCTTGTAACAAACCTTGTAACAAACCTTGTTACACTTATCTACCTTTTATGCCTCCTCTTTGTGTGTAATATGTTTCATCTTTCATCTTAGCCATGTAACAATACATTTTAGGGCGAAAAACACCTAAATATACCCTGCACTGTCAGATATGAAAGCCTTTAATCAATAGCCCGGATTGACTACAAAATTACAATTTTACAAAGTAATTTTAATAAATTTTTTGTTTCAAGGGTGATGCCTGAAATCCCCATTGGGGTGCACGGCCTTCGAGACCCCCACCGGGTGGGTCACCCCCCGAACCCCGAAAGGGGGGTTCCCCACTTGCAACCCCCCGTGTCATCGTGGATACAAAGAATGAGATCCAAAATCCAGCTGAAATAACATCAGATTTTTAACCTTTGATCTTGAAAGATAATCAGGGTCCACACCTAACATATGTAGATTTAAATTTGCATTCGAAGTCATAAAAAGATGACTTGTAATGTAACATGTAGATTCAGATGCTGCCAACATGTGGCCACTAGGTAGAAGGGAGTTCAAAGTCTAGGAATGCATAATATGTCTTAAATCACACTCATATACCTTATGAAACATGTGTATATAAAGAAATAATATGCTATCTACCAAAGTATAAATAATACATGTACATAAGTACACTAGCATATTATGTCACAGATAGGTCTTGATTTATTATTTATTAAAAATATTTTTGAATGTTGTTTTATTTTTGCAATATTTAATTTTTTGGATATTTTGGGTATATATTTTAAAAATATTATTGACAATTTTTGATGAAATAAATTGCTTAATGTATAATATCAGTGTAAGTGAATGGTGTTCATACTGGGGGTTTTCATAGGTTTTTCTTTTGGGTGTAGCCAAATGGTAAGCTCATGTAGCCACTTTTTCAGTACCTATAGATGGACCCAACCAATTGGGTTTAAACATAACTTTGGTTTCTTTGTCTACATTAGTATTTTTATGATTTTCTTTTAGAATTAAATCCCCAATCTAAAAATTATGATTGTGAATATTCTTTACATATGCTCTTTTGATGTGATCTTTATAGACTTTGAGATGTTCAATATCTTGAATACACCTGTCGTCGAGCATTTTTAATTCACGTAACCATTTTTCCTGATACTTTGATTTTAATGATGTCTTTTAATGATATGCTCAAAAAAAGAATTGATATTTTTAGAGGAAGAACCACTTTTGTGTCATAAACAATTGAGTATGGTGGAGCATTCATTGGTGTGCACATGCTTTTGTGATATGCCCAAAAGTGCATATCTTATATGATTATGCCAATGTATACCATGTTTTACGATAATTTTCTTAATATTTGTAAGATTTTCTTATTCATCACTTTTGCTTGCCCATATCCTTCTGAATAATATGGGGTAGAAAAAGTATGGTGAATTTTGAAATTAACGCATAATTACGCAAGTGTTTTATTTTTGAAGGATGATCCATTATATGTTACAATAGTTGATGGTAATCCAAACTTTGAAATATTGTATCATTAGGAAGTGACATAAATCCTCTTTTTTAATAAACTGTAAAGGTATGGCGTAGACCCATTTTATAAAGTGGTTGGTGTTGGAAACAATGAATTTGTGACTGCTTGATGATTATAGGCTTATCTTTCTAATCAATTCCTAGCCCCATAGAGAATATAGCCAAGGTGAAATAATGGGTGACAATTCATGTGATGGAACATGATTTAGATTACTATGTTTATGAGATTGTGAACATAGTTTTTCATTTTCATGACATTTATGTTCCATTGTAGGCTAATAGTATTCCTACTATAGTAATTTGTAAGACATTTCTTTACAGCTAAAATTAACTCCACATTCAGTGTCATGTATATTAAATATGGTTATTTTTCTTTATTCTTAGTTTAAACATTAAATTAACTTCCTATCAAATGATCATTTTAATAATTATCCTACAATTATAACATAACACATCACTTCATGTTGTAACTTACATTTATCAATACATATATCATATTTTAAGATAGCTATTGGATAGAATAAATTTGATATATCATTATACCATTTTAAATTTACTGCATTGTGAATAAATGCCACAGTTTTCAAAGAGTCTAAAGCTATTGTAGTGATAGACGGGTGTCTTAGATGATGAATAGTGAGAATCTCATGCTCATTATTGATGTTAATAGGAATCATGAAAGCAACACCACCCATTTCAAATACATGCCTATCATATTTATGGGTTGTGTTATCTATTGAGAATGTGTCAAAGTGTATTTTTGATCAATGTACTATTTCTTAATATGGGATTAAATTTTCCTCTTTAGTTTGATAAATATTTGAACCCTGATTAAACACCACCTGAGAATATCCATATAATTTTATATAATTTATTTGTAGTGTGTGTGCAATAGATAAACCCCATATTGAATCATCATATTCTGTCATATTATTTTTACATTAGAATCTCAAACAAAAGGTAAATGCTAGTGGTGTAGTGAATATTATCCCTTTTGCTCTAGTGGCACACTTTGAGCCATCGAAGTACATGGTCCTTGTATCATTATCAATATTATATGCAGTGAAGTCATAAAAAATCATCTTGAAGTGGTGATGTATCCAATAGTGGATTTTTTGGTAGATGATCTGCAATAATTTTCCCTTTTACTAATTTATGAGAGGAATTTTATGTTGAATTTCATGAGTAATATTGCCCATTTGGCAAATTATCCAAATAAATGTGACTTGGACATGATAAAACTTATTGGCTGCATTTTGTGACAACTTGTGTCTCCTTATTAAGCATATAATATCATAGTTTTTGTGTTGTGAACATAGGCTAAACCTATTTTTTCCATTGTATTTTAATTTTTATCATAATCGACCAACGTGTGGCTAATGTATGGAATTATGCACTCTGTATGATCATCATCATATTGTGTGAATAAAACCAATAAGACATGCTCTGAAGATGATATATACAATAACAGAGGCATGTCTAATATTGGAAACACGAGGATAGGTGGATTACATAGATATTGATTAATTTCATCAAAACACTGTTGAAAGCCAATATCCCATTGGAGTTTCATATCTTTCTTTAATAGGCATGTGAAATATTTTATGTTGTCAACCAACTGACCAACAAACCATCTTATTAATTGAAATTTTACATGTAGGGACCATTATTTATTTAATCCTATTAGATGAGGTATATTGATGAATGTTTGTTATCTACTTCAATGCCTCTTTGAGATATAATAGAGCCGAGTAAATTTATTGATGCATCTCTAAATATGCACTTTTTTGGATTGAGACACATGTTGAATTTTCTTAGTCTTTTAAACATTTTCCATAGGTCTATAACATGTTCTTGTTGATTTTTTTATTTGGCAAGTCATTCATCCACATAATCTTTAACAATCTTGTGTATATAGTCATGAAATATATGTGGCACAACTCTCTAGTAATTGGCCCTTGCGTTATTTAATCTAAAAAGTATGACAACATACTAAAATGTTCCCATGGGGTGATAAATGCTATTTTTTCTTGGTCTACAAGGTTAATCTTGACTTTATTATATCCATAAAGACCATCCATAAAGGGTAACATCTCATAACCAATGATAGAATTTATGTCATTGTCAATGTTTGGTAATGGAAAATCGTCTTTAGGGCATGAATTTTTTATATTTTGATAGTCTATAAAATATTGATTGTCTTTATTAGACTTGTAATTGGTACTATGTTAAAGATTTTCTCAGGATAATCAACTCAAATGAATCCTACATCTAAAAGCCCTTTGATTTCCTATTTCACAACCATGGCTACTTTTGGGTGCATTTTTCATATTTTTTTCTTCATTGGCTTGGCATATGAGTATAAAACTATGTTATGCATTGTAACTACAGGATAAATTATAGACATATCTTTATAAGACCATATGTTTAATTTTGGGTAATCATATATAACCTGCTGAAGAGTTTTATCTTCATCCTCACTTTTCCCAAGAGGTCATACTGAGCTCTGATACCAAAAATGATGACAATCTAAACCTTTTTAATTTTCTCTATTTAATATGATGATAACCAAACCCTTTATTGGTTCTCTGATACTCAAAATGACTCTTCACTATCTTGGTGGCCAAATTGATATAGATATTGATTTCCACATAAATAAAAGTTTCTAGACTTTAGCTTGTAATTGAATCTACAAAATGTATCTTATGGCCTTAAAAGGATTATAACTTTATTTAATATGTTTTCAATCCTTGTATACATTCCTTTACCCTTGATAATGATAGTTATTTGCATAAAAATACAGTAATCATGGAGTAATCACAGTCTTAAACATAGTCTTTGTAATGGTGCTATCCACTCCTATTTGTGTGAGACTAATTCAACATACAAAAAGTTATGTCTTGAAAGCACATATATACTCTTATCAATGTTGTTGATCCAAGAAACATGTTTTAAACCTTTATTAATCTATTGGGTTCTTCAAGAAAAGACCACAACACAGTGTTTTTGGCTTATTAGTGAAGTCTCCTTAGCTTAAATTTTTTTATACTTTCTTAAGCCCTAGACAACTTAGGCCTTAAATAGGGTTATTTCATTCGTTAGGATGTTAAACAATTTTTTTCACAAGCTTTTACCATTCCCCATGCTTGATTCTTAATCAAGTTTCATGAGACAATGTTATAAAGAATAACTTTCAGTCCCAAAGTCATTGCCACTAATATATCTCCTTTAAACACCATATAAACTTTCAACCAATTCAATCATATTTAAAATGTTTATCCCTAGCTCCCTTACAAGTTTCATCAACTGTACATTAATCATCTAGAAATTATGTTCTTTTTAGAATTCTCAAGTAGGGTTTAAAGTAACATACAGGGATAATGACTGAGATTTAAGTGTTTCTCTCTTAATACTCATTATTTTATGAAACCTTTTTAAACACCTTAAAAATATGTTATACCATCATTATCCAAATTTTTATGTAGTTTGTCTTAGAAATCAATATATGAATATTTTTGTCTTACAAACCCTGAAGTAGGGTTTCCCTATTTTTACACAGACCCAAGAACTAACAAAAGGGAAAATTCCAAATATAAACACTTTTCATGAACTTATTAACCCTTTGAATATATATATATATATATGCCCTTCTTTATTAATGACTATTATCCTTGAATCAACTTGAAATGACGATAAAAAAGTCTTTTCTTCTTGATTGTGGCAGGTAGGACTGTGGTTTACCAAATGTTTTCCACTATTGATGTATTCAGACTATAAACTATCTTTAGTTGCTCAACAGTTACCTTCCTTGACTATTATATACAACCTCACAAATTATAGAGTTCTAAATTTCACATTAAGATTAATTTAGAGACTTAAACCCCTTGGACAAGGTTTAATAGATTGAGGCAAGCTAAGACTAGATAAAAATGAAAATTCACCAGTTTATGCCTTATCAGGGAGTCTTTCTTGTTTGGAAGTAATATTCATATTCATCCTTAAGTATATTTATCATCATAGTACCCAAATAACATATAAATTATTTATAATACACAAGTATCTTTGACTATCACAAACTTCATAGTATTATATATAAGATAATGAGCATATACTTACATCAATTGTAGGATTAACAAAACTTATTTATGAATATTTTGAGGATTTATTTGACCCTCAAAACATTTTCCCTATTCTTTAAATCAATTATCATATCAAACAAAGTATGTAGTTATAAAAATAAGCAACTTTCTTGGTTACATACCCTTGTTTTATATTGAACAGGCCTGTAACTTAGATGAACAACCACAAGAGAACAATATTGATTTAAATCAGTGAATAACCACACTTACATATAAAAGGCATCCACATGTTTATAGAGATTATCGAAATGTTTTACTTTATTGATCATACACAAAGTGAAGACAAGAACTCTTCAAATTATCTTATATTCCCTATAGAGTCTTGTGTTATTGAGCTCCATTTCTTTCCTTTCTTCCTCTCCTCTTCTTATTTCCTCACTCTTCCTTGAGGTTTATTTATAATTGGTTGTCTCCTATGTTTGTTGTTTCAAACTTATTTGATATCCATATTTGTTTATGGAACAAGATTATCTCCACTTCTCTAGACTTTATTTCAATCATGATTATCTTGTCTTTCACCTTTGTTGGGTGCATTCATTATATGGTGTACTTTGAGTTGGAGATAAAAGACATTTATTATACATAGTCAGACTCTAGTAACCATTTACAAGAGGATCTACCACTTTAAAACATATGAAAACCTCTCAAACTTCCAATAATAAATTCAAAAATTTAAAAAGCTCATTTTGATGGGAAAACCAAAGTGGAGCTTATATGACTAGTTTCTCATGGGCTGAAGACTGACACTTTCCTAACATGATTAAATAAGATCTTTCACACCTAAAAATGACCCATCATAAATAAAATGAAGCTTAAACAAGATTCTTATTACTATAAATAACCTTTAGGACCAATATATACAAACATAAACATTCTTAGCTGATGCTCCTGCATCACAAGTCCTTGTCATCTTTGTAAAGGAACTAATTCAATAGGGATACCAATCCTTGCCTTGTACATCCCTTTTATGTAAACATTTAAGCCCTAATTTGTATTGAACATAATCTATTGGTGATGATGCAATAAGAGCTGCTAAAAAAATTGGTGGTGTTATTGAGTTGAATTATTGTTCGTGAAGTTGCATATGAGGAAAGTAATAATCTTTAGGTTGTGTTAATGTGCAATACTTTAAATATTATTGATTTAAAGGGCATTTATATATGTAACCTTGGTTACTGAAATTTAAAGATGAATTTAGAGTAAAGGGAATTACTCTACCAAATGATGGATATCTTATGAGGGCCCCTGTTATGTGTAATGTAGTTTGTCCAAGTAATTTGTGCAGAATATTATCGAAGGCTCAATCAAATGTTCATGTTTGAGTAAGATCATTTGCCTATATACTTGGTATATTAAGGAAATAGAAATTATGAATACTTAATCTTGATTCATTATCAACAAAAAAAATAGTTCGGGTTCACCAATATGTTTTATTATATTCTTGATAAATCTCAATAAATTATATTTGTAATTATAGGTGTGAAACTTGAAATATCATAATGTTAAATATGTGCAATAATTAACTATTTTGATTTGACCAATTGTTATAGAAAATTGATAGTTTTTGAAAAACACTAAGAAGAGATATATTTGGATTGCACATATATTTGTATTAGTTATTTTGATTGTTTGAGATTGAAAATTAAAATAAGAGGTGATTATGTAAGATCATAATTAGGAATAGGATTAGAAAGAAAATTTGGACAAGTCCATTAGAAGTGGACTATAACACAATGTGTTTGAGTTCATTGACGGTCAACTTGACCTAGTTGACCATGACAGATGATCGAGAAGAAAACATAGATAAAGTAAAATTATAGAAATGACAGATCAGGTGAAAAATTAGAAGTTGTTTCAATCATGACCATTATAGGTGGATGACAGTACAGTGTCCTTAAGTTTGTTGATCATGGATTAGTCCTAGTCAACCATGTGTAAAAAATGACTAGTGTAACTATTGTACATGTCTATTGAGTGATCTAAGATATCATAGTTAGGGTTTGGCCATTTAAAAAATATTGTTTGTCTTCTCTTGTTTAAAAAAAATTTATGATATTTTGATAGCTTGAAAACCTGTAAGAAAAATAGAGGAGTGTAATTGGATGCACTGAATTCAATCATCCCTTTTGATGATTGACCATTGCCTACATATCTAATACTCCAAAGAGAGAAATCAATCCCACATAGTTATCCCACTTAAAGTGAATGTGTAATAATGTTTTTTTGACTATATGTCTATAGCTAGAAGATGGATTTACATACTTGACAATGATATCTCAACTTACTTTAGAATGCTCTTGGATTGGCTTATAGTTGTTCCTTATGAGTGATCTTGAATTTAGAAAGAATAGTTTATATTTTATCTATGTACAAAAGTGTATATGCTTGAACCAAGTGAATAAAAATTGGGGATAATGAGTGACCCTTAATATTGATTTATAGGCAAAACTTTTGACAGTTTCCTTTAGCTTACCTTATGAAATTTGTGAGAAGACTGAAATATGTTTTGAATTGCAGAAAGTAGTCATTATTTGGCCTGAGGCACAACTATTATAAGTGGAAAACAATACAGTGCACTATAGTCTACCTAGCATAGACCTATCTAGTAGGATCAAAGAGACTTGTCCTAAATCAGAGATAGTTTGAAGGTGATTTTAGATAGATTGAGAATTTGACATTGAGATTTTTGTGTAGTAGTAATGAAAACAAAATGAGTTTAACCCATATATAGATAAATGGCTTTGAAGAATGGCAAATAATAGTCATGTAATTGTGTGCAAATCATACGGTTTATAATATGTCACGAATTAACATTGTCTATAGAGTAATAAATACCAAACAACCATCTTTGGTTCTTATATTTTTGAAATTTTATTGTCATGGCGAAAGGAGGTTGTATTGGTTTTAACTTTTTAATTAATGGCTTTTCCCTACCCAATCATGATGTGACATTTGTAAAATGTAAATTTTGACATATAGTTTGGTAAATGTTTTTAAAATTAAGTTTATCATGAATTTTATTGGCTAAAAATATTTTTCTAACCATACATGGCTATTTTCAATTAATGAAAATATCTATTTTTATTTGCTCAATCAAGAGCTTCCACAGGTAGAGTTTATATATTAAGTTATAATTTTAAGAATAAGATAATATTGTATTTTAAAAAAGGTACACTATGTTCTTACAAAGATTGTGTTGTATATCTAACTCGCTACACCTTGTGCCTTGGCATTTATAAGGTTTATAGGTCAAAAGACAAATGTTGGGTTGGTTTAATGGTTTGTAATTAATTTTAGCAGATGTAATGGTGCTTATACCTTTGCTCTTTAAAAAGAGTGCTTTATCTGCACTCTATGATATCTTTAACATTCCAAGTAATATTGGATTCTTATCTATGCCTTCATTTTTCAAAAGTGGGACTTTGTTGATTTGTTCCATTTTGTGTTTTGATAATTTAGCCTATAAATTCACAATTTTTTCCTTTTTAATATCATTAAAAAAATAAAAAAACTCTAAATTTATGTATATGTTTGTTTAATCCTTCATTTTTTTTAAAAATTACATCTAAATTCATCTCTGTGTATTTATCATTATATGCATCTAAATTTATGTCTTTGCCCTTTTATCCCTTGTCTTTTATATTTTACCCTTTGGTTTCAGTTCCTATTTATCAAAAATTGTTTTCATTTTTTCCACATGAATAAATGGATTGACTGAATGAGATGGAATATTTGTCTAATTTCATGGAGGACTCATTTTCCCTAGGTGGTTTTTAGTAATTTGCATTCTGCATCTTTTAATATAGCATCATCTATATCTTACATCTCCTAACTAGTGCCATCAATTGATCTTTAGAGACTGGCTACAATGACTTCCATTATAACATACAATCATTTTTAATAGGGATCAAATTTGAAACGGCTTGAATCTCTTTCTAGACTATATTAACGATCAATATAATATAATGTGTGAAGATTTTATTTTCTAAACTTTTGTTTGTTAATATGTATTTTATATTTAAACTAGTTTTTTTTTAATGGTTGTAGGCCACATTTTGAATATTCTTTATATTGGGATAATGACATCATTTTTGATGATCATATCCATTTTCATGGATGGATCATGAATTTTTGTGTATTGACCATGCCTTTTAATATTGATTGAAATTATAGAAGAACCCATGCTTATTCACTATGTTATTTATTTTCATTAGATGGCAATAAAACTAATTTCCAAATAGAAATGGGTAAATGTCAAATATAGTTTATAATGGATCCATGAACTTTATATTGATTATTTCACTATTCCATGTAGCTTTATGACTACATGGGAGCATGGCCTCTACATAGGTAATGAACCTGAAAACTAACAAGAATAAGAAAATTACTAATAAGCTAAAATCTTGAAATAATACTCAGAAGTGATACGTATTGATTGTTCGAAATAATTATAAACCCAAACCATGCTTAAATAAGCCTGAACTAAGAAATTATAGTTTACATGCAAAATTTGAAAACAAATTAAAAGCTAAAAAAAAACTTATTTTTAAAAACACCTGAAATATCCTAAAAATATCCCAAAATATCCTAAACACTATGATTAGACTATGGGGAGATATTCAACTGAAGCTGATGTTTGGTTCTAAAAATATACAATTTTTAAAAATAGAAAAAACCTGAAAACATAATTAAATCATAATTTTAGACCCTTAGATGATCACGTATGGCCTCTAAAAAATATTGAAAACATTCCTAGATAAGTAAAACTACCTAGGGACAATAACGTACTTTTCGATACGATCATTTTGGCATCTGGAAGAGATAAAGTGGAGCTACGGGTCACAAGTTATGACCTCTAGAAGGTTGGCTTATTTTTTTTGCATCATTCACCTCTGGTTGAAAACAACTTAGCGCTTGCGAGTTGGCCTGATTATACTGCTTCCACTTTTTCTTGTCAATCTTCTTTAGCTTCCATTCTGTAATCCAAGTGTTGTCTTCTTGCTACAATCTTTCCCAGTGCACCAAATACCTTTTATAATCACCTTGCCTTGTGCTCACTGTCTTCATATCCAAAACCTACACTATTTTTTCTTTCTTCTTTTGAACATGCTACTCCCAATTTACTTCTTCATCTTCATCTTCACCATCTTTTCCATGGAATTCATATAAATCTGAAACATTAAATAGTGGAGATATATCAAAATTCTATGATAAACTCATCTCATATGTGTTATCATTGATTTTTTTCACAATTTTTCATAGTCAAATTTTTCTTGTACTTCAATTTATTGTATGTGCTTTTAAAAAATCTTTCTTTCCTCAAGTAAACCATTACCAACTCTCCTTCAAATACCTTGGATCTTCTTTTGGCATTTGTTGCTGCTTTATATTTCTCATTACTTTCGTGCAATTTTCTTCTTACTCGTTGCAACTGCTGCATATGCTTGATAAATATTTCTGCATCATCACTAATTCGATCTGTAATTGGTAATTGTACCAAATCTAAAATTTCCATATGATTTATCCCATAAACAATTTGAAAATGTGACTTTTCTATTGATTTATTCACTACACTGTTATATGCAAACTCAACTTGTGGTAAAGCCAAGTCCCATTGCTTTGGCTTTTCTCCCACTATACATTTCAATAAATTTTTGAAGCTCTTATTCACAACTTCTGTCTGTCCATCTGTTTGTGAGTGATATGTACTACTAAATTGTAGCTTAGTACCCATCTTTTTTCACAAAGTCTTACAAAAATAACTTAGAAATTTTGTGTCCCTATCTGAAGTAATAGTTTTTGGAACACCATGCAATCTCACAATATCCATAAAAAATGATTTTACAACTCTAGTGGCATCATTGGTTTTTTTACATGCAATGAAATGAACTATTTTAAAAAATCTCTACAAATTGAATCATTACCTCTCTGTGTGTTTGGTAATCCCAACACAAAGTCCATACTTAAATTTGTCTATGATCTTTTTGGAGCTAGTAATGGCATGTATAGTTCAGTATTTTGTGCATGTCGTTTAGCCACCTAACATATTCTGCACCTTGAAACATATCTTGTCACATCTCTATTCATCTTTGGCCAAAAATACCTTTTCTCCACCAAATCTATTGTCTTCATCTTACCAAAATGTCCAGCCAAACCACCACTACGTAATTATCTTATTATATTGTCTTGTACAGACCTAACTAGAATGCATAATTGTTTCTCTTTGAAGAGATAACCTTCTTGAATAAGATACTCATCATGAATAATATCTATTTTGTCTATTAATGGATTCCTACACTATTCAACTATCTTGCCAAAATATGGATCAATATCATATAATTCTTTGATAGCTTGAAATCTTACTTCACTCACCATCGTAGTTAATAACGTTACCCTCCTACTCAATGCATTAACTACTTGATTCTACTTTCTTGATTTATGTTTCAACACAAAAGTATACTTCTGCAAGAAAGAAACTCATTTTGCATGCCTACTATTCAAATTCTTTTGTGTATTCACATACTTCAAACCCTCATGATTTGTAAATAGTATAAACTCTTTAGGCACCAAGTAATGCCTCCAATGTCTTAATGCTTATACAATTGCATAAAGTTCAATATCATAAGTAGAATACTTTGTTCTTACTTCATTCAATTTCTCACTAAAATATGCTATTGGCTTTTTTTTTTGACTTATCACAACACCAATTTGGACAAATGAAACATCATAATCAACCTCAAACACTTTGTTAAAATCTGATAATGCTAAAATTGGCCTTTCTGTAATCTTCTTCAAAATTTCAAATATTTTTGTGGTTGCTTTAGTCCATGCAAATTCCTTTCCTCTCATGCAATCTGTTATTGGTGCCACAATACTACTAAAATTTTTAATAATTTTTTTGTAAAAAATTGCTAAACCATGAAAACTTTTTACCTCTGTAATGCTTTTTGGAATAGGCCACTCAACAATTGCCTTTATCTTTTCTTCATCTATTTTCACACCATTTACTGAAACTATAAATACCAAAAATATCAAATTGTTTTGCATAAAACTGCACTTCTTCAAATTTGCATACTTCTCTTTTTTTAACAAATCCATTACCATTCTCAAATGCTATAAGTGTTCTTCTTTAGTCTTACTGAATATCAAAATATCATCAAAATAAACAACCACAAACTTATCAATATATTCTCGTAACACTGTATTCATCACCCTCATAAATGTGCTAGGTACATTAGATAATCCAAATGGCATCACCATCCACTCATATAATCCATCCCTAGTCTTGAATGTAGTTTTTCATTCATCTCCTTCACGAATTTAAATTTAATAATAACCACTCCTTAGATCAATCTTGGTAAAATATTTTGCTTCTATAAGTACATCCATCATATCATCTAAACAAGGTATAAAAAACCTATACTTTATTATAATTTTGTTAATTGCTCTACTATTCACACATATTCTCCATCCTCCATCTTTCTTTAGTGTTAGCAATGCTAGTGTTACACACGGACTCATACTCTTTCAGTAACTCATTTTTTTAATTTTCCATGTTCTATTGGACTCATCTTATAAGTTTCTTGATTGTATAGAGCTGATCCTAGAATCAAATCAATGTGATGTTGAATATCTCTCTTCGGTGATAAACCATCTGGTAATTCATCATGTATAACATCTGCATATTATTTCAACACCTTTTTTATTTTTGTTGGTATTGGCACCATTTATGTTTTTTCATTTTTTACTACTAGTGCATAGCAACCTGCTACCGTCATATCTTGGATAAAAATTTTAGTACAGAGCATGCTTTCTATCTTCTCTTCCTATTTAAGAGGTAACAAAACTACCTTTATATCTCCTTTTCAAAAAATGTATGTGTTTTTTGCTCCATCATGAACTACTTTCTTGTCAAATTGTAATGGCTTCCCCAATAACACATGACATGCATCCATTGGAATAATATCACACCATATTTTATCATTATAATTTTTTCCTATAGAAAATTTGATTAAGCACTTTATATTTACCGTAACCTCATTCTCTTTCTTAAACCATAAAATCCGATAAGGGTTATGATATTTTTCACATTGTAGATTTAGTTTATCAATTATTTTTAGAAACCATATTTTCACAACTACTCCCATCTATAATTACTTTGCATACCTTTCCATCCGAAGTACATCTTGTTCGAAAAATATTTGATCGTAGCCATGCATCACCACTTTCTTTATTTGGCACTTGTTCCTTCCTTGGAGTGGTCATGGTTCTTTTCATTATGAGATTCTTTCCAACATTTGCTAGTGCAACTTCAATATTCTACTCTTTTATTTCACCCTCAACTAAATTTACTCTTGAGTGATCTTCTTGCTTCTTTTCTATATCTTGATAGTTTGGACATTCAAATGCTATGTGCCCTTCTTCTCCACATCTATAACAGACATAAGATCTACGTTGATTCATAAACCATCCTCTGGCACCATCGTAACCTCGTTCTCTTTGAAATCCTCTTCCTCTTTGTTGGTATTGAAACCCTTGCTTTTTATCATCTTGCCTTTCTGCACCATGTGATGATTCACCTTTATTGGCATTAAAGCCACCTCTGGTGGTATTAAACCCACCTCATCTCCTTATTAGAGAGGATCCCCCTCTTTTTGAATTAGTAGATGTCCTTCTGAAATTCTATTTATTTTATTTTTCTTTTGCCTTCAAAGCTAATTGATAAGCCTCCTCCATGTTAAGTATTCTATGCATGGTTAATTCATCTTGAATAGAAAATTTTAAATCATTTACATACCTTGTAGCTATCTACTCTTCTGTTTCATCAAGTTCCACTTGTATAGAAAGTTTATAAAATTCATCTATATACTGTTGTATACTGTGATTTTTTTGCCTCAAATTTTGAAATCTTCTATATAAGGTTTGCCTTTGGTGGTATTAAACCCACCTCGTCCCCTTATTAGAGAGGATCCACCTCTTCTTGGACTAGTATATGTCCTGAAATTCTATCTATTTTGCTTTTCTTCTGCTTTCAATGCTAATTGATAAGCCTCCTCCATGTTAAGTATTCTATACATGCTTAATTCATTTTGAATAGAAAATTTTAAACCATTTACATACCTTGCAGCTCTCTGGTCTTCTATTTCATTATGCTCCACTCATATGAAAAGTTTATAAAATTCATCTATATACCCTTGTATACTGTGATCTTTTTGCCTCAAATTTTGAAATCTTCTGTATAAGGTTTATGCATAATCCACAAATATAAATTTCTCCCTCAGCTGCTTCTCCATCTTTTTCCATGAATTAATCTTCTCTTTACCTTTTTTTTGTCTCTTTCTACCGGTGATCCCACCAAATCATTGCACGACCTTTTAATTTTTTGCATGCAAACTTTACCTTATCATCTTCTCTCATAGTCTTCCACTCGAAGAACTTCTCTATGTTATTCATCCAATCTATCAACTCTTCTAGTTTTAAATTGCCTCCATAATCTGGAACATCAACCTTGGTTTCTTCATTCCTTCTTTCTAAACCCTGAACCATCCTCTCTTCCATCGATGGTCGCTGCTCTTATTATTCTTCTTCTTACTGAACTTCTTTATCATGATCTGTGTCTTCCTCATCACCACTTTATCTTCTCTGATGATTGGTGATAACTTCTGTTAATTATTGAACTTGTCTCTGCGAGTCTTGTATAGTCCGGTTCATCTGTGTCATACCTCATCTTTTTGCAATTTTTCTTTACTCTAAGATTTGAACTTGCTCTGATACCAGATAATGAACTCGAAAACTAACAAGAACAAGAAAACTACCAATAGGTTAAGATCTTGAAACAATACACATAATTGATTCGTATTGATTGCTTGAAATAATTACAAATGGAAACCATGCTTAAATAAGCCTAAATTCATAAATTAGATTTTACATGCAAAATTCGAAAAAAAGTAAAATCTAAGAAAACCACCTATTTTTAAAAAATTCCAAAATATCTAAAAAATCTCTCAAAATATCCTAAATACTATAATTAGACTATGGGATGATATTTAACCGAAGATATCTGATTCTAAAAATATACAATTTTTAAAAATAGAAAAAACCTGAAAAATAATTAAATCACAATTTTGGACTCTCAAATCATCACATATGACCTCCAAAAATATCAAAAACATTCATAGGCAGGTAGAACTTCTTAGGGACAACAACACACTTTTTGATATGATCGTTTTGGCATGTGAAAGAGTTCAAGCCGAGCTATGGATCAAAAGTTATGGCCTCCGGAAGCTTGGCCTATTTTTTCTACATTAATAGGAGCCATGCACATCAATTTATGTGGCTTATATTTTTTCACGTTGCACTTATATTGTTTAAATGCTAAATTAATCATCACTTTAAAGGCAATAATCAATTGTCAGTTGTCAGGGTCTTAGCGAATGTAAGAAAAAGAAGGTTTTGCTTCTAGTGATGAACTCATGTCATAGGATGTCTCCACCAGGATGACTGGCATACAAAAAATTAGTTACAATATGACAAGTGTAATGAGAAATTAAAATTAATGAAATCAACATGTCCATGTATTATAGAAGATCAATTTCATCCACACAAGGTACTCTATGCATCCAATGATTGTAAAGCTCTGATATTATAACACATAGAAAACACAAATTATCTATTCGAGATTAAAGTTATGGGAGTGCCACAATTCAAAGAACCGTAAAAATTATAAAGATAATTAATAAAAGTGATCGTTTTCTATTAATTCGTAAATTTTGAAGTTGATTATGTCTTGAAATTCCTCTTTAAATATTTGAATTTCGAACCAAACACATCAAAATTAATATAATCAGGAGTCCCTCAAAACAATCACCATCACTAACTAATTTTACAAAATCCAAAACCATTCTTGATATAATATTATTGTTCACAATATTATAAATCTTAGGTGTTTGTAAAGAGCTTTTGTTTTGTAATAGAAGATGAATAATCTATATAGAGAAGTTAAATAATCTTCATGAAAAGTGAAATAAATAATTATATTATAAGTATAAATACTGCAATCTTTATTCATTTGAGTAATGGAATTTAGTTTGCACATAATTATTACTTTTTATCATTTCATTATTCATGGGATGGCATTTGTATTACAGCACAAAGGTTGTCATTCTTTACTCCAATCATCCAACATTTTTTCATTTCCAACTAATCAAAAATTTCGTTATTATATTTATATTTATTTATATATATATTCATTCTATCCTCTAGCTATACAACTTGCTATAAATATATATTATATAATATGAAAGTCTTACTCAAATTTTGGATGTGCAAAAAGGATGTTTCACACCTGCCATTTCATTGACTAATTGAATACATTCAGGGTGAATCCAAATGGTTTTTTTTGGGCATTGAAGACATGTGTCGGCTATTTAGGAGGTTTTTTTTGGCTGCATTTGGTTGTATGAGTATATGTTACTATCTCAAACTTAATTTAGTTCCTCTTCCAGCGCATTCTAATGATTTTTTTTTAGCTTGGGTCAATTGTGTCGCGTTTTAATCAACCTCGCGTGGCATTTTATTCCACTTTGTTGAAGTGGTGTCTTATTCCACTTGGGTGCATTACAGGGCCTGGATTGCATGGGCTTTGAAGGTGCAAGATTACACGTTCCACTTAGCTGTGTACTATTCAAACATTGAAATTATTTTCAATTGCCATCTTCAATGACCACGTGGAAGGAGCAAAACCAGTAAGATAAATTTAATTCCTTCTATTTTTAATGTCTTCAATAGAATTATAAACAGTTTTTTTATAAATATTTTAATGCTTTTTATTAGCATGAAATTTCATTTTGGTGGACTTTTTTACTTAACAAAATAAGTCAATTTTCTATTGTGAAAATAAATATCAAGCATTTCCTTTTTTAAAATTAATTAATTTTTTTAAAACAAACAAAATGTGCAAACATAAATATATCAAAACAATTTGATATTAATGGTGGATCTAGTTTGTATTTATGAGTAATTTTGTTATAATCAAATTATTGTATTTATAGTTTAATATAGTTAGAAAAATAGTGTTTGAGGTATCGTCTATGTTAATCACTAGAAAAAATTAATGAAAATTTTATTTTTCCATTCTCTTTATTACCCATTCAAAACTATTATTAGATTTAAATCTCAAAAGGGAGAATGGCCCCAATATATAGGGTTATTATGGTTACGTAAAATGACTTCTCACCAAGCAAGTGTTGTAGATAGAGCGAATCCTATTCACATTTTACGTAGATAACATGTGCCATTATGCTCCCACGAGTTTAACATCTCTTCCACTTATCTCAGGGATATAGAAAGTACAAGCTTCTTCCAAGTATTGTTGAGTAGATAGAAAGGGTTAGCATATAGAAAGTTTTGGGATATCACTTAAGTGATACATATAACAAAGTAACCTTTTAGAGCGATAAGAAACCATTCCATCTATCTAAAAAACAAAAATATAGTCGATTGAAAAAAAATTGGAACAAAACTAATTCAAAAGGACACTTAGTTAAATTGGTCAAGACATGTGGGGAACACACTCATATTCAATGACTTATGGTTCAACATATGTGATTGGGATGCATAACCTGATAAACCTAAGGAAACAAAGGAGATGCCAAGAAGCATAAGAATCTAAAATCATTGCCTTTAATGTAGGCCTTAATTAATGATGAGGTTTAACTTCATATGTAGAGGTGAAACACTTCTTGGGAAACACTATGCAAATTTAAGGACTTGTATGATTCTCATTGAGAATTGAAGCTCACATAATTATGGTTGAAATTGTTCAATCTCGAGTTGAATAATGATGATGTCATGAGTGTGTTTTACAAAAATAAGTTATCGAGCATGACGTTGATGCTACTGGTGTAAATATTGTTATTATAGATGACCATCTTCATAAAAGATCTGTCTACATAATCTATTTTGAGTCTTTGCAAGAAAGCAATCTATTGAAGACTCTCGCTTTTGATCAACCGATTAGGAATATCGCTAAAAGAGAAAAATCCTTTGGAATAAATACCAAGTCCATAATAAATAATTTTCTATGCTAATGAAAAGGGAAATTATTCAAAGAGTGTAGGACATGAAAGAGGCAAAGGAAAAAACAAAGGGGGACGTGAAAAATATGGGAAAAATAATAGTCAATATTAGGAAAAGCAAAATGATAAATTACATTTAATAAGCATTGTAAAGGAAAAGGGAGTCATGAGATCCATGAATATAACAATTCATGATAAAATTGAAGCCTATCATAAACAAAAAGAAAAAATGGAAAAGAAGAAAAATTCAAAAATTGATTCAGCTTAGTTTTTAAGTGAAAGTGTGTTTTCCATCTTAAAAAAAAATGGCTTAGTGAGTTCAACCTAAGATAGTTCTTGGTTTATAGACATTGGGCCACAACATATGACTTTTCGAAGAGACCTGTTTGAAGAATTTTATGAATAAAGTCGTGGCATAGTATATTTGACAGATAACACAAGTCTGCAACCTCAAGGCAAAGGTTTCTATTCAACTCAAGTCAGTAATGCTTCTAGGTTTCATTCTTTTCAATGTGTTATACCTTCCTTAATCGAAAATTAACTTATTATCTCTAGAACTCATATAATAACAAGTACAGTGTTTTTTGTATGATGGAAAGGTGAAGGTCATACTAAAATGTGATAATACAGTTGTTTTAACTGGATATGAGAAAGACAAATTGCTAAAACTTAGGGATGAACATTGAACTTTGAGAAATTTGTTCATCTTGTTGAATTAAAAATTCCAACAAATATTTTACAACATGCTATATTTGGGCATACTCACTATGGCAACATTCACACACTATACAAGAATGGTCTTGTAGGTTTGCCAAAATTATCCAAAAATATTGAAAAATGTGAAGCTTGAATATTAGACAAACATGAAAGGAAACCATTTCAAAGGTTAGAATGAAATGTGATATGGAATTACAGTTGGTTCACTCTATTTTTTTTGTCACTACCATTTTTTTTCATGGGTGGTAACATGTACTTCATGTTGTTCATTTATCACTACAATAAAATGACTTGGATATTTTTTTGAATAAAAAATTAGAAGCCTTCTTAATTTTTATAAAGTTTTGAACAGTGGTTAAAAATGAAACTCAATCCCACATTGGGACACTCATGTCTAATAATGGTAGTGAATTCACATCAAAAGTGTTTAAATCCTATATCAAGTAAAATGGGATCAAACATTATTTCACAGTTTTTTACACTAAAAAAAATGGGGAAGTTGAGTGGATGAACAAAATTGCGATGAACATGGTTTGAGAAATGTTATATTTCAAAGCTTTAAATCTTCATTTATGGGTAAAAACAACTCAAACATTAATATATATCTGTAACATGTCACCATCAGAAACCCTTCAAATGAAGAATCCATATTAAGTCTAGTGTGGTCATCTCCCTTTAGTTTGACATCTTTAGGTTTTTTGATCCACTTACTATTAATTGATTTGCAAGGAGAAAATGAATAAACTAGACCATAGGAGTAAAAAATGATTTATTTTTGGATACTCAGAATCTTCAAAAGTGTATAGACTATTTGATGAGAATGGAAATAAATTTAGTGCAACAAGAGACGTTGTCTTTTGTGAAACTATAAAAGATAAAACAAGTACCAATTGACAATTGAATCGACTTGAAAACTATTTTAAATTTGATATTTTTAAGGAGACTAATATGGAGGATCCAAACACTAAAGCGGGAACTTATAAGTGGGAAACATTTGAATCTTTATTGACTCCTATAATTAAAAATGACACTGCCCTTATAGAAGAGAGTGAAATTTCATTATAAAGTGGTTTGATGCAAAAAATGGAGTTTCAAATCAATAAAATGAGGTAGTAATGTTTCTACAAACTACTCAAAAAAAGAAACTAAAATGGTCTAAGCATGCATTGAAAGATGTCTTTTGACTCATGTAATTAAAAACAACACTCCCCCTATAGAAGAAAGTGAAGCTTCATTAGAAGATGGTCCAATATGAAAAATTAAAAGAGCTTCAAATGAAGAAATTGAGGCATTAGTGATTATGTAAACTAGTTATAAAAAGATACTAAAATGGTCTAAATAGATATTGAAAGATGCCAAATCTGACGAGTTTGAAAAAGTAGGGCCTCAAAATTTACATACAGCTACACAACATTAGACAAGTTCCTAGATGAAATTCAAGATAAGATAGAAAATCTTACCTCAGAAGATGCCCATGAAGAATAAGTCAATGTTTCTTTTGAATTTGAATCTACTTCTTTTCAACAACTTGAAAATCTTGATGCGTGGAAAAAATAAATAAAGAGCGAGTATGATGCATTGGTCAAAAATAAGACTTGGGAATTGGTTGATCCTCTAATTGGCTATAAACCCATTGGTTCCAAGTGGGTCTTTTGAAACAAATACAAAGTAGATGATTCACTTAAAAAACACAAAGCAAGGTTTGTCATGAATGATTTACTAAAAAGTAATGAATAGACTACAATGAAACCTTTGCACCAAAATAAATGGACTATCATTCAAATTTTGTTAGTTTTAGTAGTTCAAAATGGATGGAGAACTCACTAAATAGACATAAAAACTACATTTCTAAATGGGGATCTCAAAGAAATAATGTACATGACTCAGCCACAAGGATGTACAATGGATGGATAAGAGCACAAAGTGTGCAAGCTGGAAAATTTGTTTCATGGTTTGAAATAAGCCCTAAGATCATGGTACCAAAGAGTCATTATGCAACTGTTGACCATGAATTTCAAATGTTTTGAGTTTGAATATGGAAATATTTCTGTCAAAATTGTTGACAAAATAGTTCTATTTATAGTAGTGTGTGGATGATTTGATTATCACAAGAAATAATGAGAGATACACTACACAAATCAAATCAGAGTTGATGAAAGAATTTGAAATGACAATAAATAAACTGGCCTATATGAGTTGATAATGCATCTTTTAGGGATACTCAAAATCCTTGAAAGTTTATAGACTATTTTATGAGAGTAACAATAATTTTTGTGTTGCAATACATGTTATCTTTTGTGAAACTGAAAAGGACACATCAAACATCAGTCAACAATTAAATAGATTTGATAAATATTCTAAATTTTATGTTTTTAAAGACACTGATATGGAGGCTCCAAGCAATGAAGGGGAACCCATAATTGGGAAACATTTAAACCTATATTGACTCTTATAATAAAAAATGAACTCCCTTATGGAATAAAGTGAATCTTCATCATAAGATGGTGCATTGTAAGAATGAAGGAGTTTAAAATGAATAAAATGAGGCACTAGTGATTTTATAAGCTACCTAGAAAAATATACAAAATTGGTCTGAATAGACATTAAAAGATATCAGACCGGATGAGGTTGGAAACCATGTACTTGATGTGTACATACAACCATAAAAAAACATCTATGTTCCTAGATGAAATTCAAGATAAGGTAGAAAATATTACCTTAGAAGACCTACAAAAGAAGTCAATGCTGCTTGTGACTCTAAATCTATCTCATTCAAAAAAGCTAAAAAGCTTGATACATGGACAAAAGCAATGAAAAGTCAGTATGATGAATTAGTCAGAAATAGAATTTGGGAACTGATTGATTATGTTGGGTTTATGATCCAAGGTCTTTTATTTTAAACTAGTTTTTACTTTAATGTTAGTTTTTTTTGTTTAATAAAAGTTGGTTTACGTGAAAAGTCGGTTTCACCCATGTAACCAACCTGTGAATCTTTTTAGGCTTTCACATACTTTGTGTCTTGGAATAATATAATTTAATTTTGTTGTCAAAAATGCTATTCACAATGTAAATTCTAGTTTATCATTATTCCTAGTTCTCAATCCATCAATGGTATCAGAGCACATGTTATCTGAAGAGGAAGATTGAAGAATTTAGGGTCTGGCTGAAGGTGACATTTGACTGAACTAAATTTCTAAGTGTTCTCTCTAACACTCACCTGTTGCATAAAGAGACAATGACGGTTGTGCACAAAAATCATTTAGTATGCAGTCTTTTGGTATGCAGACGCTTTGAAAATCATCTGGTATGTAGTCCTCAGGTATGCAGCTATATTGAATTAATTTTGTCTCTTGAATAAATACGTGATAGCCAACGAGTTTTTGATCACCATGAAGAAAAATCTATGCATTCGATTATGTATATCGATACAAAATGATCAAATAATAGTGAATGGCGGCTGATTGTTGCATATGAGTAATAAGGTAATCAAATCAATTTATTCAATTTTTTTGAAAATTTGATTCATTCCTGTGTACATCAATCTATTGAATCAAGTATTAAGAAAAATAAAATAATTGTCACCTGTAAAGTTGACATGGCGCAGTTGCAGCAAGATAAAATAATTTGAAAATATAAATATTTTTTGCTATACAATTTCTTTGTTCAGCGAAGCAAAGACCAATCATAGTGTAGGCCATACAATGATTTGATTGTATTCATTATTTCAAATGAAAACACTCTTTCAGATAATGGCACAACATGAAATATAGCACAACCTTTTGAAGCATCATGCTTCTACGGTGTCCTCCAAACAAAAATATATAGGCTTTTGTTTGATTTCTATTGCATAAGGTTTGCTTAATGTTTTTTCTTATTTTGTGGGCTCCATTAGATAAAAGGAGTCAAGGGAAAATAACAACGAAGTAGTTTTGTTTCATGATAGTGAAAACAAAATTCACAATATTTTTTTATTTATTTTCACAAACTACGAATTAAGGATATATTAAATGTCTTCCTAATATATTCCATGCAAGTTTGAAAGTAAGGTGGGTAAAGTACTTTTGATAGCCACTTACAAATAAGGGAGGTCAAGGGTTCAACCCTCAATATATTATTTGAATTAATTATGAAAACCAATAAAATCTACACCTACCGTGGTCATTTTTATCATATCTTGAACACACTGTCATATTATTTTGTCAAAGTTATCTTTTTGGAAATTAGACTCAGATAACTCTTCAAGAGTATAAACAAGGAGGGGTCCATATCTTACTATGATATTTTAATCCCCATAAACTAGTCAAATTTTTTAAATTAACATTGAAGGGGGGTTTGTCTACTCTGATAGAGGAGCAAAATTTCAAACTGTCATATCTTCTGCATAAGGTGGCCAAATTCTTCATATAACTGCTTATTTTTCATGAAAATGGATTTCTAAGAACATCAATGTAAACAATTTTTTATTCTAGCATGCATAAATATGTTTTTTACATATTTTGAATAAATTATGCATTATAATGAAATCAAGTGTATTTTCGGTAGAATCTGACATCCCAAGATTTTTTTAAATGGTAAAAATATGTTAAATACATCAAACAAAGATTGTAACGATGTGTCCCACCTCTTGTGTTATCGGTGATGATGGTGTTATATTTCGATATTTATAGGTCCCTGAGGATCTGATCGGTTAAATAGAGCCAACTGGAGGTTGGAGGATAATTTCCCTTCTCTAGTTCACTATTCGCTTAGAGTATGGGTTCACTGCTGGGATAGCAATTTTTGGTTTGTGTATTTTGCTTTCAGTTTTAAATTTCTTTTAGTGCATTGATATGAATGCTGAGAAGCAGACAGAGTAGTTCAAATTTATTTTTATGCTGCACAACTTCTTACCTCTCATCTAATGGGGGAAAGATATTGTATAGTATTCTTTGATTAGTCGTCGGTGGTTGTACGAGTTAACATTAGATTTTCTAGCATTTTGAGTGTTGAGCAAAGACATAAATGCGATGTTAGCAATTGTTGGGCATCTGAGAGATGTGTCATACAGAGTACCGAAGGATCACTTAGACGGATTCTTGTGTGGGACCTTATGTGGGTCGATGTAGTTGGATAGGTTTTGATCAAGTTCTACTATAGTACGGTATGATGATCATAAGGGATGAGGAGGGCTTGATCATGTTCATCAAATTTTTATGCCACAACTCACAGGATGGGCTTCTGTATGGAATTACATCGATTTTGATTAGCACTATTATGCACAGTGTGCTAGTTTATAGATATAGTAGAGATTCATTGATGACTTCATAGTCATGGCTCCAAATCTTCATCATTTATACCCCTTTGGATCAAGGGGGAGTTTGTTGGGTTAAGGATCCAAGGTCTTTTATTTTAAATTAGTTTTTCTTTAATGTAAGTTTATTTTGTTTAATAAAAGTTGGTTTATGAGAAAAGTCAGTTTCACTCGTGTAACCACCATGTGAAGCTTTTTAAGCTTTCACATACTTTGTATCTCGAAATAATACAATTTAATTTTATTATGTTCAAAAAAGCTATTCGTAATATAGATTCTTGTTTGTCATTCCTCCTGTTTTTCAATCCATCAGATCATCTAATTGGCTATAAACCCATTAGTTATAAGTGGGTCTTTCGAAAAAAATACAATGTAGATGACTAAATTGAAAAATAAAAAGCATGGCTTGTCGAGAATGGATTTATTAATAAATAAGGAACTACCACAATTAAGCGTTTGCACTAGCAACAAAATAGATTGCCTTTCAAATTTAATTTGCTCTAGTAGACCAAAATAGATCAAAAATTTACCAAATGACATTAAAACTACATATCTGAATGGTCATCTCAAACAAACAGTGTATATGACTTGTCCAGAAAGTTGTACAATGAATGACCAACAACACAAAGTGCATGAGTTGGAGAAATCACTTTAGGGTGTGAAACAAGCCCTAAGAGCATGGTATGAAAAACTCATTGAGCACCCCTTGAACATGCATTTCAAATATTTTGAGTTTGAAGATACAACTAGTTTTGTTTAAAAAGTTACAAAATTTATTGTATTTATAGTGATGTATGTTGATGATTTGCTTATCACAAAAAGTAATGAGAGATACACTACAAAATCAAAGCAAAGTTGATGAAAGACT
Source organism: Torreya grandis (assembly GCA_037957365.1). Lineage (NCBI taxonomy): Eukaryota > Viridiplantae > Streptophyta > Pinopsida > Cupressales > Taxaceae > Torreya > Torreya grandis. Next base: position 2,971,758 of record JARHVA010000159.1, on the reverse strand, counting down.
TTGAAATTGAAAATCTGGATTATCTTCATTAATATTTCAGTATTTAAGTGATTCAAAAATCATTATATATCTTCATCATTCAATGAAAATATATTGTTAAAATTATGAGAAAAATCATGATAGATTGTCAGCCTCTGAATACGACCATGGAACAAAATATAAAATTGACATCAGAAGATACCATAGATTTGATAGATGCCACTAAATACAAGCAACTTATAGAAGTATGATCTATGTGACCAAAACGAAACATAATATTTATTTTTTTATTAGTGTTCTTTCTAGATTCATGCATCAATACATAGAAAGTCACTAGGTAGAATAAAAAGAATCCTTCAATATCTAAAAGGAGTACACAATTTTGAGCTCAATTATTCCAAGGAATGAGACTTCAAATTAGTTAGATATTCATAGTCTTATTATGCTAGTGACTTTTAAAATGGGAAATCTACTTTGGGTTTTCTGATGAATTTAGGAATAATAGTTGTCAGTCGGTAGTCAAATAAATAATTAGTGTTGGTGATTTATTCACTATAAACAAAATATATGGCAGTTTGAAAGGCAAATAGAGAATTTTTGTAGCTCAGAAGATTTCTTTCAGATTTACAAGAACAATATGCTTCATCAACACCACTCATGGTTGACAACACATCTTAAATTCAAATGGTGAATATTTCAGTCTTTCCTGACCAAACCAAACACATCAGTGCTGAATTTCATTTCATTTGGCATTATTTGAAAGATGGCAGTGTAAAATTATTACATTGTCCTACTAGGAAGCAACCAGCATACATCTTGACAAAAGTGCTTGGAAAGAAAATTTCAAAAAGTTTAGAGACATGCTTGGTCTCACAATAATCCCTACATATTAAAGGGGGAACATAGAATTATTGAACATAATATTATATAATTTGAGGTGTAATTTATAGATATATTTTGTCTGATAGTGGTAATTGAATAGTATACATAGGAAAGTTGAATAGTTTTCATGGAAGGTGAAAGTATTATCAATATTTTGGCTATAAATATTGTAATATTTATTCATTTGATTAATGCGAATATAATTTTGGTTTGCACCAATTATTAATTTTTATCATTCTATTATTTTGAGATGAACATCTTTCAAAGGAACTAAATATAATTGAATTTTCACATTGTGATCACCAATTATTTAGAAGATTATAAAAGTGAGATAGTATAGATGGCAACATCTACTTCCTTTGGTCCCCTACAAGATTTCAGGGACATCACTTTCTTGCCTAGTTTTGTACCATATGATCAATATAATGATCTATTTCATGTGATAAATGAGGCTCATTCAATTTTTGAAGATAAAGATGCGACATATGATGACATTAAATCTCAAAATTATTTGGTCGTCATGTAGAAAGTGAATTTTCACTACGCTAAGGTCTAACTATATGTATTTGCATGTATTCATCTTTTGTATAATATTTTTACAAAATGCATCTTGAAGGATGATGTAATTTTATCTCCAATCTTGAGGAATAAGGTAGAATTCATTGCAAAATTTGCTTTTGAAAGGTATTAAATAATATCATGAGCTTGATTTCAAATATAACCAAAATGTTTCCTTAGAATTACTTGAAAAGAATGACCTAATGTAATTTTTGAAGGATTGTGTCAAGTACCTGAATCACTAGGTTAATAAGAGAGATATTAACACCTATACAATTAAAAGTTCTAGAAAAGGAGTTAGGCAAGAATATTTCTCATGAATAAATTGAATGGCACCTCTTATATAATTGATGTGAAAAATGTCTAGGTAGCCCTATTGGCCATGATCATTAATGAGAGGAAAAACCCAACCCAAGGATGAATTATCTCCTATAATCTCAAGTAATAGCTTTTAGTATTCAAGGTTAGACTTTGTATACAATGTCCTATCTAGCAAATGTGTGTTGAGCTATAGTGAAGTTCAATCATGTTGTTACGGACTAATATCTAGTACGATTATTATTGTATGTGAGTTTGATATTTAACGAGAGGTAAATATAATTAGTTTGTTAAATATTGGAATATTGTTATAAACAATATTACAATAATAGATTAGAAAATAATATTGTTTAGACATATTGTTGAGAGTTATAATAATATATCGTATATAGGAGATTAAAAGATTTTGGGGGAGAAAATGACAGAGAGATTATAGGAATGATATTCTTATATATATGTAATTACTCGTATGTTTTTTTTATTCTTATATATATGATGCAATAGAATATTATTATTCTCTATATTAATGGTCTAAGTATTTCTTTGAATATTTTCTATTTAGCTTGTATAAACAATATTCAAATAAAAACTAGATCCATTATCTGGTATCAGAATAGTGTCAAGGCTTTTCAATGGTGGTTGTGTAATGGATTTATGAGGGGCTATTATATTCTTCTTATTCACCCCTATGAATGAAAGTCTAAATATTGTATTCCTCCTAACTTGGATACATTGATTTATAGAGTTTTTCAGATCCCTGGATGATTGGTGGAAACTCATCTCTCTTGGATTGGCATTTCTCTTGCATCTCTAATCAGCATCATGCCTACTCACTTGGGTTTTTACCAAATAAGAATCGATTCTATTCTACAGTTAATAAATAAATTAGCATATAGATTCCTGGTGATGCAAGCAACCACATATGAGATCTATGTTTTCTTATTATTCCACATGAATAAAGATCAATGGAATGAGCCTCTCACTCTATGAGCAGACCAGTCATACTTAGCCGAGCTTATCTTCCATTTATCTGCACAACATTTGCTTTTCGAAATATATTTTCTCATGGAGGGAACCTCTCCCTTGACATGATCTACCCACAAGCTCTTCTGTGCGAGTTCTTCACAGTGAAACTCGATGTCTCCAGCTCCTTCTACATGATATGTTCATTGCTAATATATATATGCAAAGTCAATTAGTATGTTGGAAGTATTCAATCACTACTACAATAAACTTTTCATCTAGCTATCCTCCTCATCATGAGATCCACTATTCATGAGTGCATGGGAACTCCAGTTTCACTGTTGAAGTCCACTCATCTCCTTCGAAATCAACACACTAAATTCATTCTTCTTCATGCAAAGTCTGGTTAGTCTTTATTTTTTATTTGATAGTCTTTTGGGTTTGTTGTTAAAATTTTCAAGTCCACGACATTAGGTGGTTTTAATACAATGTTTGGTTGTAGTTTTGTGGTATTGAGTTGTTTTTTAATTTTAGTGATTGGTGGAATAATTCTCAATAATTTGTTCTTTTTTTATATTAATGTGTGTCTATCAAAAATTAAATAGAATTAGTTTTAGATGTTCGGTTGGTCAATAGTCTTTAAGTTTTATTAGGTCTTTTTTAAATTGTGAATTCCTTATTATTGTTTAATTCAAAAGAGTCAAGAGTTAGAGTTATTGTCAAAAATTGAAAAAGTGTCATTATTTGTCAAAAGGTCATTAAAAAATGAGTCAAAAAGTTTTGTCAATAATAAAGTATATTGAGTCAAATTTTTAAATAGAAAAATCCATCCTTGTAAGGGATGCATTATCGCTTGTACACAAACTCTTGAGTCAAATATCTCAATTTGTATGGAGGGGTCTTATCTTTAATAATGACATGAGCTTCATTGACAAAATTGCTGAGTAAGTAGTATCACCTATTAGAGGATGAAGGCAGAAGAGGTTGGAGGTCTTTCAATGAACTCTTGTCAGTCGCCAATGATAGGACCACACCAATGATATGGTGACTCTTATTTTAGCTATGTGCAGTGTGTTTGCTTTCTTGCTTTGTGTGGTAGCTAAATAAGAACAAAAGTGCAATTACTGTTAATATAAGATCTATTTCCTTTTGTAATCCCTCTAAGTTAGAAAATGATGGGAATTAAATATGTACTTGCATGTATGACATGGTTTTTGTTAAACTAGCAAAACCACTTGGTTGGTGGTTAGCCTTGAGATAAACCATCATTAGTTGTTGGTGAGTTATGGGAAAAACCATAATTGGTTTTTGGTTAGCCATGGAAAAACCTTTTTTAAGGTTTGTGATCCTTGGAAAAATTCCATAGTGATAAATTCAGATACAGTACATGATGATATTCTCCCCATGTTCAGATTAAGGGGGGTACGACTAGGAATAATAATGTTAAGGGGGTGAATGTTATAGATTAATATCTAGTAACATTATTATTGTATATGAGTTTGATATCTACCGAGAGGTAAATATAATTAGTTAGTTTGTTAAATATCGGAATATTTTTATAAACAATATTATGATAACAGATTAGAAATTAATATTGTTTAGATATATTGTTGAGACTTATAACAATATATCATATATATAAGATTGAGAGATTTTAGGTGAGATAATGATGGAGAGATTATAGGAAATATATTTCTATACATATGTATTCACCCGTATGTTTTTTTGGAAGCAATAGAATATTATTATTCTCTATATTATTGGTCTGAGTATTTGTGTGATTATTTTCTGTTTAGCTTGTATAAACTTTGTTCAAATAAAAACTAGATCTATTACATTTATACTTTCCAGAATGGCATAATTATTCAATTCCTCCAATTCATGTGTAGTATTTAAAATTGTATGCTTATCATCTTCAAGAATACATGGAGGAGATTTGTAATTATATCTATCCTCCCATGTATCATACCATCAATAATTTGAATTGATGGAATTCTAGTCGCATCTCTTAAACTCCCATGAGATGTTCTAGATAAATTTATTGGTCATGAAATAACTTATCAATTTATTACTATCATAGTGGAATATGTAAGAGTAAGAATCAAAAGTCACGGCCTCTGATAGCACTAAGAAAAGGTAGAGAAATATATAATACATTGTCTTCTATTCAAGTGTTGTCTACACACAAATGATCATTCAAGTTTGGTGATCAAGATTTGAGACATTAGGATCCCATTGGAAATGTAACCAAACTTTTACAATTGTTGTATAGAAAAATTAGTGTTCTATACCTGTATTCTCCACATCTAGATGACCGTGCTTATCTAAACATAACAAATACTACAAAGGTTAATGCAAAATATCAAATGCCAGGATTCTTAGCTCTACCAAAAAGGCCACAACCTCAATGGTTACAAGGTATCAAGGAGAGACATAATGCTCTGATAACCCTAGTAAAGGAGGAGCCAGAAGGAAAAAAAATTATCTTAGAAGAAATGTGTTACAAGGTCTACCTTTGGCCATACCATATTCAGTATCAACATATTCTTCAATAACTCCAACTACTAAGGTAATGAGGCCCCATTTTACTACCTTTCTTTTTGTGCCATTGAATAGTTTAGCGAACACAACAAGTGGTACCATCGAGGTTATTTCAAAAATACTTGCCTAGACATCTGAGACCACTCTTGTACTTAGTTCAAGGCAATAAATGCCTTTTTAATCCACTCTACCTCTTCTAATGCTTAATGTTCTAATTGGTGTTTTAGTGACCTCTCTATTTTCTAGTGCCACTATGTTTATCCATACTCCACTCATCTCCACAACTTCATTTATTAAATATTCTGGTAAAACTTTTCTAGAAGTTACAGTCAGATAACCACAAGTCATAAAGGATCCCGTTACTCATCCCCATATTCCTATATTTCCACTTGACCAAGTTTCACTTGTGACCACCTTTTCTACTCCTAAAATTATTACTGATTTCTTTCTACTCCTAAAATTATTACTAAATTCTCCACAAAGTTGGGTGCTGTGAGACATGCTACTCTTCTTGTGTGACATCCATTGGATTTTTATGAGCACAGTTCGAGCTCATCTTTCATTCCCATGTAGACTAGTTCTAATTTACATATTGTAACTTTATATATTCCCACTACATTTGCCATTTCACCACTATTGAATACCATTTTCCATATGATCATTCCCATTCCATGAATAGCTAAAGTTTTTCCCACATCATTCATAGTACCCATAGTGGTTAAATAGGACAAATGAGGAAATTCTCAAGAGGGTTAGATTCAAAGTATACAGTTGGGGAAAGCCCAAAGGTCAGAAATGGTTATTCAATATAGACCTAACATCATATTAAAATTCAAAAAGACTAAACTATAGCTTAAAATGATAACTACAAAAAGGGTCACCCATGGAGCCTCTATCCTCTATGAAATAGAAGAGAAATGATTTTACTTAATAAAGAAAAGAAAAAAATAGGGTAAACAGGTTACTATAACTCTAGATTACTCTAGCAATTATGAAGAATTTAAAGAAGATTATGAATTAGTAGTGAAGTCCACTAATCATATCATAGTTAAAGTAATAAGGGAAATGAAGAACAAGGCAAGGATATTAGAAGAAAAAATTAAAGTCTCCAACGATATCGTGAACAAATTTGAAAAATTATTTTCACTTTTCACAAACCTTACTAAAGTGCATATGGTAAGGCAAGAAGAAAAATGGCATGTTGTTACATAATATTCATTAACTATTGTTGCAGAGGACCTAGGGTCTTAATTGTCTCACCCTTGGTTTTTTGACGACATGCATTCTACTAAAAATATGTGGATATTCACCATGAGTTCCTCCGAGAAGAAACTCTCCCTAATTCTATGAAAGGTTTTCAAAAATTATGAATTCCCCCTACTAGAGATGCATGGAGCTCTGTAAGGATCTTGTGTTTGTGGGTAGAGTTATTACATGTGTATAATCTATGTTTATCCCATAAGGCATTCCATTTCCATGTAAATTTTTCTAAGACACTAGAATCCTGTCAGAGATATTCAATCAAAACTTGTGTATCACTATTACTTTTCCATTATAATTTTTCCTCGTCCACATAATCTACCTTCCATATGGGCATTGTGCATGACAATGCCTTTATGTATTCATTCCTCTTGGGTAGTGCTTATGTAAGTACATTATCCTTTCCTTTCTTATATATGATTTTAAAGTCACACCCTAGTATTTTAGTCGCCTATTTTTTTTGTTTTTCAGGTGACAACCTTTGTTTTAAAAATTATTTGAGACCATCATGATCAATTTTCACCTTAAAGTGTTTACACATCAGATAAGGTCTGTATCATTTGACAACATGAAGATAACCATCATCTACTTATTATAGACTATAGTAAAAATTTAACCTTGTGTTGAGGACTCTCAAATGCAAGGGGTAACCCTTCCTACATGGTATAGCCCCCATTCCATATTGTTAAACATCACATTCAACAATGAAGGACTTTGAAAAATATTGGGTAGCCATAATTAAAGTAGAACACATGACCTCCTTCAGTTTCTCAAATTCATTAGTGGCAACTTTGTTTATATGGAAGGAGTCCTTCAACAAAGTTATGAGTGTTGTGTCTATTCTTCCATAATTTTTAACAAATCAAGAATTTTAACTTTTCAATCTTAAAAAAATTAAGGTTCAAGAGGGTTTTTGGAATTTGCCATTGTATTATGGGCTTGATCTTGAGAAGGGTCTACTTTTTTTGCCTTCATGCAAAATAGCATGACCCAATTACTCTACCTTCTATACTTTAGAAGCACACTTGGATATCTTGATGTAGAGCTGATTTTGCTCTAGAATTAGAAGTAATCGAATGGCATGATCATGTTCCCTTTTTAAAGGTAGTCCTTTGAAATTTATCTATAATATAACAATGTTTATCAATAATGATATGTAGATCATGTTATGTATACATCTTTGCTGGTTTTACTTCTAAGTAAAACAATTACGCTATAAACCCATCTACCACCTTTTATAAAAAACTTCTGCATCTAACAAGAACCAACTAGTTTTCAAGAATTTGCATGCAATCCATACATATGAAATGTCTTGTCTTCAGAATGGAAATATATGAACAACTCCTATAAATTTATCTCTATCAAGCCCAACCAAGGTTGTGAGCCATCGGACTCCAGAAACTATGTCAACCCCACCATGGGAATACGAAACATAGGAGAGTCTATCCTATAATCTCTCATGGAAATGTTGATATTACTATGCCATTTTCTTGAACAATTGAATATGCCACCATCTGCAATCATGACTAGAAATTCTAGAGCTAAATTAAAGAAAATAATTCAAGTGTGCCAAAAACTTATTATAAATGAATTTATGTGTGCCACCGACTTATTGTAGATACATCTTGTGGCAATTCCCTTAAAACCTGACTATGCCATCTTCTATTTCTTGAGGACACCCAGAACCTTGAGGGTTTGTGAAGTGATAATACTTTAAAGTGAATGGCATGGGATGGTTCATTGAGAATATTCAAATTCTTCCTTTGGCTGCTCCTCACCTTCACTTGATACTTCATCATCTTTTCCATATTCATTGGCCCCTTAAATTTAGAATGATTTATTCCCAACAAATTTATGTCTTTTGTTGTATTTTCTATCAGGGTTGAAACATAACACTTTTATTATCTTCTCTTCAATTTACTGAGGATTCAATCTAGTAGGTTGATGGAATGATTCTTATACAGTAATGCACTATCTACAATAATTGAAATCCCATTAACTGACCAGATCTTATTCATCTTCTTCGTGTGTGAAGATCTTGGACTCTAACACTAAACTAGGATTAAATATGTGAACATCAAGTTGGATGTTATCCTTTGAGTCTACTCAAGAATATGTCATTTATGTTGTCTTCTATGATGTCATCCATGTACAAATATAGGTTTTGGAATTTATAAATATCTTTGTTGATAGTTTCCATTTGTCTTAATTTTACTGATTAGATTAAATAGTTTTTTATAACATTGTTGTGTTGCATTTGCAGCTCATCAGTAAACACTGACTAGGTAATAGTAAGTTCCTTTTTTTTAAGTGTCTAAACTTCTATACCAAATGAATTACTCTTCCATAGACAAAGATGTCATGACCACATTATGTGCCCATGGGGTTCGATGTAGATCAAACTTTTTCCATTGGATTGATCCTAATGATTGAATCCTTACTATCAAAATTGTGAACGTACTCTTTTGGTATCAATTTCCTTGAACCTATTGAAAGAACGTGTTTGCTATTAATTTAATGAAAATTAGAATGAGTGATTCCCCCTCGAGGGGTCATGCAGAGAGGAACTAAATGAATGACTGCCTGAAATAAATGGGTGGGATGCATCATGAGAAGAGAGGGGTTGGGATAGATATGATGAAGAATGTGAGATGTGATTGATTTGAATGTGTTGATGCTTGTGATCAGTGAACTAATATTGGTAGATAGATTGGGTAGATTGATTGTGCCCCAGGGAATAATTTATATGAGGGATCATGATAGATGAAGTTACGACTTTGGATGTGTCCCAGTCAATGGTATATGAAATCGAGAAATCATAAACTTTAGATAGATTGACTAGTGAGGCTGTAATTGTGGATGTTCCACAGGCAATGATATATGTGAGGGAGTGATGTGTAATCTTCAAGTTGATTGATTGATTATTTGGATGATGAGCTGCAGGCTTGATGTGCCCCAATCAAAAAAATATGCGAGGGAGCGAAAGATGCGAGCTTGGATGTGGGAACGATTCTCCCATTGATTGGATTCGTGAATGATATATATCGATGATGAGAATTCAGAAATGATATATCCTTGTGGTAATAATAAACTGATGGATTGATGAACAAACATAGCTTAATTGCTTTATTTATTGATTTGCAAGCATAGATAGGGGATTTAAATGGTTTTTGGATAGCGTGGATTTAACTGGTTTTTAGATTCCACAACCTCTCTAACATTCTTCCAACATCCTCTTCGTCGACACCAAGTGGAACAGTTCAAACACATCATCATTCGAATTTTCTTCGAAGCATTTTATCAAGCTGGTTGTTGGACATAAAATAGATGTTGTTGAAAAGTAAAATGCAATTGGTAAGTGTAATTTTGAGCCCACGACAATTTCCAACACCCTCCCAACTCGTGCCAGCTGGATGGGTGGACGGCTAAGAGGCAATTGAGTTCAATTCATTGATGTATTTCGTTAAACAGTTTATGTGCTACCTATGGGTTCACAGCCATGAAAATTGACAAATGCAGAGAGTAAGGCTTTGAGTTTTATTGGGTGTTAGTCTTACACTCTCAAGCTGATAATGAGTCGTGTACCATTTCCAGTTACATTGCGGGATAATGGTTGCGTAGTAAATTGATGGACACTGATAAAATAGACATGGAGCTATGCTTGTTTCTATCTCAGAGATAGCTACTAGTATGGGCATAGTGGCCTCACATGGCCACTTTCAAACCAGAAACAATGGACTGAGTTATGCATTGAACACTCTCCTACCACTTCACGTGGTAATTGCGTTCCTTGTGACATTTATCCTAGACAACGTTGTTCCAGGCAATAGGCAAGAATGAAGAGCTTATGTATGGTGGCAGTCAAGAAAGTAGATCATGAACATAAAGTGGAGAATATATCAGAATAAGCAGTAAGGAAAATTGGTTCAAAGCTTTCCAAAGTAAATTGATAAAAGAGAGAAGGCAGGAAATGTTTTTAAATATCCAGGCTGCAAGAGGAATAGACAAGGAGGCTCTTTCAAAATCTCAGTTGAGTCATGCATCTTTATCTTTTAGTCATTGAAATATATTTGAATATGCATAGTACAAATTTGCAAGATGTTCTTTAGTAGCAAGCAAAACACATAAATTTTCAGTGAGTATCTCAATATTTATGCAAATTCATAGAAATTATCTTGGGATATGAAGGCAATAGGGTGTTTCGGCAGATAAGTAGAATTTTCATATAAGGATTTGTTCCGATAGCTTGTATTCATTCCCATACAATTGTGATAGGTGAATTGTTTGCTAGTTGGCTGAATCGTGAAGCGAAAGTAGTGGGATTTTGAGCAAGTTGGATGAAACACATGTCACCAACATCTTCTAGAGTTCTGCATTTAAGCAAGGAATGCAGTCCCATAGTTGCAATTAGTTGTTGTAATGAAATTTGGCCGTCCAAATTTCACTACACCATTTTATTCATTTCTCGTCATTTTTACATCTTTTCTTATTTTTCTTAATATTTTACATGACTCCATCCCCAATGGACAAGGCAACATTTTTTATTGGCTCACAGGGAGTTAGTTGTAGACTGCCCAAATTTCACTACACCATTTTATTCATTCCCTATTATTTTTACATATCTTATTTTTTTTTTAATATTTTACATGACTCCATTTCTAATGGACAAGTTAACATTTTTTATTGGCTCACAAAGAATTAGTTGTAGATTTCTTGTTGTGGACTTAACGGGAAACCAATGGCTTTATTAAGTTATCAATTATTTTATAATTAATTAATATTAATTATAGTCATTAAATGACTATATTGTTTTTACTCATTTGGTAGATTAATTTTTTTAAGAACTAATATGTATCTAAATGTAAGTTGAAAAGTCCATTTTTAAATTATGAATTTGCCTAAATAAAAGAAAATCAAAATAGAGGAAAATAAAGGGCTTTTCATTTTCCAAAGGAAAAGAGTTATAAAAAGGCGAAAATTTTAGATTTTGTTCAGGGTCTTCTTTTCCTCAAGCTCTTGGAGTCATCATATTATTTCTAGATTGGAGCAATGAAATGTAAGCAAGTGGGTGAGACTCTTTTGAGGTTTTGTAGATTTTAATTCTCTGTATTTATGAATTCATATTTCTTATTTGTGAACAAAGACTCCATTAAATTTATATATTTATTTTGTTATGTGCAATAATGGTGTTTCCCAAACTTTGTGTTGAGAGCCTCCATGGATGAGTTTATTTGATGTCCACGAGTTTTTGTGTGTTTGAGCTCAATGGAACTTCGTAGAAAGTGTATGTAATTAGGGTTGTGAGGAGACTTTGTGCTTCCAAGCATGCCTTGTGTTCCTAAAACCCTCACTACTATGTTCATTCTTGTGTGAAAGGGAGTTCTATTTCTACTATTTATTCTTGAGTTATCTCGGTGGTTCTCCATGTTTATCCTGTTATGGGTTTTCCCCTTTTTCTCTTTTTATGTTTTGTTTTGTTTCTTTTCATACTTTTAGATGAAAACTACATAAAAACTTCCAAATTGCTCATATCCTATGAGTGTTAGGTGTGAAGCCAATATTCACAATCACTAGTCGTGATAACATGGCATGTGGATGATGTGACATATAGATGATGTGGCATGTGGTATATAGGTGTTACATGGTGGTGTGCTATGTAGGTGATGCAAATGATGTGGCATACATGTTATTTGACATGCTATTGATGTGGAAAAAAGGTGATGTGGCATAGATCCATGGAGTGTCTCAAGTACGATTAAGATGATGTGATAAGTGTGGAACTTAGCACTCCACTAGAGGACATGGGTTTTGTTGTTAGTTGCTTTGTGCAAGTGGGAGCTACAGGTGGAGAGACCAAGATACAAAAAAAAAGTTTTTATGATAGGTATTTATCTATATGGGAAATGCAGATAGAGAATGGAGGAGAAACTAAACAAGCTTCACCAAAGAGATCAACACCAACACAATGTTCTCGATGAAAAACAACTGTACAACTTATGGTGGAACAATATGGTCTCCATTGGTATAGATGGAGGGTGATGACAGGTATGTACTTTGTTGTGGTTCTCAGTTTGTGAAGGGGTATAAGTTGTGGGATCCCACTACCATAATGTATTAGTCAAGATAGTGTTGTAAGATTCATGAAAAAGAGGAGGTACAATGAAACCTAAAATTATACCTATTATAGTAGTTCAAGATGATGCAGAAGATCAAGTGAGACCTGCGGTTCTCAGAAGGAGAAGGTCGATGTTGATTCATTCCAAAACTCAGAGATGTATTGAGTGAAGTTCTCAGTGGTTGTGATGTGACAGAAGCAAGTAACTAGGAAGGATGCGATGTAGTTGATGTGAGTAGCCAAGTAGACCATTGCATAAAGTAACTCTGTATATGAGTTGGTTTGACATGTGGTAGAGCAAGATGTAGTTCGACTGTGGGATCAAAAACTTGGTAGCTACAGTGATGCACTAGGTAACATGATAACTTCCATGGAATTGTTGACAGGTGCCATTTGAGCATGGTGAGTAGTTGTTTGCTATGTGTATAAATTAGGTGCTGATTTCTATGGGTTCTTCTCTCTCCTATTGTTAATTACTATTAAATTACGATCTACACTTGTGGTTTATAGTTGGAGTAGCTAGTTTACTACACAGTGATCTCATGATGAGATGGAGTGGCTAAAGGGCTAAGTGGATGAGGCAAAGAGTTTCTAGTTTACATATTGAACACTGTACAATTGAAGCAAATGTGTTGATGGAGTACAAGATACTTTCATATAGAGCCAAGGTTTTAGTAGATGTTGCTACTATGGATTGATGGCATGTTAGTTATAGGCCCTAACATTATGAAGATTAATGGTGTGATGGCTCGGGTGACTAGGATAAGATAGAGCGAAACAAGGATGGAGATGCATAGGGACATGAAAACAAGGAAGAAAGTTTCCCTCATCTTGAAATTTTTTCAATTGTCTTTCAGAGTCTCCTAGAACGAGAAGACATGGTTCTCCTATGTATTATATTCATAGGGAGTAGGAAAGCTTCATGTATGTCTTAGTGTGCACTAGATCAAACACTTCCAAATAGTGGGAGTAGTGAGTAGTTCATGGCAAAATCCTTGGGTAAAGGATGGGTTTGTGGTGAAGTAAGAGTCACTTCGTATGTTGTAATTATGGTATGGATAAGAATATATTGACAAAGACAGTCAAGGTGAAGAAGTTTTAGTAGATCAAAAAAATTCCACTGGGCTTCTTGTTTAGGTAGCAGTGGGCATGGATGGCAACTAATTGGCAGAATACGTAGTTGTAGTAAATTCTGTGTATATTGAATTCAAGTGGGATATTGTTAGGTATGAAGTCAGTATTCACAATCTCTATTCGTAGATGCTATTCATAGTCACTATTCATGGTCACTATTCGTGGTGACATGGCATGTATGTGATGTGGCATGCGAATGATGTGGTATGTGATATGGAGGTGTTGTATGGTGGTATGCTCTTTAGGTGATGCAGATGACATGGGATACATGTGATGTGGCATAGGCCTTTGAGGGTCTCAAATGCGATCAAGATGATGTGATAAGTGTGGGGCATAACACTCCACTAGAGGACATGGGTTTTGCCTTTGGTGAGTCACATGGGTTTTTCATGTGGTGTAAAAGATAATTGGTCATGTATGGATGAAATTTTTAAAGAGGCCCATGATTCACAAGTGTGGAAAAGTTAAAAGTAATTGCAACACCTTTTGGACTTGTGTATGCACATGCATGAAGAAGAAAAGAAGAGTGCCATTGTTAATTGTCCTCACATATGTGAGTGGGTCACAATTCTTGGATTCACATGGGGTGGATTGGATTTTGTCTAAAATGGAGCATCTACTTTGTTGACCCTTGAAGATGAAGACAATATGAACATTATTGGTGTTTGGACTCACTTGTGGAAGTGGGGCATAGGTTTGGAGCCACAAGAGGTGACCCATGATCTTGTCTACAGGTTGATCTACCTTTATGGACTTTTATGCATACAGACAAACTTGTATTTGATCATTGTATACCCACATAGAGTGTGGCAATTTGTTGGGCCACCCATGTTGATTCTCTCTCTCTCTTTCTCTCTTTTCTCTGACTGTAAATGCTATAAAGCATTATGTTCTCCTTTGAATTTTGTAATCCAATCCCTTTGATGGATTCCCCTTGAGGATCCATGCAAGCTTTGGGCTTGCATGTTTAGAGGTTTGAATCCATGAGCTCACCTTATATGCTTTGGTTGTAAGCATGGTATGCTTTGTATGTAAGAATGGTAATCCCTTGGGTTAAAGCCTAGATGCTTGTTAGCTCGGCTCATGTTTGGAGATGGAGCTTGATGCTTTGGAGGTCACCTTGGATGCCATGGATGGAGTTGCATGTTGTAGCTTGGAGGTTAGAGCTTGGAAGGCTTGGTTGTAAGCTTGGCTCACTTGAGTGCTTAGTTGTTAGCACTTGAAAGGAGTTGCTGAGAGAATGCTTTTATAGAGAGTTTTACTAATGCAATATGAAATCTAGAAGCTTCCATTGCTCAATGGTTTTTCCCTTGCAAGTTTTTCAAGAGTTTCCATGTATATCTTGTGTAATTTGTTCTCTCTTGTTGTGTTGTGTTTGCTATAGCTTGTTTTTAATTTTTGCATGAATTATTGCACATGTTTAAGATTATGTTTTAGTTCCTAACATTGGTATCATAGCTAGTATTTAGTTGTTATTACATGACCCATGCATGTGTGTTGATCCTAATAATGAGGGAGCTTCCTTTCTCAAAAGCAGAGGAGATTCACCATTTATACATCAACTTATCCAGTTGTTGGTGAATTGGTGTCACTTCACATTAGGCAAGTCACAAATCAAGAAATACCAAAAGTGCCCATTTTTCCACCAACATAAAGCAAGTACAATAATGACCTAGCTTGTAATATGACAAATCAGGTTTCTAAGATACTCCTTTAGTACTTCATACATGTAAATGTATTGTACCTATAATTGGTATGGAAATAGGGAAGTTTTGTTCAATTGAATACTAGATAAAGTGCTTTTGATAAGTGCCTTGGTCTTTTTGGTATTTTTCAAAGTGAGGAGTGAATGAGGGTTGATCTTATATTTATATCAATCTCTTTGGAGTAATAACTCGCATTAAAACAGTTACGTTGATCATTAGGTTATGTTTCATTTGTAAATTGGATGATATTAAGGCATTGGACACTTGACTCAAGATAAAAAAGTAACGTCGATGCTTTTGTCTGACCTGAATGTTAGTGTGTAAGGAGTAGGAGAACAGGTACAAATTTAGAATTTGTAGATATGGAAGATAAGTATATTTTAAGTATTCTAGGCAAGATATAAAACATAATTCATCAATATAAGATTTGTTGGACTAAGAGATATACGCCAAGTGGCACAAAGATAGAGCAGATTTGAGACATGCGAAAGTAGTAAAGGTAAAGAACTGAGGGGAATAACCAAGCTCTAAGTTTGCCAGGTGTACAAGATTGAGGTGCTATATAATCACAAAATAACATCTACATTTCCCCCCTTTAGTTTAGTAATGAAATTTCTAGTTTAAAAGAAATGAATGCATACCTTGGTGTGTATGCACACCTTGTTTTTATGTGTGCCCAACTTGAATGCTTTGCTAGAGATTGACCTAAAACTAAGATAATGTTATTGTATAAATTCAGTGCATATAATTTGGATTAAAAATACTTAAAATTGAAAGAGCAAGGTTTAAAAGTACACCTGTGTGTCGTTGTAACCACCTTACTTATTGGAAAGTTTTGAAAAAGATTTATCATTTTAAAGATATGAAATTGAGTTAGGATAAATATAGATAAAATATTTAAAATAAATATATCCAAAAGGGAGAGAGAGATTTTAGAAGGCTTATGCCCCCAACTTTGGAGCAAAAGTGAGTTGGCCCCTAGTAGTTGAGGTTAACTCAATTGTGCAACCCAATGATACTTATAACTTGGTGAGGCTAGATGATCAAGTCCAACTTAAAATCTTGGAAAGATTGAGTAATTTTATCACCTCAATCATACCAATGGGTGAACCAACTACTGCAGTGGATTGGCTCAATAACATTCGTAAAAGTTCGTAGGGTGTTAGCATGAAAAAAGATCATGATATGGTAACAGTCCATAAAAGAGTTTTGGAATTTAAAACTAATTTGGATTTTGCAATATTAGACACATGTTACATAGCATATGCACCTTAGATATGTGTCATATTAAAACTATGTATAAACAGAGTACCAATGTATAGAATTCTACCACAACTATGAATTTGAATCATCTAACTATGTGCTTTGGCTAATTCAGTTAATTGTGTAAATGTAGATAACATGCTTCAAATGCATGCCCCCACTATATATGGAGAAATATGAAAAGTAATATAAGTACCAACATGGAGGACATGTTTTTGAAACATGCCCCAACTATAATTTGGATATGCTAAACACTAAATAGGTGTGGAGAACATGCCTCCAAAGCATGCCCCCATTAAATCTAGGAACTGCTATAAGTGCCATATACTAGATGAATGTGGAGAAAATGCTTCCAAAACAAACTCTCACTAAATCTGAGAATTGTGAATGTGTGTAATTCATGCTCATATGATATGCCTCCATTGAATCTAAAAACTAATATAAGTACCTTATACTGAATGAGTGTGGGTAACATGCCTTCAAAGCATCTCCCCACTAAATCTGGAAACTGATATAGGTACCATATATTGAATGAGTGTGGAGAACATGCATCCAAAGCTTTCTCCCACTAAATCTAGAAACTCCGCCAAGTGTGGAGAACATACCTCTATAACATGCCCACACTAATATGCCCCTCTCCCACCCTTTCAGATGATGAAAAGATATTAACTAATAGTTACCTCACCTCAAAAAGATAAGACAATTGTATACTCTGTGAATGTAACCATGTAACATATAGAAGGAAACATGTCTATGTAAATGTATCATTAAATCACATAAAACCAATGTGATCATATGTAGGCCTTAGATGAATGATAAAGATCATAATAATGTCTAGATAGTAACAATACAAACTTAAGAAGTAAATAAGCACACACACAAGAATACTTGAAAGACAAGAGACAATGGTTTAAGGAGACTGCAAACAAGGGGTATACTGAAATTCCACATAATCGAAGGGACATGACTTAGTTAAATGTCCATAAAAGTAAGAATGACATATTCAAATATCTATAGAACAAAAAATGACATTTGCAAATGTTAATGAAAGTACACATGCACAGGGGCCGCAAGTAAAGTAGCATATTCAAATGCTCAAAAAAGGAATACAAGACACTCAAAGAAGTGCATAAGTAAATCACAAGCAACGAACATAAACATGCCATATTAGACCATGGATCCAATGTTTTTAAGAAAATGTCAAGTTAGTAGCATATCAAATACTGTGTAAGATATAATAATGGGTAATACACATGTGTAAGTACATATGTAAGCTCAAACACGATAACATAGAGTGCTCATCAAACCATATAACATGTGTGTATCGAGATCAAAGAAGTGAATGCCTTTAATGTTCATATGATATAAGTAGAGGGAAATTTCAACATTTGAAATAAGAATGTATCATGTATGTGTATGCATGTGTCACACTCAAGTAGAAGTGTGACACATGTGTTTGTAGGAGTAATATAGTATGTCATCCATCAACATACGAGTGACATGTGTATGCCAAAGAACCAAAGAACATGTAAGTACCGAAAATGCTTTTGGAATTTTGAATGTTTTTGATTTTTTTGGTATCCTATGATTCCATCCAATGGATGGTCACAGATATCTCCTCTAATGTGAACCTTATAACCATAATTTGGATCTTTTACAATGTTTGAATCATGATTGGATAGGTTGTAAAGGGACATAACATGTTCTTCCTCACGTTTTGCACGTGTAGTAGAAGATGTAATGCTATCATTTGAAATATATATTAATGTGCCTTCATGAGAAGAGGAAACACCTTGTTGATTTGGATCAATTTTTGC
Organism: Torreya grandis; assembly: GCA_037957365.1. Classification (NCBI taxonomy): domain Eukaryota; kingdom Viridiplantae; phylum Streptophyta; class Pinopsida; order Cupressales; family Taxaceae; genus Torreya; species Torreya grandis. The sequence continues at coordinate 2,953,222 of JARHVA010000159.1, read as the reverse complement.
TTCTATTTGGTATAGCCAAATAGTTCCTAGTGTAAATTCATATGGAGATGTAGTAGGCATAACCCAAATCCGCATTTGAATTAATTTAAAACCACAATAAATTGGTATTATTATGTTTCCCAAGGAGTCTTTCCAAGTGACCTTCTTTTGCAAGTCTTGTAGATTAAAACTAAGCTACTGAAAATGCCTTATATGGAAAATAAATTTGGTTTGGGTAGGGTCAATATGGTTATGCCTAGAATAAACACCACCCATGTATAATTTAAACATTAAATCTTGTTGACATCGGTGCTTTTTGGGTTTTTATGAACCTAATTCTTTTGGAGGATCCTCAAATATAATCTTTTGGTCATCGATAAGATCTTGGATCTTATGTTTCAAGGTTAAGCAACTGCTTGTAGAAAGTCTTGATCCCTGATGATAATCACAATAAGTATTCACATCATATCCTTTGGGTAGAGGTCGACTCACATCAACCTCGATAGCATGAGGGAGAGATATAAGCTCATACTTTATTAACCACTAGAGTAATAAAATTGGAGACTCAGATAAACTTGTAAATTATCTTTTTGGTACCTTAAATAGCATAGTTTGATTAGGTTATTGTACTAGTATCTCAATTTTGGACTCATATTTGAAGTGTTGTGGTCTAGGATTATATAATTTTTAGATCACTGCATAATGTTTGAAGAGATTAAGATCCAATAGACATGTGCAAAGGATTCCTTGATGATAATATTTTAAGCATGTGTGCAATGTAGAAGGAATCACATGCATTTTAAGAATCCAAGACCGTCCCAATAGAATTTTATAGTTCAATTCATTTGGCATAATTTGGCACAAAGTGGGTAATGTACAGGGACCCATGATAATATTCAATGTAATTTGACCAACCAAAGGGCTTTGTGAATTGTCAAACCTTTTTATTTGCATACCTATTTTTTGAATGAGTTTTGGTTTAACAACCAAGGTGATTAGGAATTATATGCTACAAATGTTTAGGTTTGATCCATTATCAATGAGCACTCTTTTAATACATTTACTTTGTATTGTGACTTGTATGAACAAAGTCAAATTTTGGTAAATAATATCTTTGTGTGGTAAGTCTATTATATCAAAGGTAATAATTTTGTTATAATTCTTGAGATCTTTTATGATATCTACAAAATAAACAGGCTCAATATTAGTTAGAATTTGTGTTTTATGTGATCCCTCATATAAGATATCTTTATAAATAGTATATTACTTTAGGAGCTCCAGGACTGAAATGTTTGCAGGCATATGGCTTATTTGGTCAATAATGTCATTTCCCTTAGGTTCTAGTTTTGTGGCATATTAAAAGTAATTTTAAAGAGAGACTAAGTGTTGCTTGCTTCTTAAAACCCTCTTATTGTAAACATTAAAATAAGGAGGAGCTTTCAAGAATGTGAATTTTGTATCCCTTAAATATTTGAATGAGTTAATTAGGCATGAGATATAACAAGAACCATTATAAGGTATTGGACCATGAAATAATTAAATAGAACTATCCACGGGAAACATGATTGCAAAATGTTTCGCAATTTAGGGATCAACAATAGAAAAAATATCAGAAAAGCTTAAGTTACCTAGGGTTTGATGTTCAAAGATTGGGTTCACCAAATGTTTAACCCTAAATAGGATCTAAATTGTGGTTATTTAGATGTTAAATGGGTATATGGATACAAAATGGCACAAAGGTGATAATCAGATCTATAATAGGCCAATTAAATGTTAAACTCAAATACACTAATTGTATTATGATAAGATAGTTTAAATATAGATAATACAACTGTGCTAGATAAAAAAATGACAAAAAAGTGATGTACTTAGCTTGTTCTGATGCAAATGTAGTTTTGGATTTGGTATAGATGAAAGTAGATGAGAAATAGATTATAGAATAGTCATTAGATTATGGATTCGACACCTCTTGGTCTATGGGCAATAACATCAACTAGGACGGTTACATTGATGCTATTGTCTGAGTTAAATGCTAATGTCTTATATAAAATATCTATTAAAATAGGATGTGATTGCTTGGATATTTCTAGGTTTTGTTTTGCCTTCAGTCTAGCACATTCAGATCTGGGTCATAGATAGTCGTTGCTTGTGAAATAACAAAACCCTAGATTTTGATAATCAATGTGACCTTAGGAAAAAATAGGTTAGTGAGCACACGGTGGTGAGCTGGCCCCAATGACCTTACTATCAAAAGACGTTGCCTACATAGCCAATACTCCGAAGAGGGTCTCATACTAATATAGTTCTCCTTTACATTTTAGCTTGTGTGTGAATCATACAATACATGCAAAGTACAACATTGACCCAGCTTGTAACTTGACAAATTGGGCTCTTGGGTTACTCCTTCAATACTTCATACATGTAGATGTGTTGTACTTATAGCTAGTATGAAATATGATTTTTTTTTAATTAAATGCTTGATAGAGTGTTTTGGATAAGTGCCTTGGCCTCTTTGGTCTTTTTTTAGGTGAGGAATGAATAAGGGTTGATCTTGTATTTATATTAATCCTTTTGCAGTAATAACTCACATTAAAACACTTAGGTTGACCATTATGATACAATTTGTAAATTAGATGACTTTATAGCACTGGACACTTGCCTCAGAATAGGATAGTAAAGTCGACACTACTGTCTAACCCAAACATTAGTGCTTAGGGAGAAGGAGAACAGGTACATGTTCAGAACTTGTAGAGATGAAAGATAAGTATATTTTAAGCATTCTGAAAAAGATAGAAGACCTAGGTCATCAATATAAGACTAGTCGAACTAAGAGATATAGGACAAGTAGTAAAATATAGAGCGGATACAAGACTTGCAAAAGCAAGAAAGGTATAGAACTAAGAGGAACAACCAAGGTTTGAGTTTTCCAAGTGTACAATATTGAGGTGCTATATAATCACAAAATATTATCTACACCCATTTATAATTCTTAGTGCAATTGTGCTCCTTTTATTGCATGTATGTAGCTAAAGATGGCTTGAATACTTGATAATGATTTGCTTGTCTTCGATAGAATAAGATTTTGACATGGCTAAAAGTTGCTTCGAGTGAATAGAATCCAAATTGAGAAGAATAGGGAAACTTTTTTCAGTGTGCAATAGTGTAAGCTTGCCCCAATATTAAAATTACCGAGTGATAGATTATGTGACTTAGATGCGCTTTTATAGCCATCCAAAATTAAAAATCCTTGTGCTACCTATCCTAAAAGTACAAGCCAACATGGAAGGAAGGATTTTAACTTTAAAAATAGTTGATACGAGGGTGAATGAGAGGATCAACCCATAAGGACAATATCAAATATTGGGCATGTCTCATTATGGTTAACTTTGTCCTAAAGGGTAACATATGAAATTAAGAATTTGGGACGTTTGTACAAATGCTTAGATGGATTTTTAGAAATTAAAAAACATTTTTGTAGGCATTATAAAACAAATTAAAAAGGGATAGGTCCAAACAAGTATTTAGGATTGAGTGAGATGTGAAATATGTATAAATTAAGTGCTCAAGTTAATTACAGTAAAAATAGGTCAAAACTAACATTATCAAGTATTCATGACCAACTTTGAGTAAATACAAATGGAAACCTAATAATTTGAGTGAGTTGATATCATTCTACCTTATTAAATCATTCAATGAATGAAAACAAGGCAATAATTTCCATATGGCGTCATATCTAATTGAATGTGTTTATTATACATTGTCATTTATTCCAAGTTTGTTCAGTCCCTAGTTCTCATTGGAAAAGAAATTGATTCATATGACTTATATCATTTTGTATTATCACTTACATTGCCCTAGTTATTCCAAATCATCAATGAATTTCTCTCCATTATTCATAACGCCATCCATGACACCAAGTTTCATAGAATTTTCATGTCCATGAAGGAAACCATTTCTAGGCATGGATATGGGTTTTATTTCTAGGATAACATAATGTTGAGAATAGAAGGTGCCTTACAGTGCCTTCATATCTTCCTCATGTTTATGCCAAATTGCCTTGTTGTTATGGAAATTTCTTTCCAATTTTCAACCTTTTGCCATCTGGGCTGTTTTGTCCATATCCATAATTTTGTCTCTTCCTGGCTTTGTCTTTTCTTGGAATTTGAGCTCTCGAGGCTATCTTATCGTCCTTTGCTAGCTCCTTGGGCTCTTTCATTAGCAGGTCATTGAGTTCATTCTTAAATTTTGTCTTTTCCCAGCTTTGTCCTCTCCTAGTTTTGTCTTTTGTCATCTCTCTTGTCTTTTACTAGTCCTTTTTGGCTCCTTCCTCGGTGGTCTCTTCCCTTTATCCTTAACCTTGTTGAATTTTCTTAGGTTCGCGCTCAAGCATTTGAAGATCAATGGCTATTTCGTTGCCCTAAATTTGACATCTATGGGGACGTCATTTGACATCCGGATTCCAACGGCTAGTTCATGATGCTCAATTTTACGTCTGCAGGCCTGTCACCCCTTTGAATTCCTTTAGCTTTATTTTCTTCGGCCTTTCTCTTGAAGTGTTCCCTCGGACTTTCTCCAAAAGGATATCTCTCTCTTCTTTTCTTTTGCCTAGGCCTTTGTCGTTGAAACCTCTCGAAGGGAAGGTGTCCCTTCAGGGCTTGGGGAAGGTCCTCCTTTCGATAGCCGAGAGTCCCCTGCAAGGGAACCTACCCTTCGAGGTCCTTCGAGCTGCCTTGGTCTTGAAATCATTCCTTTGTCTTTCCTGCTTGCTGCTATCTGTCAGGCTTTTTCGTCAGGTGAATTCCTTCGGACAAAAAGTTTGAAGGAATTCCTTCAGACTTTTGTCTGAAAGAATTCGCTTTGTTCACTTTGCCACGGGAACTTTTTCGAAAGAATTCCTTGCTCTTTACATTGTGAATTTCATCTGACAAAATGTCTGAAGGAATTCCTTTGGACATTTTGCCCGAAGAAATTCAACCTTGTCTTATCTTTTGCCTTAATATTTTTGAAGGAAAACTCACCCTTTTGATTCCTCTATCCTCTGCAAGGGTACTTTTGGGTCCAGAACTGCCCTTCATAGCCTACTTGAAAAGTCTAGTTTGTGCCTGACTGCCCTCCGCAAGGGCACTTGTCCTTCGGGCTTTGCAAGACCCCCTTTGAACCTTCCCATTGAACCAAACACTTTAAAGCAAACTGACTGAACTAAATTGATTGAACCAACTGATTGAACGAAGCTATTGAGCCAAGCGATTGAACCGACAATGGTTCAAAGTTTAAGTTCAACATTCAAGTTCAAAGTTCATGTTCAAAGTTCATGTTGTTGCACTGGTTCATCCTCTTGCTGAAAGACTTGTGCAAACGAAATTTAAACTAGCTCATAGCAGCGGGGAAGGAGACCAATTTTGGCCTGTAGGACCAAAATGGTCAACAAAAAAAGCCTGAAGGAATTCCTTCGGACTTTTGTCCGAAAGGATTCGCTTTGTTCATTTTGCCACGGGAACTTTTCTGAAAGAATTCCTTGCTCTTTACCTTGTGAATTTCTTTGGACAAAATGTCCGAACGAATTCCTTTGGACAATTTGCCCGAAGAAATTCAACCTTGTCTTATCTTTTGCCTTAACATTTCCGAAAGACAACTCACCCTTTTGATTCCTCTGCAAGGGTTCCCTATCCTCCGCAAGGGTACTTTTGGTTCCAAAACTGCCCTTCGCAGCCTGCTTGAAAAGTCCAGTTTGTGCCTGACTGCCCTCCGCAAGGGTACTTGTCCTTCAGGCTTTGCAAGACCCCCTTTGAACCTTCCCATTGAACCAAACACTTTGAACCAAACGGACTGAACCAAACTGATTGAACCAATTGTTTGAACCAAGCAATTGAACCAAGCGATTGAACCAACAATGGTTCAAAGTTCAAGGTCAAAGTTCATGTTCAAAGTTGATGTTGTTGAACTGGTTCATCCTCTTGCTGAAAGACTTGTGCAAACCAAATTTAAATTGGCTTAGGGCAGTGGGGAAGGAGACCAATTTTGGCCTATAGGACCAAAATGGTCAAAAAAATGGTGATTCCCAAGGGAAGCATGTTTGCTATGCTTAAGAAACTGGTAGCCTCAAAGTCCATTGGGCACGGAGTCATAACGCAGCTTAAAAAGTTAGCAACAGCCCTGAGAGATCCAAGAATCAATCATGAAGCTTTTACCCCAAACACAATGGAAAACACACAACAAAGGCTAAAAAACACTACTTGTGCAAACAACACTTAGGGAAAACAGGGAAAGAAAAACTAAAAGCAAACTACTGTGTACAACTAACTAGGTATATTTGTCTCCCTCTTGGATCAAAGGGGAAAATTTTTAAGTCTCCTTCATGGCAAGAAAACTTATGATGCCAGACAAGTCACTCGATAGAATGGACATTTGGTGACTTGCAGCCATGGATTTCTGAGTGAATCGGGGGCAAACATGCTTCCAACACATGTATTCATCTTATTCTTGAAAGCTTGCTTCCTGTTGGTTCTTCATGCCAGTGTGTTTCACCAAGAAATCCATGGCTGCTAGCTTATTGCCATAAGCCCCTTGATATGCATCATGGATTGGCTTGTCCCCTTCTGCTTCATTGAAGAGACTGTTAAATTTATCTTCTACTTGATGATGGCTTTCTTAAAGAAGGGTGTCTGTTGTGATGTCTGAAGTGAGATCATAGATTGAGTGCTCATCCCATAGAACATCACCTTCTTGTTCAAGGCTCTCTTCTTCAAAGCTTTCCTCAAGATAGACAGGCTTCTCCTTTTCCTGCTCAAAGACTAGAGTCTCTAGCCGTTCAAATACATCCTCCTGATCCTCCTCCAACTCGGGTTCCATGGCATGGTCATCCTCTTCATCAAAGCAACAAGAAAATTCATCAAACAATGGAGGAGAGAGCTCACCATGCTTACCTTCCTCTTCATATTACTGGAACATCCGCATGTATGCATGACCAGTGTCTTCTCCCTTGTTAATGATGTTTTCAAAAGGAACATCCATGATGATTTCATCTTCATTGTCGCTCATGATAGTCTCTTGGGCAACCGCAAATTGGATCCTCTCTTCTTCACTTGCTTCGTGCAAAACAGGTTCCTCCTTGAGAAGGGATGAAGTAGAAGGTTGATTGTTAAACTCACGTGGAAGAGGAGGCAGTGCTTGAGCTAGAATCGAATGATTTTCTTCCTTCCATTTAGCCAACACTTCATCTATATCAGATGTGACCTGATAGTTATCTTGAAGGAGTGTAGATGGGGTGTGTTTAGATATAGGATCTTCTACTTGATCTGAACATTCTATCACACTTTGGCTGAGGAACCTCATTTTGGACTCCAATTTTGCAATTCGCCTGGCTATATTCTCTTGAAAGAGCCTTTCCTGGAGCTCACAAGCATCATCATGGTGAGTAAGAATAGCTTCGATTTCTTCAAGGTTTTGAGCAAAACCTTTCTCCTTCCTGCCCCATGATTCCATTGTTTGCTTCCAACTCATGACTTTGGGATTGGAACTTTTCCCTTGTAAACAGGCAGCAACTTTACTTTCTCCAAGGTCCCGAGCTGGTTCATGACATTCCCTTTTCCAACTTGGAATCTTGACATCATGTTGAAAGACTTGAGGAGGTTGGGGAAGATTAGGAAGAGACTGTTGATGCACAGGAATAAATTCCTGAAGAGAGACGTGCTGGTTCATGGTATTCCGTTCTAAGGAGGATTCACACTCTAAGGAATTGAGAAGGTTCATTTCCATGAAAGGTTGCTCTAATGCCCTTTGATGCTGGGAAGCTAGGCGCAAGGGATTAGGTGCATGAGTGATTCTTGCATCAGATGAGCTAGAGTGAGCAAGTGCTATCTGGTAGAAAGGATTTGGTGCATAAGAGGGGGCTTTCTTTAAAACAGGAGGGGGCACACAAGGTTGACTGCCTTGAATGAATGGACTCTTCCATTTTGCTACCTCCTTCTCCATGGATTGCAAGGCCTGAGCTTGCCTAAACAAACACTCCTCTTTATACATAAGCTCCTGCTGATATCTATATTGCTCATCCAATCTGTCTATCTCCATCCCCTGCTTCTCAAATTTCAGTGTTACTTTCCTTATTGTTGAAGGGCAACTAGGAGAGCTGTTTGAGGTGATTCCATGAACAACCTGAGCTTGATCAAAGTTATATGAAGGAAAACAAGGTCCATGATTCTGAGCAATGGAATTATACATACAAAAAATGTGATTTTTTGATGGCACCAGGAATGCTTAACCAACTGATTTAACTCAGAGTCACCATTGGTTTTGATGAAAAAGTCTCCAAAGTCTAGTTGGTCTAAGAACACACCAAAATTCTTCAACTCTTTGGAATAAAAACTAGTTTATCCCACTGGGTGTGCCAAAAACTATTGACGCTATGGATTGCACCCTTGACAGGAGGCTGAGCTCTTGTTTTCCATGCGGCACAATGGAAACTCCTCTCTTGCCTGTGAGTCTGGCAAAATTGAGGGGAGAGTCTCTAGATAAGGGCTAGCTCCCTCTGATGCATCTCTAAGTTATTCTAGTAATATTGCTAATACATATATATAATGGGGGGGTTGAAAAGAGAGAAAGATACTGAAACAAAACCTAAACTAAGAGGGTGATGCACCAAAAAAGTTTGATCTACTTAGCTTGAGCATACACTTTCCACCAAGAACAAATTGATATACACTTCATTTGATAAGAAAAATTCTCCTACATCAGTGAGCTAGGGGTCTTCTGGAGATACAAGGAGGAAGAACTACCAGAGGTGTTCTAAGACACACTATGGCAGCCTGTTCACATGCGCCTCTACTCTGCTGTAGACACTTCTAGCTAACCCGCAAAAGAAGAACTCACAATACACTAGACATGCTGAAATCATTATGTGAATGCATAAGGGAAAATGACTTAACACAAGACAAAGCCATATACATATGCAAAAGTGCAAGCTCAAATGGAGGCAAAAATGCTTCTTTTTGATTCAAGGTAAATTTTGGCAGGTCTCTGCCTTACAAGCTAGGAGATATCCTTCCCAAATGAGAAGTTACAGATATATATAGAGAGAGAAGAAGTAAAGGCAAGCTTTTTGTAAAAGACTTTGGTGCCTTTTTACAAGTGGCCCATGTGCGTTGAGAGCATTGGGAAGAGGAAGCCGCTGAAAGAGAATGTTGTGTTGGCTGCCAGTTTTGACTTTGGCATTTAAACATTAATGTGAAACCATGGGCCGTGCCTCTTTTTTTACAAACAAGACCGCTCCTTCAAGATATTCATGCGGTTTGTCTGCTCATCAATGCAAAGTGTGGAAAAATAGGCCGCATCTTCACTGTTTGCGCTCATTGATGACCACTTGGCAGAGGCTGTGTCAACCGCTGGAATAACTCCTTGTGCCGACACCTTCTTTTGCCATCTGGGCTATTTTGTTCATATCCATAATTTTGTCTCTTCCTGGCTATCTTTTCCTAGAATTTGAGCTCTTGGGGCTATCTTATCGTCCTTTGCTGGCTCCTTGGGCTCTTTCATTAGTAGGTCACTGAGTTCATTCTTAACTTTTGTCTTTTCCCAGCTTTGTCCTCTTCTGGCTTTGTCTTTTGTCATCTCTCTTGTCTTTTACTAGTCCTTTTTGGCTCCTTCCTCAGCGGTCTCTTCCCTTTAGCCTCAACCCCGTTGAATTTCCTCAAGTTCGCGCTCAAGCGTTTGAAGATCAATGGCTATTTCGTTGCCCTAAATTTGACATCTGCGGAGATGTCATTTGACGTCCGGTTCCAATGGCTAGTTCATGATGCTCAATTTGACGTCTGCAGGCCCGTCACCCCTTTGAATTCCTTCGGCTTTCTTTTCTTCGGCCTTTCTCTTGAAGTGTTCCCTCAAACTTTCTCTCGAAGGATATCTCTTTCTTCTTTTCTTCTGTCCGGGCCTTTGTCGTTGAAACCTCCCGAAGGGAAGGTGTCCCTTCGAGGCTTGGGGAAGGTCCTCCTTTTGGCAGCCGAGAGTCCCACGCAAGGGCACCTGCCCTTCGGGGTCCTTCAGGCTGCCTTGGTCTTGAAATCCTTCAGACATTTTGTCCGAAGGAAATCTTTCCTTTGTCTTTCCCGCTTGCTGCTTTCTGTCCGGCTTTTTCGTCGGGTGAATTCCTTCGGTCAAAATGTCTGAAAGAATTCGCTTTGTTCACTTTGCCGCGGGAACTTTTTCGAAAGAATTCCTTGCTCTTTACCTTGTGAATTTATTCAGACAAAATGTCCGAAAGAATTCCTTCAGACATTTTGCCTGAAGAAATTCAACCTTGTCTTATCTTTTGCCTTAGCATTTCCAAAGGAATACTCACCCTTTTGATTCCTCCGCAAGGGTTCCCTGTCCTACGCAAGGGTACTTTTGGGTTTGGAACTACCCTCCCCAGCCTGCTTGAAAAGTTTAGTTTGTGCTTGACTACCCTCTGCAAGGGCACTTGTCGTTTGGGCTTTGCAAGACCCACTTTAAAGCTTCCCATTGAACCAAACACTTTGAACCAAACTGATTGAACCAACTGTTTGAACCAACTGATTGAACCAAATGATTGAACCAAGCTATTGAACCAAGCGATTGAACCCAACGATTGAACCAACAATGGTTCAAAGTTCAAGTTCAAAGTTCATGTTCAAAGTTCATGTTGTTGAATTGGTTCATCCTCTTGCTAAAAGACTTGTGCAAACCAAATTTAAACTGGCTCAGAGCAGTGGGGAAGAACAAGATCAATTTTGGCATGTAGGACCAAAATGGTCAACATTAACAATAACACTGAATTTTATAAGGTTGAGTTGTTTCTAAGATTATATGAATTTAATTTTTTTTAAAGGAATGTCCCATATTCAAAATAGGAATATGATTCATGGGATTCAACTATCATCTTTTTAAATGAATAAGTTTAAAACATTGATTTTTAATAAACATAAGAAGGTTTAAATTTATTAATATTAAATTAATAATGGTTATTTTCTTTTATTGCTTTTTAATAACTTTAATTAAATTGTAAATAATAGGAGTAACCGACTGATTATATGAAACAGTTATTGACTTAAATTTTCATGTACCTTTCGAAGTTAAGGTAACCCATGCACTGGTCTTTCCTATAAAAAAGCCTAAAATGGGAGGGTTTTTCACTAAACCCTCTAATAACCTACATCATTGCTTAAACATTGACCAACAACTATGGTGTCTCTACATGCTTTGGTTTGATTTTTTTAAGGGCTTAGTTGTTTGTACTGGGTCATTCTCAAGAGATCTACAAATTCATGATTAAATTAGTCTTTAGGGAGTTTGGATTGATTTTTCCTCTATCTATGTATTGTGTGACTTTTTTTTGTTGGTAAAATGACTTTTTAATCCATCACATCGTAATTACTCAAATAAGGACAAATGGTATCCTTACCTCTTAAAAAGGTAATTCTGTTGAGAAAAATGTGACCACAACTAGAAGTCAGATTTTCCAAAAATATTTCTTCACACAGAATCACAAAAGGAAAGATTATTTTTTGGAAAGTTGCCTTGCATGGACTACAATGTCGAATATGCATAAAATGGGCTTGTTGAAGAGTAGTTGGATGTGTTGAAGCAAATGTTTAAAGCCAAATTCAAGAACCCCTAGTGTCTACCTAAGTAGGGCTTTCTGTAAATGACATTGAGATCATCAAAAGCTTTTAAATATGTGCACACAAGCTTTTAAATATGTGCACACCTCGATAGACATATATGAAAAACATGCATTGAAAACAGATTTTTATAATTATCCTTTATCTTTTTTATATTCCAAGGGCATCTAAGAAGAAATGTCATTATGCATGCCTATGTAGAGATTAATCAGTGAAAATGGTTAGCCTTAATAATTTATTCAGGAGGAAGTTGTGGCAGCCCTGACATACATATATTTAGAAACAACTTTTAATGATATCAAGATTACACAGTGCCATATGTAAAGAGCCAATTTACTGACTTGAGAAGAAATGTTAAATAGTAAATAAGAAGGATTTTAAAGTAAATGTAATGTATTTGAATCAATTGATATCTTTTTCATTTTAAGTTTGAGTAATGATAGGGATTAGGTGATGTATTGGTGATCATCGATAATTGAGTACTTTTAACATATGGTCATTTGCGTGACAAAATAGATTCTATGTTGGTGTGTCATAATATTGTGGTCACAGTCACGAAGTACACATAATTTAATATTCATTATAATTCTTTTTGTGGATTAAATGAATTACAAATTTCAACATTTTATATGAATATCTAAATAATATAAAATGAGACACATGGCAACCATCTGATAATCACACCCTCTTAAATTCAAAGAGATTATAGACAATTAAGGTGATCAGAATAAAGTTCATGGGCTTTATTATAACTATGTTTGATATTATTTGCATTTTATAACTCTGTGAATCTAATGACTTGGTTGGAAGGCCATATGTCTTGGTTTATGGTTTTATTCTATTCGATGATCATTTATATATTAATTGTTTTATTATATATACATGATCACTAGCTTTAGCTTTTGTTTGTGCAATGATGGATGCATGGAAATATGAAGTGGGAGTAGTAACTTAATAGAGCTAGGGACTTCCTTATTGCTTAATTTCATTCCCTAATTTTTGTGTCTTTGTAAGGGCATGACTATCAGAAATCTTACCCATTTAAGAAGTAGTTGTGGCAGCTCTGGTACACATGTATGTGTAATATTTACAAACAAATCATAGATTGAGATTTTTAATATAGTTGAGTATAAGAAATCATTTTTTTCATGGTTCTACAATGTTATATCTGCAAAGTGAATTTTTTGAGTTCAAATGAGATAAAAAATAGTAAACTAGAAAGATTTTGAAATAAATGTATTGTGTTTAAAGCTATTGATATCTTTTTAGTTTTAAGTTTGAATTATGATAATAATTAGTTAATGCACAAATGATCTTTAAAAATTGAGCACCTTATACAAATGGTTATATAAACGATAGATATATTTTATACCAACATATCGTAATCCTATGCTCTCATGGTTATAGAGTATACAGAGTCCAATGTTCACTATATTTCTTCCCTTGGACACTAGTAATGAGTTCACTGTCTTATGTGAAAATATAAATAACGCAAAATGAGACAACATTTATCTGACGGTCACGGCCGTGTGGAATTCCCAAAAATCAGAGAAACACAGTGGTCACAACAAAGGTTGTGGACTCTATTATAAACTGTGTTTTTATATAGGGGGTTTTATGACTCAGTGGGTCTACACTTTAATGGGGGCAACATTAATAAAGGAAATTCTATGACTTCATCATTCTGTGGTTGGTCGTTAAATGCCATATGATGTTTTTATATTGAAGTCTTTAATCTAAATATAAAGGTCACTATATTTTATCATTTGTGCCCATGTAAGTGTTGGACATTGATACTTATATAAAGTAGAACCAATATATCGAGGTGTTAGGAACTTCTCAAGCCATTATATAATACTTTTGAATTTTATGAGTTTGTGATAACGGAATTTATGGTTTTACTTAATTGTTTTGAATATTTTTATGCAATTCACTATGGCTATTTTATATTACGAAGTTATGTTATGATATTTATTCACAATTAATTTATTCTTAAACTCTTTACTGTGTTTGTTTAAGTTTGACTCGAGACTAAGATTCTAAAAAATGTCGGTAGCCCTGTCGACTGTTTCATCCTGTTCACATGCTTGCATCAACAATGTCCTCTTTTAATTATTTTTCTGCATCCAATGACATTGCAACACGTTGTTACCTCTGCTTGGTTTGTACACATGGAATTTACATGATGGTTTTAGCTAATTAAGAGCTGTGATTTCTTATCGTTTTTCACTTCACTACCTCCAATCAAAGTAGTCCACATGATCACATCCTATTTAACATATAATCACAAAGTTAACATAACCTTAGACTTTTAAAAAATTATATCGTATTTCACGACTTCAAAAAAATGCATCAACTTTAACAAGATTTGCCATTCCATCGCCTTGTTAACATAGCAATTACATTTTCATGTAGGCTTAGCCATTATCTATAGACAATATTGCGCCGTGCTTCCCAGCATATGGCAAAAACATGTCATTTTTTTCTATTTCAGGCCTGATACGCGCCTGACACGCATGTCTCAATACCTAAAGTGGAGAGCATTTATGGATAACATTCATTCTAAAACAAATATACCTTTCAAATTAATTGTTAGGAAGGCAGCCTGCAAGCATATTTCAAACAGAAAAAATTATTAAGAATAGACCTGCACCAACAGTCTATCTATAGGATATTGAATGGACAAGGAAAAAAAAACAGAAAGTTGATTAGGACATGAGTTCATGCTTACATAAGCATGATCACAAGTTGCACTGCCCAAGCGTAAAAACAAAACTCTTTCATAACACCATGAAGTACATCAAGTGGAAAAGGAAACAGAAGATTAGTATGTATGGGCCCATGTCAGGGCTTGATAGAATATTTAAAAGATTTTCTGCAAACAAAAGGTACTCATTATCACTTGAAAAAAGGAGAAATGACAGCAGAGATTGAATTGGATTGCTGTTCAAAGTCAGCAATGTTCGATGTTGCTATGCAATTTTGTATTGATTTGTGGGACATGTTACCATGATTTCTTACAGGTCTGATATGTCTTTAAAATTAATATCCTGTAAACAGCAGTACACAATATCAGATAAATCATAGAAAATTAACAGAATAGAAAGTCCTTGTATAGTACAGTGATGGTTTGTGACAGTAAAAGTAAGTGATATGTGCCTGAAGTTGACACCCATGGGCAGCTTTTGTTTTCGCCACTATAGTCAATAGGGCTTGTCTTGGAAAGGTAAATATAAGAGCTATTCTATTTTTTTTTGTTATGTGCGGTTGTTTAAGAGAGATTTTTAAGGCTTCCCTAATACAGAGATGTTGCTGTTCTTATCGTTTGGTCTGAAGTATAAAAAAACTTGGCGTCTTTCTTATGGATCTGACTGATGTGATCTTGTATTGGTATTTCTGCACATTAATTATTGAGAATAGGGAGGTGAAAATGATTGAGAATGCAACGAACGTATCTGACATGATCTCCAATAGAAGGGATGAATTGCTTTAGAAGGCTTAGGAGCTTACAATGCTCTGTTATGCAGAGGCTGTCCTGGTAATTTTGTTCTCCAGAGAAAAACTCTATCAGTACTTCAGCAACAGGTATTCTTGCATGCGCCCTAAATTAATTATAAAGAACTTATGTATGTTCATATCTTGAACTAATTATATGTGTAGTGCAAATGAATCAGCTAGAATAGTATGATTGGCATGCTTGTGAAATTTAATATATGTATTTTGGTTTTGATCGGTTTGGAGACAGGTATGCTAGTATCAGAAAACTAAAACAGGCTTACACAAACCAAAATTAAGTCATGATTGTTCTAGAAAATATTATATTATCAAACTCACAATGGGGTAAGTGCACAAAGTTGGGGGATAAAAAGGGGTTTATCTGTTGACATGATTTTTCTGAAATTTCATAAATCTAAATTTCTGTAGATAATTTGAGCTATCGACACTCCAAATTTGAAGATGGTGTAAGAACATAAATGTAGCATTTCGAGTCTAGTTTTGAACACACTAATTTTTTTTTTAAAAAATGGTTAAGTATATCTATGTCAAACATCTAAAATTTAAAGAGGAAGTCTTTTTTTTTTAACAAAATAGAGTAGATAGACCGCTGTGCGACGCACCATTTTTTTAGCAACATTTAATATTGTTTAAAACACTTAGTGAAACTTTCAATCAGATCTAGTTTGTGATCTATATTATTTTATATTTTTTCAATGAATACTTTTTTTTAATGAATTATGCAAGTAAATAGATCTTGAAACTAACCAAAAAAATGGATAGCCGCTTCTGCGACGTGCGTAACTACCTAAAAAAAACTAAAAAATCAATTTGTTTTATACAGGGATTAACAAAAGACAAATTACATGAACATGTATAGGCGTGTATGTTTGCGGCATGTATTAGGTTAAAAAAGGTATAGTTAGAAATCAACATAGTTTGAAACCTTAAATTAGTCCAAAAATTATAAAAATCATATTTTTGGAAAGAGGAGAACGTGCTCATCACGATGGTATTAAGTTTTTGAATTTTACCATTGAAATTCGTAGTGTATTTAGTGATTGAAGTTCAATTTTATTATTTTTTAATCAATACTCTCGAATTTGGCTGTAGATTGATAAGTCCAAGCATTTGGCTCAGGAATTCAAGCTATTTCCGAGCCAAAAGGCTTGATGTTTGAATTTAAATTCAAATAGCGTGATCGTGTTAATCACGTGATCACGTTATTAACCATGTTAGTAATATGATCACATTAATAAATAACACGATCGCATTATTTATTATAACACGATCGTGTTATTTATTCATAACACCCAAAATCCTATATTTGCTCTTGAGCTCAAATTTTATATATGTTCTTGATGTCCTTAATAGTGGTGTTCTTTCATATGATACGGGAAAGGTCCCTAACCTTGGATAGTGAATTAAGGTGTTGTGATATCACATTAGATTTCAAGATTATTATGGGCATTGTAATATGTTGACTTGACTACTTATAATTACTTGGTTTTAAGGTGTAACTCATTATACATTTTACGATATAACTAATTTTATCACGATATGTCATAAAATGCAATTTTAAACCCTGTTGTAATGTCCCTCTTCGTTTAATGTCACTTGAAGAGATTTTCTAATATTTTTATTCCCGAGATTAGAAATAAATCAAATTCAAGGGAATATGAGAATAATCAAATTGAGGGTAAAAACTATAGTCTGAAAAGTTTATTTAATTATTCTTTATGACTTAAAGTGGGCCCACCCTTTCACTAGGCGTTTCATACTAGTGATTAAATAAATTAAAAGTTGCCTAAGTCTTATTCTCAATAAAGGACAAGTTTTTGAAAGGATAAGATCGAGTAATTTTTGATGAAAGAAGAAAGTGGATTTTTCATTGAAGAATCGATTGCTTTAAAGCTGGGAAAAGATGCCAACTTTTATTGACAAAAAGGATCGACTTGTTTGAGAGGAGGATTAAGAGAAATCTATTGTTTTTTATTCTCTCAATGAGCTTTGATGGTTATGATATTCAGGACGAAACCCCTGAATTGATTGGGAAAAAAACCCCAGATCAATGGAAGTCATTAATGAAAGCATCTGAGATTCATGAGCTAATTCAAGTCATGAAATTGGTGAAGGCTATTGCTCTATGCAAAAGCAATCTTCAAACATTTTGGAGGATGTGTTATATTGGAAGCTAAATCGTTGCACTTTGGTGAAGGAAATGTGGTCGGCTGTCAAGGATTTATTATTAGTTGAGTCTCATGTTAGTTAGGGGACTGGTTCCTACACATATATATCTTGGAGGTCTTGCCCAAGTCAAGGCATGGCTTCTACAGAAGTTTTGGGTGCTTATCAGTAGTTTTATAATTCCATAATAGTCTATATGCTAGGTTCATGTTAGTCTCTTAAAATTATGCTATTTTGAATAAGTTTTCTGAGTGATTCATAAAGGGATGAAAGTGTAATGAAATTCAGAAAGACACTTGTTTATGAACTTTTCAATCTATAAAGTATTCCCTGTTCAAGTATTATTTTGGGTGGAATGTTTTTTATTTGGTATTAAAAAACTATCAGATAATTATTTTTTGCATAAACTCTCATATATTTGAGAAATTATATTTCAATGATATCAGAGGTGGTGATCTTGCCAGCCTGTTAGGGTTTCAGTATTGCATGTCAGTGATTTGATTCTATGCACTCCAGAGAGACAGCGCCACATAGGCATTTCACCTGAAGTAGTTCAGGACAGCAAGGAGTTGATAATAACACAACTGAAGTTGAGATGGGTGAGAGAAGAGATGAAATCCCATTGAGAGATTTAAATAATCAATTTGATAATTTCTTGACCACATTTTCCTAACAATAGCAGCAAATGCTACAATAGTTTTAGGATCATATGATTACAGCGATGGGTCAAATGAGAGTGGATCATGCTAGATCGAGTAGATCAAGCGGTGATCATAGCAGAAGTGATGCTGGTCATGAAAATTGAGATAGAGCAGCCTCTAATGTTGTTAGGATAACGAGCACAAGGTCAGATCAGCCTTTGTCTCCTATACTTGTGAGAAGACAAACCAGAGTTGGAGGATGAGACACACATCACTGATGATGGTATGGTGGCCTACGATGAATACAAAAATCTCCCACCTAATGTGACGTAATTAATTAATTTGAATCATTTTATGAATCAGTGGAAAGATAAAGCCAGGTTCAGACTGGAAAGGCAAGAAAGGGGACTCGGAAGATAAACCAATCAAGGCACTCAACGCAAGGAATACAAGGAAGCATTGAATGAGGTTCGTTTATCGACCTTCGATGGAAGCAGGAAAATAACTACTAGCACATGGGTGCATAAACTTGACACATTCCTGTCCTTGAAACCTATGGAGGAAGATAAGGCTATACAATTTACTACGATGCATTTAGAGGGTGTAGCATATGACTGGTGGTACCATGGGTTAGTCTCACAAGATCATGCCTTGATACACTCATACGAGGAGTTTATCAATAAATTGATTGCTCACTTTGACCGAAAGGATATTGAGGTTTATTATAGAGATTTGGCTCAGCTAGAGTAGATTGGTCATGTTGAGGCCTACATCAATGAAATCCAAAAAATTGCAATCATGGCCCTTGAGATGATTGAGAGGCGAGTTACTATGTTGTTTGTTGAAGGTTTGAGTGACAGATTGAAGGGTTTAGTGGGGGCTCATAATCCTAGTACTTTACATGATGCCATTGGCCTAGCCCTTGATTTGGAGGCTACACCCCCATCTAGCCTTGAAAGAAGGCTTTCTATGGATTTCAGCCAAAATAAAAAAGTTTCAATTAGCAAAAGAATATCTCACCAAAATTTGAACAAGAACTAAAAATGAACTACGTAGGAAAAAGTTATGCTTCACTTGCAAGGAGCCATGGGAGCCTAGCCACTGTTGCCTTGGGAAAGGCAAGGTTCACTTGATTGAGGTCTTTTCTGATGATGAAGAGCAGGATGATCAGGAGACTAGTACTGGAGATGACTGTGTGCAAGAGGAACAACCTCCACAGCTTGAGTTGGATGATTTTAGAATTAAGGAGACTCCTCAGAGCACCATAGCCTCATTATCTATAGTCCCTAGACTTCATCCATTCCATTTGAGAGGTGCCCTTAAGGGACAATGCATGGTCTGTTTGGTGGATAGTGGAGCCACGCACAATTTCATCGATGAGGGTCTAGTGGTGAAGCGTGGACTACAGGTCGAGGAGTTTTCAAGATTCAATGTGACTATAACAGACGGATTTCAATTAAGTTGCACTAGGATAGTTTCCCAGCTTAGCATCTAGATTGGAGATTACACCTTGACTGATAACTTCTATGTATTGGGTCTTGGTAATATTGATGCAGTTTTGGGTTTGTAGTGGTTGCAGTCACTTGTGAGGTACATGTAGGATTTCTGTAGAACGGAGTTAGAGTTTATGGGTGATGATAAAAAGATTGTGTTGAAGGCTATGCCTGACAGTGGTCCTCGAGTAGTGTCAGCCAAGAGGATGGAGGCTTTATTCAGACATGGATAGGTGGATTCGGTAGCATGGTGCTTTGTTTCTACCAAGCCTACCTCTGACAGTAAGCCACATTACCATGTTGACATCTAGATAGTGCTAGATAAGCATGGGGTAGTATTTGGAGACATTCCTCCATGTCGACCACCTGACCGTGGGTTTGATCACATCATTGAGCTTGAGGAAGGTGCTAAGCTAGTTATAACTATGCCCTATCAACACCCACACCATTTTAAGGAGGAGATTAAGAAGACAATCAAGGAACTTCTGAGCATGGGACACATCCAACCCAGTTCTAGTCTACATCGTCGGTTGTTCTAGCTAAAAAGGATGGGACTATGCGCATGTGCATAGACTACATGGTCTTGAATAAGAAAACCATAAAGAAAAAATATCCTATTCCCAAGATTGATGAGCTACTTGATGAGTTACACGGAGTTGTGTTCTTTTCCAAGATTGATCTTCGCTCAGGGTATTATCAGATACGAGTCTTAGAAGGTGTTCATAAAACTAGTTTTCGTTGTCACTACAAACATTTTAAATTCATGGTCATGCGATTTGGACTCACAAATGCAGTACCCACATTCCAGTCATGCATGAACCACACATTCTGTGAGCAGTTACAAAAATTTGTCTTGGTTATCTTCGATGACACTTTGATATATAACAGGGCGTGGGATGATTACCTAGATCATTTGGATGTAGTGTTGAGTATCATGAAGGCTCAATCACTTTACGTGAAAGCTTCCAAATGTGAGTTCAAGGATGACTAAGATACTTTATTTCAGATATGTGATTGGCGCTAATGGTGCGAAAGTACACCAAGAGAAAATACAGGGGATTTCGGACTGGCTGCCACCAAAGAACATATCAGAATTGAGAGGCTTCTTGGGTTTGTGCTCTTACTATAGGAAGTTTGTGAGGGGTTTCTCATAGTTGGCATCAATTTTGACCAATCTAACTAAGAAGGGTGCATTTCATTGGTCTAAAGAAGCATAGGTGACTTTTGATAAGCTCAAGGAAATCATGAGCTTGTGTACAGTTTTAGCATTGCCAGACTTTACACAGCTGTTTGTTTTGGAGTGTGATGCATCGAGTCAGGGAGTTGGTGCAGTTTTAATGTAGAATCGAAATCCGATTGCATTTGAGAGCTAAAAGTTGAGGGATACAGAGAGGCTATTTTCCACTTATGATAAGGAGATGCTAGCGATTATGCATGTGCTAGCTAAGTTTATGTAGTACATAGTAGGGACTAAATTCATGGTCAAAACTGATCACAACAGTCTCAAATATTTTCTTGAGAAGAAAGAATTGAATGAGCGATAACAAAAGTGGGTGAGAAAGATTTAGGCATATAACTTCGATGTGTACATCAAGGGGAAAAGAAACATTATTGTTGATGCTCTTTTCAGGAGACCAACACTTTGCTCTCTCACTGACATTTCAACGGATTAGAAATCTCATTTAGTGGCTAAATATACCAAAAATACTTCTGCCTATGATTTGATTGATGGTCAGGTATAAGATGATAGATATTCAGTAGTATGTGACATCATTTATTATAAGAACATAATTTATCTTGTACCAAGATCGAAGTTGAAGGCTAGGATTTTGAGGGCTATGCATGATACCCCTCTAACAGGACATCCAGGTTTCTTCAAAACTTATTTTCAGATTCGTGAGAAGTTCACCTAGAAGGGATTGAAATATGATGTATTGCAGCATGTTAGGGAGTGTCTGGTATGTCATCAAAATAAGGTAGAACACACATTTCTTGTAGGTCTTCTACAACCATTGCCGATACCTGAACAAAATTGGGAAGGAATATCCATGGACTTTATCACATTGCTGCCTTGTGTCCAAGGTAGAGATTACATATTTATAGTTGCAAATAGATTGACAAAATATGCTCATTTCTTTGGTATATCTACCGATTACTCTGTAGTTCAGGTGGCAGAATTATTCTTCAGAGAGGTGTTCAGGTTACATGGACTTCCCAAAATGATAGTCAGTGTTCGTGACAGTAGATTCTTAAGTATGTTATGGCATGAGTTGTTTCATTTGTCAGGTACAGAGTTGACACCCAACATAAGCCACCATCCTCAAACCGATGGTCAAACAGAGATAGTAAATAAATGGATTGAGGTATATTTTTGGAATTATGTGTTTGGACAGCAGCGTGCTTAGATCAAATGGTTGCATCTAGGTGAGTAATGTTACAATACCACCTACTACATGTTAATTAGCATGTCTTCTTTCAGATCCTTATATGGGTATGATGCCTTATCATTTGTAGATTTGGCCTTTGATGACAGTAAGGTTCCACAGGCCAAGGAGACAAAGCAAAATTATCAAGATATTCTCAAGGCATTGAAGGAGAATCTATAGCATGCGTAGAACCAACAGAAAATGTATGAAAATAGGCACTGAGTTGAGAGGTAATTTGAGATTGGAGACCTAGTTTTCTACGTTTGCAGCCATACCGATAATCCTTATTGAATAAAAGTGGTGCCAAAAAACTTAAGCCATGCTTTTATGGACCTTACAAGATATTGATGAGAATTAGTGAAGTTGCATATGAGTTGGAACTCCCTGAGGGCAGTAAGATTCATAATGTCTTACATGTTTCTTGCCTCAAGAAGGCATTGGGTCAGCAGGTTGTGGCATCTCCAGAGCTTCCTCCACTTGATGAAGGAAAATTGGTGTTAGTTCCTAAAGGTATTGTAGATTGGAGAGAACGAAAGCTAATAAATAAGGTATTCAGAGAACATCTGATCAAATGGAAGGATCTACCAGTTGAGGACGCAACATGGGAAGGGGAAGAGATTTTGCAGTACCCCAATTTGAGATTGCTAGAGGACCAACAATTTCATGAAGGGAGGATTGTAATGTCCCTCTTCATTTAATGTCACTTGAGATTTTCTAATCTTTTTATTCCTGAGATTAGAAATAAATCAAATTCAAGGGAATATGAGAATAATTAAATCGAGGGTAAAAAGCTATAGTCTAAAAAGTTTAATTATTCTTTATGACTTAAAGTGGGCCCACCCTTTCACTAGGCGTTTTATACTAGTGATTAAATAAATTAATATTTGCCTAAATCTTATTCTCAATAAAGGACGAGTTTTTGAAAGGATAAGATCGAGTGATTTTTGATGAAATAAAGTGGATTTTTCATTGAAGAATCGATTGCTTTAAATCTGGGAAAAGATGGCAACTTTTATTTATAAAAAGGATCGACTTGTTTGAGAGGAGGATTCAAAAAAATTTATTGTTTTTTATTCTCTCAACGAGCTTTGATGGTTATGATATTCAGGACGAAACTCCTAAATTGATTAGGACAAAAACCCAATATCAATGGAAGTCATTAATGGAAGCGTCTGAGATTCATGAGCTAATTCAAGGCATGAAATTGGTGAAGGTTATTGTGCTGCACAAAAGCATTCTTAAAACATTTTGGAGGACGTATTGTGCTAGAAGCTGAATTGTTGCACTTTAGTGAAAGAAACATGGTTTGCTATCAAGGATTTATTAGCAGCTGAGTCTCACATGAGTTAGGGGATTCGTTCGTTTTCCCAAGTCAAGGCATGGCTTCTACAGAACTTTTAGGTGCTTATCAGTAGTTCTCTAATTCCATAACAGTCTATATGCCAGCTTCATGTTAGTCTGTTAAAATTATGCTATTTTGAATAAGTGTTTTGAATGATTCATAAACGGATGAAAGTGTAATGAAATTCAAAAAGACACTCGTTTATGAACTTTTCAATGTATAAAGTATTCCCTATTCAAGTATTATTCTGTGTGCAACATTTTTTATTTGGTATTAAATAACTATCAGATAAAATTTCTTTTCATAAACTCTCATATATCCGGGAAAGTATATTTCACCTATGGACAAAACTTAGGCTTTGGAGTACCAATCTAGCTGTTTTCCACTTATGATAAGGAGATGCTAGCGATTATGCATGTGCTAGCTCAGTTCAGGCAGTACTTAGTAGGGACTAAATTTATGGTCAGAACTGATCACGACAGTTTCAAATATTTTCTTGAGCAGAAAGAATTGAATGAGCGATAACAAAAGTGGGTGGGAAAGATTCAGACATATGACTTCGATGTGGAGTGCATCAAGGGGAAAAAGAACATTATTGTTGATGCTCTTTCCAGGAGACCAACACTTTGCTCTCTCACTGAGATTTTAGCGGACAGGAAATCTCAATTAGTGGCTGAATATACCAAAAATACTTTTGCCTATGATTTGATTGATGGCTGGGTATAAGATGATAGATATTCAGTAGTTAGTGACATCATTTATTATAAGAACATAATTTATCTTGTACCAAGATCGAAGCTGAAGGCTAGGATTTTGAGGGCTGTACATGATACCTCTCTAAGAGGACATCTAGGTTTCTTCAAAACTTATTGTCAAATTTGTGAGAAGTTCACCTAGAAGGGATTGAAAGATGATGTGTTGCATCATGTTAGGGAGTGTCTGGGATGTCATTAGAACAAGGCAGAACAAACATTTCCTATAGGTCTTCTACAACCATTGCCAATACCTGAACAAAAGTCGGAAGGAATATCCATGGACTTTATCACATTGCTGCCTTGTGTCCAAGGTAGAGATTACATATTTGTAGTTGCATATAGATTGACAAAATATGATCATTTTTTTGCTATATCTACCGATTACCCTGTAGTTCAGGTGGCAGAATTATTCTTCAGAGAGGTGTTCAGGTTACACGGACTTCCCAAAACGATTATCAGTGTTCGTGATAGTAGATTCTTAAGTATGTTATGGCAAGAGTTGTTTCATTTGTCAAGTACAGAGTTGACACCCAACATAAGCCACCATCCTCAAACCGATGGTCAGACAGAGATAGTAAATAAATGGATTGAGGGACATTTTTGGAATTATGTGTCAGGGTAGCAGCTTGCTTGGATCAGATGGTTGCATCTAGGTGAGTATTGTTACAATACCACCTACTACATGTTAGTTAGCATGTCTTCTTTCAGATCCTTATATGGGTATGATGCCTTATCATTTGTAGATTTGGCTTTTGATGACAGTAAGGTCCCACAGGCCAAGGAGACAATGCAAAATTATCAAGATATTCTCAAGGCATTGAAGGAGAATCTACAGCATGCGTAGAACCAACATAAAATGTATGCAGATAGGCACTAAGTTGAGAGGTCATTTGAGATTGGAGACATGGTTTTTCTACATTTGCAGCCATACCGGTAATCCTTATTGAATAAAAGTGGTGCATAAAAACTTAAGCCATGCTTTTATGGACCTTATAGGATATTGAGGAGAATTGGTGAAGTTGCATATGAGTTGGAACTCCCTGAGGGCAGTAAGATTCACAATGTCTTCCATGTTTCTTGCCTCAAGAAGGCATTGGGTTAGCAGGGTGTGGCATCTCCAGAGCTTCCTCCACTTGATAAAGAAGGAAAATTGGTGTTAGTTCTTGAAGGTATTGCAGATTGGATAAAAAAGAAGCTAATAAATAAGGTATTCGAAGAACGTCTGATCAAATGGAAGGATCTACCAATTGAGGATGCAACATGGGAAGGGGAAGAGATTTTGTAGCACCCAAATTTGAGATTGCTAGAGGACCAACAATCTTAGGAAGTGAGGACTGTAATGTCCCTCTTCGTTTAATGTCACTTGAGATTTTCTAATCTTTTTAATCTCGAGATTAGAAATAAATCAAATTTAAGGGAATATGAGAATAATTAAATCTAGGGTAAAAATCTATAGTCTGAAAATTTTATTTAATTATTCTTTATGACTTAAAGTGGGCCCACCCTTTCACTAGGTGTTTCATACTAGTGATTAAATAAATTACAATTTGCCTAAATCTTATTCTCAATAAAGGACGAGTTCTTGAAAGGATAAGATCGAGTGATTTTTGATGAAAGAAGAAAGTGGATTTTTCATTGAAGAATTGATTGCTTTAAACTTGGGAAAAGATGGCAACTTTCATTTATAAAAAGGATCGACTTGTTTGAGAGGAGGATTCAGAAAAATTTATTGTTTTTTATTCTCTCAACGAGCTTTGATGGTTATGATATTTAGGATGAAACCCCTGAATTGATTAGGATGAAAACCCAAGACCAATGGAAGTCATTAATGGAAGCGTTTGAGATTCATGAGCTAATTCAAGGCATGAAATTGGTGAAGGTTATTGTGCTGCACAAAAGCAATCTAAAAACATTTTGGAGGACGTGTTGTGCTGGAAGCTGAATCGTTGCACTTAAGTGAAGGAAAAATGGTCGGCTATTAAGGATTTATTATCATCTGAGTCTCACGTGAGTTAGGGGACTGGTTCCTATGTGTATATATCCTAGAGGTCTTCCCCAATTCAAGGCATGGCTTTTATAGAAGTTTTGGGTGCTTATCAGTAGTTCTATAATTCCATAACAGTCTATATGCCAAGTTCATGTTAGTCTGTTAAAATTATGCTATTTTGAATAAGTTTTCAGAATGATTCATAAAGGGATGAAAGTGTAATGAAATTCGAAAAGACACTTGTTTATGAACTTTTCAATCTATAAAGTATTCCCTATTCAAGTATTATTCTGTGTACAACAGTTTTTATTTAGTATTAAATAACTATCAGATAAAATTTCTTTGCATAAACTCTCATATATCTGGGAAAGTATATTTCACCTATGGACAAAACTTAGCCTTTGGATTACCAATCTAGCTGTGTATTTGAAGTAAATTGGGTGTATTTTGAGCATCTTGATCCTAATTGCATGACTATAAAATGTGATTTGAGTGTTGATCAGCTCCAATTTCATTAGCTCGATTGAAGCAAAGAACATTAGTTATTTATATGCAAGTTCTAAATGTATAGAATGTGGTTTTGAGCTCAATAAACTTGAAGTCATCAGCTAATGAATGTAAATGTTTATTAGTTCAAATGTAGAGGTAATTAGGGTCAAAATGAGCCACATAAACCTATTTTATATCGTATATGATATGATTTAGAGTGAAATAAATCCTAAGGTCATGTCATATATAATTAACCAAAGAGTTGATTCATTTAATCGAGAAGGCATTTGAAGCCAATTTGAACCCCTTCAAGAGCAAGATATGATTTGGGGCAAACTTAAGTTCGATCATGAATTGATCCAATTAGTCAATTTGTGCAATTAGGGGTGTGATTTAGGCAAAATTGAGCCCCTAAACCAAATTTATGGCTTAATCAAGTGTATAATGTATACATGTATGTCTTAACTGACCTGACTTTTATCATAAATGCAAACATGAAGGTAATTGTCACAAATAAGTGAATAAGCAACTCAATTTTTTTTCAATTATCTTAGTGATTGGACCTTATATCTGATATCTTAAACTCTAAACCATGTACCATTTAACTTAAAAACTAAACCCTATGCCATTTACCTTAAACTCTAAGGCAGAAGCCCTAAACCCCAAACCCTTTAAATTGTAGACCTTAAACCCTAAACTAATAAATTTAATCTCAATTAACATCCTTTATATATTAAGAATTAGGTTCACAGGGATGAACTTGGTCAAAATCATATCACTTATTACCACAATTGACTTAATTGGCTCAATTTGTGATGATGTGGGGGTTAATAGATCTCAAAATCACATTCTTTACTCACATATCTATGTTCAAGGAGATCAAATTTGCCCTAATCACCTTCACGATTGTACCTTATATACCCTAAACCCTAATCCCTAAAGTTCCAAATCCCTAAACTCTAAACCATAAATATAAACTCTTTAAACCCTGAACCAATCATTTTAGCCCAAATTGACAGCATTTAGACTAATAATTAAGTTTAAAGGGCTCATTTTGGCCTCAATCATATGACTGATTACCCCATTTGACTAATTCACTCAATCTAAATGATGACATGTGGTATAATGACAACCCAAAAACACATTCTATAATCACAAATGGCTCAAAGTGATTCAAATTATCCTCAACTATCTTTGTAATTGACCTTGTGTACCCTAAACCATAAATACATTAAAATCTAAGCCCTAAACCATAAGCCCTAAACACTATACTCTAAATTATAAACCATAAACTTTCCCTATGTACCTATCGATTTAGTCCCAATTAACATCCTTTGTAGTAAAAATTAGGATCACATGGCATAGAGCAATTAGACCTTATATACACCCTTAAACCTAAACCATATGTCCTAATCCCTATTCTTTAAACCCTAAAATATAAATTGTAAGGCCTATGCCCTAATGTCCTAATCCCTAAACCCTATACACTAATGCCTTAATCGCTAATCCCTAATCTATATTAAGTATAACGTAATCACGTTATTCTTAATATAGAAAAAATTTGCTTCTCAACGTCTATGTTTAACCCAAACCAAGTATTAAGAATAACGTGATAATATTATTTTATAATGCAATCACATTATTATTAATATAGACAAACCTCACTTTTCAATGTTTATTTTTAACCCAAATCAAGAACTATGTTCCCGCAAACATTCTCTGTGGGACCTGCGAGACCTATGTACTTTTGACTCCACCTTTGAAAAGCTATCAATTGTCCTTAATAGGTGATGGATCAAGTTCGAAGAAGAGGAAGATGTTGAAGAACAAAACATCGGAGGAATTAGAAGAGTTGAGAAACACTAGATACGAATGCAAAAACATCATGGTAGATAAGGTACAAACTTTGTGGTTTTTGCGCTCTTATCTCCCTTTTATCACCCACTTTTGCATGAAAATTATTTTAAGTGTTCAAGGTGATTTTGAGGATAGAATAGGTTTGTGATATTTTCAAATATCAGTTGTCAAAAATTATTTGGAGGCCTAACACCCTTAAGGAACAGGCCTAAAAAGCAATAAAATGTCAAGAGTGAGGTGTTGAAGGTGTTGAATGATTGGGGTGTTGAAGGATCAGAAACCAGTCTCAAGAATGTGCATTAGGCCTATTAGGCTAAATAGCCCTTAATGGGAAAAAGTGCAAGAAAGTGTAAAGGAGTGTGGAGGCCTTTGAAAGTAGATTGAGTGGGCTGAATGAAGGTCAGTTAGGTGGATATAAGATATAGAGGAAGTGTTCTTGAAAGTATTAAATAAGAGGAAGGCATCTAGGCATAACCAAGCCAAGGGAATTTATAGTGAGGGAGTGTGAAGAGTGAATGATAAAAGGGGCAGGTTGGAGGATAGTAAAGGTCATGCAGGAGCATTACTAAATACATGTAGAATCTATGTTTACAATAGTCTTAGCTATGTTTTTGGCCTGCAAAAATGCTAAGTAAATCTGAAGTAAGGGTTTCATGAGTAAAACACCTCTAAAACTCAAACAATTGAACAATAAGGTCTAAAAATTTGTGAACAATTGGAGAGTGGATCTTATAACTTAGTCCAAGTATCATTGGGTTGACAAGAGGTTTGAAATTGCAGGTACAAAGGAGTATTTTTATGTAAACCTGTAGAAGATCAATTTTAAGAAAGTTTTGCATAAGGTAGGATGAGTTTTTAGTTGATTTGAGTTCTATAATTTTGGGTAAGGGTTAGAACATGTTATAATTTATAAAAGACTACTAAAATATAATTTTTAAGAGCTACAAACTCTATTTTGAGAAATTGAACTATGGGAGCAATAACTAGGTCTAGAGATCAAGAAACTTAAAAAGATAGAGTTTGAAAATAAAAACTCAATTTCTTAGAGACCTATAGTTGGTTGATTTCTTGTAAGTTTTGACATATACATAAATCCTTGAGTTTTCTAAGATCTATCCAAAGTGTTTTAAATAATAATTGTTTAAAGGAGAGTAGATCTGAGAGATTGTTGACTAGTTAAGAGCAAACCTAATGAGTAATTGACTAGCTTAAAAAGAAGATTGTTTTGAGGGTGGATTTTGAATCGAGTTGAGAACAAGAGTGGATAAGTTAGGTTGGAATTCTTCATGATCTTAGAGCATATGAATAGGACTTTCATAGCCTTCTTAAACATAGAAGAGTAAACTGTGCATTAGGTGGTATTAGGGGATGAGGAAGGGTTTTCACCAAAGATGAATCATTGTATCATGAGTGAATATTTTGGTTCAAGTCAGTAAGTTTGCCTTTTCTCAGACTAAAGACATTATAGTCAAGGTTAGATAGAAGTTCGTATTGTAAGTTTAACGAAGATAAATCTGCAAAAAGGAAGAAGTAGACCATGTACATGGTCACCAAAAGGAGTTGAGTTCAGAAGAGGTATTGATAGAGATTACTCGAGAGGTGAGGGAAAATATAAAGGAATAAGAATCATACAATAAAAAACATATAAGTAGTAGGCCTAGATTAAAAAAAGCTAGTCAAAAAGGCATTAAAGCTAGGTGAAGGTGAAAGTTCAGGTAACTTGGAGGTATAGGTATCCAAGTGAGAAATTTGTATGGATTTATGAATGATTTTATGTCTCTACATTATACTAGTATAAACATGATTGGGTATGGTCCTTAAGTGAAATCAAATTGTGTTAATGCTCAATTGAAAATTTGTAAATGGGTGATGAAAAATGCAAAATAGATAAGCGTGTCTTTAGTCATTTCCACCACACAATCAAATAAAAACTTTAATTTAAAAAAATATGGGAGATCAGAGATTTATAGCATTGAAAAGAACAAATTTTTAATCTTCAAATGTGTACAATATTAATTACGTGATCCAATAGATAATAGTTTGAAAGATCAAAACAACACTATACAATAACATTTTAAATTAAAATTGAATATAAATTAGATAGATTAACATAATTCAGATAAAAACTCTCAAAAAATCATATAGGCACATGTATAATGTCAATAATACATAGATTACCATGATAGGCATATAAAAAATTACAACATCTACCAACATAGTATCTAATGTCGGGTGAATGTCATATACGCGTATAGAATGCCAAAAATGCATACATTGTCATATAGGCATACAAAAAAGCACATCTCATGTAAGACATCCTAATCATCAAATAGATTTTCTTTCTTTACCTTACTCAAAGAAGATTCTTCTTATGATGCCCTGCTAGTAGATGGATATCCCTCTAATGCTTTGGATTGCTCCAAGGTCCGACTGTGAGTTCTATGCTTATAGCTCATTTGCAGCTGAACCTATTCAAATACAAATATTATTACAAAATTAACATAAAATGCATTCAACTAATTGTTAATAAATTAATTTTAAATTAGAATAAAAAAATCATTTAATCATACACTTACTATAAGCTCACGATCCTATTCAATCTATTTTTGACATTCAATCGAGTCAGTGGCAGGGTCAACTATTCAAATAGATATCTAAAATAAGAAAGAAACATGAGAAGTTGCCCTATTAATCATCTGAATGGGATTATCAGATGTCATGGGATAACCTTGCATACACATTACATTAACATAAGTTATATTTGCTCCAAGTATGTAGTAAAATTATTAGAACAAGTCAATTTTTACAATTCAAAATTACAAATTAATATATACCTCTGTCAGCACCTATGCGGATGACATTGCTATAGGATTGCCTATGTTTGTCTCGACTCGTAGTGATGGAGTGTTTACTTGATCCATCAACTGAATGTAAATAAGGTCTCACTTACTTTTTTATAAAGTATCAAAGATATATATGTCAAGTTTTTCTCTTTTATTAAACTAAGAGTTTATTTAATAGTATTGTACTTGAATTTTGAGATCTTTGATAGATAAATTTAACTTAAACTTACAAGGCAAATATACATAGACTAAATGTACATAAAGCATAAGATTAACTCAAAAATTTACCTCTGTATAAGTAAAAGTTGTCGTCCTAACAAAGACAGATGCAATAGTGGATGGGCCAACAACTGGATCCAAAAATGTAAATAATGGTTGTATCAAATTAAATGCTACAAATGTCGACTGTGTTGATGAAGGCACCATCACCTCTTGGTACATAAAAAATGACATATTATTTAATTCTATATAAATTAATTGTTAGCTAATTTAAATTTGTAAATATAACTTAAATTTAACATCACATTTATATAAAATATCCCTGCATCTATGTAGTGGTTAATGTTTACACACTAAATGTGCATGCCAAAAAATCATCACTCATAAGTATATTATCCAATCCCTTTGAAACCCCAATGTCTTCATCATCAGAAGGTCCAGTGCATATAGATCCACAAGATTTGCAAGGGTGGGGTTAGATATGCACACTAAGTGGTGTATCTCTAGCATTGGTCTGTGAGAGCCTATTTGTATGCTGAATGAGCGTATCTGTGAGTGAACTAAGTGCAAACAGAGTGTTGATCTTCATGACCTATTAAATTACAGAGGGGATATCAAGTTCAAGTGGCTTTTGGATATGGATCCTATGCTGAGCCTTTTCCTGCACCTGGTCAATCCTATGTTGAGCCTTTCCCTTGACCCTAAAACTCATTATAATCAAAATAGTTTTGAATCTCATTAAGGACAAACTCATACTAGAGTTTCCTCAAAAAATACAATGGGTCCTCATGGTTGTTACACAGTGGATAATCAAATACCATCCACCATCGGTCTAAGAAAATGGTTAGGATTAATTTATGTTGATAGCAATGGATTGGAAAATGTTTAGCAGTTACTAGAAAATGGTGCATTGGTTATTGGGTCATTGAATAAGGCACAAATGGAGGCTTTTGATATGTTTTTATTCTTGATCTCATGTGCTGACAATTTTTTAGCATAATAAGCCCTACAACTATCTTGATATGAAGCCCATCTGTTAATTTGACTCATTATAGAGTTAATTTTACTTAATAATGTTTATAGGAAATCGGCTAGATAGGTGTGGTGAGTGGTGGTGGAAGTGGGATCCCTCATTCTCTCAATTTATTCTTCAATTGTAATGTTTTTCTACAATGTGGTCAACTAAACTGTCCTAACTGTCTGGGGAATTTTGTGGAACTTTAGGAGGGTTAGGAAGAGGAACAAGAAGGTTAGGTGGAGGGTTAGGTAGAGGAACAGGGGGTTATTAAAATTTTGCATTCGAGTTTGGTTTTTTTAGTGATACAGGGAACATGATCGCGTTATTAACATTATCGCATTACTTGTTTTAATTAACATGATCATGTTATTATTTTAAATAACATGATTGCATTGTGGCTCGGTAATTACTGAGTCATAATTTAAATAATGATCATGATCTCGTTATTAACATGATCATGTTATTGTTTTAAATAATGCGATTGCATTATTTTAATAATGTGATCACATTATTTCAATAACACGATCACGTTATTTGAATATTATGATCATATTATTTCAATAACATGATCGTGTTATCTCAATAACACGATTGTGTTATTTCAATGACGCGATCGTGTTATTTCAATGACGCGATTGTGTTATTGAATTCCTTGATTGCATTATGAGAAATGTTCATGGAATTGTCTCCCAACTTTGTGCACATACCCAATGGGAGCATGGAGAAGATTTAGTTCAATAACACGATTGTGCTATTTCAATGAAGCGATTGTGTTATTGAATTCCTCGATTGCATAATGAGAAATGTTCATGGAATTGTCTCCCAACTTTGTGCACATACCCAATGGAAGCATGGAGAAGATTTAGTATTGGAAATTCAATGAATTATTACTTTGGGAACGATAGAAATGATCTTATAAGATATATTTATGAGATTTCATTATGAAACTCACAGCAAAAAAAACTCTCTGTTGGATATCCTTATATTTTCTATTCCCATGAGTATGGAGAAGATATAGTATTAGGACTGCAATGTGTTATTGCACTAGGAACGATAGAGCTGGTCTTCTAGAATATACTTATGTGATTTCACATTAGAGGGAAAGACGTTCAAATTTTTGAGATTGCAAAAAAAATATCCATAGATGGTGGGTTCCTATTACATGCGAAAAGTTGCTGAAAAATGATGTTTTGGATTTGTGACAAAATTATTTTCATTATTGGCTCATCAACCACATGTATCAAAACTACTAAATATTCAGTTTATTAGTGATAAACACTCAGTTGTATTTGAAATTTCAAAGCCGAATCTTCCACCCATAGAGATATGATAATGCCATTTAATTTGTACCAAGTATCCATCCACCAAACATCAAGTCTTACACAAACTTATATGTGCAGAACGGTTAGAGTGATTGAATGGTTTAGGAGATGGTAGAAGTGGGCATTATTTATCATAGTCAAGGTGTATATTCTTTTTTAGTAGTGATAGTGATGGTGCATAAGAAAGATAAAATTGGTACATGTATTTGTACTATTGTAATTATATAAGTTTATTATAAAAGATAATTTTTTTATACCTATAATTGATGAGTTTCAAAATAAGGTAAATGAAGTTATTTTCTTTACTAAACTAGATATCAGATTAAGTTATCATCATATCAAAATTAAAAAAACTGATATTAATAAAATTGTATTTTGAACACATAAATTCCAATATAAGTTTTTTTGTTATGTCTTCTAGTCTCATATATGTTAAACTTTTACATTTCCAAGTTTGATGAATTATACATTCAAATATTTTTTTTAAAAAGCTTGTCTTTACATATTATTTAATGATATACTCATCTACAAGCTTGTCTTTACATGTTATTTAATGATATACTCATCTAAAACAAAATATGGGAAGAAGATTCATACTATGTTGATCATGGCTAACAAATTTTAAAGAAATATCAAGTATATGGAAGCCTTCTAAGTGTGATTTTAGAGTCAAGAAGGTAGATTATTGGGACTTCGTGATATGAAAACATATTCTTTTGATGGTATTGAAGCTGCTGGGAAAGGTTACACATGGTACTGAGCACTGCCATTATAGCATGAGTCATTTAAAGGCACAAATCTCCCTAAATCACACCCAGGGTTTAACCTTAGAATGATAGATCTATGAATGTTTTTCACAAAACCTTGTGGATATAACTCATACACATCATACATACAAATAAACATAATAACTAAAAGCAATCTTATGAAAATATATAAATATAATATTAAATATATTAAACTTTGGTGGTGAAAATGGGAATAACATGAACAAGTTTACCATACATGTACACTAAGTTTTCAGAAGTTTGAGAAATTTAAATAACCAAGGGTTTGAGAGCTAGAAGCATGCCATAAAATTAGTCCTAGAAAATATGAGGTGATTGAGATTCAACATAATATGAAGTAATATTATGAATAGATTTAACAATAAGATGTGTAAGATAATGTGGGTTCACAAAAATATAATAAATAAATGAATTTTATTTAATAAAATATTGTTAACACATGTAAAATACAATAATAATGTTTAATTAATTAATGGAACAACAATATAATAAATATATGTAGAAATGAGATATATTGATGTAAAATATTAACGCTTAAATTTAAATATGTTATAAACACATAATCAACATTGAGACAATTACAACTTAAAAAATTGGCTCTGATTGAGGAGTTCATGCCTCGGTCTAAACAATACTTGGACAATAGTGTAGAATCCAAACAAAATGTTTAAAATTGAAATCTGGCTTCTAGGTTTTTCTCACTTGATTTCACTATTTACTTCCCTATTCTAAGACCACACATCGTGACTTTGGTTTACTTCAAAAGTTGATCGATCATGCCTCGGTCTAAACAATACTTGGACCATAGTGTAGAATCCAAACAAAATGTTTGAATTGAAATCTGGCTTCTAGGTTTTTCTCACTTGATTTTAGAGCTCATTACTAGTAAAACCATTCTCTAAGTTTTTCTCACTTGACTTACTTATGTTTATAAAGAAGACTCGTAAATCCATTCTCTAAGTGCGATAATCAATCAAGGTAATATCAAATTTATACCTAAAGTTATGGATTCAGAGCTCATTACTAGTTGGTGGCCTATCACCTTGCTAAATGTCTCTTATAAAAGTCTTGCTAAAGATTTTGCCAATCATCTTTGTCTAATTATCCCTACACTTGTTAGACCATAGTAAACGAGTTTTATTTGATGTTGGTATATTATTGAAAACCTTATAGCGGTTTGGGAAAGAATAGAATGGCCCACAACTTCGTATCAGAGAACCATTTTCCTCAAATTGGACTTCAATAGAGCCTATGATTGAATTGAATGGCCTTTTTCTCATGGCCATGCTAAAGTCTCTTGGTTTTGGCCAATTTTTTATCTTAACAGTCCAAACCTTATTAACAGATCCACTTTTGCCTACGTGACTATTAATGGTCTCAAATATGATAGCATTTGCCTACATCGTTCCATCTGACAAGGTTCCCCTCTTGCTCTATCTTTGTATATCCTTTCCATGAAGGCTTTAGGGATCATTACCAAGTGGTGGCCTATAACTTTGCTAATTTTCTCTTATAAAATTCTTGCTAAAGATCTTGCCAATCATCTTATCTAATTCTCCCTGTACTTGTTAGACCAGAGTAAACGAGATTTATTTAAGGTTGGTATATTCTTGAAAACCTTATAGCAGTCTAGGAAGGAATAGAATGGCCCATAACTTCATATCATAGAACCATTTTCCTCAAATTGGACTTCAATAGAGCCTATTATTGAATTGAATGGCCTTTTTATCATGGCCATGCCAAAGTCTCTTGGTTTTGGCCAATTTTTTATCTTAGCAGTCCAAACCTTATTAACAGATCCATTTCTACCTGTGTGACTATTAAGGTCTCAAATATGATAGCATTTCCCTACATCGCTCCATCCAACAAGGTTGGCCTCTTGTTCTATCTTTGAATGTCCTTTGCACAAAGGCTTTAGGATATCTTCTTGCCTCTAGCATTGAGCAAGGTCTTGTTTGGGGTAATAATCATAAATGCTCTATAAAAGTTGAAATCAAATGTGGTGATTTCTAGACTTTTGAGATTGGAGAGAAGAGGCATATGTGAATTATGGAGTGAAGGAAAGGGTGTGTACCCAGTGGATGGATTGAAGAGTATAGTAGGTTGATGACTATGTGTATGACATGTAGGTCATATTTTTGATGTCAAGGACGGTGCTCTTGTAGAATTGAAAACAAAGGTGGTTAGAAGGATTTGATCATCTTAGGGGTAGATGTTCCTTGTGAGATAGGTGTTTCACTAAATCCGATCAGGACTTAACCAAAAAGTGGTTAGGACTTGATCATCTTAGATATAGGTGCTCCTTGTGGAACAGGTGTATCACTAAATTTTAGTTAGAAGGACTTGACCAATCTCATATTTACATACTTCTTATAAAACAAGTAGTCCATGTGTTTGCAGGGTTGAGAGTGGGTTTTATTCCCCAAGAGGGTTTCCCACATAGATCTTGTGTTGTGTGTATGATCTTGCATTATATTTGATTCATTGTTATGATTGACTTGTATATTCTATAAATTCTTGTGGTAATTGAATAAGGGTTCAAAATCATTGGAATTGAAGTTGAAATTATTTGTCATCTTTGATTTATCCCCTCTCTCAGTGATTGTACCTCTCACAATTGGTATCAGAGCAAGTCCTTGTAGGTTTAACCACTTTAAGGCGATCAAAGGTACAATAGTTGACAAAGAGGTTGTGGCTTGTCTTCAAGACAAACTAATATGTGCTTTATCAAACGTCAATGTTAGTATGGATGATGTGAAGACACAAGTGAAAGATCTAGAAGCACTAGTCAAGAATTTGCATGTCATGATGGATAAAGGTCTCAACCAAAGGGTGGAATAATTGGAAAATAAAGTCATGACTTACTCATATGTGCTCTTATCCAATGATAAAAGGGATTTTGTCTCCACCAAAAGGGTCAAGAATGAAAATTCATGGATTAGTAATGATCAAGAGAAAGGAAAGTAAAATATGAATAATGTCTTCAATGGGTATTGCTTCTCCTACAATCAATTTGGTCATAGATATTGTGATTTCTCTCCAAAGATTAAAAGGAAGCTCATATGCTACAATTGTAACCAACAAGGTCATATAGCCAAGAACTACAAAATAGATTTTCGGAAAAAAGATATACAAGTCATTGACACCAACAAATAGTTCAAAGAGACTGAGTCTAAGATTGAAGAAGAAAAGAAGAAGAATTCAAGTGGTCCACCAAAGGAAGAGTCAATGTTTGTTCAAGCAACCTTGCATACTCAAGAGGATGGGAACAAAATATGGTTCGTAGACAGTGGATGCTTCAATCATATGACAAGAGATAAGAGCAAGTTTATCTCTCTTAGGAAGACCAACCTAGGTTCAGTGAGATTCGGTGACAATAAATTTGCTAACATAGTTGGCAAAGGTACTGTGAGTTTGGACAATGGTCATACTAGGATTGAGAATGTCTTATATGTAGAAGGTTTGAAACATAATCTTTTAAGTGTGAGTCAAATGTGTAAGCAAGGAAATATTATAACTTTTCATAATGATGTATGTGAAATAAGAAAGACTGACATATTAGTTGCAAATGTTTATAAAATAGATAACAACATTTATGTATTGCATGAATCCAAGGAGTGATTCATGAGTCAATTGGAAGAAAGCTAGCTTTGGCATAGAAGGCTTGGACATATATATTTTGATAATATGGTAAAGATCAGTTTAAATGGGTTGGTAAGGCATATGCCAAGATTTCTACGATTATTTATTCTCTTTGTGAGGCATGTCTTCATAGAAAGCAGACCAAAAGAAAATACAAATCCAAGGAATTCTCCACTACAAAGCCATTAAAGTTGATCCTCATTAATCTATGTGGACCTATGAGAACTCAAAGTATTCAAGGTAATAGCTACTTCATGCTTCTCATTGATGATTTTACTAGGATGACTTGGATATTTTTTCTTAAAGCAAAATCAGAAGCTTTTATAAGATTTATGACATTCAAAGCATTTATGAAAAATGATAAAGGGTCAAAGGTCAAGTGTGCAACTTCAGACAGAGGTGAGTTTTGGTATCATGAATTTGATGATTTTTGTGAAAAACGAGGGATAAGGACACAATATTCTGTTGCTAGAACACCACAACAAAATGGTGTTGTTGAAATAAAGAATATGACTGTTTAAGATATGAGTAGAACCATGCTTGAAGATTCCACATTATCAGATGGTTATTGGGAAGAGGCAGCTAACATTTTAATTTACGTCCTAAACAAATGTCAAATTAGAGTAAATGGTGATAAGACTCCTTATGAGTTATGAAAGAATAGAGCAGTTAATGTCAAACATTTTAGAGTGTTTGGGAGCAGGTGCTTCATCAAAAGAGATGAAGAGAATCTTGGCAAATTTGATTCAAAGTCTAATGAGGACATCTTCTTAGGTTACTCTTCTATTAGTATTGCCTATAGGTTCTTCAACAAGAGACTTCACAAGATTGTTGAAAATTCAAATATAAGGATAGATGAGACAAGTAGAGTTAAGAAGAATTCTATTGCAAACAATGATGAGTTATCTATTCAAACAAATAATGAAGATGAAGAGGAGGAAGAAAGATAAGACTCTAAAGCTCCATCTAGAAGAATTCAAAAAGATTATTCTGTTGAGTGAATAGTTTGTCACCAGCTAACTAATGGGCAAAATAAGTTGTTTTAACTACAGCGTAGGGAGATTGGTCGGCCAAATGTGCAAGTTTACCACATCAAAAGGGGACAAATCTCTCCTCTCATGAAGGGGAGGTTTCTTATAAATATGAGGCGCTATATACTATATATATAAGCAGAAAATAACACTCAGGGGTAGGACAACACCATCCATCTCTCTTTTTTCAGAGATGATGTTCACAGATCAAAGGAGAAATCTTGGGTAATTGTTGAAGGCATTTCTCTTCTTTCAGAAATGATGTTCAGAAAACCAGAGGAAGACTTTTTGGGTAATAAAAGTAACTGGAATATGGCGCTGTAACATGCAGAATGAGGTGTAGCACAAAGTCTCCCCCTCAACTGCCAAAGAGTGAAATATGAAGGATAATGGGGGCACAAAGTTATCCCAAGATCCTTTAAACAGAAACAGAAAATAAACACACTAAAGATAATTGTGGCAGCACAAAGGCTCTCCACAGTCGGCTTCAGGACACCTTCCTGATTACTTTCACTAGTTCTGCTTGTTAAATTAAATGGACAAGAATGCTTCTAGGAAACAGACATAAGAACAATTTCTTTAATAACACAAGCTATTCCAGCACAAAGTCTAAAAGGTTACTTGTTCTCTCATTCAAATAAAGAAATATGATTAACAATCTGAGCTCAAAGTCTCAGGAAATGCTTTTCAATTTGGGCAGAGTTTTGCTTCTATAACCAAGAGATCCTTTTTGGATAAAATAAGAGATTACAATATATAGCAGCCAAGAAAGGCTTGACGCTTTGTTTCATGGAATGGCCCATGCTGCATTCAATGCCTTGA
Organism: Torreya grandis; assembly: GCA_037957365.1. NCBI lineage: Eukaryota > Viridiplantae > Streptophyta > Pinopsida > Cupressales > Taxaceae > Torreya > Torreya grandis. Next base: position 2,913,256 of record JARHVA010000159.1, on the reverse strand, counting down.
ATGCATTTTTGGTTCAGTCAAAGAGGCCATGATGGAACAGGGCATCTGCCTTAACTGTGGCATGTCAATTCATCTCAAATATCTTTTCTTCAGCATGGGTTGTCTGAGCTTTCTCCCAATATGTATGCAGTTGTCCCCTCACTTTCCTGTCAAGGAAGAAAAATAAGCTGCGCCTTTTAATGCTTGTGAGCTCCGATGTCTACTTGGTGGACTGTTCCACCTACTAGAAATAACTCTTACACAGATATTTCTAGTCTTTCCCTCTTTCCTGTTGCAATTTGAGCTCTTAGGCTATCTTTTCCCTTTTCTGCTGGCTCTTTCGGCTCCCTCTTCAATTGGTCGCTGAGTTTGTTTTAAGGTTCCGTGCCACATTTAAAAATCAACGAATATTTCATTACCCTAAATTTGACGTTTGCAAGGACATCATTGGTTCACTGGTTCAACGGTTTGGGTGGCTTTCTCGACTCCTTGGTTCTGTCACTTCTTTGGTTCATTCGTTTCCTGGTTCATTTGCTTGAACCATCTCTTTGAACTAGTCTCTGGAATCTTTCGCTTCTTTCCTTTGCTCAGAGCTTTCATTGAACCATTGAACCTGTTGAACCTTTGAACCATTTTGGTTCAAGGGTTCATCCTCTTTCTTAGAAGCCTTTGTTTTCTCTAAGTCTCTCGAGCTTTGAAATTCCTTCGACTTTATGTCCTTGGAACACCCTGAAGGGAAGGTGTCCCTTTAGGGTTTGAGAAAGGTCCATTTCCTTGTTGCTGAGAGCCCCCCGCAAGGGTACCTACCCTTTGGGGACCTTCGGGCGGCCTTCTTCAAATCATGCGGAGTCCGTAGAAACAGGCCTACAGAGTTCGTAGAAACAAGCCTGCAGAGTCTGTAGAAACCAGCCTGTGGAGTCCATAGAAACAAACCTGCAGATTCCGTAGAAACCAACGTGTGGAGTTCATAGAAACAAACCTGCAGAGTCTGTAGAAATCAGCCTATGGAGTTCATAAAAATAGGCCTGCAGAGTCTGTAAAAATCAGCTTGCGGAGTCCGTAAAAATCAGGCTGCAGAGTCTGTAGAAACAGGCCTGTGGGCCTTTGATCATTCCTTCGGCTTTTATATCTTTGGAACCTCCCAAAGGGAAGGTATCCCTTTGAGCCTTGAAAAAGGTCCATTTTCTGGTCAACGAGAGCCCCCGCAAGGGTACTTGCCCTTCGGGTCCTTCGAGCGGTCTTCTTCTTCGAATCCTTCGAACATTTTGTCCGAAGGAAATCTTTCCTTTGCCTTAGTCACTTTCTGAAGGATATATTTTTGTTCCCTTTTGTTCACTACCCTCCACAAGGGCACTTGCCCTTTGGGCTTTAGGGGACTCCTTTGAAGCATTCGATTGAATCGACCGATTAAACCAATTTTGGTTCAACGGTTCAATGGTTCAATACTGTGTTCCACTCATTCAATTGACCGCTTGAACCAACCGCTTTGAACCATTCATTTGAACTTGTTGAACTTTGAACCTTTGAATCATTTTGGTTCAAGGTTCAATGGTTCAATGGGTTCAATCTTTCTTCTTTTCTTCTAAGTCTTTCAAAGCCGTTGAACTTGCCGAAGCGGTTGAACCTTGAACTTTTGTCAAAATGCTTAACTCTTTGAGTCTGTCGACGTCGTTGAACCCGTTGAACCTTTGAACCTTTGGAGGCAGGGTTCAATGGTTCAATGGTTCATTCCATTTGTTTGAAGCCTGTCAATGGATCTTTTGGTTGAACTGAGGCGTTGAACTAACCTTGAAATTGCCTAAGTTTTGGAAACTTGTTCCTTTGTGAGAGCTCGCCTGTTAAAGTCATTGAACCTGTTGAACCTGTGAATCCCTTAGCTGAAAAAGCTTGAATAATGAAGAATTTAAATACTCAGAACAATTTTTGAGAAGGAAAGAGAGAATTTTGAGCTTGCAGGACCAAAATAGTTCATTTGTTGTCCCAAAAATGAGTGACAGATTTTGGGAACAACACATCCAATCTCTCAAATTATTGGAAATGTTACTGTAGGTTTGAAGACTAGGAGGAGAATGTTGATCAATCAGAATCAACAAGACTCAATGCTGTTATCCATGATTGAACCCAAAACATTCATGGAATCCAACAAAGATGGAATGTGGATTGGTGCAATGGATGAAGAACTTGATCAAATAGTAAAAAATAAAACATGGGATTTAGTTCTTAGGCAAAAAAAAAAAATGTGACAGGTACCAAATGGGTTTTCAAAAACAAAATGAATGAGAAAGGAGAAGTCACAAGGAACAAAGCTAAATTGGTATGTAAAGGATATGCTCAAGTTGAAGGAATAGATTTTGATGAGACTTTTGCTCCTATGGCAAGAATGGAAACCATTAGAGTCTTCTTAGCATATGCATGTTTCAAAGGTGTTGAGGTATAATCAAGTCTGTGTGTAAACTGAAGAAGGTTCTTTATGGTCTTAAACAAGTTCCTAGAGCTTGGTATGACATGTTAGATAAGTATCTTTTGAGTCAAGGTTTTAAAAAGGGGTGGCTTATAGTAATTTATACATTAAAATGGAAGGCAATCATCAATTGATAGTGGTTGTGTATGTTGATGACATATTTTTTGGATCTGACAATGATAATATGAGTAGAGAGTTTACAGATACTATGAGGACTAAGTTTGAAATGTCAATGTTGGGAGAAGTTTATTTTTTCTTAGAATTACAGATTAACTAACTTGATGCAGGGATATTCATTTCACAAGCTAAATACATCAAGCATATGCTAAAAAAGTTTGACATGATGGATTGTAAACCAATGGGTACTCCAATGATCACATGATGTAAGTTAAGTAAACTAGATGACTCACTAAAAGTTGATCAATCTTTGTATAGATCCATGATTGGAAATCTTTTGTACTCTACTATTTCTAGGCTTGATATCATGTAAGCAGTTGGTGGTTAAGAAGGCTTTAAGCTGATCTTAGAGAATCTCATTTAAAAGCAGTGAAAAGGATCTTGAGGTTTCTTAAAGGCACCATAAAATATGGTTTATGGTATCCTAGAAGTAAATAATTCACTATGAAATCATATACTGATGCAGATTGGGTAGGATGTGTGGATGATAGCAGTACCAGTGGTGGGGTCTTCTTCATGGGAAAATGTTTGGTGTCTTGGTTGAGCAAGAAGCAAGCCGTAGTGTCTATCAACTGTAGAAGCTAAAGTATATAGCAGTTGCCTCCTTGTTGCACACAAGTCGTGGATGAAACAAACTTTGGAAGATTATAAGGTAAGACAAAATGGACCTTGTCCTATCTATTGTGACAATACTAGTGCAATTAGTGTCTCAAAACATCTTATTATGCACTAAAAAACTAAGCATATTCCTATTAGATATCATTTCTTGAGAGAACAAGTGAGTAATCAAAATGTTAAGTTAGATTATGTGCCTACAAAAAAGTAACTTGCAGATATTATGACCAAACCATTATCAAAAGCTACATTTGAGTATCTAAGACAAAGCTTGAGTGTCATTTCTTTCTCTGTGAATCAATAGGTCTTTTAGTTAAGGGGGAGTAACAAGTTCATAAGATTTTTACAGAGGTCACTAGATAAGGCTAGTAATCCTATGTGGTGGTGCTTCATGGTGTGTGAAGATCTGATGATGCTTAAGAGGTGCAATCGCTTATAGATCTTAGGGGGAGCCCCTCTCATTGTTCTTGGTGAGTTCCATTAGATTTCAGTGTTTTTGTGTGTTCTTTCTTCATTAGTTGCAGTGCTTAGTTGAAGAGAGTGTTGGCATGTAGCAAAAGGAAGTTGTCAAGGTAAAGAAGAGGTGGGCTCAAGGTAAATGGGAGTTTTTATCATCTTTTAAAGGTAGTCCTCATCTGTTGGTCTTTTCAGGTCCTCAAGATCAGTTAGTTCCCACTTTGTCCTTGTGTCAAAGGGGGAGAAGGTTCCTATTGTGAGAGTGCTTGAAGAGAGAGAAGGAAGTTGAGCTGTATGATGGGTGTTGACATCAATGACAAAGGGAGAGATTGTTGGATAATTGTTAGTGATATCATAAATGTGTCCAGGTGAGTGGATGAAGTGTCTTGATAGTTTAAGTGTCAATGACAAAATGTGTTGTGTGTTTATCCTAGTATGTTTGAAGTAGAATTGGTTGATATTCAGTTTTGACATAGTTAGGGATGAGTATGGGGATTTGAGGCTATGAAAGATGTCCTATCAGAGGTCAACGATGATTGGAGAGCTTGTGGAAGTGCATGGTATTCATCTGGTTCTTCATTGTGTTTATTTTGACATAGTTGGTTTTGTGATAGAAAAATTTGAGTAGGGATATTAATGATGTCATATCTCACATGTGTGAAGGTTCCAAGAGTAGATTGAGATATGAATGGATTCTCCTATGTAAGGAGATCATATGGTCCAAATTTCAGTTCATGTGATTAAGCACAACAAAAGTTATTAAGTTTAAATTTGGCCTTCCAAGTAGATTGCGGTAGTTTCTATACTTAGACCGTCGTTGGACGTCATGTAGATATGGATGAAATAGTACATTTGTGCATTTATTTTAAGTACACAAAAAGTCATTTATGAACAAAGGTTTACATGAAGATGTTGTCTATAGTTCCAAGAAGCTATCATAAAAATTTGGAGTCTTTAAGTGTTTTCTAGCTCGAGATATAAACCTTCAAAGTTGCTCTAGCAGATTGTGATGGGTCGGAGACTATCAAGTTTAACCACGTCAAAAACTGAGGTCATTGGTTAGTAGATCTAATGGTGATCGCTTAATTATACATATTGAGATCAATGGTGGATATGAAGTCAACATGTCAAAGGTTGTACGCATAGGTGACAAGTGTCACAAGCTCGCTAGTCTGATAGAAGATCAATAGTGAGCGGCAGTTCATACTGACAGAGATAAATGGTGGGGGACAAGTGAAAGAGTCAACAATACACGAGAGACTGCCAAGTGGCACGAGTGCAAGGGACTATCAATAAAGTGCTCAGAAGTTACATGAGGGTGCTAAGTGGCATAATCTTGGGAGTTCTGAGCAAGATCTAACGGTGAGTGCTGCAAGGTAAGGACCAAGCTGATCTATAGAGATTGACGGTGTACGTTTAGTCAATATTACAAGGGTGCATGAGATGAGGTCAACATGTTTGATGTTTAACAATAAAGCATACATAAAGATCAGAAGAGATCGATGATGCATGTTTAATCTAATATGCGAGGACACGAGATGATGGTAAAGTGTTCAAAGTTTAACAGTTGCTCAGTGACCATTGGAATTCAAATATTCGAATTTGCATGGGAAGACCAGTCTATAGTATTTTGCTCATATCTTTTGATCCAGGATAAATTTCTTCATGCAGTTAAAAGTAAAGTTGTAGAAGAATTCATGGTGCATCCAACAATGTTGATTATAAGATTTAGAGGTTTGTAAAGTTGTAGGTTTTGAGCTCCAAAGTTGATTGTATGTTTTGACCATGTTCTGTAAGTGACCAAAAAGGTTTTTAGAGTTGTTCTTGATAGCATTCGGATGTTTCAAGGGGACTTAGCTATTGTAGAGTGTTGCAGACTCCATGAGGATGATTTGTATGGATTTTGGAGGTTTGACCAATCCATCTTTAGTATGAACAAAAGATTAGAAGTTGATTGTGTGTTCGTTCATGGTGTTTTTATGTACAAAATGTTGTTTGAGCAAATTCTGCCTTAGTAGAAGAGTGTTTTGGTGACTGTGATCATTTAAGGATGTCAAAGGGGTCATGTGGAGTGGACCTATGCATTTGAAAGTGGTCCTATGTTTCTTAATTTACTTAGAGAAGTGTCAAAGTGGTGAATGGGTCTTCAGAGGACCTTAAAGGTGACTTAGACCTATTTGAAAGAGGTTTGTGCTTAAAGGAGACCCATGTAGATGCCTTAAGAGTGAAGGCATGTATTGTGGCCGATAAAGAAGGTTGTGAACATGATAATAATCATAAAGGCTCTATAAAATCAAAAATCAAGTGCAATGATTTTTAGACTTATAACATTGGAAAGAAGAGGCATGTGTGAGTTGTGGAGCAAAGGAAATTGTGTGTGCCCAGTGGATGGATTGAAGAGTAGAACAGGTTAATGACTATGTGTATGACCTGTAGGTCATATTTTTGATGTCAAGGACAGTGCTCTTTTAGGTTTGAAGACAAAGGTGGTCAAAAGGACTAAATCATCTTAGGGGCAGGTGCTCCTTGTGAGACAGGTGTTTCACTAAATCCAGTCAGAAGGACTTAATCAAAAGGTGGTCAAAAGGACTTGATCATCTTAAGGGTAGGTGCTCCTTATGAAATACACGTTTCACTAAATTTTGGTCAAAAAGACTTGATCAATCTCATTTTTGCATATTTCTTATAAGACAAGTAGTACATGTGTTTGTTTGCTTGAGAGTGAGTTTTATTCTCTAAAAGGGTTTCCCACATAGATCTTATGTTGTGTGTATGATCTTGCATTATCTTTTGATTCATTGTTATGAATGACTTGTATATTTTATAAATGCTTATGGTAATTGAATAAGGGTTTGAAATGATTGGAATTGAAGTTGAAATTTTTTGTCATCACTGATTCACCCCCCGTGTCAGTGATTGTACCTCTAAACGTTTATTACTCAACCTGTTGGGTGCTTTTCAAGGCTTCCTATGATAAGTTAGCTCAAATTCTTAATGACTTCCTTTGGCCTAATGCCAAGCAAATGGGGTGATTCCATCAAGTTGTTTGGGAAATCTATTGCCTCCCTCATGACAAAGGAGGTATGGAGATGATCTATTTTCACAGGCAAAACACAACTTTTTGTGCCAAATGGGTTGTTAGATCCATTGAAGGTAACAAATCCTGGAAAATTCTATTAAGACATTGCATATATTCTTGTTCCCCATTTGGTAAACCCAATTGGAAAAATATTGTTTTTCACACCCTTCTCATCATGACGGTTCTTGTCAAAATTGAAGGTTCTTTTGCAGCCAAAAGTATTTTGGAGGCCTTTGATGTTCTTAATCCTAACTTGAGATGGATTGGGGATGGTTTTTACATTGGGTTACCTTTCAATGATCATAATATATGGCGATATCATATCATGACCAATACTAAAATTTTGTTGGCCAAATTGCTTGGAATCAAAGCTCTCACGTTCTTAAAAAAAAGAAATCATACTATTCAAGATTTGGTCTCTGTTAGGGATTAGATCCCTTGGCTAACTTTGAAAGCAAAATATCACTTGAATAATGTGGACGTAACTTATGTTCTTTGTGTTGACCAATTTTGGTCCTACAGGGCAAAATTGGGCACCCCTTTTTCTTTTTCTTTTAGGACCTGTTAGCCAGTTTTTGACGAATTCATCCCACTGCAATTTTTGGATTTTCCTTTGTGGCAGGCCCATTTCTATAAAAGACCAAGTGTTCTGAATCTTGCAGGAATTTTGAGTTGATGTGGGACTCAGTTTGTTTCAAGCAAATTACCCTGGACAAGCCTTTATCGACAGTTAGATGGGCGAGTTCCAAAGGGATATAAATCTTTTACAAAACCCCCAAGGTCAGACACCCTTGCGAAGGACAGGAAAAAAACAAATGGGACCGTTCGAGCAAGTTTCGAAGGACAACCTTGGACCCAAAGTGCCCTTGTGGAGGGTAGAAGGTCCGATTACAAAGGGTCAAGCCATAAAGCCAAAAGGTAGGGGTTTCCCTTCGGAGAAAGGTTTGAAGACAAAGAAGGATTTCTTCAGACATTTTATCCGAATAAAATCCATGAAGAAACCAAAGGGGCAAATTTCTTTGGACAAAAAGTCCAAAGGAATTCCTTCAGACTTTTTGTCCAAAGAAATTCACCAAGGAAAGGCCGAAACATTGAAAGCACAATTCCTTCGGACAAAATGTCTGAAGGAATTCCTTTAGACATTTTTTCTAAAAAAATTCGAAAGGCAAGAAACTCGAAGGATAAGTGCCCATTTTGAAGGACACTCGGCCGTTAGAATGGACCTTTTCTTTTTTTCAAAGGGTCACTTTCCCTTCGGAAAAGTTCATTTGCAAAAAGTTGAAGAAATTGCTGAAGGGTAGTGACGGGCCCTAGAACGTCAACTTCAACATGGTAAACTAGCTGTTGAAGGTTCAAATGTTTGGTGATGGGTCCGCGAACGCCAAGTTCAAGGTAGCGAAAGAGCCATTAGTTTTCAAATGGTGACGGGCCCGTGCATGTTAAATTTATGGAAATGGGTTAATTGTCAGATAAAAGCTAAAGAACATTTCTTTCAAACAAGATGTCCGAAAGAATTACATGATGGCAAGAAAAGGAAGAATTCCTTCGAACATTTTGTTCGAAAGAATTCAAAGGTTGAGCGACACGCCAAGAAAGGAGCCGAGAGGAGGTAAATGATAGCCTTGAGAGCTTGAATTACCATGAAAAAACAAAAGGTAGCAAGGAAAGAGAGCAGAACAGTAAACCCAAAATGCGGCCACACACACATAAGACAATGCTTGAAACATTCCAGAAGACACATCCAGCGAAGCGCAGACACAAACCAGATCAGCCTAGGTGGCAAAAGAGGCATCGACAGGAGAAGTAATTTTTTGCAGATGGAATAGTCTCCACCAAACAACCATCAAAGGGAGCATGAGCATTCAATAGAGCAGCCCATTTTTCTTTGTTTAGCATTAATAAGTAGAGGGTTGCACGAGTTTCAAGAGAGGTGGCCTTATCGTTCAAAGAATAAAGTGACCCATGGTTTAGCAAGAACATTAAACACAGTTTAAACGGCAAAGTCAATGTCTGTGACATATACAACGTGGTTCTTCCAGACGTATTTATGGAAAGATGACAACAACATGAGCAGATTCCTCTTACCAAGGTGTTTAATGCAGTATGGGTCATCAGTTCCTTGAAAAGACTAAGGGTCTTTCTCCAAATTCTATATATTGTAATGTCTCAGTTGAAAAAGATATCTCTCACTTGTGTATGGCGAAGCCTTGACAATTTTACCTTTGAATCAAAAGAAGCATGTTTTACCTCCATCTGATTTGTTATACTTCTGAATATGCCTGTGTATCGTCATTATGTTTAGTCATTTTATATTAATGCTTTCATAGATCGATGCCAGCATATCTAGTATATCGAAGACCATCTTCTACAGGTTAACAGGGAGTGCCCAAGATTTGATTTGTTATACTTCTGAATATGCCTGTGTATCGTCATTATGTTTAGTCATTTTATATTAATGTTTTCATAGGTCGATGCCAGCATATCTAGTATATCCAAGACCATCTTCTACAGGTTAACAGGGAGTGCCCAAGTTGGAGCATAGAGGCAGAGGAGCAACCATCTGACAATGTGCTTCTAGAGCACCTATGGTAGGTTCTTTTTCATTGTATCTCCATTAATCCCTCTTGTTAAAACACTCATGCAGTTTGGTTTTCTGTTCAAATGAAGTGTCTGTTTGCTCTTTTTGATGTTAAGTGTTGATAAAAGATGAGTAGATCGAATCATTTGGTGCATCACCATTGTAGTTAGGTTTTGCTTTTGTAATATCCTTTTCTCTTTTCACCCCCTCCCATTATTAACAATAGTAGTTAAGGACCTCAAAGGTGCATCAAGGGGAACTATCCCTAAATTTAGAGATTCTTTCCTCAAATTTGCCAAGCCCACAGCAAGAGGAATGTCTCCATTGTGCCGCGTGGAAGAAAGAAGCCGAACCTTCTTTTAAAGGGTGCAATCCACAGCATCAACACTTTGCATTCAAGAGTTTGTGTCATCATATAATGTTGGACAAGTTGGACTTGCAACCGCCCTGCTTGTGATTGAAGGACAAAAGGTGGAATTATGACACCCATTTCAAAAACTACTCTCCAAGTCTTCTTTATCAAGTGATGAGTCCATTTTCTTCTGCTCTATGTAAGCTCAATAGGTGATGGGGTCTTAATTCCTCCTTAGAATGTGGCTTGCTAGGGTTGACCACATTTGGAAGGCTTGTTTGAAAAGCTAGGCCCAATTCTTTTGGTGCTTGGTCTACCAAGGCCAACTGCTTGGAGAGTGGCTCTCCCATATGGGAATTGCTCAACTCAAGAGCCCTGCATGCAAGTGCCTAGAGTCCTTCAAACATCTATTCTGGTTTTGCCCTCAAGCTTAGTTTGCATGGAAATGTATTCATAGCCTCTTTCACCTTTATCATGCTAAGACTTTCTCTTGGCATCTTGCTCTTCTTGGAGATTTTGCCAATTGGCCTCTTGTTATTACTTTTTTGTGGAATTTTTCAGAGCAATTATTATTTTCCAATTATGGAAGGCCAAAAATAATGATATATTCAATATTGATGAATTCTCATCTTTTTTCCATTAACGACAAGGTTTATGTTATATCTTTGATCTGCATGTAGATTCAAGCCCTAACATATAAGATTTCTATGAAGGTTTGCCATCTGCAGGAGTTGCTAGATCATTGGGGGAGTGCCACATGCATTGTGAGCTGCATGCCCCCTGACAGGCCACCCCAAGGGCTGCCACTGTTGCCTCTCAAGAGGCACATAAGTCGGTCGTGCAATCACGGACCCTTCTTCCCTCATCTTCACTAGGGGGATGGAGGTCGCTACCACCATGTGGTAAATCTAATACTGCTCCCATTTGGAGGGGTTCACTTGTTGGCATTGCTGCTCAGACTCAACCTGCTGATGGCTAAGCAATTAATACAATGACTCTGGATCCCCTGGATGGCTAAGTGGTGTTGGATCCTTTGACTACAAAGCCTTTCGCTTGGACTACTTTGCCATCCAGGGACGATCCCTTGCTTCCTCCTTTGGATGTTGTGATTTGTGTTTAAGTCTTCTTGTGTTCTCTGACTGACGTAATGTGAGTTTTTTGCATATCGTGTTTTGTCTGGCCTTATTTTTTGTTTTTCATTTCTAGTGCCATGTTTTGAGTAGGTAATTGTCTTCTGATAAGAAATATGAGCTGAGAATATCAACCTGCTGCATTGCCATGTAAACTTTCATACATTTTATTATTTTCATATGATAAAGTTGTGAGAATATCAACCTGCTGCATTGCTATGTAAACTTTCATACATTTTATTATTTTCATATAATAAAGTTGTGATGAAACATTTCAATTATAGAATTGAAGTTTTAAAAATAAAATAATGTTGCCCCGCCTTCCCAAATAATTTAAAAAAAACCATTTTTAATACCCAGAACCATACACTCCACGTTGTTTGCAGACAATAACCAGGTATGATATAATTTCAGGACTGCGATCCGTCATTTCGCGGGATCCAAAACCCAATTCCAGTCTGAAAGTCGTTCCATGTAACTTCTAATAAAACAATGACAATGAAATCTGGAAAAAAGAGTGACACCCATACCTGGCAAATATTTAAACATCAATCTACGTTTATCGATAGGGCATTGTAATAGTGTTTGAAGTCACTAATTATATAAATGCACATGAGAGGCCTTGAGAGAATGCATATAATATTTCCTATAAACGGAAGGTATACTTCGTCACGTGAATGAAGTGAAAATGACAGCAGAGATTTAATTGGATTGTGGTTCAGCAATTCAAATTAAGCAATGCCCTATGATGCTGTGCAATTTTGTGCTGATTTGTGGATGGCCTGATGTGATTTTAAAACTAATATGCTTTAAAAAGCACATCAGACATTCAGATAAATCATAGAAAATGAACAGAAAAGAAAGTCCTTTTATTGTATAGTGAGGGCCAGGATTTATGAGAGTAAAAATAAGTAATATGTGCCTGAAGTTTTGACACCCACGAGCCAATGGTAGCTTTATTTTCTATTTTCATTATAGTCGGAGGGCTTATTTTGGAAAGTTTATTATAATTCAACACTTATAAATTTGTTAATTTTAATTAGACAATCAATCATAATTTTTTTAATATTTTATATTTTTAATATATATTTTATAATTGGTAGGGAGTGTAAACCTCACCAATTTATAACCGATTTATAAGTGTAAGTTACTTTAGGGATTTTTAAGGCCTCTCTAATACACAGCTGTTGCTATTCTTATTGTTTGGTCCGAACCATAAACAAATTTGGTGTCTTTCTTATGGATCCGATGTGATCTATTGTGGGTATTGGTGCACATAGAATATTGTAAATAGGGAGGTGAAAAGGATTGCGAATGCAACGAGACATGAACTCCAACAGAAGGATTGGATTGTTCTAGAAGGCTTATGACCTTACTGTGCTCTGCGATGCAGAGGCTGCCCTTATCATCTTTTCCTCGGGAGGAAAATTCAATGAGTACTCCAACACCAGGTATTCTTGCATGTGCCTAAAATAAAATATTAAGAAATTCTGTGGGTACGAGTGTTCAGGGTTTGCGCTAAATATAAGTGCAATGCTAAAGAATCAGCTAGAATAGTATGATTGTCATGCTTGTAAATTTTTTTATATGTATTTGGGTTTGGATGTGTATGGAGAGAGGGAAACTAGTATCAGAAAACTAAAAAAGACTTGCTAAAACCAAATGTTGTGCAGAAAAAACTGATTGGATGTGAAATTGAACTAGGTTTTGAAACAAAATGTTGTATTGTAGGTGTAACGATTTAATTTTTTTGTGCAATCTAGGAGTTGAATTCAAAGAGGTTCCCCAAAATGGCAGGGAGAGATAAGAATTAAAGAAGATATGAAAGTTGATGATTATCAACTCCATAGAGTACCAATGGGGAAGACTACTTGTGAAGGCGATATTCGTGACATGAGGTAGTGGATGAGGAAATAATTAATTTAATGGCAGAGGACGAAGATTGAAATCAGCCCTCTTGAGACTCCAACTGTTCCAATTCCTCCTTTCGGTCTAAATTCCAGGAGTGGACAAGGATGTTATCCCTGCGGCTGGTGAATTGGGTTTTTTCGGAAAGACTACCAAGGCATGGGTTGAATAGTTGTTGCTTCAAGGATTGAGAGACATTGATGTGGCACTGAATATTAATGGGAAGATCACATCTGAATGTTCTAGGGAAAGATGAAGATATTAAAATATACAAGAAGATTAATTTCTCAGACGAAGCAATACGGAAGAAGATTTGCACAGGATTTTTGTGGCAGATGTGAATTTGCTTGTTTGAAATAATATCTTTGAAAAATCCGAAGATGATGATTATTATTCTGTATGAAGATGATGATTCTTATTCTGTATGAATCAGTAAAAAGATGAATTGAGATGTTCAATGCATTGAAGGCATTCTAGGATATTCAGGAAACGAATGAACATACTCTATCTGAAATTCAGTTATTCCTGTGTGCGCGTCAGTGTGACTTCTTTGATGACACAAGTGCCATAACAACCGCAAGTGAAATTAAGTAATTCATGAAGATAATCTAAGAGGAATTGGCTAAGCTGGGCTTCTTCAACATTAACGCCATGCAGAAGTTAATTACAATTCAGAATATGCTCGATGAACCAGAAAAGTCCCAAGTAGAATGTTGAAAATTACCAAATAAGAATCTTATCGAGATTTAGGAAAAATGGGCTACTAGAGAAAAGTATATAGGTACTGCGGATGAAGCTAATGTGACTGAAGCTGTCAAAAGATTATGCAAGTTTAAAATGGCGATGGACGTTGAATGAAGTGAAAAATTCATTCGATAAATTAAAATAAGAGAAGTAATACGAATATAATCTTTCAATTAAAAATTAAAAAAAATTGGAATACATAATAATTTACTTGGGAAAATCTTTTCGAGTAAAAAACTCAGCTCAGACACTTTCTTATTGTATTAATTCAATTGTTTGCAATACAATAATGCACTACTAGTTTTTATTTTTCTTCACTGTATGTGCAAGTATATATAGGCACATAAATAGATAAATTATAGGTACCGAAACCATGGATCAAAGCCTTAGGTCAAAACCATGGGCCTCAAAACAATGGGTACCTTATGGTTTCCAAAACTATGGGTACCAATAACATAGTTTTTAAAACTATAAGTACCAAAACCATGGGCCAAAACCATAGGAACCAATATCATGGTTTCCAAAACCATGGGTATCAATACCATGGGTATCAAGACCATAGTTTACAAAACTATGGGTATCTAAACTATGGATACCAAAAACTATAAAGATATGAAAAATATGCAACATATTTTCAACAATCTCTTGTTGAATACTTTCCATAGTGGGCCACATAAACATATTTTCAATAGCAAAGGGCAATTATGTCCATTGATTTTCGGTATCAAATTATTTTTCAGTACACACAATATTTGTTAGTTAATCAATAACATTTTCACTTGTATTCATTTTCTCTAACAATATCTTCTTCTCTTCCACCATTTCCATTAGAAAATGGTTTTGCACATCAATACACGTTTTGTTCTAGAGTGATACTAAAGGTTCTTTGTTAGATGAATTGCATTGTGAGAGTCACATTATATCTTTACAACCTTTTAAATGAACCTGACAGTGGAAATTAACCTTTGAATCCAAATCGCTTCTTTGATTGCATAAGTAAATGTCATGTACTTAGCCTTTGTCCTGGGTATCGCAACACTAGTCTATCATTTGTTCATCCAACTTACAACTTCAACAAACAAGTTGAACACATACCCATTAGTAGATCTTCAACAATGAAGATCTCCAACCCAATCTAAATCTACAAAACCATGTAAACTAAATATTTTTCTTTCACAAGGATTACCTTGATAGTAGATTGCATAGTCTGATGTTCCACGTAAATACTTGAAGATCATCTTCACTGCACTCCAATTTTTTTCCTAGATTTGACATAAATCTACTCATTACTTCATTGCATGAGCAATGTCAGGACCGGTACAGACCAATGCATACATCAAGCTTCCAACAACACTAGTATAACTTAAGTCATGTCCTCAATTTTTTGTTGTGCCTTGGGACTCTATTCAACAGATAGTTTTTGACCAACTAGAAAAGGGGTACTAACAAACTTACTTTCTTACATATTAAAACCTTTACAATATCATCTCAATGTATTTCCTTTAATTTAATCATGATTTAATATTTATTTTATCTCTTTTAACTTCCATGTCCAAAATATATTTTATAGCATCGAGATCCTTTATATCAAATTGAGACTTAACTTGATTGATCATTTCATTATTATTACCAATTAACATATCATCTACATACAATATTATGATAATAAATTTTTTAACTTCTTGTTTAAAACTAACACAAGGATCAACGTTGATTCTTCCAAGCCCAAGTCACATCACACACCTATCAAACTTCATATTTCATATTATTGGTGATTTCTTCAAGCCATAGAGAGACTTTTTAAGCTTACACACCACCTATCAAACTTCATATTCCATATTACTAGTGATTGCTTCAAGCCATAGAGAGACTTTTTAAGCTTGCACACCAAATCCTTTTTTCCTTTTAAATCTTTAAGATTTCAGTCTCCATTATGTAGATTTCTTCCTCAAGCTCACCATATAGAAATCTAACTGAATGTAATTTACATTCATTCATTTTATTTGTAAATTGAAAGTAACATCAATAGCTAGACAAAATATAATTGAATATAATTTAGTAATAGGAGAAAAAATCTCACTGAAACTAATTCCTTCTACTCGAGAGAATACCTTTGCTACCATGTGAGCTTTATACTTCTCCATTTTCCTCTACATTGTATTTCTTTTTAAATACCTATTTGCATCCAATAAGTTTTTTTCTAGAGGTAGTTTTACCAAGTCCCAAGTCTGATTTTTATTTAAGGACTCCATTTCCTCCTCCATATTAACACATGATTATGTTTTTGTTTTATAAGGATCCATGAGAGGTCTTTGTATTTAGCATGAGTTGGATCCAACATTATCCCTTGTGATGTTAGTTCTTTTATAAGGTCTTTGTAAGCCAAACAATTTTATCAATAGACCTATGATCTTTTTATATATGTAAAAAATATTTAGAAAAAGATGTCTTGTAATTTTTGACATTACAACTTATTAATTTTGAGATGCTTAACCTAAATTTTTTATTTCCCTCTTTATGCTTTTGGTGTTCATATTGAGGAAATTGAATCCCATATCATCACTTATACTTTAAACTAGAATAAGTATCTCTAGAAAATGTTAAGAGATACAAATATCAAGGTCTTTGTTTTGGATTTCTCACATAATTTAATATTAATAATTCATAAATTTCTTCACAAATTATCTAATGTTTGGTCAATTTTTTTGTCAATTTAACTACACTAATATGTTAAGTTTGAAAAAAATAACAAAATAAAAGAGACTCAACAAATCTATTTTATCATTAATATATTACCATTTTTCAATTAAATTCGTCAATAAAAAAGGGAAAAAAAGTGACGGGAATATTAAATTTAAGGTCAGAATTAAAAAAGAACACACCCACAAACAATACAAGACACCACCACCATATTAGATACCATTATAAAACACCTCTTAACATAATTATTGAATAAATAAATAAATACAAATAAAGTAAAAATGGTAGTAAAGTTATATTTTAAAGAATATACTAATTTTAATTGAACTTGTGCACAAAACACATTGAAATATTAGTAATAGGCAAAAAAAAAATTTATATATGATCAAAATTCAACATTTCATGCTGAGTATTGACTGAGATCGAGATACATCTTGTTATGGTTTACATTGTAGAGTACTACTTTAATCATCAAATTAGTTAGATATAATCGGGAAGATCTTATTGTTTAAAGAAAATAATAATTTTAGTTGAACATTTAAATGCATATATAGCGAAAACACAACTACTACTGAGATGAAGAAAGTGTATTCTATGAATGGTAGCCAAGGAGAGCACAACTATGCTCAAAATTCCACCATTTGACAGGTTTAATTGTGATTTCTCCCTGCCTTTTATTTAAAGGCATTTTTTTGCAATGATTTGATGTGTTTGATAAAATGCAGAAGAATGTATTATTGAGCGCAAAACCTGTATTGGAAGAAAGCAATGGGCCCGGAAAAAAACATTTAACTGCGAGACATTACGCATTGCAAATTTGGTGTCTTCATCTGGACCAAATACACATTGCATCACACAAATAATTACAAAAGCAATAGTTAAAAAAAAGTGGACAAAGGAACGAGTGTTCCGAGGTTTCATGTTTTTTTCAACGACCGTCTTTCTAACGATTTCAATTCCTTTTTCGGTCTTTAATTCATTGTTCTGCCTCAGGAAAGATCACAAAATTTGGTGGTAGGCATGTCCGACTCCTTTTATACTCCTCTATTTCCGCTCAGTAGTAGTCTCCATTTCATCCATTCCTCCTCCAGCTTCCATAGTAATAGTAATTTCATATTTGTCTGATTTTTCTTTTCACGATCATGACATTAGATGTTCCCCATGCTGTCATTGTAAGTTATGCCTCTCTGCATAACTCAATGTAATCATAAGCTTACCTGTACAATATCATACTCATATAGGTATCGACTTGAAAAATTTGGTTATTTGCAACTTGAATATATACTTATAAAAATGCATAAAAAATATATTAAAATTAATTTTATATCTATAAATTAAATACAACATATTAATAAATTATTAAAAAATAATAATTTGAATATATTACATAATTTATATTATTAATTTTAAATAAGAAAATATTTTATAAACATATTCAAACTCAAGAATTAAATGAATTATTTATGATATTGTTCTTCATCAAGAACATTGAAATCAGTAATTAGTTCATTAAAATTAAATACATTAAAGTTAGCATACTAAAGAATGACAAACAAAGGTCAACTCTGCGCACATATCACTGAATCTTCTTGCATTACTATACGATTGCTTTTAATTAGGACTCTAGTTTATAAATTTTAGTCTAATAATGATATATAGACATAAAATATATGATAAATTGGTGTCAATTACGTGTATGTAATTCTAAATCCACTTTCATTAATATTATGATTTTAATTTCATTAATATTATGATTTTAATTAGGAACTAGTTTATCAAATTTGGTCAAATAATAACAAACAAGGGTCATTAGTTATGTGCACATAGTCCTAAATCACCCATTCTTTATCTAATTGATCCTAACTAGAGTCATGGTGTATCAAAATTGGTCTAATAATGATGTAATAATACCAATAATGATAAACAAGAGACAATTATGTGCTTATAACTCTAAATCAATATTCATCAATCTAATCATTTTTAATTAAGGCCTTTGTTTGTTAAATTTGTCTAATAAGAATCTATAAAATATAATAATGATAAATTGGGGTCAATTATGGTTGTGTAGCTCTAAATCAATCTGTATTACTGTGATTGCACTTAATTTAGGCCTTGGTTTTTAAAACTAAGTCTGGTAACAACCTAAGAACACCCAAATTTGATGAACAATGGTCAATTATCTGTAGATACTACCAAATCAACATTCACTACTCTAATCTCTCCTAATTAGAGCTGTAAGTTTTAAGTTTCAATCTAATACTGACCTAAGAACATAATGAATAATGACAAACATGGGAAAATTATTTGTGCAGAGCTAAAATTGACATTAATTACTTCAATTTCTATTTATTAGTGTTTTGTTTTGTCAACTTCGATCTAATAACAATATATTAACAAAAAATAATGATAAACTGAGGTAAGTTGTGTATGTAGACCTAAATTGACTTTCATTTCTTATATAGCATTAAATTGTAGTTCTTTTTTGTTAAATTAGCTCTTATTATGACTTACGAACACTAAATAAGAACAAATAGATGTCAATTGTATGTATATGGTCTCAAATCAACCCTCATTACTATGATTTGTTTTAATTAACACATTTGTTAGTAAATTTTATCCTATAAAATATCTAAAAAAATCATAAAAATTGAAAGATAATTATTTGTGTAACCCCAAATCAACTTTTATTTTTTTGATCACATCTAATTGAAATTTTGTTTATTAAATTTAATCTAATAATGATCCAAAAATAATACATAGCAATAAACAAACATCATTTGTATGCATATAGTCCCAAATTTACTTGCATTTCTTTGATTTCTCCTAATTATAACCTTATTTTAATTTTAGTCAAATAACGACTTAGGAACATTGCAAATGAAAAACAAAGGTCAATGTGTGCACATAGGCCAATATCAACTCTCCTTTCTTTAAAAGGTTGTACCTAATTAACTATGACTAGTTGAAATTAACCTTTAATTGGTTGGTTTGAGAATCAAAACATTGTTCAACAACCTTAACTAGTAATTAATAGTCATAATAAGTTGTTTTTAGAATAAAAATTGGTCAGTTTTGGGATAATTGCACCCTATTGATTGTAATAGATTATAACTTAACACAATTATCTCTCTTTAGTAACAAAAAATTGGTTAATGTTAGGTGATTACAGTCTTGATTGACTTTTTTTATTGGTGACAATTATTCCTTGTTAGTATAAGAATTAAGCAATTTAAGAATAATTTCATCTAGTTCACTGGATGATTGGTCATTATTGGTTGAAATTAATTTTTTGGGTTTAAATTTTAATTTATTTGAAATTCATGAGACATACTTAATTTTAATTGGCCATTAGTGTAAACATTAGTCAAATTTAGGTTAGTTATTATTTATTTACTTTAATTGATTATTATTTTAGTCATAATTAATATTTGTTAGTATAAGGATGGGTGGAATTAGCTCTTATCAATATAAACATTAGTTGATTTGGAGATAATTACATATATTATTGGCATTACTTTATTATTATTAAATATAATTAAATTCTTTTAGTACAAGATTGGTAGATTTGCGGATATCAACATTCATTAATAATATGTCAATAAAAATTGAGTTATATTTTCTATTATTAAAATATCATAAATTTAGTTGGACTTGATTAAAGTCATGCAATCACAAGATTCAAATTTTCTTAGCATGCCTAATATCTTGAATTATAGTAAGTCTAAATATGAAGGGTCCTTCAACAATTATATATTTTTTATATAATTTCTAAAGACTTAAAACCATTTTCAAATATTATATAAAAATATATTTTCAAAATAAATTGAAAAGTATAAAACTAAAATATTTTTATATTAAATTTTTTTGAAATGAATTTTAACAATTTCTCATGTTTTTAAATATTTATAAGTTTAAAATAATGGATTATATTTACTATTATTTTTAATTAAAAATAATATAATAAAAAAATAATATTAAATTAAATTATTTATAAAAGTTATTTTCAAATACTTAAATCTAATTAAATTATTATCAAATTTTTTAATTAATTAACATAAATATATAAATAGCGATGTCGAAAGCGCAAGAAAAGTCAGGGGAGGAGTAATGAAGAAGGCATGAGCAGTCGTGGGCCAAGGGAAAAGGAATGAAGCATGGGTTATCAACAGGATTAGGGTCCATTAGCCAGTGTCAGCTTTTATCAAGGTTAGCGTGGGGTTTAGGCAATGAGCAACAAACAGTGGAGGAAAGAGATGGCACCATGGGAGAAGAAGATGGAGATGTTGAGTTTAGGGTTTCCTTGTTGGAGCATAGGTCAGCGGTCAAATGTAGTAGGGGTAGGGGCAAGGGCAGTTGAAAAGTATTAGATAATATGGTCTGTGCATCATAATACATGGGAGCAGATGATGTTTTGCCATAGATGGGGCTAGGGCAGTCTTATTTGGAAGCCCTTTCAAGCTTGACCAAAGGAGTAGTGGGGCTAGGGCAGAGAGTAAATGGAAAAGATAAAACTAGGGTTTAAAGGCCCTAATTTTTTTTGCCTATCTTAATAGTTCAAATCCCTTTCACACCTATGAGGATTTTTGTAAAGCAAATATCCTCAAGTCTGATCCAGGATTTGAACATTTCCTGGTTCCAAGAGAGTCAATTTCTTTAAAATCTTCCCTTGTTGAGGTTACAGTTGCAAAGGATGTTGCACAAGAAGTGCCTCAAGTAGAGAGTTCCCAATGTTCTGATCCAAAAATTGCACATTTAGGTGATGTTCTTATTATTTTTTTAATGCCTCCCCTATCTTTGATTTGTTAGATTCAGATTTGGAAAAGGTTTGTTTAGATAAAGACAACATTTCATTGATTGAGAGATGTGTCAGGAAAAGGCCATCATGGGAAGAGCTTCAACAATGGACAGAGGGATCCTAGCTAGCATTGAAACCTCCTTTCATTTCTATGTTGTCTAAAAGTTCTTTCTGTTGCAATTTTAGTTGGCAGAAGACAGAGGTTTTGTTTGGTCAAATGGTCCATGGTTTGTTGGCAATTAGAGGGTTTTCTTGTGCCCTCGGGTTCCATTCTTTAATCCTGATTCTTCATTGATTACACAAGGCCTGGTGTGGTTAAGATTCTATAACTTACCTTTAGCCTTGAGAGACCTTGGGCTTTTCAATCAAATGTTGAGTAAAGTGAGTGGTTTTGTTAAAATTGATGATTCCTTTGAAGCTCTTAGAAATTTTGTTTGGTGTTGTGTTTTGGTTGATCTATCCAAACCACTGTTTCATTCTATTAAAATTTCCTCGTCCTATGGAGTATGGTTTCAATTTTTTAACTTTGAAGGTCTTCTTTTAAGATCCTTCAAATATAATAAATTAGATCATAAGATGGTTGCTTGTAAGGAGGAGTTTTTAGGTCCCAAAGTTTTGATTGCTCAAAAATGGGTGAGGAAGATTGGGTGCCCAAATCGCGGTCTGGTTAATAGTTTGTTTGGGACAGTGAGTTCTAAATCTATTGAGGATTCAATAGTGGAAATTTTGAAAGAGGCTCAGCTCTCCTTTCATAAGCACAAGGATTTGAAGGCTGAAGAGATTTTGGATGCTATAGACCCAGATCAGTGTTCTCTCAACAATCAGGGTAAGGAAGCATATGTTTTAGCTTTCGATCAAGAGGTTTTGAACAAATCTTCCCCTGTTAAAGATAGCCCTCTAGTGCAGGTTAGCTCAAAGGAGGAAGAAGAATGGAAGGAAGAAGAAGAGCTAGTTAGCAAGGTAGTTTTATCTTTAGGTCAGTTAGAAAGTGCTATTAAGACTCGCAATGGTTTGAAAGGGAAGAGAGGCAGAAAGACAAAAGTTGAAAAGTTGTAGAGGTATGCACGAAAATGTATTAATGAAGGATCTCAATGGACAATGGAATCGTTGTTATCCAGCAAAAGTCAACATCTGTAAGCAGCTAAAGGTTGATTTGAAGCTTGGTTTTGGATTAGTTTTCTCTGATCCCTGTAGGAGTTTTTTTCCTTTTGATTTTGTCTAAATTTTTAACTCCCTGAAGGTTTTTTTTTCCTTTTAGATCCTTGCTATTTTTTGGGATTAAAAAGGATTAAAAACTCTTTTTCGTTTGTTAAATTATTTTGATCTTGGGAGACTGGACCCCTTGCTATGCTCCAGAACTAGTTATGGTTCTGATCAAAAGCTAATTTAAAGGCCCTGAGACCCGTACAATTCTCAAGTATCGATATATATATATATATATATATATATATATATATATATATATATATATATATATATATAATCATCAATTAATTTTATACTGATAGATTTTATTTGAAAAATAATTTTATTAAATTATTTATTTTATTAAAATTTAATTTGTATATAATTAAAGCATGTCAAAATAGCTTCAATCAATAATTAATTGCTACTATTCTATGCATCAACATCTGTTTTACTTTATTTTGCAAATGTTAATATTAAAATATAAAAATAAATGTCAAAGTATAACTACTCGTACTATCGTAATAAAAATATATGTATGGTTCACATTTTTAATTTAAACCTATTTAGCTTAATTTAATAGGTAATTAACTGTTCCATGTTTATGTGTTTTATACATTGAAAAAAGTATGCACTCATAAGTGAGTCTCTCGGGTCTCGGGTCTTCCTCCCAAGCTTTTGTTAATATAACTAATGCGGTTTTCTTTAAGTTTAGCCAATTTCCATAGCTTTGATGGAAATTGTTAGAATGTTAGTAAATATTATGATATGTTTTTATTAATTATTATTAATTTATTATAAAAATAATATTTAAAACTATTAAAAGATATATTGTTTTTAATTGTTAAAGTATTTTAAATCTTTTTTTCTCTATAAATCTAATATTTTTTTAATATTAAAATATCTTTGATAAAAGATTAATTCATTTAAAGATGAAAAGATAGTATTATTATATAGGTAGTCAAATGTAACTGACTAGTTATATATCAAAATTTATCAAAAAATAAATAGTATGACAATATTAAAAAGCCTAGCACGTGAGGTATTAACGGAGAGTAACATAAACTTAAAGCAAAACCAATGAGTTCATTAGATAACAAAGTCACCTAGAGATACATTTAACCATTCAAATTTTCATTGATTCCAACAATGGAATCAAGGTTGTCTATATCAGGGCCTAGCTGTTGTGTTATCTTTAAGTCCCTTCTGAGAATTCTTGTGTACAACATCCTTTGGTGGGAAGTACCTTTCAACTTTCTCTAACAACAAGCCACAGATACATTTAATCATTGAAATTTTAATTGATTCCAACAATGGAATCTAGATTGTCCCTATCCAGTCTCAGTAGTTGTGTTATTTTAGGTCCTTTTGATAATTCTCTTCTACAACATCTTTGGCGGGAAGTATCTAACAATTTTTTCTAATCGCTGGCTAAAACTGATATTGCGGATAAAATTCATCATTTCATTTGCCCCTTGTGTACCCCCTGTGTCCACCATTTTTTCCAACTTGCTAGTAAGTTCTTGAAAGTTCTTGTGACAGGTTTGCCAAATCTATTTTTTGTTCTTCAATTGGAAACAAAGGAGATTCTAGATGAGTCCTAAAAGCATGCTGTGAGAGATATTGTCCACCACAAAAACACCAGTGTCCAAGTCCATTTCTTACTCGACTGACATGTTACCTCTAGAATTGGATTTTACCATGTAAAAGCTTCTAATGAGTACCATGCAATCTTTTGATGCTTCTATCTAACACTTGTTGCCATTTTTATCTAAGATGGAAGAGTACATCCAAGAAGGAATAGGGTCTTTTGCCTACTCAAAGTAAGATTTTTTAATACATGACCAGTTATATTCTAAATTAGTTACCTCAGCCATAATAGAATGTGAAAGGTTTCAGTCACAATGTGGATTAAGTTTAGGTTACCTTCCAGTGTCCAAGATGTAGTTAGAAATAACTTTCAACAACCCTATCTGTAGGAAGCACTCCAATTGCTTCTATGGAATCTTTAGTTGTAGATATATTTGCACAGCTACAATTCTTACAATGACTTCAACTGTGAAGTCCATAAGTACCCTATTTTTACCTTGAAAAATCTCATAGTTCCTTTGCTTCCATATAAACCACAAAATCTTAGTGGAGAAAATTAACCAAAATTTGTGAAAAAAATGATGAACTTTCTTTGTAGAATAGAGACATCCAAAGGCTATATTGAGCCACTTAATTTCATAGTAAAAAACAATAGACCAACTATAAAGGCAACATTTCTAAACCTTAGCAGCGTATTGGCAAGAAAAGAATAGATGTTCAACTGACTCAACATCGCTACATAGACAGAAAGGAAGAAAGTCTCCACATTTAGCAAGCACTTTACCAACAACTAACTTATCATACAATAGCAACCATCTAAAACAAGTTTTTTTTGGTTCAATATAGGAAGCCCAAACCACTTGAAATTAAAAAGCCCAACTATAATATGATTCATATATATTCCACATACGATTACGCATTAAATATGAGGGATGAGTAGAGCAAAGTTTAAAATAAAACATTTTGGTTGAAAATTCATGAAGGGAAGGCCTTTTAATCCATATGATATTGTTTTAGAATTTAATATCATTATCCAAATGATTCGCTTTGTTATAACCCCTAAGAGATTTCCGTACCATTTTATATTATTTTAGATTTCTTTACCATAGAATACGTCCTATATTATATAATAAAAATATGATACATGAACCTAATGATATTTAAGAGTCCCAACTCTTAAACGTAAAGTTTTTTTTTAATATTAATAAAATTTTAAATTAAAATTATATATTTTTTATTTTTAATTAATCTTTTTAATTCTTTTTAAATCATTTTATATATTTTTTAAATGATTTATATGATCATATAAATCATTCTATATATCATATATAGAAATGAATCTATTTAAAATGATTTTAAGATTACACACATACATAAAATAATTTAAATGGAATTTGCAATTATTTTATCAAAATCATAGGAATATATTCCAGGAACGAAAAATAACTCATTCCATATATCCTCTGAACGAATGAATCTATTTAAAATAATTTTAAGACCGTATAAATGCATAAATAATTTGAATGCATGTTGCTTTTTTTTGAATGCTAACTTTTTCCTAATTTTATTTTAAAAGTGACACGTATCTCAGACACCTTTAACTGGAGAGCATTTATGGATTACATGTCATCCATTCGAAAACGCACGCACGAAAAAAAACAAATTATTATGAATAGACCCGAGCCAGTTTCTGTCTATAGTTGTGCTGTTTGATCATGTAATATTGAGGTATTGCCAGGGGTTGATCGAATTTATATAAGATTTTCTATAAATGGAAGATAGCGTGTGACGTGAAAGAAGTGGAGAGGACAGCGGATAATCGATTGGATTGTGGTTCAAATTAGGCAATGCCGTATGTTGTTGTGCTGTTTTGTAGGGATCAGAATAAAAAGCTTTTGTATGGTACAACGAGGGCCAATGTGTGGGACAATTAAAAGTAATATCAGTGGGCCATGGGTCAATGCTGTTTTGTATTGATCACAATTTATCTTTAGATATGGGCAAATAAAAGGGTTTTGACAGGTCTCACAACTTTATACAACACGTAACAATTCAGTCGTAAATCTTCTACCAAAGATCTCTTGACGTGTATCACCTAAAAAGTTGGAAAAAGTCTGTCATAGCTCTACAAACGCTTCCTCTTACTTCCTTCGAGTCAAATCCATCTAGAATTCCCCTTTATATAATAATAATAAAATTTTTAACGTCCAGAATTCCCTTGTGTAGGCTAAATTTATCTCTGCTATCTTTGTAGGCCTCACATTCTAGAATATGAAAACATACAATCATATTGGTTAGGTTGAACTCAGGGCTTCCCCAATTTCTCTTGTAAAATTTCCTTTTTAGGATGTACCCTCATTTTTTCTTTCGCACCACCATCTAGTCCTCATCCCTCGATATCTCTCAAATCTGAAACGAAGGTTATGTACCAATTTTTTCTTTCGAAACTTCTAACTAGTTATGGATGCACTGAAACCCTTCATTTTTTCCTTTAGGAAGGATGGCTCGACGATGAAAAATCACAGATTCTACCTTAATCTCTTCCACCACAGCATCCTTCTCCTCAAAATGTCCTTCATCAATTCCATAGGGATAGAAATTTCCTCACCTTTTGCAGAGGTAGCTTCCTCTTCAGACTCTGAAGCTTCAATCTCGGAGGTACCTTCTCTTATCATCGTCAGAAAATTGAGAAAGTATTCCTTCCACCAAGTTGGTTCTATCTTTTTTTGTTGGAGTCTATATTGTAGGAAACTTCTGGCACTGTTACAAACGCTTTCAGGATGCCTCCAGGCCTAGTGGGGGTAGGTCAAAATCAAAATTCGCCATTTTTTACAGCCATGTATAAAATTAGGCAGAAAATCGTGAAGATCTAGGCAGAAAATCGTGAGACCTTGTCGTGCTATGTTGTGTCGTGCCACGAGATCCATTCTCAAGATCAAAACATCCTTTGACCTAGCATTAAGGACATCAGATTGAATCGCTGGATGTAGAGGACCATCGCCGACCTTATACCCTGAGAAGAAGAGTTCTGACAACGAGAGGGGTCTTTTTTTTTAATGTTTTTTCTTTTAACTTTTTTCTATGTACTTCTATTTTTTTTCATTTTGTTTTTTATTTATTAAATTACATATATAAATAATCTATGTTTTTAATTTTTTAATAATTTACAAATTATTTTATTTATTTATTTCTATATTTTTTTAAAACAAATTGATGCATTTATATATATACATATTCTTAAATTTGTATGTCTTTTTAATTTTTAATATTTTTAATTATATATTTTAATGTTTTTATATTTTTTGTGATTTATTTACAATTTAAATATTTTTATTTTTATTTTTGTAGTTTTGAATTTATTGGTGATTTAAACTCGAATTCGAACCGAATTTCATCCCTGTGGAAATTCAAATTCGAATTCGAACCTTGTATTATTATTATTTTATGATTTTTTTATTTATTTTTTAATTTCCTTTATAAGTTTTTATTTTTTATTTTATATAATATATATATTTATATATATATATATATATAAAATAAAAAATAAATAAAACATATATTAAAAAATAAATAAAACAAATCATAAAATAATAATAATACAAGGTTCGAATTCGAATTTGAATTCCACAGTATATATATAATTTTCTTTAAAAGTAGCCTCTTCCTTCCCTCATAAGACCACATTGCTAAGAACTTAGTAAATATTTTGAAACAATGAACAAACACTATGTATTTTCAAGTGTTTTATTAAAAAAATGAGTAATATATATTATATATATACAAATGTACTTACGACGTATCCAAATTAAGATTCTAGAAAAATGATGTATCTACGTATTCGAGTCGTACCCGTGCTCGTATCCAAACAACATAAATTGGAACTACTATACACCATGGTCAAATAACCAGTGTTGAAACATCTACAACAACAGAAGTTCAACCCTTCATGATCCAGGGATTGAGTCTATACAATGTCCTCCACAGACAAGTCAATGTTAAGAGAGATCTTTAAATATATTGATGTTAACAAGGTTTTGGAAAATGTAGTGTGAAAGAACATGGTAGTAGCATTGTCCATCTTTTGAAATTCACCCAAGATGTTACCTATTGCCTTGAAACATCGTTCAACCTGTTGGGGTTGAAGGAGCAGCGTCGAGCTCCCACTTTCAGCCCAACTTATTTAAGACAATTTATTTTGTGGACGCTGACACGGAGATTGAAGAGATGCATCTCTGTTCTCTCACTTGTATATATTTAGAGTGATTTCTCATTGTTCAATATAAGGAGAAGGATAATTGAAAAGACAGAGCAGACTTTTGAGGAGCAGATAAAATCAATTCTGATCATAAAACTAACATGGTATCAGAGCCAGGCCCAAGCTAGGAGCCCCAAGCACACGAGAGGTGTGGCTTAAGGGGGGGTGTTGGTGTTAAGCCACACTCGGACCGAAGATGGACTGGTCCAAGAGGGGCCAGTAGCTCAGTCGTAGAGCACTCCAACAGCGTATGAAAGGTCCTAGCTTCGAGTCATAGTTGGTCCATGTTTCAACTTATAACTACTATGGGTGGAGGGTGTTCTTCGAATGCCCTTGCGGGAAGGCAAGTGAGAACACGGGAGAGATATTGTTCCCCCCTTTTTCCCGCAAACAATTCCGGATACTCCAATTGGGAAAGAAATGGAAACCATGTTTCATCTGTAATGCGAGATCGATTATTTTGCGTGGGACTTTATTTTTGCCTCGAATTTCTGTATTGCGGATGGAACCTGAGCTGGATTTCCAGCCCGAGTTGGACTGCCAACCCGAATTGGGCTTCCAGCCGGAGCTGGGTTGCAAAAGAAATGGAAACCATGTTTCCTCTTTAATGCGAGATCGATTATTGCGTGGAACTTTCTTTTTGCCTCGGATTTTTGTATTGTGGATGGAACTCGAGCCGGATTTCCAGCACGAGTTGGACTGCCATCCGGAACAGGGCTTCCAGCCTTGAGTTGGGTTGCCAAAGAAATGGTGAACGGACAGGGGAAACCATGTTTCCTCTGTGTCGATTTGCACAAATCGAGCCCACGCTGGGTCGGTGCTCTTGATGGTACTTTAAAAAATGAGCTTGATCAATATAACGGGATCCTTATGAGAATCTTGGAATGGATTTTAACATGGTATCAGAACCAGGCCCAGGCTAGGAGCCCCAAGCACACGAGAGGTGTGGCTTAAGGGGGGGTGTTGGTGTTAAGCCACACTCGGACCGAAGATGGATTGGTCCAAGAGGGACCAGTAGCTCAGTGGTAGAGCACTTGAGCAGCGTATGGAAGGTCCTAGGTTCAAGTCCTAGCTGGTCCATGTCTCAACATGGTATCAGAGCGGGTTTGAAGAAGATCGTGATCAGATTTGTCATTGTAGCAATACTATATTGGCGATGAGAGTATTCGCATTTTGCAAAATCACATCCACTACGGAGTTTAACATGTGCTTGGGGCTCCTAGCCTGGACCTGGGTCTAATACCATGTTGAAACATGGACCAGCTAGGACTCGAACCTAGGACCTTCCATACGCTGCTGGAGTGCTCTACCACTGAGCTACTGGGCTCTCTTGGACTAGTCCATCTTCGATCCAAGTGTGGCTTAACACCAACACAACCTACAATTGAAAAGGGAGGGAAGGTAAGTGGACCTAGTGGGGCCGATAGAATAAAATTCGAAATAAAAAGTGTTGTACCTAAAATTGAAGAGGGAGGGGAGGTAAGGTAAGCGCAGCCAGGTGGGCCCGATAGAGAAGGATTCGAAATAAAAAGTACTGTTGGTTTGGTTAAAGCCCGGGGTGGCTGGGTGGTAGGCCCCCAGGCCTACCACTGCACCCCAACCCTTTCTATTTTTGTTATGTGGAGTTTGTTTTAAAGAGCTTTTTAATGCCTCCCTAATACAAACACGATGTTGTTGGTCTTATTGTTCGGTTTGAAGTATAAACAAAATCGGTCTCTTTCATGGATCTGATCTGATTTACCATTTGGTGTTGTTGCACATTGATTATTGACTGTGTTGTAGGGGTATGCCCCCCGGCCTGACGCCTCCTGTTCGGAGGGGCCTCTGGCACGGGGACGCCACGGAGGCGTCTCGAGGCGCCCGTCGGTGTGCGATGACGTCACAGGGACGCTCGGAGGCACCCGCCGGCGTGCCGAAAACATCCGGCATGCCGGCGGGCACCTCCGGGATGACTCCGGGTGTACCCGGGGCATTTTTGGGGCGTCCCCGAAAATTTCTGGCGGGTGGACCCCCATTTTTGCCTCGGATTTCCATACTGCGGTCGGTTGGTTCGGATCTCTCTCTTATAACTCTGCGAATAGTGGCAGGCTTATGATCGGGTGTTTTCGATTCAATCTGAGCTTTGGCCTCAAGCCATTGTTAGGGTTATCGACGCTCGGATCCCAGCTCACCCACCCAGTAACAGACTTGATTAAATGTATTTTGGCTTTTTCTGATTGTTCTTGCAGTTCTTCTCCGAAACTATCCGATCAAGCCGCCCCTTCCAGTTAGGTTTTACGCCTTTGCGTATGGTTGCAGGAGTGGACCTTCGGAACGCTGTCGCAGTTGCCTTTACAATGCGATTTGCACTTGAAAAAATGAGCTTGATCAATATAATGAGATCCTTACGAGAATCGTGGCATGGATTTTTAACTTATAACTACTATGGGGGGAGGGTGTTCTTCGAATGCCCTAGCGGGAAAGCAAGTGAAAAGACGGGAAAGATATTGTTCCCCCCCTTGCCCGCAAACAATTCTGGATGCTCGAGTTGGGAAATAAGTGGAAACGATGCGGGATCAAATTAATTAATTTTAAATTTTTCATTTAATATAATATAACTATTAAAAATAAAATAAAATATAATATTACAAATTTAAATAATATTAAAAATTTAAAGTAAATACTATTTAGTTTTTATATTTTTAATATTATAATTTATATTTTATTTTAAATTTATAGTTTACTATATCTTTAGGTAGTATTTAAATTTTATTTTTAATATTTTTAATTTTAAAATTCTTTTAAATTTATATATATATATACGTACCCACGACGTATCCAAATTAAGGTTTTTGAAAAATGACGTACCCGCGTAAACAACGTAGATTATTGACAATGGGAAGAAATGGATTGTTCAAGAAGGCCATGGGCTTACTGTGAGTGTGCAGTACGATACAGACGCTGCCCTTGTCATTTTCTCCTCCAGCGGAGAGCTCTATGAGTACTCCAGCAACAGGTATTCTTGCATGGGCCCTAAATGAAATATAAAGAAATTTTGTGTGTATGTGCGTTCATGGCTATACCTAAATAAATGTAATGCAATAGAATCAGCAAGAATATTATGATTGGCATGCTAGTCAAATTTATTATATGTGTTTGGGTTTGATCTGTTTGAATAGAGGGAGACTGCTATCAGAAAACTAAAACAGACTTACATAAACCAAATGTTTTCTGAGAAAACCGTGTCTAGAGAAGAATTTCTCTTCAAGATAGGTGTTGAATTTTAAGAGCTTCGCCACAATGGCCTGAAGAGACTTAATGCTGGAATTTGTTATTTGGTTTGCAGGTTGCTTGTTGGAACTAGAACGGAGACTAATTTAAGGTGCAAGTTGGTGGGAGAATATGCAAGGGAAACAGTAAAGCAAGGTACGAGACAATACAACTATAGATTAAAAACATGTCTTTCAAATATGTTTATCTAATCCAGGAAGCTTTGTATTGAAAATCTTGAACATGTTTATGATTTTGTTTTCTCTGTTATTTTGTTATAACAAATTGGATACTTCTCTCGGGATTGTATTTAACAACTTTGAATGAATGTATCTTTCATATATACATATGAGATTTTGTTTTCCATGTTTGATCCTCCTCTTAGGGATTGTATAGTGGTTTTTTCTTCTAAATTTGCTTCATAAAATGGTCTCTTCATGAGGAGAACATTTAAAACAATAAAAATAAGAAATTGTCTAATAAAAGGAGAACATTTAAAAATAAAAATAAAATAAATAAATAAATAAAAATAAAAAAAATTATCTAATAATTTTTTAAATTAGGATAATAATAAATTCAATCAAATAATGATTTATACATATAGAATAGTAACAGATTGGGTTTAATTATGTTTGATTAAACCCAAATTGAACTTTACTATTTCGATTACAACATGAGTTTGCTAGATCCAAATTAATTTTTATTGTTTTGATTATATTTAATTGGAGCATTAATTTGTCAAATGTAGTTTAATAACAATGTACAAACATCAAAAAATGATAAATATGGGTCAATATTGTGTGCACATCCATAAATCAGATTTCATTGCTCTAATTACTCCTAATTTGATTCATTGCTCTAATTACTCCTAATTTTGGCCTCGGTGGTGAAATTTAATTTAATAATGACTTAGAAACACAAAATAATAACAAATAATGGTCAATTATGTGCAAATATCCGTAAATCATATGATTACTCCTAATTAAGGCCTTGGTTTGTCGAAATTTTCCAATAAGAATTTATGAATTGACATAACAAGAATCTAAGAATTGACATAACAAACAAGAATATATTACATGTCTATAGAACCAAACCAAACCTTCATTACTTGATTGTACTGAAATGAGACCTTTATTTTTCAATCTTGGTCTAATAAAGTTCTACAAACACTAAGTAATGACAAACATTGGTCAACTGTGTGCATATATTCCCAAATCAAGCTTTAATTCTCTAATTGCTCCTAATTAGGCCCTTGGTTTATCAAATTTGGACTAATAACAACCTTAAAACGCTTAATAATGACAAACAAAGGTTGACATTTTTGCACACAACCCCAGTATAGCTTTCATTGCATCGATTGCTCCCAATTAGAACATTGGTTTGTCAATTTTAGTCTTATAACATTCTTAAAACATAAAATAATGATAAATGGTAGTCAATTATGTGTGTGTAGCCCCAAATAGACCTTAATTTCTTTGTGCATAGCAACTTGGGGCTTGTATTTGTCAAATTCAATTTAATAGTGATTTGAGAATACTTAATAGCGGTAAATAGATGTGGATAGTATGCTTGTAACCTCAAATCAGCATTCACTTATCTAATCTCTATTAGTTGGAGCCTTAGTTTGTCAATTTTGGTATAATAACAACTAATAAACATTGCATAATGACAAACAAGGATTAATTGTGTGAACATATCCTTGAATATTCTTTCATTATTATGATCATTCCTATTTTTTCCTAATTAGAGCCTTAGTTGATTAATTTCTATTTAATCATACAAAGCAATGATAAACGAGGGTCAATTATGTGTTAAGAATCCATGCTACCCCTTCTCTTTACTTTGTTAGTATATTAGTTGCTATGGATGCATATGATTTGTAAGTCATCTCACGAGTATTTTATTTTATCTCACATTCGTGAGAAGTAGTAGTTGCTTAGATTAGACTTAGTATATAAGTAAGTGTTGAGGCCAATGAAGACATCCACGAATTGTATTGAATTGAGCTTGCTCAAAGAAGGTTGCCCCCTCGAAGAGACCAATGATTTTGCAATTCAGCTACTATAATTCAGTTCTACTTATTTGAATTAATATATTGGTGATTTTCATAGTTTATTTAATGTATTTGTAATTATTTGACAACTTGTTCAGGAAGGATCCTCTTATTTGGTATCAAAGCGCTTTTTAAAGCCAATTTTTTTCTCTTAGAAGGGTTTTTTTGTTCTGCTACATAATCTATTTAAGTATTTTTTTGTATCACAATAATCAGTTTTAGGTCAAGGTAAATAGTTATCCACATGATTGTGGGAAATGTTTGGGTGTAAGCCCTAAAACTCATCGTAAGGAGTATCTCTAGAACCCTAAAGTAGCTGATCCATTGAGAGGACCTGGCAGTGAAATAGACAATGGATCCATCCTGATTGACAAGTTCACACCCGTGAGGAAAACCAAGAGCTATTTTTAGAGGTAAATCCATAGCCAGAAATTTTTTTGAGAGTGGTACTCGTTTAGACGGCATTGGTGGCCAGAGAGATATCTTTACAACTGTAGGTATTTGTAGAAACTTGGGGCCCATTTCTACTAGTTTTAGAATATTACCAGTAAAGCATCAATAGTTTTGCTATACTAGTTTCAGAATATACCTAGAAGACTCTCGGAGTACTTGCAGTTAGACATTTGATATAAATCAAAAACCAGAAAATCTTCATCCTATTAGTCTCAGAAAACTATCAGCAGAGTATCAGAGAAAAAAATACAAAAAAAAAATGTAATTTTTATTTTTTTGCCATAACTCTCCATTTGTAACGCCGTTGATCTTCAAACTTTATCCAGACACCTTAAATTTCATTTTCGATTTTTTATTTTCCTTGAGGTTCCATGTCCTATTTTCACTCATAATTCTTGTAAATCTCAATTTTCTCTTTTTTGGGGTTTTGCTATAACTTCTTTTGTTCCATTTGTCTTAATATTTCCACTGTGTCCATCTCCCTTTTCTGCCCCTTTGTCCCTCTTTGATTTTGTTTTCAATTTTTTTTTAATTTTTAATTTTAAAATTGCCCTCACCTTCGTCAATCATACTCCCACTATGTTAAAAAACTAGTAAAAATACCTTTACCCCTTTTGATTTTGCTTAAATTAAAAAAAAATCTTACTAAACGTTTCTTAACTCTAGTTTTCTTACCCATTCCAAAAAAAAAAAAACTCTTATTCTGGTCATGGTAGTAACCCGAGTAGGAGTTAACAATATGGAGGATGAAATTATTGCCCTCAAGAGCCAAATCAAAGATCTTGATGAAAAAATTCCTAACTTCAATTTTCAACATACTACTGAACAAGAGACGGCATGTAAAGTCCTCTTCAGACACCATATTTTTTTCAGCAATTTTCGTGAGCCAAGGCTTGATTTTTCTCAATTTAATGGTGCAGATCTGGCTAGATGGATTTATTAGGCAGAATAATATTTTAGTTTGTATAATACTTTCGATACCAACAAAGTTTCGCTTGCATCTTTTCACTTGGAACATGAATCCATTTAATGGTATCGATGGTATATCAAGGCTCATGATGAGTCAATATGGATCAATTTTTACACACATGGCCCTAGAACTTTCAATGAATTCACTGTAACACTCACTGAGCTTCACCAAATAGGGATTGTGAGAGAATATCAAATATAATTTGAAAAACTGACCAATCACACAGAGCGATTGTTTGATGAATTCTTCAAGAGTTATTTCGTCAATGGACTGAAAGATGCAATTTGATCTAAGGTCAAAATATTCTGGCCCAACACGATGATATAAGCCTTAGGTTTGACTAAGTTGGTAGATGACAAGATCATAGCTCAACTTCTGAAGAATATTAAGCATTCAAGAATACAACTTCACAATGATCTCAAACAATGTCAGCCCTCAAAACCTCTCCTATCAAGCATTTGACTGAAGCAGAGATGTGAGCACGTAGAGAAAAATGACTATGTTATAATTATGATGACAAATTCATTCAAGGACATTGATGTGTCGAGCAAAATATTTACCTATTGGATGTGGACTCTTCGTTCGAAACTGAAGTTTGGGAAGATGTTCAAGATACAACAGATAATTCAAAAAACATTCAGTTGATTATGAAATTTATTTTTCAAAAAGACCAACCAGAGATCTCTCTCCATGCCTTAGTAGGAGTCACCACCCCATAAACCATGCAGGTCAGGGGTTACTTCAAGAAGATCCCTCTCATAATACTCATTGATTCTGATAGCACTCATAACTTCATTGACCCTCGGATTGCCAAACAAGCTGATTATTTTGTCTATCCTTGCTCCCACTTTGAAGTCATGATTGTCAATGGGGGCACATTACCTTGCAAAGAGAAGTGTCGTAATATGTGTATCTCTATTAGAGATTATAACTTACACTGTGACATGTTTGCCTTCCCCTTAGGCAGATGTGATGTTGTTTTGGCAGCCCAATGGTTACGTACACTTGGAACCTATCTTATGAGATTTTGTTGAACTATGGATGTAATTTTCAGACAATGGGCAAAAACAAACATTAGAAGGCTTACACTCGGGGTCTTTCAGCATCATAAGTTCACATTGCATGGAAAAGCTTCTTAATAAGAATTCACATGATGTTATTACCCAACTCCATTCCATTCAAATGCAACCATCAATGGTCTCCAGTACTCCTTATGATCTATAAACCATTTTGCATAGGTATGCATGTGTCTTTGTCGAACCAGTGAGATTGCGACCTTCATGACTAGAGGACCACCGTATTCAACTCCTTCTTGGAAGTGTTCCTCCCAACATCAGGTTCTACCGCTACCCATTTTAGTAAAAGACCGAGATCAAGATGCTCATTCGAGACTTACTAAAGTAAGGCATTATTTTCCCCAATACCAGCCCATATTATTCCTCAGGTCTCCTTGTCTGGAAAAAAGATGGGTTATGGTGCCTCTACATTGACTTACAAGCACTTAATCACATCACAATCAAGGATAAGTTCTCGATCCCTATTATTGATGAGCTTCATGGTGCTCATTTTTTCTCCAAGTTGGATCTTCGCTTTAAATATTACCAGATCGGACTTCATGAGGATGATATTCCTAAGACATTTTTTTGCGCGCATGATGGCCACTATGAGTTTTTGGTCATGCCCTTTGGCCTCACTAATGATCCTTCAACATTCTAGACATTGATGAATAGAATATTTTGGCCCTACGTGTAAAAATTCATTCTGGTATTCTTTGATGATATGCTTATCTTTAATAAAACATGGTCTAAGCATCTCCAATATTTAGAGCTCATGTTGTAACTTCTCTCTAATCATCATCTCTATGCAAAACAGTGCAAATGTGCTTTTGGCCAGGACGAAGTGGAGTATCTCAGGCATATTGTTTCAACGTAAGGGGTTCGGGTGGATCTTAAAAAAATTGCTGCCATGACAAATTGGCCTCATCTTCAGACACTCAAAAGCCTCCATGGTTTTTGAGGCTAACTAGATACTATTACAAGTTTGTCAAGGATTACGATAAAATTATAGCTTCACTAAGAGCTATGTTGAAAAAAGATGCTTTTACATGGACACAATCTGCTGAGTGTGCATTTGAAGAATTGAAACAAACTATATATACTACACCTGTTCTAGTTATGCCATATTTTACCGAGACCTTCACTATCGAGAGCAATGCTTACGAAAATGGACTTGGTGTTTGTTTTTCTCCAATAAGAATGCCCCATTGAATTCACTAGCAAAGCTCTTTCTGGTAAGAATTTAGTACTCTGTACTTATGAGAAGGAAATGGACATTTTATATGTAGTACAAAAATGATAGCCATACCTATTGGGGAATCATTTCTACATTAAAACTGATCACCAGAGCCTGAAATATTTCTTGAAACAATGGGTCTCCACCCCATCATAATAGAAATTGGTCAACAAAGTCATGGGTTATGACTATGAGATCACTTACAAGAAGGGCAAGGATAATATTGTGGGTGATGCTCTGTCTTGCACACTTACGGACCAAACTTCCCTTTCAACTATTTTCATGCCTATTCCAAATTGATTGGATGCTATACAATAAGGGTATGTCAATGACTCTTCATTATCTCAAATCATTCAATAGTTGGCCACTAAACCCTTTGTCGTACTGCATTATTCTTGGGATGGTGCTTCTCTACGATACAAAGGTCGTTTGGTGCTTCCCCAGAGCACAAATCTTTAGCAGGCTATATTCTATGAACTCTATGCTTCTCCATCTACAAGGCACTCAATGTTTCTCAAAACTTATGAGCAGGGATGATGCAACTTCTTTTAGAAGGGAATGAAAAAGACAATTCAACATATGGTGGCTGAATGTGATACTTGCCAACACAAGGGTGAAACAATATTCATTCTTAGGTTGCACAAACCCTTGCCCATCCCTACGAAGATTTAGATAGAGATTTTTATGTATTTTATTGAGGAGCTCCCTAAATCTGGAGGGAAAATAGTGATCTTGGTTATGGTTGATCACCTCCAAATATACTCATTTTTATGCCCTCAACGATCCCTATACTACCTCCACAGTTACATAAATTTTCTTGGACCAGATTTTCTATCTTCATGACATTCCTTCTTTCATTATCTCAGATCATTATGCAACCTTCACCAGCTATTTTTGGATAGAACTATTTTGATGCACTGACAACTAACTGAAGATGAGTTTCGGGTATCATCCACAAATGAATGGCTAGACTTAAATTGTTAACAAATGTTTGGAAACTTTCTTTCATTGCTTCACCTCAGAATAACATCATTGGGCAAAATGGTTCCCTTTCGTCGAATGGTGGTACAATATATCTTACCACACTTAACTAAAATGACTCCATATGAAGTAGTCTATGGTCAAGCACCACCAGGGCTCCTTCCATACACCCCCAGTAGTTCTCCAGTTCAAGCGATCGATATGATTTTTTGAACTCGAGATCAGATCCTCAACACCCTGCGAGAAAATCTTCATATGACACAAAATTAAATGAAACAATACGCTGACCAACACCATTCTAAGCGTACTTTTCAAGTAGGTGATATGGTTTTTCTTCACTTAGAGCCATACAAGTAATCCTCCCTAAAACTCAAAGGTTGTCATAAGTTGGGTCCCAATTTCTATGGGCCATTTAATATTCTCCAGAAGATTGTGTCTATTGCTTATAAGTTGGAGCTTCCACTTTTTTCTAGAGTTCACCCAGTATTTCATGTATCTTGTTTGAAGAAAGTTCTTGGCACAAACATCAGAGTGAAAACTATTTTACCAGAACTTGATAATGATGGATCCATCCTTCTTAAGCTGGAGGCAATCCTGGACAAGTGCACATGCCAACTTTGTTCCCACTGCATCACATAGGTATTGATTTAGTGGCACAGAATGTAACCAGTAGATGTAACATGGGAACCACTATTTCAGACTAAGCACCAATTCCCACATCTAAAGCTTTGAGGACAAAGATTTTTCTAAGAGGGAGGGTATGCTAGGAACTCGTGCTACCCCTTCTCTTTACTTTGTTAGTTTATTAGTTGTCATGAATGCATATGCTTTGTAAGTCGTCTTGTGAGCATTTAATTTTATCCCACATTCATGAAAAGTAGTAGTTGCTTAGATTAGGCTTAGTATATAAGTGTTGAGGTCAATGAAAACATCTAAAAATTATATTGAATTGAGCTTGCTCAAAGGAGGTTGACCCCTCGAAGAGGCCAATGATTTTGCAATTCAGCTACTATAATTCAATTTTGCTTATTTAAATTAATATATTGTTGATTTTCATAGTTTATTTCGTGTATTTGCAATTATCTACTAACTTGTTCAGGAAGGATCCTTTCATTATGTGCATGCAAAACTAAATCAATCTTCATTGATTTTATTGTTGTTAGTTAAGGCATCGTCTTCTCAGATTTAGTTTAACAATGACCTACAAATATTGAAGAATTAAAAATATGGGTCAATTATGTTCAAAGTCCCAAAATACCATTCATTTATCTAACTGATCTAAATTAAGGTCTTGGTTTGTCAAATTCAGTCTAATAATAAACTAAGAACACTAATAACTACAAATTATTAGGGAAAATCTCACTGTGCGATAAAAAAACATAGAAAAAACTAAGCTATAAAAATCTTAAACATACAACGACAGAGATGAATACTAAATACATAATATTTCACTTGTAGAAACCCTTTCAGGTAAAAAAAACTTAGCACAATAACTTTCTTAGTTTATACTATTAACTGAATCGCTTACAAACTCTATTGATAATACTAAAGCTATAAAACCATGTAATTAAAAATGTGTACACTATGTCGTGTATATTCAACATTCCTATTCACCATACACTAAACCATGTATATCAACATTCATACCTCTTGTTGAGAAGAACCATGCCTATATTTGACACATCACTTTGTAAAGCCCGCACAAGGTGGGAATCTATAGTCACCAACTACTAATAAAAGTGATGATATGTAGCACTTTTCAATAACTCCATATCCGAGTGCGACCAAGATGTTACTCGCACACCTCAAGTTAGTCAATTTAGTATGACAAGTGTTTAGTAATGCTTCACGTTTGACTTACATTACTGGAACGCATTGCACAAATACTTGTAATTCCTTATTCCGAGTCCCTCGCTGCACATCACTTCACAACCTTCTAGAATGCAATGTTATTTCATAGAAAATACTCAACAACTTTGCTCATCATTCCGTACCCTAAATAAATTGTGCAGTAGCCATAGACTTTCCTTGTGCAAGTCATGCACAACATTATCATTAGCACAAATTACTTTGCTCAATTGTGCTTGTGCAACTAATCTATACAACATCGTAGGAAATTGGTGCTTGTGCAATCAACCTTACACAACACCGAACTTATACACAATTACCATTACACAAATCCATGCAAAGTTAAAGTATTTCTAAAAAATATCTCACATGTTCAACACTTTGCATAAGGAAACACAAATCCATCCTTTAATATGCACTCATAATTTTTGAATCTCTCTAGTCTTCCTTCCAAGCTTTTGTTAATATAACTATTTCAGTTTTCTTGAGTTTTAACCAATTTCCATGGCTCTCATAGAAACTATTAGAAACTATTTCAGTTTTCTTGAGTTTTGTTAATATAATTTGAATGGAATTTGCAGGTATGTTTTATTTTTCTTTTGGAGTGCTAACTTTTTTCCTAAGAGTGACGCATCTCAGAAACCTTTAAGTGGAGAGCATTTATGGATTAGATGTCATCCATTTGAAAATAACACACATAAAACAAACTATTATAGATAGACCCGAGCCAGTTTCTGTCTATAGTTGTGCCTGTTTGGTCATGTAATATTGTAGTATTGTCAGGGTTTGATAGAGAATATATAAGATTTGCTATAAACGGAAGGTACATTGCCACGTTAAAAAAGTGGAAAGGACAGCAGACATTCAATTGGATTGAGGTTCAAATTAGGCAACGCCGTATGTTGCTGTGCTGTTTTGTAATGATCAGAATAAAAAGCGTTTGTATGGTACAACGAGAGCCATGGCGTGGGACAGTTACAAGTAATGCCCATGGGGCATGGGCCTATGCTCTTTTGTACTGATTAGAAAAAGAAGTGCTGTTTGTTTGCTGGCTGTTTGTTTCTTTTGGAAAGTGGTTAAAGTAAGAGTTGTTTATATTTTTGTTGTGGGGTTGTTTACAGAGCTTTTTAATGCCTCCGTAATACAAACAAGATGTTGTTATTGTTGTTTAGTTTGAAGTACAAACAAAATTGGTCTCTTTCATGGCTCTGATCTACTATTTGGTGTTGTTGCACATTGATTATTGACAATGGGAAGAGATGGATTGCTCAATAAGGCCATGGACTTACTGTGAGTGTGCAGTACGATGCAGGCGCTGCCCTTATCATTTTCTCCTCCAGCGGAAAGCTCTATGGGTACTCCAGCAACAGGTATTCTTGCATGGGCCTTAAATGAAACATAAGAAAATGTTGTGTGTGTGTTCATTGCTTGCCCTAAATATATGTGCAGTGCAATAGAGTCAGCTAGAATGGTATGATTGGCTTGTTTGTCAAATTTATTATATGTATTTCGGTTTTGATCTGTTTGAATACAGGGAGTGTAATATCAGAAAGCTAAAAAGACTTACATAAACCAAATGCCTTCTAGAAAAATCGTGTCCACAGTAGATTTTTTCTGCAAGATAGGTGTTAAGTTTTAAGAGCTTCCCCACAATGGCCCGGAGAGACTTAATGAATAAATTTGTTATTTGGTTTGCAGGTTGCTTGTGGCAATTAGTACAAGACAGAGATGAAAGTACGGAGACTAATTTAGGGTGCAGGTTGGTGGGAAAAAATGCAAGGGAAACAGTAAGAGTGAGGTACATGACAATACCACCACAGATTCAAAACATGTCTTTCATGTATGTTTATCTAGTCCAGGAAGCATTATTTTAAAAATCTTAGAACACGTTTATGATTTTGTTTTCTTTCTTACTTTTTTATAACAAATTTGATACGTCTATTGGGATTGTATTTAACAATGAATGAATGCATTCAAAGAGAGTGAGATTTTGTTTTGTTTGATTGATTTTTCTTTTTGAAATTGTATACACTTTAAGTGAATTTGTCTTTCAGATTGGCTTTATAAAATGGTTTTTCTCAATGAGGAAAACATTAAAAAAAAAAAGAAAATGTTGTCTAACAATTTTTAGATTTAGAATAATAATAAATTTAATAACAGGTTCAAAATAATAATTTTTACATATAGAATAATAATAGATTGGGGTCAATTATGTATAATTAAACCTAAATTGACCTTTATTATTTTGATTACATTTAATTGGAGTACTAATTTGTCACATGCAGTCTAGTAACAATGTACAATAACGATAAATAGGGATAGGGTCTATATTGTGTATACATTCATTAATCAGATTTCATTGT
This sequence comes from Torreya grandis, assembly GCA_037957365.1. Lineage (NCBI taxonomy): Eukaryota > Viridiplantae > Streptophyta > Pinopsida > Cupressales > Taxaceae > Torreya > Torreya grandis. The sequence goes on along the minus strand of JARHVA010000159.1, from coordinate 2,871,043 downwards.
CCTAATTATTCTTAGAATTTTAATCTTGTTAATCAAATTTAATTTAATAATGAGGAAGAAATTTAAAATAATAACAAATTGTTATATTTTTTGAAATAACTAATAATTTATTAATTTGTTTAAAAAGTAGTTTGTACTTTAACATTTATTAATTATTATTGAGTGGAGCCTATATATATATATATGGACAAAAGTAATTAATATTCATAAATTGAAAAAAGATGAATATTAAATTAAAAAGTAATTCTAATTGTTTTAGGGTTTAAGTGAATTGAAAGGTATATAAGGATAAAAAGGGCAATGAGTAATAATTATAAATTATTGAAATTTGGTTAATTCATAAGTTTAAATTCATTCAACTTCTATTTGAGAATGGAAAACTTTTTTTATAGCTAAATCAGAAGATGAAATCCCTCCAGTCCATTTTGGTAGCTACATACAGAGGTTACAAACAATTTACATAACGGATTATTCACATGCAATCAGAAAATAAGGTTTTAGATAAGCAACCAACAGTGCTATGTCACACTTGTAGGTCTGTCATATCAGAGTAATTACTACAACACAACAAACGAAGATAATAAGTGTTATTTATCATTCTTAATCATTGATATTTGTACAAATTTAATAAGGTTTGATCTAATTGATTCTAATCAGTAGTGGGTTTTTCATATTTGATGTTGTAAGTAATATTTAGTATTCAATTGATTGAAATTAAGGAGTGGTACAGTTGAAAATTCTATTGCATGTATTGTTCTATTCATTTATTATTTGGTTATCTTGGTAAAAGACAAATATTTTGTGCCTCTATTATTACTCGGTGATATTAACAAATTTAACATGGGTTTTAATTTCTTAATGAGGGTTTTAATTTATATTCCCTGAGGGTTCTAGTTTCTTCAAGTGGGTGTTGAATTTATTTTTTTAAATAAAATTTAAATTATTTTATAAGGGTTTTACGAAAAATCTAGAATTGTCAATATTTATCCAAAAAAAAATATTTCAGTGGTATTAGAGCTTGTATCTTTTTAACTTGTGTGAAATATTTATTCTTTATGCAACACAATGATAGAAAAACTATATATTACTAAAGAGAGAAAAAAGGGTCCATAACAACCATATAAAGGAGTAGGACAACCAGATTTAGAATCACTTGTAGGGAAAGAAAAAAAATCCATGGGTAATAGAGATGCTGATAAAATTCGCTATGACAGGTTTGTGCAAGGACAAGAGCATTTAACAATATGTTGGCTCAATTAGTCCACACCATGCAGAATGCAAATGTGCACATAGCTCAAAATGGGGAAGGAAATTATTCAAGGGTGAACAACAACCAACACATGCATAGGGCAGCCATTAATTTCTTTGCTAAGCCTTTCCAACCAACTTTCTTTTGTAGGGAGGAAGTATCAATTTCAGATGTGGAAATTCATCCCACTGTGATGGATGAAATTACTGCCAGCTATGAAGAATATAAGGTCCTGCTAGGTGAAATTAGGGAGACTATTTCCCTCACTAATTTTATAAATCTAAAGAACAAAAGTGATCAAAGAGTTGAAACTAGGCTAGAAACAAATCAGAGGGACCTCCAACAAACATTAAGGAAGTTAACACTTCTTACATATGATGGCTCTAGTAAGTGCACAACATGTTCATGGATGCATTTTTATCATTGAGGCCAATGATGGAAGAAGATGCCATCAAATTTACCACCTTTCTCCTTGAAGGTTTAGGACATGAGTGGTGGTACCATGAATTGATCACTCAAGGGCACAATCACATCCATTCATACAATGAGTTTAGTACAAGGTTAATAGAGAGATTTGATAAAGTTGATCCATAAATCCATTTTCAGGAGATAGCTCAAATTAAATAATCCAGTTCAAATTATTAGGCCAGAAACAAATCACAAAGTGTGTGATGACTTCTATGTTATGAGCATAGGAGAAATATGTTTGGTTTTAAGGGTGCAATAGTTACATTCCCTTGGAGAATTTACAAAGAATTCCCACACCTTGGAGTTGAAATTTGAATCTGATGGAAAAAAAGGTTGTACTTCATGGTATAACCCCTCTAGTTGTTACAACAAATAGAATGGAGGGTGTAACTATTAGTAGTACCCTCAACATCACAACTCATTCATGGTCTTGTTATCATGGATTCACTTATAGAGTTTGTTGAAGAAATATCAGTAGGTTTAGGGCTTCCAATCCCTGATTGTGTCAAAGTAGTGTAGTAAAATTCATCTACGTCACCAAGAAGAATGGTAGAAATAACAAGATTGGTTTGGGATCTTGGTATTTTTAGGGTGGATCAAGAATTGTTTGAAGATAAATAATTTTGGGAAGGACAGACTATCATATTCTTTTTTTGAAATAACCAATAATCTAATAATAATTTATTAAGTTGTATAAAAGGTGCTTTATATTATAACTTTGGAAAAAAACACTTATTAAATATTATTGAGTGGAGTCAAAAGTATTCAATATATACATGGCCAAAAGTAATTAATATTCACAAGTTGAAAAAAGATGAATATTAAATTAAAAAGTAATTCTAATTACTTTAGGGTTTGGATGAATTGAAAAGTGAATCTTATATAAGGATAAAAGGGGCAATGCATAATCGCTATTAATTATTAAATTTTTAAAAATTCACTATTGAATTCCAAATTCATTCAACTTATGCTTGAGGACAGAAAATTTCATTGTAGTTGGATCAAAAGATGAAACCCCTCCAGTGCATTGTGGTAGCTCCATACAAGGGTTACAAATAATTTACAGAGCTGGACATTTACATGCAATCAAAAAATAGAATTTTAGATAAGCAACTAGCAATCCTATGTCACACATGCAGGTCTGCCATATCAGAGTAATTACCACAGCGCATCAAATGAAGACAATAAGTGTATTATCATTTATAATCATTGATATTTATGCAAATTCAATAGAGTTTGATCAAATTGATTGTAATCCATGATAGGTTATTCATATTTGATGTTCCATATAATATTTAATACTCAATTGACTGAAATTAAGGAAAAGTGTGAATAAAAACCCTATTATATTGTTTTATTCATTTATTATTTAATTATCTTGATAAAACACAAATATTTTATGCCTCGAATAGTACTCAAGGACATTAACCCGAATAAATTACATGTCCGGAAAACCAAACCAACCTTCATTACTACAATTGTACTTAAATTGAACCTTTATTTTTCAATTTCGGTCTAAAAGCACCTAAAAAAACCACCAAAACACCAAGTAATGGCAAACATGGGTTAATTGTGTGCCGACATCCCCAAATCAAATTTCATTTCTATGATTGCTCTTAATTAAGCCCTTGGTTTATTAAATTTGGACTAATAACGACCTTAAAACAGCTAATAATTTGAATGGAATTTACAGTTATTTTTGCTGTTGGAGTTATCTTATTGAGATACCTTTTACTGGAGAGCATTTATGGATTACAGGTCATCCATTTGGAAAAAAATACACAGAAAACAAACTATTATTAATAGACCCGAGCCTGTTTCTGTATATAATTGTGCTGTTTGATCATGTAACATTGTAGTACTGTCAGGGCTTGATAGAATACATATAAGATTTTCTATAAACGGAAGGTACACTGTCACTTGACAGAAGTGGAAAGGACAGAGGAGATTCAATTAGATTGTGTTTCAAATTAGGCAATGCCGTATGTTGCTGTGCTGTTTTGTAAAGATCAGAATAAAAAGCCTTTGTATGGTACAACGAGGGCCATGGCGTGGGACAGTTAAAAGTAAGACCCGTGGGCCATGGGCCAATGCTGTTTTGTACTGATCAGAAAAAAAAGTGTCGTTTGTTTGTTTTTTGGTAAAGTAGTTAAAGTAAGAGTTGTTTATATTTTTGTTATGCGGGGTTGTTTTACAGAGCTTTTTAATGCCTCCCTAATACAAACACCATGTTTGTTCTTATTGTTTTGTTTGAAGCATAAACAAAATTGGTGTCTCTTTCATTATTCTGATCTGATTTACCATTTGGTTTTGCTGCACATTGATTATTGACAATGGGAAGAGATGGATTGCTCAATAAGGCCATGGACTTACTGTGAGCGTGCAGTACGATGCAGACGCTTCCCTTATCATTTTCCCCTCCAGCGGAAAGCTCTATAGGTACTCTGGCAACAGGTATTCCTGCATGGGCCCTAAATGCAATATATGGAAATTTTGTGTATGTGTGTTCATTGCTTGCCCTAAATATATGTGTAATGCATTAGAATCAGCTAGAATAGTATTATTGGCATGCTTGTCAAATTTCTTATATGTATTTGGGTTTTGGTCTGTTTGAATAGAGGGAGTCTACAATCAGACAGCTAAAACAGACTTGCATAAACCAAATGTTTTCTGAGAAAACCCTTGTCTAGAGTAGATTTTTCTGCAAGATAGGTGTTGAATTTTAAGAGCTTCCCCACAATGGCCTGGAGAGACTTATGTAGAAATTTGTTAATTGGTTTGCAGGTTGCTTGATGCAATTAGTACAAGACAGAGATGTAAGTACGGAGACTAATTAAGGGTGCAAGTTGGTGTGAAAATATGCAAGGAAAACAGTACGACAAGGTACATGACAATACAACTACAGATTCAAAACATGTCTTTCAAGTATGTTTATCTAGTCCAGGAAGCATTATTTTAAAAATCTTGAACACGTTTGTGAGATATATATATATATATATATATTTTGTGTGTGTGTTTTTTTTTTTTAAATATTTTGTTATAACAAATTTGATACGTCTCTTGGGATTGTAATTAACAACTTTGAATGAATATATCTTCCAATATAAATATAAATAGTGATAGTGTGAGATTTTGTTTTCCTTGTTGGATCCTCCTTTTTCGGATTGTGTACACTTTGAGTGAATGTGTCTTCCAAATTTGCTTCATAAAATGGCCTCTTTCATGAGAACATTAAAAAATAAATAAAAATGGGGGAGTTGTTTAACAATTTTTAGAATTAGAATAATAATAAATTCTATCAAATAATGATTTATAAATATAGAATAATAACATATTGGGGTTAATTATGTATGATTAGATTCAAATTAATCTTTATCACTTCGATTACATTTAATTGGAGCATTAGTTTGTTAAATGTTGTCTATCCAAGATAGTGATGGCTGCCTCCACCAAGTTAGTGGTGAGTTAGAAAGTTTTCTTCACAAGCATATCCAAGATATTGATGGGTGACTCCTCCACCAGATTCTGATATATATCCTATTGTTTGTGGATGACATGGTCCTCCTAGCTTCATCTCCTGAGGGGTTGTAGAAACAGTTGGATGTCTTAGCTCTATTCTGTGATATTCAGCAGTTGACAGTCAACCTAGGTAAAACCAAGGTTATGGTCTTCAATAGGTTAAATACCTCACACCTCCATTTACGCTTCAAGGGGGAAGAGATCGAGATCACCAACACCTATATTTACTTGGGGGTGCAATTCTTTGGAACCCATTCTAGTTTGAGATAGGCCCTCCAATCTTGAGTTAATAAGCCTATGAATATTTATCCCTCCCTCGAGAGATAGTGTTTTCGACACCACTTTCAGGACATTTCTCCAAGATGTCCCCTCATGGACACCCTTATCAGACCCACTGTTCTCTATGGCTATAGGGTTTGGGGGCCCTCTTTGCTTGAGTTGGCTTGGGCTTCAACGGAGAGAGTCTAAATGCTTTTCCTCCGTCACATTATCAAGTGCGAGTAGACTATGCCCCAACACATCATCCTTGTAGATGTTGGGGCCCAACTCTTCCATTTGGAGACTATGTTTGATCTGATCTCTTTCTTGCATCACATGTGGAGTTTCACCGACTCAACGAAGGGGTAGGATAGGTACCCATACTTGACATATTGTTCTTCCGATACCATTACCCTTTCAAACTCTTTGGACTGGGCTCATTATTGGTACACATTGGTCTCAGATCTCTTAGAGTCGTGGGTATTAGGATGGATCATCTCCCTCTATTTTGGTACTCCTTAGATGCACCAAGCCACCATCTACCTACTAGACATGAGCTGAACAAGATCATCAGAGAGGATATTTATAGGGAGTTTATCCATACCACTTGGGTAAACCCTCACGGTGGGTTACGCCCCAAGATGGCCTTTTATGTGAAGCACTGCTTAGAACTACATGGTGGGCTTATCGTTAATCCTCAATATACACTCTGTCACTGCATGCATACTCTTGGCATTCCCCTAGCCTAATTTTGAGTGGGTTTTCATAGGCTTCAAATTGAGATAAACCACCAGATGGATCGGTCAGACATGATCTTCTAGTTATGCAACCTTCAGGAGATCGAGACGGAAGAACACTTCATCTCCTGTTACCCCATCTACTTTGTGATCAAGGGGAGGTTCCACTACCTTTTCAAGGGGACCCAGACTCTCACTGACTTCTTCAAATATGATGATCAGAGATGCTTGGATTTATACATGCAAGAGGCTCTTAGACTTCATGACCATACTATTTAGGTCCCCACTAGAACAGACTCTACTCAACAAATCATTTCTTTTTTTACGATTCTACCTTTGGGGAGGGGCACTAGGCACCAAGTTGATATAAAAAAGGATTCACACTTCAGATCAATACGAACCTAGGGGACCACCAACAGTTCCCCGAGATGTCATCAACATGACCATACCAGTTCCAGTACTAGGAGACAAATCCTCCCTCTTTGCTTCTTCTCGACCTTTCTCTGCCTGGATCTTTCTCTTCTTGTACATCTCCACCTCCTTATTGTGTTTGGGGTCGTGTGTTTGGTCAACTTTGTATTGATTTGCTTTTCTTTTTGCTTTGTGCTTTATTGGTTTTCCTGCTTTGTATTGGCACCTTTGTATCCACTTAATCCTTGTGGTGTGTTACCTCCCACAGATAGCATGACAGTAGGTGACCTAGGCATCTCACCTCCTCTTCCTCTACTCATCTTTCTATTATGTGTTTCTTTCAGTCAATTATTGCAAATATCCATAAATCAAGCCTTGGATTTTAGGAGAGTTGGGTGTACTCCTTGACTATCCTCCCTCTTTGCTTCTTCTCGACCTTTCTCTTCTTGGATCTTTCTCTTCTTGTACATACCCTTGAAAACAATGGTCATTGATTTTTGCATTATTATGACCATTCCTAATTAGAAGCTTTGTGTATCAATTTCATTCCAGAAAAGCATTACAAATATAAAACAAGGAGAAATGAGGAGCAATTATGTGCATGCAAACACAAAACATCCTTCATTGATTTTGTCACCCTTGGTTAAGGCCTTGGTTTCTCAAATGTGGTTTAACATTGATCTACAAATATCAAATAATTAAAATCATGGGTCAATTATGTGCACAAAGTCCGAAAGTACCCTTCATTTATCTAATTGATCTAAAGTAGGGTTTTGGTTTTCAAATTTAGTCTAATAATATCCTAAGAACACCAATAACTACAAATTATTATGGAAAATCTCATTATGTGATAAAAAATGCAGAAAAATATGTTATAAGAATCTTAAACATACAAGGATAAAGACATGAACACCAAATACACAATATTTCACTTGTTGAAAACCTTTTCGGTAAAAAAACTTAGTACAATAACCTTCTTAGTTTATACTATTAACTGAATCGCTTACAAACACTACAACATCACTAGGTTTTATACACTTTAGATAGTGCTTTACTATATTTACACTAAACCATGTAATTCAAAATGTATGCACTATGACTTGTATATTCAACATTCCTACTCACCATACACTAAACCATGTGTATCAACATTCATACATCCTATTAAGAAGAATTGTGCCTATATTTGACGTGTCACTTTGTAAGGCCCACGTAGCTTGGGAGTCTATAGTTACTAACTACTACTTTAAAATTGATCATATGTAACACTTATCAATAATTCCATATTAGAGCACCACCAAGGCAGCCTTCAAAGTAGTAAAATTTGTAAAAGAAGAAACCTTTATGCTCGATTCTAAGGACATTGATGGTGAAGAAGCAAATTTTGTCAGAAGATTGAAGAGAGGATTGGGTAAGTATAAAGGAAAACTTCCATTCAAATGTTTTAACTGTGGTAAGGTAGGACACTTCGTTTCAAAATGCCCATTCAATAGGAAGGACAACGCCGAGCAAGTTGAAAATGTCAAAAAGGTAAAACCGCATTATGCTAAAAAGAAAAATTTCTTCAAAAACAAAAAGGGGTTATATACAAAATAAGAAAGTGATTCAATAGGGGAAAGTAACAGTGATAGGTCTGACGATGAGTATGACTGTGCGTTTCTAGCAGAGGGAAATGAGTTCCTATTTATGGAAGAAGAAATCACTTCCTTGAATTAAGAATAAAATGAATTTGAAGATTGTGATGAAGGAAAAGAAAGTGAGATAAATCTTGTAGGTGAATTGGTGTGTGCTCTTGAAGAAATCAAAAATATGAGAAAAGAAAACTCAACGCAAAAGAGGCATGGGAAGGAGCTTGAAAAGACTAACCAAATGATTGTAACGCTAAAAACTCAAGTTGAGGAAGCCAATAGAATAGAAGTCAAAATGGATCTCATGTCAAAATCCAACGAATGTATGAGACTTGAAGCACAAGTAGTAGCCTTAAGGAAAGAACTTGAGAATGCAAGAGACCATATAAGCAAAAGCTTAACGCTGATGAATGGCTCTGAAGATCTTAGTGAATTGATCAGTGCGCAAAAGGCTTCAAATGAAAAGTTAGGCATTGGATACAACAAAGAAAAAGGGTCCTCAACGTGTACATTAATGAACTTGTATGATAACTTCAAAAAAGGAGGAGAAGCAAAAGCTATGAACAACAAAGAAATGACCAAGGCAAAAACTAGACAGGACAAACACTGATTCAAGGAAAAATGCAGAAGGATTCATCAAAATAGCAGATCTGAAAAAGCAAAAAGGTAAAACTTTTCAGTATACTGCACCAGAAAATGATATGATCAGGTACGCTCCTTCCTTTTATGACTGTTATTATATCTGTAATTAGTTTGGTCATAGGGTTGTTAATTGTAGAGTCTTTCCTATTACAAGATTTAATTTTGTTAGTAGAAATTCATTTGCTCCTTTGATAGATTCAAGTTTAAAATGTTACAATTGCAATAATTTGGGACATATAGCTAAGTATTGTAGAGCTAAAATTGAAATGACAAGAAAATACGGCTTAGACAAAAGTAAGTTTTTAAATGAGAATAGAGTTTCAAAAACCATTTATAAAGAGAAGAGAATGGCAAATGAGAGATCCAAAAGGATGTGGAAGGTGAAAGATCAATCCTTGATTGCTCAAATGACACTCCATGCCAAAGAGTAAAACTTGTGGGTCATAGACAGCGGTTGCTCAAGCATATGAGTGGGACAAGAGCAAAATCACCAGTTTAAGCAGGTGCAAGGAGGAAACTGTCAGTCTGGGTGATAACACTACAGTCAGAATAAGAGGCAAAGGAACCTTGCATGTAGATGACAAGCTTCTTACACATGACGTCCTATACGTTAAAGGACTTAATCTATTAAGTGTAAGTCAGATGTGTGAGAATGGTTATGAAGTCACATTTAATGTTGAAGATTGTAAACTGAAAAGAGATAGAAAAACTGTTGCACAAAGAAGAACCAAAATCAACATATACAATCTAATTGGAGAAAATGATGCAAGTTGTCTCATGGAAAAAGTTGATGAGAGCTGGTTATGGCATAAAAGAATGGGTCACATCAATTTGACAATCTAGTCAAGGTAAGCTCTAACAAGTGTGTTAGACATATTCTCAATATTGTCAAACCTGCAGACATCACATGCAGAGCGTGCCAACTAGGAAAACAAAGAAGAGTCAGATTTGAAACACAAGAATACACGACCTCAAAACCTCTACAAGTAGTTCTTACAGATTTATGTGGTCCTACTAGGACTAAAGGATCGAAGGGTGTATACTACTTTATGCTATTTGTAGTTGACATCTCAAGGATGACATGGCTAACTTTTTTGAAAGATAAATCATAAGCCTTTGAGAGATTCAAGATCTTTAGGGTCATGGTTGAGAATGAAATGGGAAGAAAAATCAAGTATCTAAAATCAAACAAAGGTGGAGAATCACTTCCAATGAGTTTGTAGAATATTGTGAAAAGCATGGAATTAAGAGATAGTACTCTGCTACACGTACTCCATAGTAAAATAGAGTTGTAGAAAGAAAAAATAGAATAGTGAAGAAAATGGCTAGAACAACGCTGAAAGAAATAAAACTTCCTGATGGATATTGGAAAGAGACAGTTCAAACAAAAGTATATATCCTAAATAGAGTTCAACTTAGGGTAAAGAGTGATAAAACCCCGTATGAATTGTGGTTTGAAAAACCTTTATCCGTGAAATATTTCAGAGTGTTTGGAAGCAAGTGCTACATCAGAGGAAAAGATGTCAAACTGGGAAGTTTTGAGTCAAGATGTGATGAAGGAATTTTTCTTGGATACTCCACTCACAACAAAGCCTATGTGTGTTACAACAAACGGATGCATAAAATAGTTGAAATCATTAATGTAAAACTAGAAGAAGGATTCAAATAAGTTTAGCCAAATGAAGAGATTAGAATTGAAGAATCAGAAGGAGCATAAAATGAAGAAGATAGTGAAGAGAAGGAAGAAAAGAGCAAAAAGACACCTGTAAGGTTTGTTCTGTTAAAAACTGAAGTCAATAGGTGTTAATTTCTCCAAAACTACCTATTCCACCTCCCTCACTTGTTCGCAGTTTGCATGATTGATATTTTTGGTCTTAGCTCATCTGCAGTTAAACGACAGTCTTACTCCTTGCTCAATGCGCATGCAGTAGCAGTTTAAGTTAGTTTTAGATTAGTTTAGTCTCAGTTTGCATGCAGTTTACTTTCAGTTAGATTTTCCAAGAAAATCTATTTAATGAACCCTTGGTTGCAGCTTTGTAACACAAATCAAGAAGATCAAGAAGATCAATAAATAAATCTTTTTCCAGAATTGCCATAGCAATCTGAGTTTGACTGTTATTTTATTTTTGCTATATTCTTCTTTATTTCTTTCAAAGTGGTATCAGAGCAGCCAATTGCCTGGGAGATGCTTGCTTGGAGAAAGACGTAGCAGAGCAATACAAGAAGATATGCAGCCCATAAGGAGAAAGCGGTGAAGGAAGCGCTTCAAATTAGAGGCGTAGCATCAGATCAAAGCCACAACATACAACTGAAGCCTGGGATGGAGCAGTGACGTGGTAGATCCTAGAAGCTGGAGAAGTGGCATCGACATCAGGAGAATTGCGCAGAGCAGTCAACCGACGACGTCCTGGGAAGTAGTCAACCTGCACAGCAGTTCCACGTACAGAGCGCAAGCAGATCATATGAGTCTAAATCGGACTGTCTTCAAACGTTTACAAAGAAAGCGAGTATGGTAATAAAACTTGAGGATTATTTTCTTGTATGTGGGTATCGATCTATGATGATGTCGTCCTATTGAAATAAGGATAGAGTTTGTTGTATGAAAAGTAATTCTGTGGGAATCACGATTTGCGCAAGCCGCACATGCTGAATTGGCAGCCAAGCCCAAGTCAAAGTCTCAAATAGTCCGACGTGCCCTGATCGAATCCCCTGGTAGAAACAGTCTGAAACACATCGGAGGATGGAGAATATACACAAATTGCAGCCGCTATTCATTCTGGTCTTTCAGCTTGAGACATGGCAACAAATAATAGTATTTCTTAGCCCCAAATTCTCGTTTTCAATTGTAAGAATTACGATTTTTGGGCAATTAAAATGAGAACATTGTTTTGCTCACAAGATGTTTGGGATTTGGTAGAGAATGGTTTTGTAGAACCATAGGATGAGGTTGCCCATCATGCATTAACTCGAGCACAAAAGGAAGAGCTTAAAGAGAACAAGAAAAAAGATGCAAAAGCTCTATTTCTAATCCAATAGGTATTGGATGAATCTATTTTTTCCAGAGTTGCAGCAGCAATGAGATCTAGATCGGCATGGAAAATTTTGGAGACTACCTATAAAGGTAATAAAAAGATGAAAATTGCTAAATTGCAATTTCTTAGGAGAAATTTTGAAAATTTGCAAATGAATGATTCAGAGTCCATAGACCAGTTTATGGGTCAAGTATTGAATATAGTGAATCAAATTAGATCTAATGGAGAAACAATAACAGATCAGAAGATCATAGAAAAAATACTTAGGAGTTTATCCCGCAAATTTGATGCAATAGTTGTAGCTATTGAGGAAACCAAGGATTTGGAACAGTTATCATTAGATGAATTAATGGGTTCTTTGTTAACACATGAATCCAGAATGAATAGGAATAACAATACTTCTCTTGAGAATGATTTCAAGTCACAGGTATCCTTTGGCAGAGGAAGAGGAAGAGGAAGGTCAAACTTCAGAGGAAGAGGCAGAGGTAGAAATGGAAGGAACGATCCAGATCAAGGTGAAAACAATAATCAAAACTACAACAATAGAGGACGTGGCAACAATCACTTCTAGCAAAGTTCACAGAGGTTTGATAAATCTAACATTCAATGTTATTACTGCAAAAAATATGGACATTATGCAAGTGAATGCAGAAAGAAACAAGGAGATGTGGACAAGAAGAATGCTAATTATACAAATGAATTTAGTTCTAATCTTGGAAGCTTATTTCTCACTTGTCATGTTACTCAAGAAAATGCTAGAGATATTTGGTTCTTAGGTAGTGGATGCAGTAATCATATGACAGGGAATAAAGAATTCTTTGCAAGTCTTGATGATTCCGTAAAATCTGAAGTTAAATTAGGAAATGATAACAAAGTGGATGTAATGGGTAAAGGAGTAATAAATGTTTTGGCAAAAAATGGTGAAAGAAGGTTTATACCTGATGTTTATTTTGTACCTAGACTAAAGCATAATTTTATGAGTGTTGGACAGTTAGTACAGAAAGGTTACAGAGTATCTTTTATGGATAATGTTTGCACAATACTAGACAAGTTTTCAAATGACAGGTTGATAGGAAAAGTGGAGATGACCAAGAATCGGATGTTCCCTCTTCGAATTCAGTGCATCCAAGGAGAAGAGGAAGCCCACTTCAAAACCATGCATCTAGACCAATCATGGCTATGGCACTTAAGGTATGGACATTTACATTTTGGAGGTTTGAATTTGTTACAAAAAAAAATATGGTGAAAGGATTACCACCAATAGAACAACCAAGGAAGTTCATGTGATAGTTGCATTCTAGAAAACCAGCATAGAGAGAGCTTTCCAGTAGGAGCCTCATATAGAGCAAAGGTAATATTGGAGCTAGTCCATAGTGATTTATGTGGACCAATGCAAATTCCATCATTTGGAGGTAGTTCTTATTTTCCAAACTTCATTGATGACTTTAGCAGAAAGACGTGGATATATTTTCTCAAAAATAAGTCTGAAGCCTTTGGAAAGTTTAAAGAATTCAAGGCTATGGTTGAAAAGCAGAGTGGCCTTTACATCAACGTACTTAGATCAGATAGAGGAGGTGAATATATGTCTAATGAATTTCAAGATTATTGCAGATATCATGGCATTAAAAGGCAACTGACTACAAGGTACACACCACAGCAGAATGGTGTAGCAGAAAGAAAGAATAGAACAATCATGAAGATGGCCTGAAGCATGTTGAAGGCCAAACATTTGTCAAATGAATATTGGGCAGAAGCAGTAGCATGTGCAGTATATATTCTGAATAGAAGCCCAACAAAGAGTGTCAGAGATCGAATTCCACAAGAAGCTTGGAGTGGTAAGAAGCATAGTGTACATCATTTCAGAATTTTTGGTTGTATTGCATATTCTCTTATACCATCTAAATTGAGAAGAAAACTTGATGATAGAGGTGAGAAATGCATTTTTATTGGCTATAGTGAAGAGTCAAAGGCTTATAAGTTGTATAACCCCATTACAAAGAAAGTGATTATTAACAGAGATGTTGAATTTAAGGAAGAAGAAGCATGGGATGGTAGCACCATCACAATTGGAGCACCAATTCCCCAAAATGAAGAAGAATCTGAAGAACAAAATTTGCAAGGTGATCAATCCTCTCCACAAGCAAGAACAAGCACTCCAATAAGAACACCTAGGAGCTTAGCACAAGGTGAATCATCTGGTCATGTATGTCATCCTACTCCAAATTCACAAGTGATGAATCAGATCCAACTCTTGCCACTTTAAGATCAAGATTTAAAGGTAAGAAAATGAGAAACTTGAATGAGATTTATAATCAAGAAGAGAAGTTAGATTTGTGTTCAAATTTTTCTCTTTTCTCTCATGATCCTATGTATTATGAAGAAGCAATTTATGAGGAACATTGGATAAAAGCAATGGATGAAGAGATGAATGCCATTGAAAGAAATCAAACATGGGATCTAACTAATCTACCTGAAGGTAAGGATTGCATAGGAATCAAATGGGTTTATTAGACCAAATTTGATGCAGAAGGCAATGTTGAAAAGCATAAGGCAAGGTTAGTAGCAAAAGGTTTTGCACAAGAACATGGAATTGATTATAATGAAACATTTGCTCCAATTGCTAGACTTGATACTGTTAAAATGGTTTTAGCAATAGCTGCTCAAAATAATTGGAATATATATCAGATGGATGTCAAATCAGCTTTCTTGAATGGTTTCATAAATGAAGTGTATGTGAAACAACCACCAAGTTATGAAGTGCATGGACATGAAGAAAAAGTCTACAAATTGAAAAAGGCCATTTATGGTCTCAAGCAAGAACCAAGAGCATGGTATAGTAGGATTGATTCATACATGACAAACAATGGATTCAACAAAAGCAATAGTGAGCCTGCGTTGTACACAAAAATCAACAAACAAGGTCAGATTTTGATTGTGTGTTTGTATGTTGATGATTTGATTTCCACTGAAAATTTGTCTGTAGACACATTTAAATCAGCAATGAAGAAATAATTTGAAATGATAGATTTGGGATTAATGAAGTACTTTTTGGGCATAGAAGTACAATCAGAGAAGGAAATTTTTATTTGTCAGACTAAATATGCAAATGATGTGTTAAGAAGGTTTAAGATGCTTAATTGTAAACGAACACCTACATTAGTTGCTACAGGGACCAAAATTAACAAAGAAGACAAAAGATCTAATGTTGATTCTACAACATTCAAAAGACTAGTTGGTAGTTTGATGTATCTTACAGCTACAAAACCAGATATCATGTATGGGGTCAGTTTAATCTCTAGATTCATGGAGTTGCCAAAAGACTCACATTGGCAAGTTGGAAAGAGGATATTGAAATATGTGGCAGGAGCAACAAAATATGAAATTTTATATTCCACAACTAATGATTTTAGTTTGATTGGTTATACTGATAGTGATTTTGCAGGTAGCATTGATGACAAGAAGAGTACTTCTGGACATGTCTTTCTTTTAGGAACAGGTGTGGTCACATGGGCATCCAAAAAGCAACCTATAGTGACACTTTCATCAGCTGAAGCAGAGTATGTAGCAGCCACATCAGCAGCATGTCAAGAAACTTTTGGATGAGGAGAGTATTGACAGATTTATTACAAGCACATAAGGAGTCAACACCAATCTTTTGTGACAACAAATCAGCAATTGCATTATCAAAAAATCATGTTTTTCATAAGAGAAGCAATCACATTGATACAAGATTTCATTTTATCAGAGAGTTAGTGAACAATGGAGAAATCCATTTGGAGTTCTGCAGATCTGAAGACCAATTGGTAGATATATTCACAAAGGCATTAGCAAAGGAGACCTTTGATTATCTAAAACAAAATTTAGGCATTGTAAATGTTGAAGTAGTTAGTGGTAGAAATTAAGGGGGAGTGTTAGAAACTGAAGTCAATAGGTGTTAATTTCTCCAAAACTACCTGTTCCACCTCCCTCACTTGTTCGTAGTTTTCATGCATGCAGTTTGCATGATTGATATTTTTGGTCTTAGCTCATCTGCAGTTAAACATCAGTCTTACTCCTTGCTCAGTGCGCATGCAGTAGCAGTTTAAGTTAGTTTTAGATTAGTTTAGTCTCAGTTTGCATGCAGTTTACTTTCAGTTAGATTTGCCAAGAAAATCTATTTAATGAACACTTGGTCGCAGCTTTGTAACACAGATCAGGAAGATCAATAATTTTTTTTTTCAGAATTGCCGTAGCAATATGAGTTTGACTGTTATTTTATTTCTGCTATATTCTTCTTTATTTCTTTCATGTTCAAAAATAACATCCCAAGGAGCAAATAATTGGCAATAAAGATGAGGGTGTTCAGACTAGGAGAAGCGTTCTAATAAACAAGGAGCAAGTAAACTTTGCTCTACTTTCAGAAATTGAGCCTAAGACCTTCAATGAAGCCAACAAAGATGAAAACTAGCTAATAGCCATGGAAGAAAAACTCAACGAAATTGAAAAGAATAAAACTTGAGAACTAGTTCCTAGACCCTCGAACAAGAATGTAATAGGAACTAAGTGGGTTTACAAAAACAAACTCAATGAAGATGGAGCACTCATAAGAAACAAAGCTAAACTGGTATGCAAAGGATATGCACAAGTAGAAGGCATAGATTTCGAAGAAACTTTTGCTCTTGTGGCAAGATTGGAAGCGATTAGAATGTTTGTGGCATTCTGTGTTCATAAGAAATTCAAAGTGTATCAAATGGATGTGAAGTTAGCATTCCTAAATGGGAACTTAGAAGAAGAGGTGTACATTGAACAACCAAAAAGATTTCAGTTAGAAGAGGAAGAAAGTTATGTGTGCAAACTTAAAAAAGCTCTGTATGGTCTGAAACATGCAGCAAGAGCATAGTATTCATGATTGGATCAATATCTGCAATGACAAGGTTTTAGAAAAGGGTGCACAGACAACAATTTGTACTTTAAATCAGAAAGTGAGCTTATGCTGATTGTTGTTGTATATGTGGATGATATTATCTTTGGAGGTGGTGATGGTAGCATGTGCAAAGAATTTGCCATGCAAATGCAAAATGAGATTGAAATGTCAATGTTGCGAGAACTGTCTTTTTTCTTTGGTTTACAAATTACACAAACTAATGAAGGGATATTCATATCTCAAGCAAAGTATGCAAAGGAGATGCTTAAGAAATATTGAATGAAGGATAACAAACCAGTTGGTACTTCCATGATGACTGATTGCAATCTAAGCAAAGAAGACGGGTCTTTTGATGTAAATAATATGCTGTATAGATCAATGATTGCTGGCCTGCTATATCTAACAGCATCAAGATCAGACATCATGCAAGTAGTATGCATGATTGCACGGTATCAAGCAACACCCAAAGAATCACATATTAATGTGGTAAAAAGAATTTTCAGGTACATCAAGAGCACAATAGAGTTTAGGTTGTGGTACCCAACTAGCGAGGATCTTACTTTAGTTGCATATATTAATGTTGATTGGGCAGGAACTGTGGATGACAGAAAAAACACGAGTGGTGGTGCATTCTTTTTGGGTAACAGACTTTTGGCTTGGCTAAGCAAGAAGCAAGAATCAATTACACTCTTTACAGCTGAAGTAGAGTATGTTGCAGTCGTTGCTTGTTGCACTCAAGTCCTATGGATGAAGAAAACTCTGAAGGACATAAAGGTAGAATATCAAGCACCTATATCTATTTATTGTGATATTTCAAGTGCCATAAATCTATTCAAGAATCCAATGATGCATTTCAGAACCAAGCATATCTCCATAAAATATAATTTTTTGAGAGAAAAAGTAGCAAGTTGGGAGGTCACAATGGAATATGTGCCAACCAAGGATCAGATTGCAGATATCTTTACCAAGCTTCTTCCCAAAGAGAAATTCGAGTATCTGAGAGAGAAGTTGAGAGTTGTAGCTCCCACCCCATATCACTAGCCTCTTGTGATAGGTTAGAAGTCCAGGGGGAGCATTGCAGGCATCTTATTAAGCTCCTAGATTAAGAGTAAAGGCAATTTGCTATGTACCTTACACATCATTTTTCATTTGATGTTAAGGAACCGAGTAAGGTATGTTGGATCTAGATTTCTATGCTCATCTATTATTGATTGGTCTTTCAGACCAATGCTATATCCAAGATCGGTTGAAGCATATGAAAGCCTAGAGAATCATTGGAACAATTCAGGTTGGTGTGCATTCTGCAAGGGGGAGTCTTTCATAATGCTCTATCCAAATAGGGCCAATGATGAGAACTCAACAACATTGTCTTATTGGTTCAGCAAACACTCTTTGTCATTAATGTCAAAGGAGGAGAAATCAAAATAAGAGCAAGCAAGCAGAATGCGAAGGGATTTTTGAGGATGTCTTTGCTTATTCATGATGTTTTTCCATCAATGACAAAGGGGGAGATTGTTGGAAATTTGAGCAAGGAGATAATTGATAGCTTTGATATCAAGATACAGAAAGCAGTCTGAGGATTGAACAGTTATCATTTCCATCTAGGGTAGCATGGAATTGTCATTCATGTCAAAGGTTAATGTCCTTGATGTCATTGAGATTGAAATTGATCATGCAATAATGCCAAAGGTTGAATTGAGCATAACTGTGGAGTAAATCACATTTGTGATGTGTTCTTACTTAGAAGATGCAATCGAGATAAGCCAAGAAGACTTGAGTTGAGTAGATTTGATTGAGGGAATTCTTTCAAAAATATTGATAAAGACATTTTTCTCGGATAAATTGCCTGCAACAAATAAGGGAATTCTTTTGGAAAAATGTTAAAGGCAATTCTTTCAGAGAAAGTGTCTTGGAGAATTCGTTCAAACAAATTATTTGCAATAAAGTTTTTGAAGGAAATGAGTGCCACTTGGAATTCTTTCGGAGAAAGTGTCTTGGAGAATTCGATCGAACAAATTGTCCGCAATAAAGTTTCTGAAGGAAATGAGTGCCACTTGAAATTCTTTCAAATAAAATTTCTTGGAGAATTTATTCGGACAAATTATCCACAACAAAGTTTCTGAAGGAAATTAGCGCCACTTGGAATTGTTTCGGAGTGTCTTGGAGAATTCTTTCGAAAAAATTACTCTGAACAAAAGTTCTAAAGGGATCTTTTCAGAAAGTCCGAAGGGTATGTGGACCATTTCAAAAGTTCTGAAGGATAAATGGACTATTTAAAGCTTTCGAAGGGATCTTTTCAAAATTCTGAAGGGTAAGTGGACTGTTCAAAGCTTCTGAAGGGTTTTTTTCAAAAATGTTGAAGGGTATGTGGATCGTTACAAAAGTTTTGAAGGACAAGTAGACATTTTTAAAAAGTTCGAAGGGCAAGTGGACCATTGCAAAAACTCAGAAGGGTATCTTTTGAACATTGCAAAGGACATGTGAACATTTGTAGAAAAGTCAAAGAAATACCCGTGGATATGAAGAAATGCCTTGCGGACAAAAAGTTTGAAGAAATGTCTCTTGGATAAAAAGTTCGAAGAAATACCTCCCAAACAAAAAGTTTACAGAAATTGTGTCTCGAAAGGTGCTTTGACAAAAAGCCCACAATAAATTGTCTGAAGAGAGGTCACTTGTAACTTTGCTGAAGATAAAGTGTGGAAGTCTTATAGGGCATTCTCAAAGGGATAAGGCATGTTAAATATTGAGCAAGTCTACAAGGATCAACGGTGCAAAAGCATTATAAGAATGCTGAAGAAAATGAGATCACATCAGCATGTCGAAGTTTAATGCTAAAAATAAAGGTTAAAGATCGAGCATATCGAGGATAATATAAAGGAGTGGAAGTGAACCCATGGTATAGAAAGCAGTGAGATGTAAAAAGGGAAAAAAAGGCGCTTGATGGTTGATGGCAAAGTAAACTCAGATGATCCTCTTAGAGCACGACATTTTTTAGGTGTTAAAAGGTCATAAAAAAAGATATGACAAAGAAAAGAACATGAACTTGGCATGACAAAAGATTTTGAAAAAGCTTGCAATCAATGTCTTCCAACTGTCTGTATAGGAACAACTAAAATTGGTGATGAACTCGATATATCTTCATGGAGCTTGAGATATTTCAATCGAAGTGATCGAGGAAGCGGCACAGTTAAGTAGAAGTGCATATGCTTACGATAGTAAAGGCATTTGAACGTTGTCGTTTGAAGCATGAATTGAGACATGAAGTTAGAGTCACATTAAATGCAGACCAGAAGTGATTGAGGAAGCGACGTAGTTAAGTGCAGATGCCAAAGATAGTAAAGAAATTTGAACATTGTCGTTTGAAGCATGAATCGAGACATGAAGTCAGAGTCACATTAAATGCAGACTAGAAGTGATCGAGTGAAGCATGAATCGAGACACAAAGTCAAAGTCGCATTGAATACAGATCAAAATCTTGAACTGGTTAAGTTCAATTGAAGTGTGAACACTTCACAGAGAGACAACCCTAAGATGCATTTGCCTATATATGCTACAAATAGATCATTTGAACGATGTTGTCTTTCTACTACTGCTACAAAAATAATTAGTGTTAACTCAAAATTTTCAAGAGAGGACATATGCAGACAACGTAAAAGGGGCAAAGAAAATAAGGTGTGTCAAAGTAGAAGATATCCAGACACAAAGAGATAAACACAGAGAAGCTGAGAAGACACACAGCTAAGGCGCAGTTACAGACTAGACTTGTAACAAAAAAGTATACAAGATTCATTTTGAACCTCTTTATTTCTAAATTTGTAGCTTAATTTCTTTGATAGGTTGGTGCCATCAAAAAAATTGAGTTGGTCCTCAGTTAGGAAGTTGACGCTTCCTTAGAGTGGGTGATCTTGAATGTAATCAGTGAGGTTTGTCTGTGAAGCTTTTTTTTGTGAAGCTGGATTAAAACAGTACCTTCTAGCAGTTTTTCTCATCATGGTTTTTTCCTGTCGATTTTCATGTTAAAATCTGGTGTTAAGCATTCTTGTGTGTGTGTTTGATCTCTGTTCTGTTATTTACTTTGCATATACTTTGAGTATCTTGTTTAAAAGTTTTAAGAGCCAGGTTTTAGCTCATCTACTGATTCAGCCCCCCTCTCAGTAGATAGTGTGTTCAACATCATTTATTATCTCTTCAAAGTAAATAAGATCAAGGAATTAAAAGAAAGAATAATTCATAGTTTCATCTTTGTTTTTTTCATACTTTGACTACTCATAGACTTATTGCAAGCTTCTTGTCCTTGGTAGGTGTTGACTTGAGTTGGAGGAGGATGTTAACTCATGAATAGATCCTTGACCTCCTTGATGGTTACTTCCACCAGATGAATCAACTCTTTATGAAATAGCGGTCCAACTTGGCGCATGAGTGGATGTACTACCCATTGGTTCATATTCAATAAAGGGTCCACTAGCCTTTGTTTATGCTTGTTTTTCTTTTTGTCTTATTTCCCAAACTTCATGCTCAATGAGTTGAACATCTTGGCTGATTATGAGTTCTTTGGTGATAGAATTGTACAACTAGTAAGTCTTTGATTGATCACTATAGCTTATGAAAATACACTTTTCACCTTTGTCATTCCACGCTATCCTTCTTTGTTTGGACATGTGTGCATATTCCACATAACTAAACACTCTTAAGTTGTTCAACATTTTGGCTTCCGGCTACTCCATGCTTCTTGAGAGATCATATCCCTAACACTCTTCATTGGACAAATGTTTAACAAGTATACGGTTGTTACTACAGCCTCAGTGTAAAAATCATTAGGCAAACCCTTTTCCTTTAGCAGGCTCGTTGTCATTTCTTAGATAGTCCTATTCTTCCTCTTAGCCACACCATTTTGTTCTAGTGTATACCTGGCTGTAAATTATACTATTATCATTGTAAAAATTTATGAACTCATTAGAGATATATTCTCTCCCTCTATCCGTCTTCAAAATCTTGATGTAGTGGTCCCTTTGCTTCTCCACCATGGCCTTGAATTACTTGAAGGTCTCAAATGCATCCGATTTGTTCTTCAAAAATTAGACCTATAATTTCCAGCTGAAATCATCTATGAATGTCATGAATTAGACATTCTTGGATAGGGAGGGGGTCATCATTGTACCACACAAGTCTAAATGTATCAGCTCTAAAGGAGCTCTAGCTCTCCATTTTTACCCACAGGAAATGCACTCTTATGTTGCTTCCCTAATATGCATCCTTCACACATTTTGTTTGGTTGTTCTATAAAGGGCATCCTTATCATAATTTGCTTCTTGTGAATAATATTCAACCCTAAAAATCACAAATGCACATATCTTAAGTGTCAAAGAGTAGACTCATCTACTATCATTGATTTGAATCTTGTTGAGAGCTCACTTTGCATTCTCAATGGAAACATCTTATTGCTTGTCATCTTGACTGCTACAA
Organism: Torreya grandis; assembly: GCA_037957365.1. Taxonomy (NCBI): domain Eukaryota; kingdom Viridiplantae; phylum Streptophyta; class Pinopsida; order Cupressales; family Taxaceae; genus Torreya; species Torreya grandis. The sequence goes on along the minus strand of JARHVA010000159.1, from coordinate 2,848,733 downwards.
TCAACCTATTGTAGTCACTCCTATCAAAGATGATGCATTCACCATTCTCAAATCTAACTTTGTATCCCCTTTAGATAAGCTTCCCTATGATGATTAGGTTGTGCTTCAATCTGGGCACATAATATACATCTTGAATTTGCCTTATGTCATCTTGCTTGGTGCGAATAGATATGTTGTCTTTGAACATGATGGGAACCTTCTCATTATTTCTCATATTCACCTCTGATTTTATTGTCATCAATGTGGTTGAACATCTCTTTGATCCCACTTATGTGGTTGCTACAACCATTATCCAAGTACCATGTTTCTTTACCACTTTACTTAGCAATGTTGTATGTTATGAACACGTTTCCACATTTCTCATTCCTATTAGGTTTAACCTCATGTTTTGGAGATGTTTGAATTATGCCTATTCATATCATACTCCTTTTTACACTCACTAGCATAGTATCCATACCCCTTTCAATAATAGCATTGGATGCTAGACTTATCATACTTTTTTGTAGATCCTCCTTTAGAAGTGTTGTTATTCCTTCCTCTTCCTCTTCCATGCGACTCTTGATGGCTAAGCGTTCCACTTTCTTGATTACTGCAAGTTCTTTCTCTTTCTCTATTATTTGATCCTCTCTCTCTTCCTCTCATATTCACATTGGTCTTAAATGCTTGCTCATAGAAAGAGGTCGCTAACCTATTCAACCTTTGGTCATGGGTTTACAAAGAACCCATTATTTTATCCACCGTCATTTGCTTCAAATATTTTGACTCTTATATTACAACCACTATAGGTTCAAATCTGATTGGAAGGATTATCAACACCTTCTCTACGATCCTATGATCTTCAAAGTTATCACCACATATTGTTCATTTGATTGATAATATTCGTTGTCCTTGTGAAGAAGTCATTGATAGACTCATTCTCTTTCATTTGTAGGGTCTCAAAGTATTTTATTAAGAGCTACAACTTGACAAGCTTCACTTTATCACTCCCTTGATAATCATTTTGAAAAATGTCCCATGCTTGTTTGGAATGAACAACTGTTGCTATTCCAGGGAATATTGAATCAACTAGTGCCATTTGTATGTAGCTAAGTGCCTTGGCATTTTTTCTTCTTTTCTCATTCAACACATTCCTATGTGCTTGGGTTGATGCATTGAAAGTTGTTAGGTCTACAACCAAATTATATCCACCTTCAACCAACTCCTCTAGCTCTTAAGAGTTGAATATAATCTTCATCTTGATTCTCCACACATCATAGTTCTTTCCATCAAATGTAGGGGTCTATTGTCATAAACCAGAACTATCTAATACCATGAACTAGAACTGTCTATTGCCATGTCTAAATAAGCTTACAACCTATGGGATTTGATACTAGTTATTGGTAGAAAGTATAGAATGTGCAGGTCCAGGTGGATAAAAGCAGTGTAAACACTCAAATGGTGAAGCTCTAGACTAATTTCATAACTACCAATGTGTAGAAATTTGTACTTACAACAAGCTTAAAATAGAGAAAATAGGGGCAACAGAGTTGTAACAATAAAAACACAAATTTGTATATATTAAATTCCTCTAAAACTCTATTGCAACTTGTTTATAGTCCATAAATGTGTACAGCTACAATGTTTCATAAAACTAATAAAAAACTTATATTTTCTTTTTCTATTGGCTGCTCAGTTCTCTACAATCTATTGCTACGTTCTAGGTTCTATTTACTCCCTATTGTGCCTATATCTCTTTTTTGGTATGTTTTTTCTTCTTGTATGACATATGTAGTCTACTGTTATGGTTTTCTTCTTCCCACTATTGCTTTGTATTCTCCAGGCTTTTCTCTGTCTATTGCTACATCCATTTTTTTCCTGTTACACAAAGTTTGTTGTTGTGTCACTAACTTCTATTCTACTTCTCCTTCTGACTGTTGTTGCATCACTTATCAACATTCTACTCTAAATTTTTATTTGTTTTTTTCCCTTTTATCTCTAATGTTGCACTTCTCACCTACAACTGTTTTCTTCTAAAACTAAAATGACTCCAAAAAAATCAAAATTTTAACTGTTGTGCATTAAATATGGTTTGGTGGCTGCAGTTGTTGAGTGGAGTGGGGTAGGGGTAGGTGAAGGCAAATATATTATTTTAACAAATTCTAGATGCCACATAGACAATTTCATGAATTTTGTCAAAAATTTTGGACATCACCTTGATATCTATGGAAATCAATGCCTACTAATAGTAGACTCACCTGGCAGTTTTTTTAAAGGTCAAAGTTTCCGACTATCTTTCATAACTCAAATCTGTTGAAGCTAGCAACTGCTTAACTATCTAGAAACCGCTTCACTATCTTTGATACCCTGAGTATGTTGAAAACAACAACTGGTAACTATCTTTAAGAAACCAAAGTTTGTTTGAAGCTAGTGCCCGCTAACTTTATTATTAGCAACCTGTTTTTTAATCTAGTAATTGCTAACTATCATTGAGCCACCAAAGATTGATTGAAGCTAGTGATTGCTAACTATCTTTGAGCAATCAAAGTTTGTTTGAAGCTAGTGCATGATAACCTATGCAATCTTTTATTGAATAAAAAATATGTACTTTCTTCAAAAATATTTTGGGTTCTTTGCCATGAAAAAATAAATTTTAAAAATTATTAAGTTTTTTCAGAAAAGAACACAATGGTATAGCTAGCTTCCTAGTTTTATGTCAGGTAAAATGACTCACTATTGTATTTTTTTCATTCTTTATAAGTCTAAGCCAACCATTTATTAATACCTCACATATGTGTACACATTGCATGCAAATTTGTTGGAAGTTGGAACGCATATTGAATATGGTTGGACTTGAGCATGTCAAGTTGTTGTTGACAATTTGATGGCCACATACTAAGCTCATTGACGATAAGATTTGTTCTAATTATGCCTTGATCAGCTAAGATACATTCTTTATATACTAATGTGTGTCATTTATATTTGACATTCTATAGTTTTAGAGAGATCCCCATCTTAAGCATCATTTCCTTATTGACTTGGTAGATACAGTGGCTTGAGACCCCTAGGGATGGAATGATGTCCATAAGACCTTAGTATTGAGATAATGGATTCTACATGCTAATTTGTTACACCCTTTGGCAAGTATTGTTTGCAAGAAAAAGCATGGCATAAATCAATAGTTTAAAGGCTCATCTAGCTAGGGCATTTAATATGAAGGATCTCGGAGCAACAAAATAAATCTTAGGCATGTAGATACATAGAGAGAAGAAAAATGGTAAGCTTTGGTTATAATAGCAAAGGTATTTGGAAAAGATACCAACCAAATTTAGTATGAAGAATGTGAAACCAATTAGTATAACTTTTGCTTCTCATTTCAAACTTTTTTCAAGTTTATGTCCTAGTAGTGATGAAGAAAATCAGTATATGTCATATACCATATGCTAGTGCAGTAAGAAATTTAATTTATGCTATGGTATGTACAAGACTAGACATTTCATACGTAGTTGGAGTTGTTAGTAGATATATGACGAATCTAGGGAAATAACATTGGGCAGCAGTGAAGTGGGTGTTTTGCTACTTGTGAGGCACAAGTGACTATTGTATCACTTACAATAGATCTGACAATTCTATTTTTGGATATGTTGATTATGATTTTGTAGGAGATATACACAAAAGAATGTCAATATCTGGGTACGTTTTTATTTTTGTAGGTGGACCTATTAGTTGGATGTCAAAGCTTCAATAGACTATTGTTGCATCAACTACTGACGTAGAATGTGTGGTTGTGTATCATGCTTTTTAGGTGGCAATTTGGCTAAAGGGCCTATTGGGTGAGTTTGGAAGAGAGCAATACAAAATGAAGGTATTATGTGATAGTCAAAGTGCAATTTATTTAGCCATGAATCCATCTTATCAATGTAGGACAAAACATATTGCGATAAAGTACCATCTTGTTAGATAGGTGATTGATGAATGAAAAGTAACATTTGAAAAGGTTCACACAAAGAAAAATAGAGCTGATATGTTCACAAAACAAGATTTTTTAGAGAAGCTAAAATGATTTTTGGCTTCTCTTAGCTTAAAGAAAATGTAATGAGTTGGTGGGCAAGATATCAGGTGGAAATTGTTGTCAAGGTGGAGATTGTTAGATATGTGACAACAAAGATAAATTTTTGATCATTTTACGATATGGTTTATAGCCCACTCCTTGATAGAGGTTGTGGGGGGACAATGCCTCCCCGTCTGTCCCCCCACTATTATTGTAGGGGTCTAGGGGGTGGCAACATCCTGTGGAGCCCCCTCTAGTAGGGGTTTAGGCGTAGTTCCCTCAAAGAAACAAAGAACGAGGCAAACCCTTATTTCTAAGAAAATGTATTCTCTCGGATTCTATTTTTAAAAGGAAAGTCTTAGTGACATTTTTCTACTCTATTTTTTAAGAGGAATCGTAACGGTATTTTGCCAATTAGGTGTATTTATCTTTTTAGAGTTCGCATATAATTTACATGGTGAGTTTGCATGTAATCTATTTATCTTGAAATTAATAAAGATTGACATCTTGCACCGTGAATATTTCCTTAGCTTGCTAAGGTTTTAACACATAAATCATATGTTTTGTGTCATTCATGGTGAGGATTTGTTTGTTTAGTTATCTCTATAATTGCATTATGTTATTTTTATATAGTTGTAGAGTGCGTGGTTGCCTAACATTGTCAACACAAAGAAGTTCGATTGCATTGATAAAAAAACTTGTGAGAAAAAGTTTAGGTGGTCGTTGAGATAGCACAAGGGAACAAAGATCAATGTTTGGTGCATTCAGAGACCTGTTTTGTGTATTCTTCCTCTTGTATTTTAATATGAGAGAAGAGAGTGAGTCGGTGTGTAATATTTTTAATTCCTCAAGCAAGTTAAATATATATAGTGGTTGGTTCCAGTCTCATTATCAGGGGTATGCATGTTATTTATGTTGTGTTTTGAAGTGGAAGGCTGTAAGCACAAGGTTATCCTTCATTAGATCGCTTATCCTTAACTATATCAATCATGTATATTCAAGAGCTCATTCCCAATGTTATAATGTAAAAGTTGGGTCTTTATCCACCTGCTGCATGGTAGAAATTAAGATTAATGTTGGAATTCTGGCACACCTTTCTGAAATTATTCCCCTAACCTTCTTTACAAAATTCTTAGTCACTTTTTTTTGGCTCTTAACAAGCTGAATAGTCAGTAGGGACTGAACTGTTCACCCAGAGTTTAGCTTTCGCGCCTCAGCTATGTTTAGCAAGCTAAGCTTGAGCCAAATTCAACACATTTTATATGGTGTTTAGATTATTAAGGGTTTTCGTTGAGGGATTGCTTTATCATGTGGGGATTGTTTAGCCCAGGTGTCCGGCTTGTAACAAACCAGAGACCTTAAAGTGTTTTTTTTTGGGACTTGTTTTGTGCCTATTTTCTTAGAAGTAGATTCAAAGATTAGTTTTTCCTTTCCATCTGGAATCCATTTCTTAAAGGATTGTTTTGTTTGGATATTATGCTCTGCATCCAACTTTTATTACTTTCAATTTGAATTTCTCCAGAGTTGTACTATTCATTTTTAAAGCTTAGGAATTCCATGACTTTTAACAAAAATATTATTTCATAGCAGCTTTTGATTAATAAAAAGGATAACTTTTTCACACGTGTATTTTTTCGAATTCATGTAGAAATTAAGAATATTTTTTTGGAGTTGAAATATATACGGGTAACGTTTAATAATTGGGGGAGTGTATCTACGAGTAATGTTTAATCATTGGGGGAGTGCTCCTTATACCAAGCAAAATCTTGACAGACATCCTATAGTAAGGTTCCCCTCCACTAACGTGTTGGCATCAAAGCCGCTTTTCTACCTCTCCTCCTCAATGGGGTGATTAGAGTCCATCTGTTCATGCTAAGATTGTTGTTGGAATTTCGTGGAGGGTATGCCGTGGGATCGGATGTAATGGATGCTAATGTGATTGCTCTTCCTTCACCTAGGTGGAAAGTGTTTATTCCTTTGGATGTTCAGCGTGGAGAGGATGGTTGGGTGGCATTGGATTTATTTATAGAGGATACTCAACTTGGGTCTCTCTATCTTTCTAAAATTAATACACCTACTCCCTTTGGGGTTGTTGTCTATGTTTAAAACTGTTAAGCCATTCTTATGATTTATTTTTATATATTTTTAAATTAATAGATATGCCAATAAATTTTTATAAAAAAAAGTATAGAATATACAAAAATTATTAAAATTCAAAACCACTTAATCTGGGATCCACCAATTTACCTGCCCAAGAAAACTTGGGTCTAGATTTAAGGTTTAGGATTATATATTTGTTTCTATTAAATTATATTGTATTTTACTTAAGTCCATAGTAGAACTTTGTTTATTTAACGTTTTTGTACAGTGAGATCAAAATATTGTATAATTAATGATAAAAATTAACCTTCCACACCTATTATTAGTGTACAAACCTGCCACTCTAATAACACCATGGTCACTGCCCATCATTTTATCTTTCCGTAGACTTCACTCTATGAAATATGGGGAGATTGCCCGGAAAAACATACATATTTTGTTTGTTTTTGTAGTTACAAATTACAATTGTATTTTCTGTTTCTATTTCACTATCATATCACTTAATACAATACTCTGAAACATGGAGACAAATGCACGTCCCGAGGACGAAGGTTTAGGATTGAAAGTCTAGTTCGATAGAGACCATAGTTTTGTTATTTTATAATACTATAATTTTGATAACTTACCACTGACCCTCGGGTTAAAAAGATTATATTCATTCCAAATGATGCTACTGTCTCTGCTTTCCTCTGGTAGTATGCACTCTTTCATGGATAATATGGGCTGCCTGAAAGCCGTTGCTAATGCAGATAAATTTGAGGTACCTATTCTGAAGTCAGCTCGCTCAAAAGAAATTGCTGGCACGTTAGGGAATATTACAGTATATTTTCTTTGATTGTCTTGGAGTTAATATAATATATAAAAATGGTAATTATGCAAAGTTTCTTAATGAAACTTGTCCTTGATGGAATAAATGCTTAAGGAGGGTTCGTTAAGGTATTCAATACGCTTTCAATGCCATCACTGTTCTTACCGTTCTTATAGCTCAATAGATGGAAAATATGCATAGTGATGGGAAAGTTTAAATAGCACAATTGAACAGTGATAGGATCCATTGGTGATCCAGTTGTAATCTATGTGCCATTTAAATATTTGAACAGAAACCCATGTAGCCAAATGTCAGGCATGTCAGGTTGATTGAATGAGTGAATCTCCTATGATGTGATATTTCGGGCAAGCCCCAATGGTGTGATAGTACTATAATCAAATTATGATGTTTTGGGCAAAGTCCGAATGGTATGATAGTACTATATTCAACTTTTGATGTTTTGAGCAAAGTCTTAATGGTGTGATTGGTACTATAATCAAAATTATGATGTTTTGGATAAAGATTACACATAATGATGTATTGACATGGTTATTGTTTAAGTGAATGTTCCATGATAATTTTGGGCAAGTCCCAATGATGAGATATATTAATGTCTAATCACAATTATAATGTTTAGGCCAAGATCACCCAGATTGATGTATCTGATTGTTATTTCATTGCACATGACATATTCAATAATATGTAAGCATGTAATATACTATTACATTAACATGGGACATGCAATGGGAAGCCCAGTCCCAAGCGTGCAGTCCTTTTACCAATTGGCAACCACTTTTCATCCAGGGGATTTGGGGTAATACTCTGTTGTAGGCCACCTTGTCACAAGTGATTATGTGGATACTGTTTAAATGAAAACCACTGACAATTGTTTCCGCCCTTCCCTTGGAAGTAAGACCAAAAGGTCAGTCATCCATGTCAAATGTTGTTTTAAGTAGATTGAAATCACCGGGTTGAAAAGGTGTATGGCAGTCAGGTAATTTTCATAGCTTCTTGATGTCTTTTCAGGGGCAGGAAAAATTGCATGCGGTGAGGAATTTAAATGAAGAGAACATGTTATTACCAGATTATATATTTGACTAGTGGGAGCTATGTCCAAATGATTGTAGTCCACCCCCTGAAAGGCAATATAAACAATTTGAAAAAGAAGTCAATGCAGCGTTTTTGTGTCTTAAATGCAATTCTATTGAAGTATGTAAATTTTGGATAAATTAGTACTCTATGTAATGAAACCGTGGAACCTGTATATAGGACTTGGGAGTTTTCTTGGTGCAATTCTGTAGGTCTTGTATTTTCTGAGGTTTTAGATTTCTCTACTAAACCTATTTACATCAGCGATCAGCGATATGAATGAATGTGAATTTTATAATTGTTAAAGTAATTCCAAAATACATTGACAAAATGTATCAATTTAGACTAATAAAACATACTCAAAAGCATATGAATTGATTTCTTTTAATATTATACAGCCATAAAAATAGGATAAAACAGAGCAAGCAAACGTACATAATCAATGAGCAATAGATAAATAGCAACAAATGACAAAAGAGAATTTGCTCACCCAAAAAAATAAAAAAGAAAAGAGATGGGTCAGGTATGTATTAATTTATCACATTAGTTAATTAAATAAATAAGTAGTTTGGCTAATTAATTACATAGATAAATGAGTAAAGGTACTAGATGGAAACCTAATCAGTGAATGCACGGTTGATTCTGAAAAACTATCACCAAAAACAAGGGAATGCAACTTTTTTGTTTTTTGGTATTCTCAATGTAGTTCTAACCCAGATAAGTCACTTCTGCGGCAAACATCAGCCAATGAAATGAATCCATTCTTTTTGATTCAGTTTGACAGAGAAAGGATTGGCATTCAAAGCTAAATGATAAGTTCATCTGTTGGTTTTATGGAATGATTTCTGGTTGTCTTTATAATGTAGATTTAAATTTTATATGTGTTACAATTTTATACAGAAAGTTATGTTTCGGTTTAGTATTAAGGATAGAGAGATATCTATTTCGTCAAATTTGTCAAATACGATTTCAATTTAATTCTTTTAAATTATTTTTGAGATTAGTATTTTGATAGATGTTTAAACAACACTTTTTACACCTTCATTCTTACTATTTAACATACAATGTACTTAATATAATTAAAAATTTTAATTTAAAAAATTCTTTTAAATTAAAATTTTCTTAATTTCTAAACATTAACTTATATAATGTTAAAAGTGTGATGTTTCCACATATTCTTTATACGAATAACTTTACTAACATTCATCATAAAAACTTTCACTCTATTCTCCATTTTATATAACACGGTATTGAAGTAAAAGGTTTGTTAGGGGATATTTATTATAAGTTCATTCATATGCAAGGTTTAAGTAATATACTCCAAGTAATTAAGGGTAAGTGAGTTATTTTAATTTATTTAGAGCTTAAATGTATTGGGAGTGATGGCATGTCCTAAATATTCGAAGAATTTTTAAAATTGAATACAATATTTCTTTTTATCAAAAACAAAATTTAAATCACAAATGAATCACAATTAATATATCACATACAATATAAAAAAATTTAAATTAACATATTTATTGTATTAAATGTTTTATTTCCTCAACTTCTTCTCATTTACATTAATTGAAATTGATGTAATATGATATATATAAAATTACGCGTATGATTTTTTTTAAATAAATTGTTTATTTTAAATCTATTTAAATAATTAAAAAAATAAAATTTACTCTTTTAAAATTAAAGTAATTTTATGTATAGCGATTCAATGACTTTATTCTTCTAAAATTAACCTACAAACATATTAAATAATTGCATGGATTTGTCTAGTCTAAATTTAATGTTCAACAACCTTTAACTAACATTATCTGTCTTGATATTGAGCAGATTGAAAACTTAATCTTAGAGTTTCAAAAACTAGACTCTGTAGTATCTTTAGTGAAGATATATCTACAAGTTATTTTTGAGTGTTTGTATACTTCAATTCCACATTTTTTTTGAATCAAATCTCAAATAAAGTGGCACTTCAAATCAAAATGCATTGACTTATTGTGATGGATTGGATTCTTATCTAATTCGATAGCACTTACATTATCACAAAAATCAATATAGATTGATTTTGTCTCTTCCCAATTTCTTTTAAAAAATTTCGGAGCCATAATGTATGTATACTTGTTGAAGTAATTACAATATATTTTGCTTCTGTAGATGAAAGTGCAGCTAAACTATGATTCTTTGAGTTCTATCTAACCAAACTTCAATAAAATGAAAGACAATTTCTATATGTTGACTTTTGGTTATCCAAACCGACTCTCTAATCAAAATCACTAAAACCAACAAGTTCAAACTTTTTAGTGGCATAATAATGAATACTGAAATTGATAGTACATTTTATATACTTCAAAACTCTGTTGGCTCTGTTCATATGAATTTTGGATGACTCAAATATATACCTTAAAATCAGAGAAATTGAATAAGAAAAATCTGGTCTTGTCCAAGTTAGAAACACTAAGCTTCCAAAAAAATTTTATAAACTATCTCATTAACTGTTTCAGCACCATTTCTTTGCATAGCATAACTCCATGAGCAGTTGGAGTGGAGACTCGTTTACAATCAACCTCTTGAATTTATTCAACATATTCTTTGCATAATTTCTTTGACAAAGAAATATTTCATCCTTACTTTGATGGACCTCCATCCCTATAAAATATTGTATGAGACCTAAATTTTTAATTTTATATTCATTTATCATAAAAATTTCAAATTCGTTCTTAATCGTGAAATTGTTTTGCATATACAACCAATCATCAACATACAAACTTACAATAAGGATACATTACCTTCTTGCTTGTAGTAAAAAGTAGACTCATTCTTGCTTCTTTTAAAGTCATTTTGCTGAAACTATCCATTAATTTGTGTATACCATGCTCTTGGTGCTTGTTTGAGGCCATACAAGACATTCTCCAACTTGCAGACTTGGTCTTCTTTACCTTGTACTATAAAACCTTATGGTTGTCATACATAGACTTCCTCCTTCAAGTATTGATTCAAAAAGGAAATTTTCACATCCATTTGATGTAGGCTCAATTTCTTTTGAGTTGCTAGTGAAATCACCATTCTAATAAACTCCCATCTTTCCATTAGTGCAAATGCCTCTTCATAATTTATGTCATATCTTCGAGTGAATCCTTTTGCAACTAGACATGCTTTATGTCTTTCAACACAACCATCACTATTGTACTTAGTTTTGTAGACCCATTTAGTACTACTACACTTCTTTCCATGTGAAATTTCTATAAGTTCCCAAGCTTTGTTTTTATAAATGAAATTCATTTCTTCTTGTATTGTTTGCACCCAATCATCATTAGTACATGTATCTTCAAAACATGATGGTTCAAAATCAACTTGTGTAAATAGAACATAATTTATTGTCTCACCTCTTGGAGATTCTTCACATGTTTGACTTGTTTTACTATAATAAATTTCACTTAAGCTTCTTACCTTCCTCAAAGAACTAAGACTTGAAGCTAGACTTGCACATGAATACAAGCACTAGATGAGGGGCTTCTTGGTGGACTTGTAGCACTTGGAGTTGAAGTACTAGACCTCTTCCTAGACTTAGGTTGCAGAAGTTCCTTTTTTTTGCCACCACCTTTCAGTCCTTCTGAGTCGCTAATAGTTGCAAAGTTATTTGAGCTCATTACTTACAAACCTAGCTTCACAAGATCCTTAGGTCAATTTTATTAGTTTTTTTTAGCATTTTATTTTTATTCCAACAAATCCTATGAAACTAGCGACTAATAATTCTAGATGCTACATGGACCATTTTGTGAATTTCGTCAAAAAATCTAAACATCCCTTGATATCTCTATGAAATTAGTGCCTACTAATAGTAAATTCACTTGGCATTTTTTTTAAAGATAGAACCTTATGATTATATTGTATTAGTCTGCTAGCAACTACTTAACTATCTTTGATAGCCCAAGTATGTTGAACTAAATAATTACTATCTTAATAAACGAAAGTTTGTTTGAAGTTAATGCCCACTAACTTTATATTAGAAACTTGTTTTTAATCTAATAATCACTAATTAGCATTCAAGAACCAAAGTTTGTTTGAAGTTAGTGCTCGTTAACTATCTTTGAGCAATCAAAACTTGTTTGAAATTGTTGCTGTCAACCCCATGCAATCTCCTATCGAATATATATTGGGTCCTTCAATGTGAAAAATAAATTCTATAAATTATTCTTTTGGGTTTTCACAGAAAAGAACACAGTATATATATATATATATATATATATATATATATATATATATATATATGGTCCTTCAATGTGAAAAATAAATTCTAGAAATTATTCTTTTGGGTTTTTACAGAAAAGAACACAGTGGTGTAGTTGGCTTCTTGGTTTTATGTCAGGGAAAATAATTCACACTTGTAATTTTTGAGTCTTTATAAGGCTTAGCCAACCATTTATTAATACCTCATATATGTGTACACACTACATGTGAATTTATTGGAACACATTGAATATGGTTAGACTTGAGCACATCAAGTTGTTGTCAATAACTTGGTAGCTATTTACTAGGCTAGTTGACGAGAAGATTCATTCAAATTATGCACTAAGATATATTGTTTATATAATTATGTGTCATTTTATATTTGACATTTTATAGTTTTAGATAGATTCCCATTTTAAGCACCATTTCCTCATTGACTTGGTAGATACAATGGCTTGAGACCCATGTATTCTAAAAAGATGGGATGGTGTCTATAGGGATCTTAGTATTATTTGTTATAAATTGACATTGAGGCAATGGAATCTACATATCAGTTTGCTATACCCTTTAGGATTCACTTGAATATTAGATATTTAAGAAGTATAGTTTGCGAAGCATTATCTTCAAACTCAGTCATTTTAATTGTGGCCTAGTATCAGGGATGTACAAGATTGTCCATGTTTCCCAAGTGGATTGTGTATACACAATATTTTTAAAATTTTATTAATTATTGATGGTTTCTTTCTTATAGGAACCCATCGACTCTCAATTTATCTGAGTATATGCTTTAAAGGGTGCATCAATAAAGGGGTAGGTAGATGATTGGTGCTTCACAAGATTGTTGTTCTCTATACCACCACTTAAAACCAACATAAGTCGCCATATACATTTACCTAAGCTTTGACACCTTCCTTGCATGCTCCTCCAAGCAATTCACTGTCTTAGATAACCCCTACCTAAGGCAAACCTCTTTTTACCATCATCTGAATACAATCGAATGGGTCAACCTTGTTCTAAGAATTGAGCACGTTATAGAACTAAATTGGCCAAGCTGATTTAGTCCAAGACTGAAATATCCCTGACGGATCCCTTCTATAGATCTGCTGTAATTTTGTATTTTGAAATTGTGTTTTTCTTTTGTTTTTGGGTTTTGATGGATTTTTGCAAAAAATAAATAATTGAAATGCAATAATATAAATAACTTATGAAATTAAAATTCAAGTACAGCCAGATTCAATTTCAATAAGGCAAAATTTAAGATATTGAATCAAATAAGGAACCAATGATGAATTCTCATTAATTCTGGTAAATTACAATGACAAATAGCCAACCTGAATTGCTGAAGGTAATCTAATCCAGAAGAAGAATGGCGGCCAGCTGAATGAATCCTTTGTTGATGCGTTGCTGTGATAAGAAATGACTGTCAAGTACAGCCGTACTGTTTACCCAAGCTGCCAGGTACAGCCGTACCAAAGAAACCCTCACAATCTGAAATCGCTCCTTAATATCTGTTGAATTCTGTCAAACTTCTAGCGCCTACCAAAGGAGCATAGAACAAATCTCTCAATGAATCTGAATAATCACAAACCACTGTATGGGGGCTACGTCCCAACAGGCAGCAATCGGGGTTTGGCGTCCCAATGCTAAAACTCCTCCAAAGAGCACTTCAAAATATAATATGTTAATAGATGATAAAGCAATGAAGCTTCCATCTCCTTATAACCCTTCTCAAATGCAAAGCAAACCCTAAGTGTCTCCAAGTGGCGTTGTGAAGTGAAGGTGTTATAATTTCTTATTTTAAAGTGGTCATGTTACTAGAAAATGACCTTTTTTCTCATAGACAGAAATCCGTTCACTGAATTGCCCTGAGACCAAAGAGAAAGATTTAGAAAATTTCGAGACCTTTCCAATGAGCTATCATACCCTAGGGTGTGCATCCAGATGAGGCCAAAAACCCCTTATAACTCCAAAATGGCTAACTACTTAGTCTTATTTAATAAAAAGACGAAAACTTAGGAAATATTAAAAATATAACCCAAGTAGCCACAAAGTGTCCAACTGACATCACGAACCAACAAATCAACCTGTTACCTGTCTGTGACTGAAGTCAGAAATCAAAGATCCGCTGGCAGTGTCATCCCTAAAATCTAGGGATGCTCCTAAAATCTAGGAAACAAGCCCTATCCCTCTGAAACTGAACCCAAAGAGTAATCTCATAGAGTCTCAACCCTGGGCATGATCATACCTCCTAAAAAGTAGGAATAACCCCCATAAATGTAAGAACTGCCTCCTAAAAACAAGGAAAGTCTCCCAACTAATCAATAACTGCTAGAACACCAAGTCCCCAACACTGAATAACCAAAATTGAGTCCCAATGACTCTCCCCTACTGCGTGTACCTCTAAGGGAACTATCACCGAACTGGTAGTTCCTCCTAAAAAATAGGAATGCCTCCTAAAAAATAGGAGATGCACTCGAAGTCTCCAAAACGTTCGCCGAGGTCTCCAAATGCCTCATAGACCACTCCTAGTCAATCCCTACAAATTAGGAATCCCTCCTAAATTGTAGGAAACTGTTGTCTACTGCTCCAAACTACCTGGGAGGCTCATGCATGACTCTCAAAGCCCCTGGGTTGGTTCCCTCTATGCTCTGTTGGCCTATGGGAACCAGATAATAGACCAACCCTACTAGAAATGTTGTCACTAAGGAAGGGCAGAAATTGGGGACATGACATTCCTCTCTTCCCAAAGATTGCTTGTCCTCAAGCAATGTCAATCCAACACCACAAACATCAGGCAAGTCCATTCCATAACCAAGAATGATCCCAGGGTCCCAAGCCATCCTGGAAGGTTTGTAGTACCATCTTCTAGAAACACTGTCCTGCACTGCACCCAAACAAGTAACCTCCTGAAAACCCCCTGAAGGAAGAGCAATCAAATACTGTACCAACTCTGTCAACTCCTCAATGAACTGCTCTCCGAAAGAACCAAACTGGAACACTAAAGGTGAAAACTCTAGTAAGCCAACATTGGCTTCCACATCCTCAACTATTGAACTGTAAATCCAAGTGATTCCAGGATTCTAAATCAGCCTCAAAAGGGAACCACCATGCAGATACGGTATCCCTCTAAATAGACACGCAAACCCATACTGCCAATGCCTCTCATCAAGATCCATAATTGCAATCCTAGAACTTGTTGCCATCTGGTGTGACTGAACAAATATTGTGCTCAACCATCGCATGTATGCCTCAACATCTCCCCACCAAACAACTCACTGTTCCATTCTGACAAATATGCCCAAACACTCCAAACCATGAAGCAACTCACTAGGATCCTGAAGCACCAATGTATCAATGAGACCAAGGCCCGGATCCCAAGCCAAAATACCAAATGTGTTGAATGAGATGAAGAAGTGTCTCAATTGCACTCCATGAAACATACATACAATGAAGCAGACCAGCAAGAAGATGTGAAAGTGAACTCCCATAAACCAATATTCCAACCCACATGACCACCTAGCAATGCTGCTATAATTCTGACCAGCAACTCGAATGATATCATAGATGTCATCATACCAATGCCAAACAAAAAATGTCCAAAAGAAACACTCGTCAATGCCTTCATACTGAATCATGGATGTAGTCAATGACACGTCAAGTAGTAAATGATTCCAGCTTGGACAGCCACTGGTCCATAAGGAATCAAAGACTATGGAGTCACCAATCAACAAGGATACCACAGCCATATCAATGGATGTAGATGACAAATTCGAAGATGAAGTATGTATGCCATCATGAGAAAAACCAAAGCATGTGTCATTTGTACCCAAAATTGTAGGATTATCAATTCCTGAATCCCATATCAATCTGAAAAATGTTGCTCCACCCAACCACTACGCTACTCTGATATAAACATATGTATACCAAAAGTGAAGCAACCCAACATGAATCCACTGAAGACATGCCCAACACATGTTGATACCAAGACCCCAAATCTTTGCACTGACACATCCCTCCAGCATGTTGATACTCATTATGTTGCTGTTGTGAACCTGTACCTCATCTAACCAACTAAGAACTTCACTCCAAATGAAGCCACAATTACTACCAACAACCAATGCTATGAGGAATTCACAAATGAGCCAATCAACGGTAAGGAAAGTTTGTTGAATACTTTTCCAAATCCTCCAAACAGCTGCTGCAACTTTACCTATATTTCCACAAATTAGTGTGCCTTCATTAAAGGTTGTTAAGTAAATGTTTTGTTTAACCATGCAACCAATGAAGTTCCTTATATTCTGATCTTGAAAGCCCAATGTAATAACTAAAAAGTATGAATCTTCAATCAAAAGGTACATCGCTGCCCCATCATATGGAAAAGGTGATAAATCCATTGATGAATGTCTCAACAAGGATAGGCTCTTTGTGGCTGGTCCACTAGATATGCAACTTAATATATCATCAACTCTTGGAAGGGAAGGATCAACTTCACACTTGAACACCCCAACTTGAATGTAACCAACCCCAAGTTCAAAGTTTGACTCATGATATGAAAGAGAATTGCTGTTCAAAGTCAGAAAATCAGAAGTATGTTCATACCTTTCCACAATGTTTTTGCAGTCTTCTCTTGCCTCTCCTTCCAAGGTAGGTGACTCCTCTAAAGGTGTTGGTCCATGGGGTGTGTTCAAACGAATATATCATGTCCCATTAACTGCCTTAGCTGCCAAAAATCTGATCCATACCTCTATCTCCATAACTGATATGTTTTCTGTTACTAACAAACTCCACGGTGTAGTATGCCAAACAAACCAAACATTATCAAAATGCAATATCTTCTTAGTAATCAGCCTCTTAGTCTCCCTAATCATCTCTTTAAGACAAGATGCTTCATATGATCTTAACAATTGTCCTTCCATTGTAGATGATGTATGACTAACCAAGTCAAAATCAATAATGTTCCATTCCACACAAATGAAAATAACACTTGTGGCTGGTCCATCAAGTGTGTAACCAATATCATCATTGTTTGGAGCCTTTAAGGGGCTCTTTAAAAGAGGAACGTCATAAACTTCATGATGCAAACTAGACCGAATTGAATTTTCTAGATCATAACTCTTTTCCTCTTCACACATCTCAACATGCTCTTCTTGTGGACTTACCTCAAGAAGCTCTTTGAATGCTCAACATCCTCACTTTCTTCCCTTGGAAGCAGTAATGATCTAATGTATGACTCTCTTTGTCTTCTTGCATTATCAAGCTGATTGCATATTTCCTTGACCTCTTGTAAGTGTTGTCTTGCTTGGGCAGCAAGCATCTTGGCCTTCTTAGCTCTATGTGACCATCCATTGCACGTCTCTTGAGCTTTTTTCACATCTTCCAAGGTGGGGTAAACAAAATCAGAACCTTTGTGGTTTGAATCCACAATATAGATCTCATGTGCAACACATTTAACCGGAGTACCACCATAGGAAGACTCAACAACCTCATTACCTTCATGTGAAATGGAGGATACCACATGACTAGAACTGCTGTTGCAAAAATTAGAATAGGTACCAGACCTTGGAGACATGCTTTCAACATCCCTAATGGGCTGATCCATGATTGTAATCTCTTCCATTTTGTGATCAACTTGATGAATCAATGGTGTGCTATGGGTCTCTTTCTGTTCTAGAGTTATTTCTTCTTTAGGATTCCCACATGATGACTGATTTTTGTTTTTCTCAAGCTGCAACTCAAATGATAACACATCTTCATGCCTTTCTTCTGCATACCCTGTAAATTGTCCACGCCTAGGGAACTGAAGGGGGCTCCTGTCTGATGCGTGTGACTGGTGACTACGCTAACTACCTGCCACAGATATTGATCTATTCCGTCTGCCTCGATCTAATTCCAACCGGTCCAAGGCATCTTGTATCCTGTCTAAGGTCTGAGCAATCCTAGGCTGAGTGTTGATGAGGGTTCTCATCATTTCTCTCTCTTCATCACCCTGATTCCTCTGTTCCTCTTTTGGAGGAATGTTGGGTGGTGTAAGCCCAAACATTTTGTAGTCTTCCCATTTTGAAACAATCTGCTAACAAAGTAATTTCACGAGGAATCCCACAACACAAAACCACACAGGCTGGCAGGAAGCACAGCTCTGATACCACTGAAATATCCCTGACGGATCCCTTCTATAGATCTGCTGTAATTTTGTATTTTGAAATTGTGTTTTTCTTTTGTTTTTGGGTTTTGATGGATTTTTGCAAAAAAAAATAATTGAAATGCAATAATATAAATAACTTATGAAATTAAAATCCAAGTACAGCGAGATTCAATTTCAATAGGGCAGAATTTAAGATATTGAATCAAATAAGGAACCAATGATGAATTCTCATTAATTCTGGTAAATTACAATGACAAATAGCCAACCTGAATTGTTGAAGGTAATCTAATCCAGAAGAAGAATGGCGGCCAATTGAATGAATCCTTTGTTGATGCGTTGCTGTGATAAGAAATGACTGTCAAGTACAGTCGTACTGTTTATGCAAGCTGCCAGGTACAATCATACCAAAGAAACCCTCACAATCTGAAATCGCGCCTTAATATCTGTTGAATTCTGTCAAACTTCCATCGCCTACCAAAGGAGCATAGAACAGATCTCCCAATGAATTTGAATAATCACAAACCACTGTATGGGGGCTACGTCCCAACAGGCCAGCAATCGGGGTTTGGCGTCCCAATGCTAAAACTCCTCCAAAGAGCACTTCAAAATATAATATGTTAATAGATGATAAAACAATGAAGCTTCCATCTCCTTATAACCCTTTTCAAATCCAAAGCAAACCCTAAGTGTCTCCAAGTGGCGTTGTGAAGTGAAGGTGTTATAATTTCTTATTTTAAAGTGGTCATGTTACTAGAAAATGACCTTTTTCCTCATAGACAGAAATCCGTTCACTGAATTGCCCTGAGACCAAAGAGAAAGATTTAGAGAATTTCGAGACCTTTTCAATGAGCTATCATACCCTAGGGTGCGCATCCAGATGAGGCCAAAAATCCCTTATAACTCCAAAATGGCTAACTACTTAGCCTTATTTAATAAAAAAATGAAAACTTAGGAAATATTAAAAATATAACCCAAGTAGCCACAAAGTGTCCCACTGACATCACGAACCAACAAATCAACCTGTTATCTGTCTGTGACTGAAGTCGGAAATCAAGGATCCGCTGTCAGTCTCATCCCTAAAATCTAGGGATGCTTCTAAAATCTAGGAAACAAGCCCTATCCCTCTGAAACTGAACCCAAAGAGTAATCTCATAGAGTCCTAACCCTGGGCATGATCATACCTCCTAAAAAGTAGGAATAACCCCCATAAATGTAGGAACTGCCTCTTAAAAACAAGGAAAGTCTCCCAACTAATCAATAACTGCCAGAACACCAAGTCCCCAACACTGAATAACCAAAATTGAGTCCCAATGACTCTCCCCTACTGCGTGCACCTCTGAGGGAACTATCACCGAACTGGTAGTTCCTCCTAAAAAATAGGAATGCCTTCTAAAAAATAAGAGATGCACTCTAAGTCTCCAAAACGTTCGCCGAGGTCTCCAAATGCCTCATAGACCACTCCTAGTCAATCCCTACAAATTAGGAATCCCTCCTAAATTGTAGGAAACTGTTGTCTACTGCTCCAAACTACCTGGGAGGCTCATGCATGACTCTCAAAGCCCCTGGGTTGGTTCCCTCTATGCTCTGTTGGCCTATGGGAACCAGATAATAGACCAACCCTACTAGAAATGTTGTCACTAAGGAAGGGCAGAAATTGGGGACATGACAAAGATATAACTGCTTTATTTCCTAAACAACTAGGTTGATCGAGTCAATTGTGTCAGCGAAAATTTTAGAAGGGTTCAGGGTTAGATTTGACTATATGAACACATAATTTACCCCATTTTTAGAGAGATAGAGAATCATTCATTTGTGCATCTGCTTATCTACCATTCTACTTGAGGAGTCATTACTTAAGATTCCATATTTTCTTTGGAGAGAAGAATCTTGTTGTGTGGAAAAAATATTTTCGATGGATAGGAGAAGTCTTGTAACTTAGAGCTGGTCTATCCTTTTTATCTTTGAAAATTAAAACAACTGTTACACCCTTAACCATTGGTGTGTCTAGTGATATGTGTGGCTGACTTATGGCTTACATACCTCTTTTATTTACTTGTTACATTTCTCTATGTTCTTAGATAGGTCAACCTATGGAATAACTTTGGCTAAGTAGACTATATATAGAAGGTAGTGGTTAGTCTTTAATCATCATGTTAAGTATTCTGCTATTAGTACATTGTTGTGGAGGTTGCCCCCTTGAATTGGCTTTGCTATATTATCTAGTATTCTATTCTACTGTCAATTATCAGTGTGTAATCTCTCATATCTAAGTAATTTCATTAGAAGTGGTATTAGAGCTTCAATTTGGGTAAGTTTTTTACGACATTTTTTTCAGATCTGGCGAGGCATGACTTCT
This sequence comes from Torreya grandis, assembly GCA_037957365.1. Lineage (NCBI taxonomy): Eukaryota > Viridiplantae > Streptophyta > Pinopsida > Cupressales > Taxaceae > Torreya > Torreya grandis. Next base: position 2,827,990 of record JARHVA010000159.1, on the reverse strand, counting down.
AGGAGCAATGAAAGTTAAAAAAACATGACTTGCAATTCGAGAAGAATTAATTTCTTCCATCAGCATAGTATTGCTTGAAACATCTTTTTGAAAATTTTTTTTGTTAGTGCAGTCTGAGATTTTTTTCCCCTTGCACACTTGCAATCGGATTCATCTCGATGAGATGATCGCAACGGTATATTATATTGGTATACATTTTTGGTATAAAAAATTTTACTCTAGTGCGCAAAATTAATCATTAGATTCATCTTGACAAGGTGATCACAATGGTACCATTTTTTTTGGGGTCAAAACCTTCCTAGGGTTTATTTATGGCAGGTCCTTCAACTTGGTAAAGAAAAGGGGCACCATAAACTCCTAAGATTCTTGTCAATGACATGAAATCTAAAGCTTCAGATCCGATAATTTCTCAGCTTTAAGAGGACAAAAAATTTGGTGAGGCATGATGAATTTCTTGCAGTCCAAGTTGATATTTTAGGTATGCATGGAGAGATTAATGGGGTTCACAGTGAATTGTAACATATCACTACGCAATTGGCTACCCTCACATCTCAGTGTTAGCCTAACAACCCTACACTTCAGCATTCAAATTCTCTTTTTAACAACTCCCATGCTATTATTAAATTGATGTTATCATTTGTGGACATGCGTAAGTTGGATGGTAAGGATCTTCTCACTTAGATTACCCAAATTGAGAATTTATTTGAGCTGCATCAAACCCCTAGTTCTCAGAGGGTGATGGTGACGTCCTTGTATATAGAACCTGAGCAAATCATTTGGTATCATTGGTTATGTGCTCAAAAAAAAAAGAATGGTGTTTTTGTTACATGGACTATTTTTACTAAGGAGTTGACAACTCATTATCAGAATAATGTTTTTGATAACTATTTCAACCAATTAGTCATGCTACGACAAATAGAAACTGTGAAAGATTATATTCATCAATTTTAAAATCTCTCTTGATGAATGCAAGATATTACTGAGAGAACTTTGATGGCTCTATTTTTGGGTGGCCTCAAAGATAGAATCCAATATGAGGTTTGAATGTTTAATCCAACCTCTGTATCAGAAGCTACCCTAAGGCACACATGATAGAAGAAAAAGAGATGCCCAAAAGAAAAACTTTCAATACTGGTCGTGATCATAACTTTCCATCACCATCATTTCCACAGCTCACCAGATTAACATGACAAATTGAAGAGAAGCGAGCCAAAGGGTTGTGTTATGGTTGTGACAGTAAATGGAGCAAAGACCATCATTGTGCTGAAAAGAAGCTATTTTACACTGAAGGTGCCAATGATGATGAAGATGATGCAGAAGTTCTTGAGGAAGAATGTAAAGAGTCTCAGCTTACTATTTCATGTCATGCCCTGTCAGGAATTAGTACTCCCCAACCTCTTAAAGTGATGAGTTTTCTTAAGAAATAGGTCATTATCTTGATTGATTTTGGGAGCACACAACTTCATCCACAGTAAGTTTACTGCTCATTTGAACTGTTCCATTTATACAGCTCTAGAATTTTATGTTATGATTGCAGATGGTGGTATTGTCAGTTTTTCAAAAAAATGTCATAGTATTAAGTTGGCCATGGAAGACTACTTTATGGATTCTCTTATGTTTGCTATTACAATGGGTGGAGTTGATATTGTGATGGGAGTCTAGTGTCTCACCACTTTGGGCACTATTGAGATGAATTTTTAAGAATTATTCATGTGTTTTTATTTTGAAAAAATAATATTTGAGCTAAGAGCATTAACGGCTAAATCTCTTCAACTTGTTAGCTCCCATCAAATGATAGATTCTCTGTAAGGGTGTTGAGGGATTTGTAGCTCACTTGTTTTCTATAGAAGTACAACCAACTTAGCCATCTCCACCTCTTGATCTGCAACAAATAATTGATGCTCATTTTATTATTTTTGGAGACATGCCAAAAAGACTTCCACCTGGCCGCACGCATGATCATGCTATGACACATATTCCTGACAGTACACGCAACATCAGGTCATACAAGTATCCCTATGCCCAAAAAAGTGAAATTGAAAAGATGGTACAAGAGATGTTGGATGCATGAATTATTCGCTATAGCTAAATTGAATACTCTCACCAATTGTCACGGTGAGAAAGAAAGATGACACTTGGAAGATGTGCCCTGAATACAAAGAACTCAATAAGTATACTATCAAAAATAATTTTTCAATTCCTGTCATTGATGATTTCCTAGATGAATTGAATTGTGCTTTTTATTTTATCAAGTTAGATCTATGTTCTGGGTATGATCAAATCAGGATACATGATGAAGACATACCCAAAACCGCTTTTGGGACTCACGAGGACCATTATGAGTTTTTGGTTATGCCTTTTGGCCTAATAAATGTACCATCTACTTTTTAGAGTTTGATGAATACTATTTTTAAACTATTTTTGAGAAAAATTATTTTGGTATTCTTTGATGATATCCTCATTTATAGTAAAAATTGGGTAGACAATTTGCAACATGTGAAACAGGTACTCTCCATTTTGGAGCAAAATTAATTGTATGCCAAACCTTCCAAATATACTTTTGGCGCTGATGAGGTTGAATATTTGGGTCATTTAGTATCTTATGAAGAAGCAAAAGTGGATCTTAAAAAAATCCAAGCAATGGTGCACTGACCAATTCCTAAGACACTCAGGCAACTTCGGAGATTTTTTGGGCTTACTGGTTACTATTGTAGATTTGTAAAAAATTATGGTAGTAGTGCAACCCCACTTACCTCTTTGTTAAAGAAAGACTCTTTTTGTTGGACTGATGTAGCTACTCAGGCATTTGAACAATTGAAATGCAAACCTAGGGGACCATCCATAGTTCCCCGAGATGTCATCAACATGACCATACCAGTTCTAGTACTAGGAGACAGAGAAGATCCACTTGATCCTAGTGGTGTGTTACCTCCCACAGATAACATCACAATAGGCGACCTAGGCATCTCACCTCCTCTTCCTCTACTCATCTTTCTGTTGTGTGTTTCTTTCAGTCGGCCTTGCATTTTAGGAGAGTTGGGTGTACTCCTTGACTATCTTTCCTCTTTGCTTCTTCTCGACCTTTCTCTTCCTGGATCTTTCTCTTCTTGTACATCTCCACCTCCCTTTTGTGTTTCGGGTCGTGTGTTTGGTAAACTTTGTATTGATTCACTTTTCTTTTTGCTTTATGAAACCTTTTGGTTTTCCTGCTTTGTATTGGCACCTTTGTACTTTATAGTCCCTTTGACCTATTTTTGTGGTCTTTATCGGGCATTAATATATTAGTATTATCTTATATTATCTAGCAACAATGTATGAACATCAAAAAATGATAAATAGTGGTCAATATTATATGCACATCCATAAATCAGATTTCATTGATCTAATTACTCCTAATTTTGGCCTTGGTAGTCAAATTTTATCTAATAATGACCTAGAAACACAAAATAATAACAAATAATAGCTAATTATGTGAAAATATCCTTTAATCATCTGATTGCTTCTAATTAGGGCTTTGCTTTTTCATTTTTTTCTTATAAGAATCTTTCAATTGACATAATAAAGACAAACAAGAATAAATTACATGTTCGTAAAACCAAACCAACCCTCGTTATTATAATTGTACTTAAATGGGGACTTTATTTTTTAGTCTCAGTGTAATAATGACCTAAAAACACTAAGTAATGACAAACATGGGTCAATTATTTGCAAATATCCATAAATCAAGCTTCATTTTTGTGATTCCTCCTAATTAGGCCCTTGTTTTATCAAATTTGGACTAATAACAACCCTGAAACACCTAATATATGACAAAGCAAGGTTACTATTTTTGCACACAACCCCAATCTAGCTTTCATTGCATTGATCTTTCCCAATTAAAACATTGGCTTGCTAATATTAGTCTTATAGCATTCTACAAACATAAAATAATGATAAATGGTGGTCATTATGTGTGCGTAGACACAAATAAGCCTTCATTTCTTTGCATGTGCCAATTTGAGGCTTGTTGTTTGTCAAATTTAGTCTAATAGTGATTTAAGAATGATTAACAATAAATAAAATGTCAATATTGTGCCCATAGTGCCAAATCAGCCTTCACAAATTTAATTTCTCTTAATTGGAGCCATAGTTTGTCAAATTTGGTATAATAACAACCTATCAACACTACGTAATGATAAACAATGGTCAATTATGTACACATACCCTTAAATATTCTTGCATTATTATGACCATTCCTAATTAGAGCCTTAGTGTATCAATTTCATTCCAGAAAAGCATTACAAATATAAAACAAGGAGAAATGAGGAGCAATTATGTTCATGCAAACACAAATCATCCTTCATTGATTTTGTCACCCTTCGTTAAGGGCTTGGTTTCTCAAATGTGGTTTAACATTGATCTACAAATATCAAATAATTAAAATCATGGGTCAATTATGTGCACAAAGTCCGAAAATACCCTTCATTTATCTAATTGATCTAAAGTAGGGTTTTGGTTTTCAAATTTAGTCTAATAATATCCTAAGAACACCAATAACTACAAATTATTATGGAAAATCTCATTATGTGATAAAAAATGCAGAAAAATATGTTATAAGAATCTTAAACATACAAGGATAAAGACATGAACACCAAATACACAATATTTCACTTGTTGAAAACCTTTTCAGTAAAAAAACTTAGCACAATAACCTTCTTAGTTTATACTTTTAACTGAATCGCTTACAAACACTACAACATCACTAGGTTTTATACACTTTAGATAGTGCTTTACTATATTTACACTAAACCATGTAATTCAAAATGTATGCACTATGACTTGTACATTCAACATTCCTACTCACCATACACTAAACCATGTGTATCGACATTCATACATCCTATTAAGAAGAATTGTGCCTGTATTTGACGTGTCACTTTGTAAGGCCCATGTAACCTGGGAGTCTATGGTTACTAACTACTACTTTAAAATTGATCATATGTAACACTTATCAATAATTCCATATCTTAGCACCACCAAGGCAGCCTTCAAAGTAGTAAAATTTGTAAAAGAAGAAACCTTTATGCTCGATTTTGAGGACATTGATGGTGAAGAAGCAAATTTTGTCAGAAGATTGAAGAGAGGATCAGGGAAGTATAAAGGAAAACTTCCATTCAAATGTTTTAACTGTGGTAAGGTAGGACACTTCGTTACAAAATGTCCATTCAATAGGAAGGACAACGCCAAGCAAGTTGAAAATGTCAAAAAGGTAAAACCGCATTATGCTAAAAAGAAATATTTCTTCAAAAACAAAAAGGGTTTATATACAAAATAAGAAAGTGACTCAATAGGGGAAAGTAACAATGATAGGTCTGACGATAAGAATAACTGTGCATTTCTAGCAGAGGGAAATGAGTTCCTATTTATGGCAGAAGAAATCACTTCCTTGAATTAAGAATAAAATGAATTTGAAGATTGTGATGAAGGAAAAGAAGGTGAGATAAATCTTGTAGGTGAACTGGTGTGTGCTCTTGAAGAAATCAAAAATCTGAGAAAAGAAAACTCAATGCAAAAGAGGCATGAGAAGGAGCTTGAAAAGACTAACCAAATGATTGTAACGCTAAAAACTCAAGTTGAGGAAGCTAATAGAATAGAAGTCAAAATGGATCTCATGTCAAAATCCAACTAATGCATGAGACTTGAAGCACAAGTAGTAGCCTTAAGGAAAGAACTTGAGAAGGCAAGAGACCATATAAGCCAAAGCTTAAAGCTGACGAATGGATCTGAAGCTCTTAGTGGATTGATCAGTGCACAAAAGCCTTCAAATGAAAAGTTAGGCCTTGGATACAATAAAGAAAAAGGATTCTTAGCATGTACATTAATGAACTTGTATGATAACTTCAAAAAAGGAGGAGAAGCAAAAGCTTTGAACTACAAAGAAACGACCAAGGCAAAGACCAGAAAGGACAAAGACTGATTCAAGGAAAGATGCATAAGGATTCATCAAAATGGCAGATCTGAAAAAGCAAAAAGGTAAAACTTTTCGGTATACTGCACCAAAAAATGATATGATCAGGTATGCTCCTTCCTTTTATGGCTATTATTATAGCTGTAATCAGTTTGGTCATAGGGATGTTAATTGTAGAGTCTTTCCTATTACAAGATTTAATTTTGTTAGTAGAAATTCATTTGCTCCTTTGATAGATTCAAGTTTAAAATGTTACAATTGCAATAATTTGGGACAAATAGCTAAGTATTGTAGAGCTAAAATTGAAATGACAAGAAAATACGGCTTAGACAAAAGCAAGTTTTTAAATGAGAATAGAGTTTCAAAGACCATTTATAAAGAGAAGAGAATGTCAAATGAGAGATCCAAAAGGATGTGGAAGGTGAAAGATCAATCCTTGATTGCTCAAACGACACTCCATGCCAAAGAGTAAAATTTGTGGGTCATAGACAGCGGTTGCTCAAAGCATATGAGTGGGACAAGCGCAAAATCACCAGTTTAAGCAGGTGTAAGGAGGAGACTGTCAGTCTGGGTGATAACACTGCAGTCAGAATAAGAGGCAAATGAACCTTGCACGTAGATGACAAGTTTCTTACACATGACGTCCTATAAGTTAAAAGACTTAAACATAATCTATTAAGTGTAAGTCAGATGTGTGATAATGGTTATGAAGTCACATTTAATGCTGAAGATTGTAAATTGAAAAGAGATAGAAAAACCGTTGCACAAAGAAGAATTGAAAGCAACATATACAACCTAATTGGAGAAAATGATGCAAGTTGTCTCATGGAAAAAATCGATGAGAGTTTGTTATGGTATAAAAGAATGGGTCACATCAACTTCGACAATCTAGTCAAGGTAAGCTCTAACAAGTGTGTTAGACATATGCCCAAAATTGTCAAACCTACAGACATCACATATAGAGCGTGCCAACTAGTAAAACAGAGAAGAGTCAGATTTGAAACACAAGAATACACGACCTCAAAACCTCTACAAGTAATTCATACAGATTTATGTGGTCCTACTACGACTAAAGGATCTAAGGGTGTATACTACTTTATGCTATTTGTTGATGACTTCTCAAGGATGACATGGCTAACTTTTTTGAAAGATAAATCATAAGCCTTTGAGAGATTCAAGATTTTTAGGGTCATGGTTGAAAATGAAATGGGAAGAAAAATCAAGTGTCTAAAATCAAACAAAGGTGGAGAATTCACTTCCAATCAGTTTGTAGAATATTGTGAGAAGCATGGAATTAACAGAGAGTACTCTACTACACATACTCCATAGTAAAATAGAGTTGTAGAAAGAAAAAATAGAACAGTGAAGAAAATGGCTAGAACAACGTTGAAAGAGATAAAACTTCTTGATGAATATTGGACAGAGACAGTTCAAACAACAATATATATCCTAAATAGAGTTCAACTTAGGGTAAAGAGTGATAAAACCCCATATGAATTGTGGTTTGAAAAACCTTTATCCGTGAAATATTTCAGAGTGTTTGGAAGCAAGTGCTATATCAGAGGAAAAGATGTCAAACTGGGAAGTTTTGAGTCAAGATGTGATGAAGGAATTGTTCTTGGATACTCCACTCACAACAAAGCCTATGTGTGTTACAACAAACGGATGCATAAAATAGTTGAAAGCATCAATGTAAAGGTAGAAGAAAGATTCAAATAAGTTTAGCCAAATGAAGAGATCAAAATTGAAGAATCAGAAGGAGCAAAAAATGAAGAAGATAGTGAAGAGAAGGAAGAAAAGAGCAAAAAAGCACCTGTAAGGTTTGTTTAAAAAGAACATCCTAAGGAGCAAATAATTGGCAATAAAGATGAGGGTGTTCAGACTAGGAGAAGCGTTCTAATAACCAAGGAGCAAGTAAACTTTGCTCTACTTTCAGAAATTGAGCCTAAGACTTCAATGAAGCCAACAAAGATGAAAACTAGCTAATAGCCATGGAAGAAAAACTCAACAAAATTGAAAAGAATAAAACTTGAGAACTAGTTCCTAGACCCTCAAACAAAAATGTAATAGGAAGTAAGTGGGTTTACAAAAACAAACTCAATGAAGATGGAGCACTCATAAGAAACAAAGCTAGACTGGCATGCAAAGGATATGCACAAGTAGAAGGCATAGATTTTGAAGAAACATTTGCTCTTGTGGCAAGATTGGAAGCTATTAGAATGTTCGTGGCATTCTTTGTTCATAAGAAATTCAAAGTGTATCAAATGGATGTGAAGTTAGCATTCCTAAATGGGAACTTAGAAGAAGAGGTGTACATTGAACAACCAAAAAGATTTCAGTTAGCAGAGGAAGAAAGTTATGTGTGCAAACTTAAAAAAGCTTTGTATGGTCTGAAACATGCACCAAGAGCATGGTATTTATGATTGGATCAATACTTGCAATGACAAGGTTTTAGAAAAGGGTGCACAGACAACAATCTGTACTTTAAACTAGAAGGTGAGCTTATGTTGATTGTTGTTGTATATGTGGATGATATTATCTTTGGAAGTGGTGATAGTAGCATGTGCAAAGAATTTGCCATGCAAATGCAAAATGAGATTGAAATGTCAATGTTGGGAGAATTGTCTTTTTTCTTTGTTTTACAAATTACACAAACTAATAAAGGGATATACATATCTCAAACAAAGTATGCAAAAGAGATGCTCAAGAAATTTGGAATGGAGGACAACAAACCAATTGGTACTTCCATGATGACTGACTGCAAGCTAAGCAAGGAAGACGGGTCTTTTGATGTAAATAATACACTGCATAGATCAATGATTGGTAGCCTGCTATATCTAACAGCATCAAGATCAGACATCATGCAAGTAGTATGCATGATTGCACGGTATCAAGCAGCCCCCAAAGAATCACATATTAATGTGGTAAAAAGAATTTTCAGGTACATCAAAAGCACAATAGAGTTTAGGTTGTGGTACCCAACTAGCGAGGATCTTACTTTAGTTGCATATACTAATGTTGATTGGGCAGGAAGTGTGGATGACAGAAAAAGCACAAGTGGTGGTGCATTCTTTCTGGGTAACAGACTTCTGTCTTGGCTAAGCAAGAAACAAGAATCGATTACACTCTTTACAACTGAAGTAAAGTATGTTGTAGCCGTTGCTTGTTGCACTCAAGTCTTATGGATGAAGCAAACTCTGAAGGACATAAAAGTAGAATATCAAGCACCTATATCTATTTATTGTGATAATTCAAGTGCCATAAATCTATCCAAGAATTCAGTGATGCATTTCAGAACCAAGCATATCTCCATAAAATATAATTTTTTGAGAGAAAAAGTAGCAAATTGGGAGGTCACAATGGAATATGTGCCAACCAAGGATCAGATTGCAGATATCTTTACCAAGCCTCTTCCCAAAGAGAAATTCGAGTATCTGAGAGAGAAGTTGGGAGTTGCAGCTCTCACCCCATATCACTAGCCTCTTGTGATAGGTTAGAAGTCCAGGGGGAGCATTGCAGGCATCTTATTACGCTCCTAGATTAAGAGTAAAGGCAATCTGCTATGTACCTTACACATCATTTTTCATTTGATGTTAAGGAATAGACTAAGGTATGTTGGTTCTAGATTTCTATGCTCATCTATTATTGATTGGTCTTTCAGACCAATGCTATATCCAAGATCGGTTGAAGCACATGAAAGCCCAGAGAATCATTGGAACAATTCAGGTTGGTGTGCATTCTCCAAGGGGGAGTCTTTCATAATGCTCTATCCAGATATGGCCAATGATGAGAACTCAACAACATTGTCTTATTGGTTCAGCAAACACTCTTTGTCATTAATGTCAAAGGGGGAGAAATCAAAATAAGAGCAAGCAAGCAGAATGCGAAGGGATTTTTGAGGATGTCTTTGCTTATTTAGGATGTTTTGCCATTAATGACAAATGTGGAGATTGTTGAAAATTTGAGCAAGGAGATAATTGATAGCTTTGATATCAAGATACAGAAAGTAGTCTGAGGACTGAACAGTTATCATTTCCATCTAGGGTAACATGGAATTGTCATTGATGTCAATGGTTAATGCCCTTGATGTCATTGAGATTGAAATTGATCATGCAATAATGCCAAAGGTTGAGTTGAGCATAACTGTGGAGTAAATCACATTTGTGAAGTGCTCTTACTTAGAAGAGGCAATCGGGATAAGTCAAGAATACTTGAGTTGAGCAGATTTGATTGAGGGAATTCTTTCAAAAACATTGATAAAGACATTTTTCTCGGATGAACTGCCTGCAGCTAATAAGGAAATTCTTTTGGAAAAATGTTAAAGGCAATTCTTTTAGAGAAAGTGTCTTGGAGAATTCTTTCGGACAAATTATCTGCAATAAAGTTTTTGAAGGAAATGAGCGCCACTTAGAATTCTTTTGGAGAAAGTGTCTTGAAGAATTCGATCGGACAAGTTGTCTACAATAAAGTTTCTGAAGGAAATGAGTGCCACTTGAAATTCTTTCAAGAAAATGTCTTGGAGAATTTATTCGGACAAATTATCCGCAACAAAGTTTCTGAAGGAAATTAGTGCCACTTGGAATTGTTTCGAAGTGTCTTGGAGAATTCTTTCGAAAATATTATTCTGAACAAAAGTTCTAAAGGGATCTTTTCAGAAAGTCCGAAGGGTATGTGGACCATTTGAAAAGTTCTGAAGGATAAGTGGACTATTTAAAGGTTTCGAAGGGATCTTTTCAAAATTCTGAGGGGTAAGTGGACTATTCAAAGCTTCTGAAGGGTTCTTTTCAAAAATGTTGAAGGGTATGTGGATCGTTAAAAAAGTTTTGAAGGACAAGTGGACCTTTTCAAAACTTCGAAGGGCAAGTGGACCATTGCAAAAAGTCTGAAGGGTATCTTCTGAACGTTGCAAAGGACATGTGGACATTTGTAGAAAAGTCAAAGAAATACCCGTGGATAAAAAGCTTGAAGAAATGCCTTGTGGACAAAAAGTTTGAAGAAATGCCTCCTGGATAAGAAGTTCGAAGAAATGCCTCCCAGACAAAAAGTCTACAGAAATTGTCTCGAAAGGCCTTTGACAAAAAGCCCACAATAAATTGTCTGAAAGAGGTCACTTGTAACTTTGTTGAAGATAAAGTGTGGAAGTCTTATAGGGCATTCTCAAAGGGATAAGGCATGTTAAATATCGAGCAAGTCTACAAGGATCAACGGTGCAAAAGCATTATAAGAATGTTGAAGAAAATGAGATCACATCAGCATGTCATTGAGATTGAAATTGATCATGCAATAATGCCAAAGGTTGAGTTGAGCATAACTGTGGAGTAAATCACATTTGTGAAGTGATCTTACTCAAAAGAGGCAATCGGGATAAGTCAAGAAGACTTGAGTTGAGCAGATTTGATTGAGGGAATTCTTTCAAAAATATTGATAAAGACATTTTTCTCTGATAAATTGCCTGCAGCTAATAAGGGAATTCTTTTGGGAAAATGTTAAAGGCAATTCTTTTAGAGAAAGTGTCTTGGAGAATTCGTTTAGACAAATTATCTGCAATAAAGTTTCTAAAGGAAATGAGTGCCACTTGGAATTATTTTGGAGAAAGTGTCTTGGAGAATTCGATGGAACAAATTGTCCGCAATAAAGTTTCCGAAGGAAATGAGTGCCACTTGAAATTCTTTCAAATAAAATGTCTTGGAGAATTTATTCGGACAAATTATCTGCAACAAAGTTTCCAAAGGAAATTAACACCTCTTGGAATTGTTTCAGAGTGAGTGTCTTGGAGAATTCATTCGAAAAAATTATCTCGAACAAAAGTTTTGAAGGGATCTTTTCAGAAAGTCTGAAGGGTATGTGGACCATTTCAAATGTTCTGAAGGATAAGTGGACTATTTAAAGCTTTCGAAGGGATCTTTTCATAATTCTGAAGGGTAAGTGGACTGTTCAAAGCTTCTGAAGGGTTCTTTTCAAAAATGTTGAAGGGTATGTGGATCGTTACAAAAGTTTTGAAGGACAAGTGGACCTTTTCAAAAAGTTCAAAGGGCAAGTGGACCATTGCAAAAAGTCTGAAGGGTATCTTTTGAACGTTGTAAAAGACATGTGGACATTTGTAGATAAGTTGAAGAAATACCTGTGGATAAAAAGCCTGAAGAAATGCCTTGCGGACAAAAAGTTTGAAGAAATGCCTCCTAGATAAAAAGTTCGAAGAAATGCCTCCCAAAAAAAAAGTCTACAGAATTGTCTCGAAAGGCCATTGACAAAAAGCCCACAATAAATTGTTTGAAGAAAGTTCACTTGTAACTTTGCTGAAGATAAAGTGTGGAAGTCTTATAGGGCATTATCAAAGGGATAAGGCATGTTAAATATCGAGCAAGTCTACAAGGATCAATGGTGCAAAAGCATTATAAAAATACTAAAGAAAATGAGATCACATCAGCATGTCGAAGTTTAATGCTAAAAATAAAGGATAAAGATCGAGCATATCGAGGATAATCTAAAGGAGTGGAAGCGAACCCATGGTATAGAAAGTAGTGAGATGTAAAAAGGGAAAAAAAGGAGCTTGATGGTTGATGGCAAAGTAAACCCAGATGATCCTCTGAGAGCACACATTTTTTAAGTGTTAAAAGGTCATAAAAAAATATCTGACAAAGAAAAGAACATGAACTTGGCATGACAAAAGATTTTGAAAAAGCTTGCAATCAATGTCTTCCAACTGTCTATATAGGAACAACTAAAATTGGTGATGAACTCAATATATCTTCATGGAGCTTGAGCTATTTCAATCGAAGTGATCGAGGAAGTGGCACAGTTAAGTAGAAGTGCATATGCTTGCAATAGTAAAGGCATTTGAATGTTGTCGTTTGAAACATGAATTGAGACATGAAGTCAGAGTCACATTAAATGCAGACCAGAAGTGATTAAGGAAGCGACGTAGTTAAGTGCAGATGCCAAAGATAGTAAAGAAATTTGAACATTGTCATTTGAAGCATGAATCGAGACATGAAGTCAGAGTCACATTAAATGCAGACCAAAAGTGATCGAGGAAGCAACACAGTAGAAGTGCAGATGTTAAAGACAGTAAAAAAATTTGAATGTTATCGAGTGAAGCATGAATCAACACAAAGTCAAATTCGCATTGAATACAGATCAAAATCTTGAACCGGTTAAGTTCAGTTGAAATGTGAACACTTAACAGAGAGACAAACCTAAGATGCATTTGCCCATATATGCTACGAATAGATCATTTGAACAATGTTGTCTTTCTACTACTGCTACAAAAAAATTAGTGTTAACTCAAAATTGTCAAGAGAGGACATATGCAGACAACGTAAAAGGGGCAAAGAAAATAAGGTGTGTCAAAGTAGAAGATATCTAGACACAAAGAGATAAAGGCAGAGAAGCTAAGAAGACACACAGCTAAGGCGCAGTTACAGGCTAGACTTGTAACAAAAAAGTATACATTCTGAATCTCTTCTGTATTTTTAAATTTGTAGCTTCATTTCTCTGATAGGTTGGTGCCATCAAAAAAAATTGAGTTGGTCCTTAGTTAGGAAGTTGACGCTTCCTTAGATTGGGTGCTCTTGAATGTAATCAGTGAGGTTTTTCTGTGAGGCTGGATTAGATCAGTGGCTTCTAGCAGTTTTTCTCATTGTGGTTTTTTTCTTTTGATTTTCACGTTAAAATCTGGTGTTAAACATTCTTGTGTGTGTGTGATCTCTGTTCTGTTCTTTACTTTGCATATACTTTGAGTATCTTGTTTAAAATTTTAAGAACTAGGTTTTAGCTCATCTACTGATTCAACCCCCCTCTTAATAGATAGTGTGATCAACATCATTTATTACTTCAAAGTAAATAAGATCAAGGAATTAAAAGAAAGAATAATTCATAGTTTCATCTTTGTTTTGTTCATACTTTGACTACTCATAGACTTATTGCAAGCTTCTTGTCCTTGTTAGGTGTTGACTTGAGATGGAGGAGGATGTTAACTCATGAATAGCTCCTTGACCTCCTTGATGGTTACTGCCACCAGATGAATCAACTCTTTATGAAATAGCAGTCCAACTTTGTGCATGAGTGGATGTACTACCCGTTGGTTTAGATTTAATAAAGGATCCACTAGCCTTTGTTTATGCTTGTTTTTCTTTTTGTCTCATTTCCCAAACTTCATGCTCAATGAGTTGAACATCTTGGCTGATTATGAGTTCTTTGGTGATAGAATTGTACAACTAGTAAGTCTTTGATTGATCACTATAGCCTATGAAAATACACTTTTCACCTTTGTCATTCCACTTTATCCTTCTTTGTTTGGACATGTGCACATATGCCACATAACTAAACACTCTTAAGTTCAACATTTTGGCTTCCAGCTACTCCATGCTTCTTGAGAGATCATATCCCTAACACTCTTCATTGGACAAATGTTTAACAAGTATACGGTTGTTACTATAGCCTCAGTGTAAAAATCATTAGACAAACCCTTTGCCTTTAGCAGGCTCGTTGTCATTTCTTAGATAGTCCTATTCTTCCTCTCAGCCACACCATTTTGTTCTAGTGTATACCTGGCTGTAAATTTCTTCTTTATACTATGATCGTTGTAAAAATTTATGAACTCATTAGAGATATATTCTCTCCTTCTATCCGTCTTCAAAATCTTGATGTAGTGGTCACTTTGCTTCTTCCACCATGGCCTTGAATTACTTGAAAGTCTCAAATGCATCCGATTTGTTCTTCAAAAATTAGACCTATAACTTCCAGCTGAAATCATCTATGGATGTCATGAATTAGACATTCTTGGATAGGGAGGGGGTCATCATTGTACCACACAAGTCTAAATGTATCAGCTCTAAAGGAGCTCTAGCTCTCCATGTTTTACCCACAGGAAATGCACTCCTATGTTGCTTCCCTAATATGCATCCTTCACACATTTTGTTTGGTTATTCTATAAAAGACATCCATCTCATAAATTGCTTCTTATGAAGAATATTCAACCCTACAAATCACAAATGCACATATCTTAGGTGTCAAAGAGTAGACTCATCTACTATCACTGATTTGAATCCTGTTGAGAGCTCACTTTGCATTCTCAATGGAAACATCTTATTGCTATTCATATCATACTCCTTTCTACACTCACTAGCATAGTATCCATACCCCTTTCAATAATAGCATTGGATGCTAGACTTATCATACTTTTTTGTAGATCTTCCTTTAGAAGTGTTGTTATTCCTTCCTCTTCCTCTTCCATGCGACTCTTGATGGCTAAGTGTTCCACCTTCTTGATTATTACAAGTTCTTTCTCTTTCTCTATTATTTGATCCTCTCTCCCTTCCTCTCACATTCACATTGGTTTTAAATGCTTGCTCATAGGAAGAGATCGCTGACCTATTCGACATTTGGTCATGGGTTTACAAAGAACCCATTAGCTCATCCACTGTCATTTGCTTCAAATATTTTGACTCTTATATTACAACCACTATAGGTTCAAATCTGATTGGAAGGATTATCAACACCTCTACAATCCTATGATCTTCAAAGTTATCATCACATATCTTTCATTTGATTGATAATATTTGTTGTTCTTGTGAAGAAGTCATTGATAGACTCATTCTCCTTCATTTGTAGGGTCTCAAAGTCCTTTCTTAAGAGCTACAACTTGACAAGCTTCACTTTATCACTCCCTTGATAATCATTTTGAAAAATGTCCCATGCTTGTTTGGAATGAACAACTGTTGCTATTCCAGGTAATATTGAATCAACTAGTGCCATTTGTATGTAGCTAAGTGCCTTGGCATTTTTTTTTCTTTTCTTATTCAACACATTCCTATGTGCTTGGGTTGATGCATTGAAAGTTGTTAGGTCTACAACCAAATTATATCCACCTTCAACCAACTCCTATAGCTCTTGAGAGTTGAATATAATCTTCATCTTGATTCTCCACACATCATAGTTCTTTCCATCAAATGTAGGGGTCTATTGTCATAAACCAGAACTATCTAATACCGTGAACTAGAACTGTTTATTGCCATGTCTAAATAAGCTTACAACCTATGGGATTTGATACTAGTTATTGGTAGAAAGTATAGAATGTGCAGGTTTAGGTGGATAAAGGCAGTGTAAACACTCAAATGGTGAAGCTCTAGACTAATTTCATAAATACTAATATGTGTAGAAATTTGTAATTACAACAAGCTCAAAATAGAGAAAATAGAGGAAACAGAGTTGTAACAATAAAAACACAAATTTGTATATATTAAATTCCCCTAAAACTCTATTACAACTTGTTTATAGTGCATAAATGTGTACAGCTACAACTGTTCATAAAACTAATAATTTTTTTTTTCTTTTTCTATTGGCTGCTCAGTTCTCTACAATCTACTGCTACGTTCTAGTTTCTATTTACTCCCTATTGTGCCTATATTTCTTTCCTGGTATGTTTTTTCTTCTTGTATGACATATGTAGTTTATTGTTATGGTTTTCTTCTTCCCACTGTTGCTTTGTATTCTCCAGGCTTCTCTCTATCTGTTGCTACATCCATTTTTTGCCTATTACACAAAGTTTGTTGTTGTGTCACTAACTTCTATTGTACTTCTCCCTCTGAGTGTTGTTGCATTACTTATCAACATTCTACTCTAAATTTCTATTTGTTTTTTTCCCTTTTATCTCTAATGCTGCGCTTCTCACCTACCACTGTTTTCCTCTAAAACTAAAATGACTTCAAAAAAATCAAATTTCAAACTGTTGTGCATTAAATATGGTTTGGTGGCTGCAGCCATTGAGTGGAGTGGGGTAGGGGTAGGTGAAGGCAAAAATATTATTTTAACAAATTCTAGATGCCATAGATAGTTTCATGAAATTTGTCAAAAATTCTGGACATCACCTTGATATCTATGGAAATCAGTGCCTACTAATAGTAGACTCACCTGGCATTTTTTTTAAAGGCCAAAGTTTCTGACTATCTTTCATAACTCAAATCTGTTGAAGCTAGCAACTGCTTAACTATCTAGAAACCGCTTCACTATCTTTGATACCTTGAGTATGTTGAAAAAAATAATTGGTAACTATCTTTAAGAAACCAAAGTTTGTTTGAAGCTAGTGCCCGCTAACTTTATTATTAGCACCCTATTTTTTAATCTAGTAATTCCTAGCTATCATTGAGCCATCAAAGTTTGATTGAAGCTAGTGATTGCTAACTATCTTTGAGCAATCAAAGTTTGTTTGAAGCTAGTGCATGATAACCTAGGCAATCTTTTATTGAATAAAAAATATGTACTTTCTTCAAAAATATTCTGGGTTCTTTGCCATGAAAAAATAAATTTTAAAAATTATTAAGTTTTTTCAGAAAAGAACACAATGGTATAGCTAGCTTCCTAGTTTTATGTCAAGTAAAATGATTCACACTATTGTATTTTTTCATTCTTTATAAGTCTAAGCCAACCATTTATCAATACCTCACATATGTGTACACATTGCATGCAAATTTGTTGGAAGTTGGAACACATATTGAATATGGTTGGACTTGAGCATGTCAAGTTATTGTTGACAATTTGATGGCCACATACTAAGCTCATTGACGATAAGATTTGTTCTAATTATGCCTTGATCAGCTAAGATACATTCTTTATATACTAATGTGTGTCATTTATATTTGACATCTTGTAGTTTTAGAGAGATCCCCATCTTAAGCATCATTTCCTTATTGACTTGGTAGATATAGTGGCTTGAGACCCCTAGGGATGGAATGATGTCCATAAGACCTTAGTATTGAGATAATGGATTCTATATGCTAATTTGTTACACCCTTCTGCAAGTATTGTTTGCAAGAAAAAGCATGGCATAAATCAATAGTTTAAAGG
Source organism: Torreya grandis (assembly GCA_037957365.1). NCBI lineage: Eukaryota > Viridiplantae > Streptophyta > Pinopsida > Cupressales > Taxaceae > Torreya > Torreya grandis. Next base: position 2,810,199 of record JARHVA010000159.1, on the reverse strand, counting down.
TTCATCTAGCTAGGGCATTTAATATGAAGGATCTCGGAGCAACAAAACAAATCTTGGGCATGTAGATACATAGAGAGAAGAAAAATGGTAAGCTTTGGTTATCATAGCAAAGGTATTTGGAAAAGATACCAACCAAATTTAGTATGAAGAATGTGAAACCAATTAGTATCACTTTTGCTTCTCATTTCAAACTTTTTTTCAAGTTTATGTCCTAGTAGTGATGAAGAAAATCAGTATATGTCTCATGTACCATATGCTAGTGTAGTAAGAAATTTAATTTATGCTATGGTATGTACAATACTAGACATTTTATATGCAGTTGGAGTTGTTAGTAGATATATGACAAATCCAGGGAAATAACATTGGGCAGCAGTGAAGTGGGTGTTTTGCTACTTGTGAGGCACAAGTGACTATTGTATCACTTACAATAGATCTAACAATTCTATTTTTGGATATATTGATTATGATTTTGTAGGAGATATACACAAAAGAATGTCAACATTTGGTTACTTTTTTAGTTTTGTAGGTGGACCTATTAGTTGGATATCAAAGCTTCAATAGACTATTGTTGCATCAACTACTGGCGTAGAATGTGTGGTTGCGTATCAGGCTTGTAAGGTGGCAATTTGGCTAAAGGGCCTATTGGGTGAGTTTGGAAGAGAGCAATACAAAATGAAGGTATTATGTGATAATCAAAGTGCAATTTATTTAGCCAAGAATCCATCTTATCAATGTAGGACAAAACATATTGCGATAAAGTACCATCTTGTTAAATAGGTGATTGATGAATGAAAAGTAGCATTTGAAAAGGTTCACACAAAGAAAAATAGAGCTGATATGTTCACAAAACAAGATTTTTTAGAGAAGCTAAAATGGTTTTTGGCTTCTCTTATCTTATAGGAAAAGGTAATGAGTTGGTGGGCAAGATATCAAGTGGAAATTGTTGTCAAGGTGGAGATTGTTAGATATGTGACAACAAAGATAAATTTTTGATCATTTTACGATATGGTTTATAGCCCACTCCTTGATAGAGGTTGTGGGGGGACAATGCCTCCCCCTCTGGCCCCCCTACTATTATCGTAGGGGGTCCAGGGGGTGGCAACATCCTGTGGAGCCCCCTCTAGCAGGGGTTTAGGGGTAGTTCCCTCAAAGCAAAAAAGAACGAGGCAAACCCTTATTTCTAAGAAAATGTATTCTCTCGGATTCTATTTTTAAAAGGAAATTCTTAATGACAGTTTTCCACTCTATTTTTTCTCGCTCAAAAGAAATTGCTGGCACGTTAGGGAATATTACAGTATATTTTCTTTGACTGTCTAGGAGTTAATATAATATATAAAAATGGTAAATATGCAAAGTTTCTTAATAAAACTTGTCCTTGATGGAATAAATGCTTAAGGAGGGTTCGTTAAGGTATTCAATACGCTTTCAATGCCATCACTGTTCTTACCGTTCTTATAGCTCAATAGATGGAAAATATGAATAGTGATGGGAAAGTTTAAATAGCACAATTGAACAGTGATAGGATCCATTGGTGATCCAGTTGTAATCTATGTGCCATTTAAGTATTTGAACAGAAACCCATGTAGCCAAATGTCAGGCATGTCAGGTTGATTGAATGAGTGAATCTCCTATGATGTGATATTTTGGGCAAGCCCCAATGGTGTGATAGTACTATAATCAAATTATGATGTTTTGGGCAAAGTCCGAATGGTATGATAGTATTATATTCAAATTTTGATGTTTTGAGCAAAGTCTTAATGGTGAGATTGGTACTATAATCAAAATTATGATGTTTTGGATAAAGATTACACATATTGATGTATTGACATGGTTATTGTTTAAGTGAATGTTCCATGATAATTTTGGGCAAGTCCCAATGATGAGATAGATTAATGTCTAATCACAATTATAATGTTTAGGCAAAGATCACCCAGATTGATGTATTTTATTGTTATTTCATTGCACATGACATATTCAATAATATGTAAGCATGTAATATACTATTACATTAACATGGGGCATGCAATGGGAAGCCCAGTCCCAAGCGTGCAGTCCTTTTACCAATTGGCAACCACTTTTCATCCAGGGGATTTGGGGTAATACTCTGTTGTAGGCCACCTTGTCACAAGTGATTATGTGGATACTGGTTAAATGAAAACCACTGACAATTGTTTCCGCCCTTCCCTTGGAAGTAAGACCAAAAGGTCAGTCATCCATGTCTAATGTTGCTTTAAGTAGATTGAAATCACAGGGTTGAAAGGGTGTATGGCAGTCAGGTAATTTTCATAGCTTCTTGATGTCTTTTTCAGGGGCAGGAAAAATTGCATGCGGTGAGGAATTTAAATGAAGAGAACATGTTATTACAAGATTATATATTTGACTAGTGACTAGTGGGAGCTATGTCCAAATGATTTTAGTCCACCCCCTGAAAGGCAATATAAACAATTTGAAAAAGAAGTCAATGCAGCGTTTTTGTGTCTTAAATGCAATTCTATTGAAGTATGTAAATTTTGGATAAATTAGTACTCTATGTAATGAAACCGTGGAACCTGTATATAGGACTCGGGAGTTTTCTGGGTGCAATTCTGTAGGTCTTATATCTTCTGAGGTTTTAGATTTCTCTTCTAAACCTATTTACATCAGCGATCAGCGATATGAATGAATGTGAATTTTATAATTGTAAAAGTAATTCCAAGATACATTGAAAAAATGTTTCAATTTAGACTAATAAAACATACTCAAAAGCATATGAATTGATTTCGATTAATATTATACAGCCATAACAATAGGATAAAACAGATCCAGCAAACGTACATAATCAATGAGCAATAGATAAATAGCAACAAATGACAAAAGAGAATTTGCTCACCCAAAAAAATAAAAAAGAAAAGAGATGGGTCAAGTATGTATTAATTTATCATTTTAGTTAATTAAATAAATAAGTAGTTTGGCTAATTAATTACATAGATAAATGAGTAATGATTAAACAGAATTTTAAACAAAACGATACTCAAGTAAAGGTACTAGATGGAAACCTAATCAGTGAATACACGGTTGATTCTGAAAAACTATCACCAAAAACAAGGGAATGCAACTTTTTTGTTTTTTGGTATTCTCAATGTAGTTCTAGCCCAGATAAGTCACTTCTGCGGCAAACATCAGCCAATGAAATGAATCCATTCCATTTGATTCAGTTTGACAGAGAAAGGATTGCATTCAAAGCTAAATGATAAGTTCATCTGTTGGTTTTATGGAATGATTTCTGGTTGTCTTTATAATGTAGATTTAAATTTTATACGTGTTATAATTTTATACAGGAAGTTATGTTTTAGTGTAGTATTAAAAATTGAGAGATATCTATTTCGTCAAATTTGTCAAACACGATTTCAATTTCATTCTTTTTTATTATTTTTGAAATTAGTATTTTGATAGATGTTTAAACAACACTTTTTACACCTTCATTCTTACTATTTAACATACAATGTACTTAATATAATTAAAAATTTTAATTTAAAAAATTCTTTTAAATTAAATTTTACTTAATTTCTAAACATTAACTTATATAATGTTACTTGTTTCCACACATTCTTTATACGAATAACTTTACTAACATTCATCATAAAAACTTTCACTCTATTCTCCATTTTATATAACACGGTATTGAAGTAAAAACTTTCACTCTATTCTCCATTTTATATAACACGGTATTGAAGTAAAAGGTTTGTTAGGGGATATTTATTATAAGTTCAATCATGTGCAAGGTTTAAGTAATATACTCCAAGTAATTAAGGGTAAGTGAGTTATTTTAATTTATATAGAGCTTAAATGTATTGGGAGTGATGGCATGTCCAAAATATTCGAAGAATTCTTAAAATTGAATACAATATTTTTTTTTATCAAAAACAAAATTTAAATCACAAATGAATCACAACTAATATATCATATACAATATAAAAAATTTAAATTAACATATTTATTCTATTAAATGTTTTATTTCCTCAACTTCTTCTCATTTACATTAATTGAAATTGATGTTATATGATATATATAAAATTACACGTATGATTTTTTTTTAAATAAATTGTTTATTTTAAATCTATTTAAATAATTAAAAAAATAAAATTGTCTCTTTTTAAAAATTAAAGTAATTTTATATATAGCCATTCAATGACTTTATTCTTCTAAAATTAACCTATAAACATATTAAATAATTGCATGGATTTGTCTAGTCTAAATTTAATGTTCAACAACCTTTAACTAACATTATCCAACTTGATATTGAGCAGATTGAAAACTTAATCTTAGAGTTTCAAAAACTAGACTTTGTAGTATCTTTAGTGAAGATCTATCTACAAGTTATTTTTGAGTGTTTGTATACTTCAATTCCACATTTTTTTCGAATCAAATCTCAAATAAAGTGGCACTTCAAATCAAAATGCATTGATTTATTGTGATGGATTGGATTCTTATCTAATTTGATAGCACTTACATTATCACAAAAATCAATATAGATTGATTTTGTCTCTTCTCAATTTCTTTTAAAAAAATTCGGAGCTATAATGTATGTGTACTTGTTGAAATAATTACAATATATTTTGCTTTTGTAGATGGAAGTGCAGCTAAACTAAGATTCTTTGAGTTCTATGTAACCAAACTTGAATAAAATAAAAGACAATTTCTCTATGTTGACTTTTGGTTATCCAAACCAACTCTCTAATCAAAATCACTAAAACCAACAAGTTCAAACTTTTTACTGGCATAATAATGAATATTGAAATTGATAGTACATTTTATATACTTCACAACCTTGTTGGCTCTGTTAATATGAATTTTGGATGGTTCAAATATGTACCTTGAAATCAGAGAAATTAAATAAGAAATATATGGTCTTGTCTAAGTTAGAAACATTAAGCTTCCAAAAAAAAATTATAAACTATCTCATTAATTGTTTCAGCACCATTTCTGTGCATAGCATAACTCCATGAGCAGTTGGAGTGGAGACTCGTTTACAATCAACCTCTCGAATTTATTCAACATATTCTTTGCATAATTTCTTTGACAAATAAATATTTCATCCTTACTTTGATGGACCTCCATCCCTATAAAATATTGTATGAGACCTAAATTTTTAATTTTAAATTCATTTATCATAAAAATTTCAAATTCGTTCTTAATCGTGAAACTGTTTTGCATATACAACCAATCATCAACATACAAACTTACAATAAGGATACATTACCTTCTTGCTTGTAGTAAAAAGTAGACTCATTCTTGCTTCTTTTAAAGTCATTTTGTTGAAACTATCCATTAATTTGTGTATACCATGCTCTTGGTGCTTGTTTGAGGCCATACAAGACATTCTCCAACTTGCAGACTTGGTCTTCTTTACCTTGTACTATAAAACCTTATGGTTGTCATACATAGACTTCCTCCTTCAAGTACTGATTCAAAAAAGAAATTTTCACATCCATTTGATGTAGGCTCAATTTCTTTTGAGTTGCTCATGAAATCACCATTCTAATAAACTCCCATCTTTCCATTAGTGCAAATGCCTCTTCATAATTTATGTCATATCTTCGAGTGAATCCTTTTGCAACTAGACATGCTTTATGTCTTTCAACACAACCATCACTATTGTACTCAGTTTTGTAGACCCATTTAGTACTACTACACTTCTTTCCATGTGAAATTTCTATAAGTTCCCAAGCTTTGTTTTTATAAATGAAATTCATTTCTTCTTGTATTGTTTGCACCCAATCATCATTAGTACATGTATCTTCAAAACATGATGGTTCAAAATCAACTTGTGTAAATAGAACATAATTTATTGTCTCACCTCTTGGAGATTCTTCACATGTTTGACTTGTTTTACTATAATAAATTTCACTTACGCTTCTTACCTTCCTCAAAGAACTAAGACTTGAAGCTAGACTTGCACTTGGAATATAGGCACTAGATGAGGGGCTTCTTGGTGGACTTGTAGCACTTGGAGTTGAAGTACTAGACATCTTCCTAGACCTAGTTTGCAAAAGTTCCTTTTTTTTGCCACCACCTTTCAGTCCTTCTGAGTTGGTAATAGTTGCAAAGTTATTTGAGCTCATTACTTACAAATTCTGCTTCACAAGATCCTTAGGTCAATTTTCTTAGTTTTTTTTACCATTTTATTTTTATTCCAACAAATCCTATGAAACTAGCAACTAATAATTCTAGATGCTACATGGACCATTTTGTGAATTTCGTCAAAAAATCTAAACATCCCTTGATATCTCTATGGAAATTAGTGCCTACGAAAAGTAAATTCACTTGGCATTTTTTTTAAAATAGAAGCTTATGATTATCTTGTATTACCCAAGTCTGCGAGCAATTACTTAACTATCTTTGATAGCCCAAGTATGTTGAAGTAAATAATTACTAGCTTAAGAAACCAAAGTTTGTTTGAAGCTAATGCCCACTAACTTTATTATTAGAAACTTGTTTTTAATCTAATAATCACTAATTAGCATTCAAGAACCAAAGTTTGTTTGAAGTTAGTGCTCGTTAACTATCTTTGAGCAATCAAAACTTGTTTGAAGTTGTACCTGTCAACCCCATGCAATCTCCTATCAAATATATTTTGGGTCTTTCAATGTGAAAAATAAATTCTAGAAATTGTTCTTTTGGGTTTTTACAGAAAAGAACACAGTAATATATATATATATATATATATATATATATATATATATATATATATATATACATATATCCAAGAAGCCAACTACACCACAGTATATATATATATATATATATATATATATATATATATATATATATATATATATATATATATATAACCAAGAAGCCAACTACACCACTGTGTTCTTTTCTGTAAAAACCCAAAAGAATAATTTCTAGAATTTATTTTTCACATTGAAGGACCCAAAAAAAAAAATATATATATATATATATATATATATATATATATATATATATATATATATTTTTTTTTTCTAGGGTCCTTCAATGTGAAAAATAAATTCTAGAAATTATTCTTTTGGGTTTTTACAGAAAAGAACACAGTGGTGTAGTTGGCTTCTTGGTTTTATGTCAGGGAAAACAATTCACACTTGTAATTTTTGAGTCTTTATAAGGCTTAGCCAACCATTTATTAATACCTCATATATGTGTACACACTGCATGTGAATTTATTGGAACACATTGAATATGGTTAGACTTGAGCACATCATGTTGTTCTCAACAACTTGGTAGCCATTTACTAGGCTCATTGACGAGAAGATTCATTCAAATTATGCACTAAGATATATTGTTTATATAATTATGTGTCATTTTATGTTTGACATTTTATAGTTTTAGATAGATTCCCATTTTAAGCACCATTTCCTCATTGACTTGGTAGATACAATGGCTTGAGACCCATGTATTCTAGAAAGATGGGATGGTGTCTATAGGGATCTTAGTATTATTTGTTATAAATTGACATTGAGGCAATGGAATCTACATATCAGTTTGCTATACCCTTTAGGATTCACTTGAATATTATATATTTAAGAAGTATAGTTTGCGAAGCATTATCTTCAAACTTAGTCATTTTAATTATGGCCGAGTATTAGGGATGTCCAAGATTGTCCATGTTTCCCAAGTGGATTGTGTATACACAATATTTTTAAAATTTTATTAATTACTGATGCTTTCTTTCTTATAGGAACCCATCGAGTCTCAATTTATCTGAATGTATGCCTTAAAGGGTGCATCAAGAAAGCGGTAGGTAGACCATTGGTGCTTCACAAGATTGTTATTCTCTATACCACCACTTAAAACCAACATAAGTCCCCCTATATATTTACCTAAGCTTTGACACCTTCCTTACATGCTCCTCCAAGCAATTCACTATCTTAAATAACTCGTACCTAAGGCAAACCTCTTTTTACCATCATCTGAATATAGTCGAATGGGTCAACCTTTATCTAAGAATTGAGCATGTTATAGGACTAAATTGGCCACGCTTATTTAGTCCAAGACATAATTGCTTTATTTCCTAAACAACTAGGTTGATCGAGTCAACTGTGTCAGCTAAAATTTTAGAAGTGTTCAGGGTTAGATTCGACTATATAAACACATAATTTACTCCATTTTTAGAGAGATAGAGAATCATTCATTTGTACATCTGCTTATCTACCATTCTACTTGAGGAGTCATTACTTAAGGTTCCATATTTTCTTTGGAGAGAAGAATCCTGTCATGTGGAAAAAATATTTTTGATACATAGGAGAAGTTTTGTAACTTAGAGTTGGTCTATCTTTTTTATCTTTGAAAATTAAAACCACTATTACACCTTTAATCATTGGTGTGTCTAGGGATATGTGTGGCTGACTTATGACTTACATACCTCTTTTATTTACTTGTTACATTTCTCTATGTTCTTAGATAGGTCGACCTGTGGAATAACTTTGGCTAAGTAGACTATATATAGGAGGTAGTGGTTAGTCTTTAATCATCATGTTAAGTATTTTGCTATTAGTACATTGTTGTGGAGGTTGCTCCTTTGAATTGGCTTTGCTATATTATCTAGTATTCTATTCTACTGTCAATTATCATTGTGTAATCTCTCATATATTCTTATTCTACGTAATATAAAATCATTTTGTGTGAATATCTAAGTAATTTCATTAGAAGTGGTATTAGAGCTTCGATTTGAGCAAGTTTTCTATTAGTTTTTTTTCAGATCTGGCGAGGCATGCCTTCTAGGAGCAGTGAAAGCGAAAAAAACATGACTTGCAATTCAAGAAGAATTAATTTTTTCCATCAGCATAGTATTGCTTGAAACATTTTTTTGAAAAAAAATTTCGTCAGTGCAGTCTGAGATTTTTTCCCCCTTGCACACTTGCAATCGGATTCATCTCGACGAGATGATCGCAATAGTATATTCTGTTGGTATACATTTTTTGTATCAAAAATTTTACTCTAGTGCGCAAAGGTAATCATTAGATTCATCTTGACAAGGTGATCACAATGGTACCATTTTTTGGTACACTTTTTTTTTTTGGTCAAAACCTTCCTAGGGTTTATTTATGGCAGGTCCTTCAACTTGGAAAAGAAAAGGGGCACCATAAACTCCTAAGACTCCTGTCGATGACATGAAATCTAAAACTTCAGATCTGATAATTTCTCAGCTTCAAGAGGACATAAAAAATTTGGTGAGGCATGATGAATTTGTTGCAGTCCAAGTTGATATTTTAGGTATGCATGGAGAGATTAATAGGGTTCACAGTGAATTGTAACATATCACTATGCAATTGGCTACCCTCACATCTCAATTTTAGCCTAACAACCCTCCACTTCAGCATTCAAATTCTCTTCTTAACAACTCCCATGCTGTTATTAAATTGATGTTATCATTTGTGGACATGCGTAAGTTGGATGGTAAGTATCTTCTCACTTAGATTATCCAAATTGAGAATTTATTTGAGTTACATCAAACCCCTAGTTCTTAGAGGGTGATGGTGGCGTTCTTGTATATGGAACTTGAGAAAATCATTTGGTATCATTGGTTATGTGCTAAAAAAAAAGAATGGTGCTTTTGTTACATAGACTATTTTTACTAAGGAGTTGACAGCTCATTATCAGAATAATGTCTTTGATAACTATTTCAACCAATTAGTCAAGCTACGACAAATAGAAACTTTGAAAGATTATATTCATCAATTTTAAAATCTCTTTTGATGAATGGAAGATATCATTGATAGAAATTTGATGGCTCTATTTTTGGGTGGCCTCACAGATAGAATCTAATATGAGGTTTGAATGTTTAATCCAACATATGTATTAGAAGCTATCCTAAGGCACACATGATAGAAAAAAAGAGATGGTCAAAAGAAAAACTTTCAATACTGGTCGTGATCATAACTTTCCATCACCATCATTTCCATAGCTCACCATATTAACATGACAAATTGAAGAGAAGCGAGCCAAAGGGTTGTGTTATGGTTGTGACAGTAAACAGAGCAAAGACCATCATTGTGATGAAAAGAAGCTATTTTACACTGAAGGTGCCAATGATGATGAAGATGATGTAGAAGTTCTTGAGGAAAAATCTAAAGAGTCTCAGCTTACTATTTCATGTCATGCCTTGTCAGGAATTAGTACTCCCCAACCTCTTAAATTGATGAGTTTTCTTAAGAAATAGAAGGTCATTGTCTTGATTGATTCTGGGAGCACACAACTTCATTCACAGTAAGTTTACTGCTCATTTGAACTATTTTATTTATACAACTCTAGAATTTTAGGTTATGATTGCAGATAGTGGTACTGTCAGTTGTTAAAAAAAATGTCATAGTATTAAGTTGGCCATGGGAGACTACTTATTGGATTCTCTTATGTTTTCTATTTCGATGGGTGGAGTTGATACTGTTATTGGAGTCTAGTGGCTCACCACTTTGGGCACTATTGAGATGAATTTTTAAGAACTATTCATGTGTTTTCATTTTGAAAAAATGATATTTGAGCTAAGAGGATTAACGGCTAAATCTCCTCAACTTGTTAGCTCCCATCAAATGACAAAGATTCTCTGTAAGGGTGTTGAGGGATTTTTAGCTCACTTGTTTTCTATAGAAGTACAACCAACTCACGCATCTCTACCTCTTGATCTGCAACAAATAATTGATGCTCATTTTATTATTTTGGGAGACATGCCAAAAGGACTTCCACCTGGTCGCACGCATGATCATGCTATGACACTTATTCCTGACAGTACACGCAACATCAGGCCATACAAGTATCCCTATGCCCCAAAAAGTGAAATTGAAAAGATGGTACGAGAGATGTTGGATACATGAATCATTCGCTATAGCTAAATTGAATACTCTCACCAGTTGTCACGGTGAGAAAGAAAGATGACACTTGGAGGATGTGCCCTGACTATAAAGAACTCAATAAGTATACTATCAAAGATAATTTTTCAATTCTTGTCATTGATGATTTGCTAGATGAATTGAATTGTGTTTTTTATTTTATCTAGTTAGATCTACATTCTGGGTATGATCAAATCAGGATACATAATGAAGACATACCCAAAACCGCTTTCAGGACTCATGAGGACCATTATGAGTTTTTGGTTATGCCTTTTGGCCTAACAAATGTACCATCTACTTTTTAGAGTTTGATGAATACTATTTTTAAACTATTTTTGAAAAAAAATATTTTGGTATTCTTTGATGATATCTTCATTTATAGTAAAAATTGGGTAGACAATTTGCAACATGTGAAACAGGTACTCTCCATTTTGGAGCAAAATTAATTGTATGCCAAACCTTCCAAATATACTTTTGGCGATGGTGAGGTTGAATATTTGGGTCGTAGGAGCAAAAGTGGATCTTAAAAAAATCCAAATAATGGTGCACTAACCAATTCCTAAGACACTCAGGCAACTTCGAAGATTTTTTGGGCTTACTGGTTACTATCGTAGATTTGTAAAAAATTATGGTAGTATTGCAATCCCACTTACCTCTTTGTTAAAGAAAGACTCTTTTTGTTGGACTGATGTAGCTATTCGGACATTTGAACAATTGAAATTAGCTATGTGCACTACTCCAATATTGGCTACTCCTAATTTTTCTAAGACTTTTGTGGTTAAATGTGATGCATTTGGGTATGGTATGGGTGTTGTACTCATGTAAGAAGGTCTACCACTGGAATTTAAAAGTCATCAACTCAAAGGTAAAAATTAGTACAAGCCCATTTATGAGAAGGAAATGATGGCCATTTTACATGTAGTCAAACAATGGAGACTTTATTTGATGGGTCATCAATTTCAAGTAAAAATTGATCATGATAATCTTAAATATTTTTTAGAACAAAGGTTGTCATTTGAAAAACAACAGAAATATGTATCTAAGATGTTAGGCTATGATTTTGAAATAGTCTAAAAAAAGGCAAGGATAATGTGGTAGCAGATGCACTATCTAGAAAAGATGAATCAGATGAGGCATTGTTGTGTCATAACCATTTTGCAAGTAGATTGGTTAGAGGAAGCACGATTAGAATGGGAACATGATAGTACATCTCATGATTTGATTCAAAATCTCCATCAAGGTTTAGGTGGATTTGAAAAATTTACATGGAAAGGTAATGCATTATGGTATAAAAATAGATTATACCTATGTAAGAATTCTCTTCTTAAACAAAAAATCCTTCAAGAACTTCATGCAACTCCACTTGGGGGTCATTCAAGATTTTTGAAAACCTATCACAAAACAAGCAGGGTTTTTTTTGGGAAGGTCTCAAGGGGGATGTCCAAAAATACGTGGCTGAATGTATGATCTGTCAACAAAATAAAGGCAAAACAATAAAAAATTTAGATCTTTTATAGTGTTTATTTATTCCTAGCCAGCGTTGGGAAGAGGTATCTATGGATTTCATTACAAGGTTACCAAGATCTGATGGTCAAAATGTTATCATGCTTGTTATAGATCATCTCAGTAAGTATGCTCATTTTTGTTCATTATCTCACCCATTTTTTGTTAGTACAGTAGCTTCTACTTTTCTCAATACAATTCAGAAACTATATGCGACCCCTAATATCATTGTCAGTGATAAAGATCTCATTTTACTAGTAATTTTTGGACTGAGTTATTTATATGTTTAGGCACCCAATTGGCTCATAGTTCATCCTATCATCCTCAATCTGATAGACAAACTGAGGTAGTCAATAAATTTATGAAAGGATATCTCTATTGTTTTGTTTCTGATAAATAGGATAAATGGGTTCATTAGCTACCACTTGATAAATGGTGGTATAATAATTATGTTCATAGTTCCTTCAAAATATTTTTTTTTGACACTATATGGACACCACCCTCCATCCATCACTTCAACCTTGAAGGTCCATCCTAAGGTTCATGTAGTTGAAAAATATATTCGCCATCAACAAGTGGTCCTTATAAGTTTACATGAAAATTTAGCTATGGCCTAAAATCGCATGAAGCAACAAACATATCAACATAGAAGTGAGATGAATTTTAACATTGGTGATTTGGTCTATGTTTGCGTACAACCATACAAACAGATGTCATTCAAGTAACAAAAAAGGATAACAAGTTGTCCCCTAAGTATTATGGGCCTTATCAGATATTGCAAAAAATTGGCAGTGTGGCCTACAAGTTAGATTTTTCTTCATCTACTCACATACATCTAGTATTTCATGTATCATGCCTGAAGAAAGTCATTGGACACAGAGTTACCATTCAAACAAAATTCCAAGAACTAGATGAGGAAGGTAGAGTTATTCTTGATCTTGAGGTGATCTTTTAAAAGCACACCAAACAACTGCATTTTAGAGCAATTACAGAATACTTGATCAAATAAAAGAATCTACCATGTGAAGATGCCACTTTGGAGGATGAAGCATTTGTGTAGCAGCATCTAGAGTTTTCACAATGTTGATGACACTATTATTTTGAAGGAGAAGGGATTGTTACGCCCTTAACCATTAGTGTGTCTAGGGATATGTGTGGCTGACGTGTGGCTTACATACCTCTTTTATTTACTTGTTACATTTTTTTATGTTCTTAGATAAGTTGACCTATGGAATAACCTTAGCTAAGTAGACTATAAATAGGAGGTAGTGGTTAGTCTTTAATCATCATGTTAAGTATTTTTCTATTAGTGCATTGTTGTGAAGGTTGCCCCCTCAGAGTGGCAATGCTATATTATCCAGTATTATGTTCTGTTGTCAATTATCATTGTGTAATTTCTCATAATTTTTTATTCTACGTAATATAAAATCATTATGTGCAAATATATAATTAATTTTATTACAACAACCTCTTGCAAAGCATCATTAGCCAAGGGAGAGATTGAGGCTCGATGGGTTCATTTTCAAGGTAAGTATTTGTAACTCTTACTTCTCTTTATTAGTAGATAGATTTGCATGTATTGGCTTATGAATGTATTCATCTCTCCATGCTTAGTATTACCTCTACATTGACTTGAGTGAGTTCTTCTTTACATGTTTACTTTTATTTTTATTATCCCTCATTTGTGCCACAAACTTTGATGAGCACTAAATTAGATTTAATTTTATTTTGTTAGAAACCATTAGACCTAGCTAGGGTTATTATATGGTATTGTACGACTGGAAGCTTTGGAACCCTCTCTAATGATATTGTGTGGTAAGATACCTTTTAATTAGGTCTAGCAAATTCATAATGGTCGTGACCCTGATTGTCTAAACATACCAACAAGTGAAAGGGTTATTTTGATTTATCTTCTCTAAGCTAGGATTGATTTATAGATCAACTTCACTTTACTTTATATAAATTCTAGTGAACTTGACATGAAACTAACTCTTGTAGGTTTTCTTTCATGCTTGTATTTATTATCATTTCTTATTTATTTTATTTTTACATCACTGAATCAAATCTATTGACTCAGTCTAACATTTTGTGCATATGTTTAACACACAATCGATCTGATTGACTTTGTTTAGCTTTGTGCAAGTCATCATCAACTCCATGTAACTAGGTCGATTCAATTGACTCAGTTTTCTTCTTCACATACATGTTTTACCCATTCGATTCTTTTAGCAGATTAAAAATCTTCATCTAGATGATACTATAAAAACAACAAATTTAACATCATTAAAATCATTATGTTCATTCTCATTAACTTAGTCATTAATTTTTTCATTTAACTCTTATTTTCACAATTTTCTATCTATAATACTATAATTCTACAATTAAATAAGTTGACTAGATTGACTTAGTTCTATAGTTGCTTCTTGCCTAGGAGACTTAGTTGACTATCTCAATTGTGTTTCTTCAACTTTTTATTCAACAAACATAATCAATCTAGTCAATTTTGTTTTATACTATTTATATACTCAGTCGACCTAGTCGACCTTGTACTCTTCAAGCAAAAGAATTAACTCACATTACTAGTAATTAACTCATCTTTCATTTTACTAGGTTGCTTAGAGTAGAACACAGACTAAATAGGAAAGTTCAATTTATCGATTTAGTCACACTACTTTTTTTTTATTCACATATTTTTAAACCACAAATTCTCAAAAAATATTAAACAATTCCACCCAAGTTCTACCTACTTAGATTTCATCACTAAGGAAAAAACTGACTCGATTTTTTGATCGAGTATAAATACATGGTTGATGGTATATATTGGCAAAATAATTGACACTCTTATCACTTTGAGATTGTGAAGTGAGGGGGTAGGCCCCAATAGCAAGCCAATACCATCACCAATACATATTCCTTTTAACCTTAACAACCTGAAACCATCTTTAGCTTACATTTCTAATTTCTTTCTAGAACCAAAACCCTATCACATTTATTTTTAAAGTTATAATTTAAAACATTTAGGAATGACCACATAGATTAGCATTTATATTTTCAGAATTATTGATTATTTTTTGTTAATTATATTTTGTATTACAATATTTGTATTAGGCAGCATTGGTACAAGGTTTGTTTTGGGTATCATAACTAGATCGACTGGTTTGACCTAGTTGCCTGTTTTTTTATTTTAATTTTTCTATTAATTAACACTATATCATTTAGAGTCATAGTTGACAAAACCTATCTATACCCTCAAAATACAATTGACCCACTCCGTTGTGTCTCCTATAGTTTTTCTCTCTATAGGACGCAGTCATCCTATTCGACCTAATCTCTCATGCATTGATCTTTTAACCCTTCTATAGGACACAATCATCTTGTTTGACCTAGTCTCTTACATACTACATGTTTTATTTAACTTCAACACACAGTTGACCTATTTGATTACATGTCATATATACTTTCTCAATTTAACCATTTTCAGAACATAATTGACTTGCTTGATTGTGTCTCTTACAGCCTACCTTGCTTATCATCTTATAAAATAGTGTCAACTAGTTTGACCCAGTATCTTCTCAACTTATCCTCATTTCTAACAAGTATTTAACTTCCTTCCCTCATCATGAATTTTTTGTTTAACGATAATACATAATTGAATCAAACCAACATGATTATTTTCACTAATCCCAATAGGTTTCTTAAGACACATTTGGTGGTACCTAACATAGATCAAAACAATTTACATGTTACCAGTCACACTACCAACTATGGGACTCCTTATTCTTTCGTAGCCTTTAACCCCTTACTTTTGTTACAAGATGAATGTAACCTGGATTACATAGTTGAAATAATCTTTTTCATCAACAAAAATCCTCAACATAGAGGAAAGGATCCTACAGTCATCTATAACCTCATAATGGGACCTCATATAGGAGAATCCCATTCACCTTCTCCTAGCTTTTCCCAAGCATTTGGGGCAAGCCATTTATTTTCATCTACACTTTTCCCCTTTATCATGTCTCCTTTTCACACCATGACATCATCCTTTATGTCTTCTTCTACCTCCATACCAATTATTTCCACAAATATGTCAGGTTCAACCTTTAGTGGGGATCTTCAAAATTTCCACATGTAAACCCATGCTACTATTGCATTTCATGTTTCTAATGCTTCTTATGCTACTAGTGCATCTCATACTACTAACGTTTCTTATACTACTAATGCATCTCATGCTACCAATGCTTCTTTTGCTACCAATGTTGCTTATGCTACTAGTGCTTCTCATGCCACTAGTGCGGTGCATGCTACTACTTCATATCACACTCATAGTGCATCTCAAGCTCTTAATACCTCACATAACATTAATGCATCAAATGCTTCTTCCACTAACCAAAATAATTCTCAAACCAATCAACTTTTATTACCAATGCTTACAAAAATACATACATTCCAAACTAATAATGAAAATTAAATGACGTAAATGCAAAATCACCTGATATAAATCCAAAATTAACCCCAACATGCTCAACACGGAGCACAAAATCCTAATCATCCCCATAGCCTTTAAGTTTCTTCTCTATTTGAATTATTCTATATAATTCAAGTGGTGTACGTGTTCTTAGGGAGTGTGACCATACTTATCATGTGATTATCAGTCTAGTTTCATGTGTGAACATTAAGGAATGGTCCTGGACTATCTCACTTTGCTAGTTGAAGGCTCTACTAAAGTCTACAGATAGTGTCTCACATATTGCAAAACTTGTTTTCTTGATTGGTCTTTAGAATAAATGTATAAAATTGGTGTTTCTAATCTTTAATAGAATGGTGATCAATTATCCTTCTAAAGGTGTAGTCTAAAGAGTGTTCTATGTGAAGTACAAGGTCTAACGTACACACACAGTCAGTCTCCCTATGATTGTCACCTATAGTCAAGTGTAAGGGATCTTTGAACAGTCATGGTGATAAGGTAAAGAAACTTCAAGTAGTGATAAAGTGTCTAAGTGGAAACAATGAGTTTGATCTATCTAAGGGCTAAATATTGGTTATGAGAACCAATACACCACACATAGTCCTATATATTTACACCTATAGGTAGTCTACAATGTCCTGGGTTTAATCCACAGAGGTCTAAGAGTGTTGCATGAAAGTGTTGAAACTCATTTAAGATGCTATTTGAGGTCTAAGAGTGTTGAGAAGGCCATTGTGATAATGGTAGAATCATAAGATGGCAAACAAACTTGAGTCTATGTCCACATATTAGGAAAGTTGCATTTGAGGACAACTTACCTTAATCTTTCTGAAAAGGGAATCCTACCTCATAAGAAGTCATCTCTTCGTAGAGTATCTTGAAGTCTAGATAGGACCAGTTGTTTCCATCATGTAGTCCATGCCTAGAGACAGTGTCTTGATATGAAGATAACGTTGTTTGATCAAAACAAGATGATGGTTGAAGTGGTTTCAACCTAATCCAATTCACAGTGAAAACCTTTAGTAAGCTACAGTGATTTAGGATCAAATGATATTATGATGCAATATAACACATAAACTAATAGCCTACAAAGCTCATTTGAGTAAGAGATGACACTAGTGACCCAAAGAGAAATTGAGGGAGTTGAGGCATAATGGTTTGACTCAGGTTACCACCTACAGGAGTCCCCTTTTTCTCTCAAAATGTCACCTATAGTCTAAATGTAGACTGACATTACATTAGGAATAGGCAGTTTGGATGATGGCATGGCCCTAAGGCATGATATGAATATGTTCAACTATGAAATGACCTTTAGGTTGGAACCAAGAAAGGAAGAGATAATACCTAGCCCCTAAGAGACACCTATAGGAACCTCATTTTCCTAAGGTGAATTCACCTACAGTCTGCTATAGTAGACAAACTAGCCTAGGCTAGTGAAGAGAGTAGTTTGAAGGATAGTAGGGGTGTATGATGGTTGGACATGTTGATGACCATTATCATAATGGTAGTAGCACATGATGCTCAAAGCAAGGAAACAGGTTAAGGGAAAGATGAATATACAAGTCCAACCCTGCATATAAATTCTGTACATAGTCATTTGTCATATAAGCTAGTCTAGGAGGTTTGAAGTATTGGGGACCTTGCAAAGGTGATCAGGCATGAAAATTTTGTGTAGAAATTCCTCATGACCTAATGTAAAACCTCATAACCTTAGTTTAGTTGAGAAAATAGGGGAGATGCTCTCTATTTTATCTCAGACAGATGGCACTCCCAGTCAAGACAACCCTATAGGTTGAGCATATGAAGGTTGGAATAATAACATGAGGAGTGTTATAACACTGCAAAATGGTGTGAAAATTTGTTTTAAGCATGAATATAGGTGTAAAAGACTCTGTAGGTAACATTAACACTCAGAGGAGGTTTTAGGTCATGAAACACAGTTAGGCCGATTAGGCTTAAAACTAGTCATGAGCCCTACAAGGGTCTAGATCTATTCTCACAATCATGGAACCGTTCCAACCACATTGATGACCTTCAAGAGGGAGTTTAGGATGATGTAGAACCATTTGTTTTTAGGGGATCACACAGAGTGGTCATATTTGACCCAATTCCATCACAGGGGTATATAGAATACAAAAGAAGAGCTCGATGGGCCAACCTAAAACACTCATACCCATATGGACACATTACATGGTGCACCAAGGAGCTTCAAGTAGTTGATTCATTATCTTTATGGAATTAGTTCAAGGATTGAACGTTTGGTTTTTATGAATCATCCCTAAGAAGCAAAACCTACTAAAACCCTATCTAAGACCCAATGAAAGAAATGCCACTTGAGATGCATTTAGAAGGAGTAATTTGGCTTGTAAAATATTGTATACTTATTGAAGACTCACTCAAGCTCTTGAACATCCAAGTGGTCTAAACCCTACTTGTATAGACAAGTCTAAAACTAGGTTTTTTGCAAGTTTTTATGTGTTTTACAAGTATAGAGCAGAATGAACAAGTGAGACTCATTAGGAGAGGTTTGTAGAGACTTATTCCCACTCTCCATATCCATTTCTCACCTCAAATAAGCATATAAACATCTCCACTAAGTCATTCATCATAGGCAATCTTAGATAGGCAATGAAAAGATAAGTGACTGCATAGTGAGAAGGTGAGAAGTCCAATTGTAGATCATTTTGAGGTCTAAAACATGGAATACAAGACATAAGGACCTTGAACAGGTTTTCTAACATCTCTTTCATGGATTTGGTTGAGTAAATTAAGGCCACATGGATGATAAATGTGAAGGATGAGGTCTAGAAGACAAATGAATCACTGTAGATGATGAACACAAGTGTCATAAAGAAGGCTATCAGTTAGGGATGCATTTGATGATTGTCATAGCTTATTTCCAACCCCATTAAGATAGTGCATATATTTCAAGTCTTCCTAGTCCATTTTTGAGTAGTCAAGAGATGCCTCATCATGAAGTTAGTTTTTAAGAAGACCATTTGAAGACCTACGCCAATTTGAGGAGTTTTTCAGGCTTCATATGGACACTTTTCCAAGAAGACTGGTCATGGTCTGTTCTTCACTTCATTATTCTACAATATAACTGGTACTCATCACTTAAAACTTATTCTTGTGACCTTTGAGCTCCACTTATTCTCTCTCTTCTCACATGTTTTATAAATACAAGCTATTTTTGGCTTTGTAAAAGGAATCCAAACCTAGTATGGTGAAGCCCTACTAGTTTGATATTGTACTTTGCCTTTGAAATAAAGATTTTCAATATGGTTTTGAGTTCACAAGATATCTTGTCTAAGTGTTTTAAGTGGTGTATAGTGAAAGGTCAAGTGATTAGTATATATCCTTGCTTTCTTTCAACTCTTCCATGTCTGATGCAAGTGGTTTCCATTTTAACATGTTACATGAAGTGTAGTCAAGTGCATTTGTATATCTTTAAGTGTAAGGAATAACCTTAGTGTCTGCAATCTGAGCTCTGGTTCACTCACCTTGACTAATTCAATGCATATCACCTCCATGTTTGAAATACTAATGTTAGAGCAATTTAGGATTTTGAAGACTAGTGTAGTAAGTCAAGTTTCATAGTGTAATGGTATAGTGGTCTAGTGGAGATATTTTTGGTGTATCACCTCATTAAATTAGTTTAATTTTATGTTACTTCTCCCCCTTTTTCATCCAAGCAAACAATTAATGTAGGTGATAATCAACCAAAGTCATATCTAGGGAGCTAGCCCTTAAACTTAGAGGTTTATCTCTACTATAAGCAACCTAAGGCCTAGAGGTAATCTAATGTTGACCAAATCTTAGAGTAGGCTTGAACAACCATCTCTAGGGTGCAAGATTTATTTACAATAGTAACCTCATAACACAACCACCATTTATCAACAAAACTATCAAACATTTAAAAAATAAACCTCTAATACCTCAAATTACCAACATCAAAATATGAGGTATCACTCCCACCATCACTTATAACGGATCTACGAATCCTACCCTACATTTAAAAACATTGACAAATTTTAAAAATATTGGGTTGAGATTAATACTTTCACTACCACTAAATTCTTAGCTAAAATGCTTTTAAAATATGCTTTATATTGGTATAACCAACTGAAAAACTCCATTACTATCTTAGAAGACTTGGTCAATTCACTGATCCAAGAATTCTAAACTAGTGATCTTCCCTAAAATAGCTTAGCTTATTTCATCAATTGTAAACAACTAGAAATCAAAATGGCACAAGTTTTCATCAAATGATGGAAATCTTTGTCTAATAAAGCTGAGCATAATATGGCGAATGAAAAATTTGTCCACCTATTTACTAATGCTCTCCACCCTAAATTACAATATCTCATTAGGACCCTCTCTCAAAAAACCTTGGAAGAGGATCTTGACCAAGCCAAATGCCAAGATTTCCTCATACATCAATTTGAACCTCCCCAACCTACAACGGAAACTCACATGCTTATCAAAATAAAAATTGTCATGTAACCAATGATGATGTTATCAACACTTATGACACCATCCAAACCATTACTTCAAATAATACCATGGATCATGTTCCTCTACCTAACAACAATTCTCAACATAATCCCACATTTTCTCATAATAATCATACTAATTTGCATAAACCTTTGTCATTAGCATAAATTCAAAAACATCTTCCAAGATGTTTATTACAAGATCTTGACCCCATTCATCATACGAAGACATGGAATGATCCAAATAAATTTTGTTGGTTCATGCAAGTTGGAGCCATTCTCATGAACTTATAAACAATTAATAAATCTTTCTATGAATTTTATCCTTGGTCCCAACTTTGACCATGAATACCTTATATGCAACTGTTAATAAGGCCATGACATATCACGTACATCTCATGAAACTCAAACTAAAAATCAAGCTTTAAACCAAGCTAATGCTCATTTATCCATCTATAAGGACCCCCTTCCTAATCATCGAGACAACATTGATTAGCCTACCCCTAATACTAAAAACATTAAAATTCTTATAGACCTTAACACCAATGATGAAAATGTGATTAATACGATTAATATGAGAAGAGTAGTTATTTATATTGATTCAAACCCTAAACCTAACCATCATACCTCTTTAACATTTATCATTATTTAATACACATCCCCATCCCATCTCATAGAATTGGAGCATGGGGAATCATACATATCCAAGCATCACCCCCAAAAACATAAACCAATCATACCTCTCATACCATTGATATAACTTCTACTCTTTCCCCAACTTCTATCCCTCAAGAAAACATCCCTCAAACTTCAAATAGCATTTCTTCTACGCAACCACAAGAAACATTTACCACCATAACCACATCACCTAAGATCAATCAACATAATTTCAACCACCCTAAACCAAAAATACCTTATCAATATAAGGTTCATTGCACATCCAACCCCCCTTCAATGGATCTATTACAACACTACACACCTTTATCTAGCAATCCTCTCATGGGTTATGATGAATGGGATCTTATTGCATAAATTTCCCATATTACATCTCATATTATATTCTTAGAGATTATGATAACTTCTCCCCACCATCGTAATCAATTAATGCAATAATTGTTCAAAATGAACATCCCTTGTCCTCCACCTGTAGGACTAGAAGCTACCTTATCAAGATCTGAAGATACCATCCTTTAATAATGTGAAGAGATGTCCATCCATGTTGATGAAATAATGGACACTTTTATCTCACTTAAGTTTCCTATCTCTTCTATGATTCCCGATGAGATATTTCTTTATGCAGATGATCCTACTTTATTCATTATCATTCAAATATGTGATATCTAATTTAAATGTGATTTAAGTAATGAAGGCTCATGCACTTATGTTGCCTCCCCTAAATTTATCAAAACACTTGGATAATTTGAATGTAACCTTAAATCCACATCTAGTACATGTCAAGGCTATGAAAGAAGACAAATTCCTCCTCTAGGTTATGATTGGCTTCCCATTACCATTCCTCCCATCAACGTTTGTGTGAAAGTTATGATATTTAACTTTCCACTTTCCTACAATATACTACTCAATCGACCTTGGACTCATTGTATGAAATTAGTTTCTTCATCCACCTATCAATGTGTCATATTCGCTTATAATGGTGCTATATACAATATTTAAGGGGACACAAATCCTTAAAATTTTGAACAATTTCAAGAATAAGGTGTCTTCAAAATACCCACACTTGAAACCTTACTTAGCATTATATTTTGATAATCCCAATGCTTTAACTATCTTGTTAACTCTGCTAGAGGTTATAATGGTCATCCATAACTAATTAGAAATATTACACCTAACCTTTTAGACTCCAATGATGATGAACTAGATGAGATAAGCTTAAGGATTAAAACTTTTGATCTTTCCCTTAACATCATCATTCAACTTCCTCTTCTCTTCAACCTCAATATTGTCAGTAACCTTTTGATAAAATACCAGTTACTTTAACCAAAATTAAACATTCCATTCACCATGTTTCCTCGGCCGATAAAATAGTTCATGTATATACTATCAACTCACATACCCCTGATTATGATGACAATTATTCTTTAGATGACCCATATTTTTCTAGATTCATTCAAGCTAAAAATATCGAGGTTCTTAGATGCCATTCTTCTTTATTTAAATTTTTTAATTATTCTTCTATCGTTCCTTCTCTTATAGTATCTAATATTAATTTTTCCACTACTGTTCACAAGTTAGAGATGGAACATACACATATTACACCTCTAGTTACAACAAAACCTCTCAGGAGTATGCTTATGGATCATGTCATGACAGGGCCCTCCCATTTTCATAGATATCATGATCCTTCTAGTTTGCTTCCTCCATAAATGTTAACCACTCTACTTAGACCTACTACACAACCAACATACATACAGATGATCCTAGTCTAGTTTTTTCTCTAGATTCTCCGTTCCTTGGTGATGGTCTTATATCACTACATAATCTTGATCCCTTAACCACATAATGGGAATATGTGCCTTATTATGATATTTATAAAGTTGTTGGTCATTATAACAGTGATTATCATCTACATCAGCAGCCATAGGTTTCTTCCTCTACCACTTAAGTTAGTAGACCTCCATAGTCTACTAATAGACATATTTGTTTCTTCCATGGATTAAATAACCATTCCTCTACTTATTACTGAAAGCTTAGATAATACATTGATACAATGTAACCAATCATTGCACAACCCAAAAACAAGACTATCTCACCTCTCAAGCTACTTCCAGAGTACATACCTAAATATAATAAAGTATATTGTCTTTGGCATCATTGTTTTACCCATCATACTAAGAGATGTCAAGTGTTTTAGTAAAATATTTGAGATTTGCCACAGTCTACAACAGTACCATTTATTCCTTCTACTATAGGTCACCCATGAATTAAGGCTCCTCATTCTCTACTAGTTGTACCTGTACATAGAGCCACTAATACCATTCATATTGAGATACCTATTCCTCACATTTAGTACCCCACACAGGAGGTACCGCATGAGTATCAATCTTCTTCTACTACACTTACTTTTTTGGTAGAGATGATACGAAAGGAAATATTTTGACAACTTTCCATGAAAATTGATGAGACTCTAAATAATTTCAGAATTCAGTTATATAAGGATGTATTAGATGTTATGGCTAGAATTTGTGGTTAGTTCTATCAGTATTTATGAACACAACATAGTGTTCTCTCACATTATTTATCATTCTATTACATGATCTTAATCAAATTTTTGATTCATGTATATATCTTATATCTTTGACTATTTGTCAAACATGATTTCACTTGTCTTTTGCATAAACCATTATATTATGTGTTTTGCATGGTTTCATTCTCTTTAGCTTTCTCTTATGGATTATTCTTATTTTTTTCATAGATTTAAACTTATGCTTATGGTTTCAATTATTTCACATGGATTCGTTTATTTTTTATTTGATGATTGTTTGCTATCTTTAAAATTCAAAATAAATATAATTATTATTGTGACGTGGTCATTAAAACTTCATTTCCTTAGTATTTTATGTTTACCATATGATCAATTAGCAAACATGACTTTTCATTTTACTAATTTTATACATTGATCTATTTGATATATTTTTTTTCCCTTTATTTTCAAATACTAAGCATACATACGGTTGAAACTTGAGATTACATATTGGTTCATAGATAAGCCTAAGTTATTTAGTCAGTCATATCTCTAGTTACTCAGTCTCCTATAACCAAGACTAAAGCTCATTCACGCATATCAATTTTGTCACTCATGTTAGTTATTCCAAATCTATATGGAGGAAAAATCATAAAATACATAAAAAAATTAAAATTCAAATAATTTAAAAGGTAAACATAAAATACAAAAGTCGTATCACACCAAAAGATGTGATTTCCTATATTTATCACACCTCATATTCCTAATTGAATCTCAAACTCCATATTTGGCCTCATTATAGAGTTGAGGTCCATTGGGGTGTGGTAGGCTAGTAGATTAGGATAGGAGAATAAAAAAATCTGTAGTGCTACCTACTTTCTCACACAAGTACCCAATCTTCATAGTAGACTGAGGGTTCTTTATGAGGTCCTAAGGAACGGAAAATATGTTGTGGGAAGGTAGGTCCATTTTACTTTCTTTATTTATATAAACTTTATGAGTTGATCTTAATATTCCACCTATTTGCCTATATATCTTTGTGCTTATTGTGAGTAGGTATACTCTCTAATTTAATGGTCACTAGACTCTTAGTGTCTTTCCTTCTTACCTAGCATGTTGCATGTTTACTAAGGTTTTTTTAAATGAATGTCTTGCTTTTTACACTCTTTATTTCATTATAAATCCTAATATTTCCCCTTGATGAATATTATTTTGTTAATTGATCAAACCCTTAGGGTTTTCCTTTGTGAGGTGCAATGTAAGATCTTAGATAGGATTAGACATTCTTCACAAAATATTTTTTATTTTTCCCTTATTACCATTCACTTGATTGGCGTTCATCTTGTGAGTTCAAGTATAAGAATTTGGATAGGACCAGACATTCTTCACAAATCAACATATTAAATCCCATTAATCGGTTCCAATATTTGTATCCACCTTGTTGGTGTTTCTTTTATGAGTTGTAGTATAAAAAATTAGATAGGATCATGTATTCCTCACAAAATATTCTGATAAAATTTCCATGCTATGACCAACTCACAATAATATTGCATGCATCAAATTTGAGATAATTTGTTATACACTATGATTTACACATCATTTACAAACTTATCGTCTTGATTTAGTATGTTTTATGCTTACTTCATAAACACTTCACTTTATCTTATTGTTTTTTGATTGTGTATACTTATAACCATTTTATTAAATTTCTCATACTTCTCATCTTGATTTAGTATGATTAATTTGATTTATACATACATTTTATTATTTTTTTCATATTTCTCATTTTGATTTAGTATGATTGATTAACTTTATTCTACGTTTATTTTTCATATTATTTTTTATAACATGTTTTCCAATTTATTATAAAATTTTGATACTTCCTAACTTGATTTAGTATGACTTGTATTTGTTTTAATTTGGTGAAATTTTACTTATACATGGTTTGAAACATTTATTACCTTTACTTTCTTATTTTTGATTTTCTATATTTATTCATCTTTTGTCTTTACATATTTTCCATCGTGATATAGTGTGTATTACATTTTATGACTATTTATATACTTTTCCAAACCATATGATTTTATTTTTAACCATGTACGTGTGTCACATAATACTAAAAAAAACAAAACATACATTACATATTTCTCATAGCATATACGATAAAAGTAAAATACATGTGTTAGAAAGGAAATACATCCATCAATAACATTAATATAACTTGTAGATCAAGGAATATCCATATCAATATATATAACATGAGTTTGATACAATATAATACAAATAAAAAATACAATGGTTATAACTCTAAACATGTGCTCCATCATTTCTAACTTGTGGCCAAGCCACACTACCCATAGATGTCTACAACTGACCCCTTTGAATAGTACATTGTAATGAGGTAGTCCAGGATATCAAACCATCAACATATCCATGTATATTAGTGATTTCGCCCTACACAAGTCTAAGTTATATCATCATAAACATATGGTCAACTAATTTATGAGCCAATGCCTTCTAGAATTTTGCCTCTCCATCTCCTACTCATGTGAGTAGCAATAGGACATCCCCATGTGTCGATAAGCTCCTAGTTGCCTCTCCAACCAATCAAAATTAGCTAACATATGTTGGGGTAGACGGTACCTTAGGTTTCTCCATAGTATTATTATCTAGATGCCCTAGTACATCAAATCCTCTAACTACAATCCCTACCTCTCTCTCTCTCTCTCTCTCTCTCTCTCTCTCTCTCTCTCTCACACACACACACACACACACACACACACACACACACACACACACACATCCAAAACCATCTATCCATCCTAAGTACATAAATAACTATGCATATAGTGATCTATGTAGAAACTTAAAAACTTAAAGTATTTTCTACCAACACTAGTGTTACCAACCACAGTCTCCTCATTAACCCAATCACTAATCACCTCCGTTATAGGCTACATCTGCATAAGTACAAATCTTAGAGTTACAACTCATGCCCATTGTGATCCTTTCCTCATCTACCTCTCTTAAAACTTAAAGTATTTGCTAATAACACCAGTGCCACCAACCATAGTCTCCTCATCAATCCAATTGATAATCTCCTCCTTTATAGGCTACACCTGCATAAGTACAAATCCTAAAGTTACCACTCATGTCCATTGTGATCTTCTCCTCATCTACCTCTCTATTGACCAACTATGTCTAGCTTTCACTATGATATCTCCATGTGCGAATACTAGCACTCATGTCCTCCCCCTCTGATGGTGTCTCAGTCTCCTATGTATTCATGGTGGCCACTATCATCCCTATTGTGGCTCTATGACAGCCTCACTTGTATCCTAAACATTTGCATCCAATATTATCACATCATCTATCTTAGACCTATCTACCCCCTATTGTTGCACCTGACCACCCATGGCCTCACTTGATGAGGCCTAATGAATGGTATTTATGTAGGTACTCTTACACGCCTCTACCTCTAGGCTCTCTAGCATGCCATGCCCAATAGTCATGCACTACTAGGGGAGCCCCCAAATGTGGTAAAACTAGTTGTCTAGATACATGAGCTATAAGATGTGGCTCTACCCATGAGGTATAATGTCTAATAATGTGAACACATGCCAATATAGTAACCAAATTAGCCCAAGTTAGCCAATTGGTTGTAATATCAATATAGGGTTGCCATACAATCTACCCACACATAATGGTTTACAACGCTGAGGCATGGATCACATCATGTATTACATGATCTTGATGCCATTCACCACATGAGGTATCCTATCATCCATTACATGGGGTAATTTTTGTGCATTTTTTGGCCTACATATCAAAGTTTGCCTAAGTATGAAAAAGGGAGTTTTTAGGGAAAAAAATGGTAAGTTTTCGGGAGGACTTCAGGTTTTCTAGTAGTGACTACTTTGGTTTTCTAAAGGCACAGTGTAAATCAGGTTTCCAGCAGTGCTTGGCTTCTAAATGTTTTATAAGTAGAAGTAATTTAGGTTTAAAAACCTGAATTACTCCTAAATAGTGTATTTCAGGTTCTTCAAGGGGCACTACTTGGTTACTTCATAAATTATGAGTAGTCAGAAGCTTGAAATAAGTAAAGGGGCTTGAGAAACCCAATTTGGTCTTGAAAAATGGTGCTTCTCGGCTTATTCAAAGGATGAGTTTTTTTTAAAAATCCGAAGGGCACTTTCAAAATTTGAAGGGGCTTTTTAGGGAAAAAGGGACTAATCATCTTTTCTGAAGGTACACTTTAACTTTTTCGAAGGGCTTTTTCTTCTCCAAGTGGATAGTTACAATTTTATCGAAGGGTATGTTACCCTTTGAAGGGACCATTTAAAAATTATTGAAGGGTATCTTTCCCTTTGGGAGGATCATTCGTAGAAGTCCAAAGGAACACATAGAAAGCCCGAAGGGTGTCTTACCCTTCAGGAAAGTCTATTGTGAAAAGACCAAAGGGTAGTTTCCAAAGACAAATGTGAACAAAAAGTCTAAAGGAATTCCTTCGAATAAATTGTCTGAAGAAATTCTTTCAAGATATTTGCTTGAAATAAATAAGCCAAGAAGGAAGCCAAATACCAAGTGTCTAAAGGAAATGATGGGCCAATGGACATCAAAATCAGGATAACCGACTAGTCATGGGAAGTAATCAAGTTTGAAAAGCTTGAAGTCTTAAATCTTGGGAAATAAGAAAATGAGAATACTTCAAGATGGACAAGCCCGAAGTAAGTAGGCTTGGAGAACCCAAATTTATCTATATAGAGTAAATTGGGTTTCTTCAAGTACTCTACTTAAAAGACATTATAAGTGAAGGATCTGAGAAAGTCTAAAGTTGGAGAGGACAAAGAACCCAAATTACTCTGCATAGAGTAAATCAAGATTCTCCAATGGCTTGACTTAAGCTTGGTCCAACAATGCTAGAATCATGATGCAATGAATGAAATGATATCACATAGCATAATTGGGGTAGAAAGGGCCAATCACTAAATGACATGTGGCACAAAGATGTTCAATAAATATGGGAGAGTTCAAGCGGCTGGTAGCTAGAAGTTATGAAGGCTCTCATCTACCATGGTTTACTACTTGTAATCACCATTAGATGCTTAAATGCATCATTGCAAGAAGAAACATTCTAGCTACTCACAACATGACTTTTCATATGTGCCAAAGAAAGTCAAAAATATGGGAGGGGCTCGAGAGGATTGTCGAGTGATCCTAAGAAGCATATTTAGGGAGAAAAAGAAAGTGCAATATCAGAGTTCCTACCATTAGTGATTTATTTTCTCTTACCCTTCTCTCTTCCCCCTTTTCTATATATATAGAGGCCTTACAGCCAAGAAAAGGATCCTCAGATTGATGATAGAATTAATCTACAATAATCGCTTTGTAAAAGACTCTTTTGAAGTAATACAAGGAAGAATTTTCCATTTCTAATTAAAATAAGTGTGCACATTATGTTTCATTTTGAAAAATGTATTAGATTAAACAAAATACAGAGAAAAAATGAGATTGAGAATAGCAGAGCACACATTTCACGTTCAACTAAGCATGAAGGCCTATTAAATAGGCAAACAAATGAAATACCCGTGAAGCATGAGACGGGTATAATAAAACTAACCTATGTCGGCTTGCATGAAATAACAAAGGCCGAATAAACAACTAACCTCTTAACCAAAGTGGTTAAGGAAACTAACCAAAATAAATTACCTTAGTAAATAACCTAAGGTAAATACAATAATATGCTAACACCCTCCCTTAATGACTAAACCAGAAACAAGACCAAGTTTATCTCTAAATTTTATGAACTTGTCTGTACCAAGTGGTTTGGTCATTATATCAGCTGGCTGCTCTGCAGTGGGGCAGTAGAAGAGACTGATGTCTTCATTTGTAACCAACTGTCGGATGTAATGATGGTGAACCTCAATGTGTTTGGTCCTGGCATGAAATACTGGATTCTTCACCATCTTCAAAACACTTTGGTTGTCACAAAAAATTGGAGTAGGCTTTGATGACTCAAACTGAAGATCCTCCAAAATTTTCTTTATCCACATGGTTTCACAACCTGCACTAACCACAGCTTTATACTCTGCTTCTGTTGAAGATAATGCTACTGTAGTTTGTAGTTTGCTCTGCCATGAGAAAACTCCTGAACCAAAAGTGAAAACATACCCTGTTGTAGATTTTCTTGAATCAACTGAACCTGCCCAATCAGAATCAGAATATCCTAAAAGTTCAAAATCTACAGACTTCTTATACAGTATGCCAAAGTCAAGAGTACCTTTAACATATCTTAATACTCGTTTTGCAGCTAACCAATGGACTTCCTGTGGTTTAGACATGAAGCGAGATAGAAAACTCACTGCAAAACAAATATCCGGTCTAGTGGTAGTGAGGTAAATGAGACTACCCACTAGCTGCCGATACACTGTTTCATTGACCGGAGGTGAATCAGTGTTTGTTGAAATTTTAGCTCCTGTTTCCATAGGTGTGTGAGTTGGATTACAATCCATCATTCTAAACCTTTCTAGCAATGAACTGGCATACTTATTCTGTGACACAAATATAGTATTACCACTTTGCCAAAACTCAACACCTAAACAGTATTTTAGTAGTCCTAAGTCTGTCATGTCAAAAGTACAACAAACATCAGCTTTCATTTGCTGAATGAGACTAGTACTACTCCCAGTGATGGCTATATCATCAACATATATAATGAGAATCAAGATATCATCACCAGACACCTTTACATAGAGAGTTGGTTCCGAGTTACACCTTTTGAAACCTGACTCCCTAAGATATGAGTCTATTTTTGTATACCAAGCTCGAGGAGCCTGCTTAAGTCCATACAAGGACTTGATCAACCTGCAAACAAGATGTTCCTTACCAGGAACCTGAAAACCCTGTGGCTGAACCATGTAGACTTCCTCCTCTAGATCTCCATTCAAGAAAGCACTCTTTACATCCATTTGGTGCACCTGCCATCCAAACTGAGCAGCAATAGCAATAATCAAACGAAAAGTTACCATCTTGGTGGTTGGAGCAAAAGTCTCCTCATAATCAACCCCTTCCTCTTGTGCATAACCTTTTGCAACAAGTCTGGCTTTGTGTTTGTCCAAGGAACCATCTGCTTTGTATTTTACCTTATAAATCCACTTACAACCAATGGATTTCTTTCCTGGTGGTAGTTCCATTAACTTCCAAGTATTATTTTTCATCAAGGAATCATATTCCAATTGCATAGCTGATTCCCACTCAGACTTCCCTTTGGCCTCTGAAAAAGAATTAGGCTCAAATACTTGTGAAACATCAGTTGTTAGAGCAAGATTAACATGCTCACCTCTATTACCAAACTGCTTTCCCGATCTCAATCTTCTACTTTCCACATCTTGTGGCAAGTCTCCTTCTTTTAGTGCTTCAATTGTGGCAGTATACCACTTTGGCTTCTTTGGTTGTGTTGCTGGAACCTCACAATGACCTGTATCAATTCCCTCCCTGGAATGTGATTCCACTGATGAACAAGAATCCTGCTCATTTTTCACATTATGACTAATAATGGAATCATTAGATAACAATGACTCAATATCTGAAACTTGACCAGTTGCTGTGAAGTATGGCATTTGTTCATTTACTATGACATCTCTATTTACCACAACTTTGTTAGTAGAAACATCAAGTAATCTGCAGGCCTTTGACTGATCACTGTATCCAACAAACATGTATGTTTTGCTTTTTGCATCCAAATTTTTTCTCTTTTGACTAGGAATAACTGCAAAAGCTACACAACCAAAAATTCTGAAATCACTTACATCTGGAGTTCGACCTGACCAAGCCTCCTCTGGAGTCAAATTCTCCAAAGCTTTTGTAGGACTTCTGTTGAGGATGTATACTGCTGTATTCACTGCCTCTGCCCAATACTTGTATGGGACATTTCTGCTTTGGACCATACAACGAGCCATGTCCATCACCGTCCTATTACGCCTTTCCACAACTCCATTTTGCTGTGGAGTGTAAGGTGTAGTGTATTGTCTGTGTATGCCTTCAGTGGCACAAAAGTCCTTGAACTGTTTTGAGATGAACTCACCCCCATTATCCGTTCTAAGAGATTTCACTGGCCGTCCTGCCTGTTTTTCAACCATAGCTTTCCAAGTAAGAAAGTTAGAAAAACAATCAGATTTCTTTACTAGAAAGTATACCCACTTTTTTCTAGAGAAATCATCAACCAGTAACAGGAAATAACAGGCACTAGAAGGGGTAGGTGTCTGCATTGGACCATGCAAATCCGCATGTACCAAATCCAATACTCCGTTTGCTCTCGAAGCTTTACCAACATCAAATGAATGTCTAACTTGCTTCCCCAACTGACATCCAGTACATACATGATGATTATGCCGAATAGAAGGAATCCCGTTAACCATCTTAGTCTTACTCAATGTAGTCAAATACTGAAAATTCAAATGCCCATACCTTTCATGCCATAGTGAACTTGTGCTATCAACTGCTGCAAGTGCACTTTCTTTTGCTTTGATTGGATCTGCAAGCTTATACAAGCCTTTCTCACCGATCCCAACAGCAATAATCTTGTTATCTTTAGTGGTGACTAAACATTGTTGTTCTTGAAATTTTACAACAAAATCAGATTTTGAGGTGATCTCACTGATTGAAAGAAGATTTTTGTTCATATCCGGTACATACCTAACATTCTTGAATGTATAATTTACTGTACCATTAAAACTTATATGAACATTACCAAATCCTTTCACAAAATATGTTGTACCATCTCCTAAAGATACAGATTCATTACTACTGTTATCTTCAACAAAATCCACATACCAGTCCTTATGGCATGTATAATGGCGAGATGCCCCTGAATCAAAGTACCAAGCTCGATCCACCACAGAATTACCACTGGAAGCCATGAAAGCAAAATTTGGTGATTCCTCGCCTTCACCTTCAGCTACATTCGCATGATGAGCTTTCTTTCTGGGGTTAGCCATATCATGTTGTCTTTTCCTACAATCTTTCTTAAGGTGACCAGGTTTCTTACAGTAAAAACATTTCCATTTAGATCTCTTATTACCACTTACTTGTGAAGATTCTGATGGATAGCTATTTTTATCAGACTGCTTACCCTTTTCCTTAATAAAGAATGCACTCTCTGTGGAAGTGGATGTAGACAACACTGCATGCTCCTGTCGTCTCTCCTTTTGCAATAGCAATGTAGACAATGTTTCAAAATCCAAAGTCTGCATCTCAGCAATCATGTGCAAGGACTCCACAAATGACTCAAATGATGGTGGAAGATTTTGCATAACAAGAGCAATCAAATCTTGCTCATCAACAGGTTTTTGCACTGCTTTCAACTGGTCACTGATGTCCTTGATCTGCAATAAAAACTCAGAAATGGAGCCACCTTCCTGCATCTTAGTGGAAAACAACAAATTCTTCAAATACAACACTCTACCGGCTTCAGAAGCCTGATATTTTGAAGATAAAGTTTTCCATAAATCTGATGCTATAGTCGCATTTCTGACCTCTGAGATTAGATTATCTGCTACTGACAATTTTAACAACATGAGAGCCTCACGATGACGTTTATCATAGTCATTGGTAGCAGTGGCAGGCCTTTGCTCTTTACCGAGCACTATTTGATCAATATTCAGATATTCACATATTGTCAAAACCTTGTGACTCCACAAACTAAAGTTCTTGCCAGTCAATTTCTGAGAATCTGGTAGTAACAGGTGTTGAATACTAGCCATTTTACCTAGTTTTTCACGAAAATGATAAAATCGGAAAAACTATAATGACTTTTTTTTTTTTTTAATTAAAAAAAAAAAAAAAAATCCTTCTACACACTGATTCTATATTGACACTGAACAACCTTATCCAGTTTTTGGCAATAAATTCAATACCGTTTGCAAGATCACAAAAAATCTACCACTGAAACAATTAAATCGGGAAAACTACAATTCCGATTTAAAAAATTCTTTCTCCGTTGACATCCAGATAAAAAACCCAGAAAACGGTAAATTTTTTAGCTTTTCAGACGCTTCCGTGATAATTAGTCAGCGGTAGGTCCCCAATAACCCTTATTGGCTAAAGTTTTGATTTATTTCAATTAAAAAATAAAAATAATTGAAATATTAAAAACTTTAGGCTAAAAATTTTATAAAAAAATTCAGCCAATCAGAAAATTGGCCTACCTCTGAAACTTGAGGCGAAGATTCTGAGTCCGTTTCTCAACCAAATTGCAAACCGTTTTCACCAGTGTCTTAGTTTTGATCTAACTTGCGATTTAGACTTTTGTTTCACTGAAAAAGATGAAGAAATGAATTTTTCTGATTTTGCCGAATCCGTATGGCGCCCAGCACACAGATAAATTCAACAGAGGCTTCTGAGCCTCTAAAACAGCGTGTTTTTGCTTCCTTTTGGTCTTATTTACCCTTCTGATGCTTCCTGGCAAGTTTCAGACCTTCTGGTTGAGTTTTCCGAATTCCGTGATGCTTTCTCTCTCCTCGGCTCTCCACTGGGTGCCTGAAGCTCCTCCCTGGCAAGACACCGACCTCTCTCTGGCTTCCACAAACCTTCACTCAGGTTCTACAAACCATAGGCTCTGATACCATATCAGATTAAACAAAATACAGAGAAAAAATGAGATTGAGAATAGCAGAGCACACATTTCACGTTCAACTAAGCATGAAGGCCTATTAAATAGGCAAACAAATGAAATACCCGTGAAGCATGAGACGGGTATAATAAAACTAACCTATGTCGGCTTGCATGAAATAACAAAGGCCGAATAAACAACTAACCTCTTAACCAAAGTGGTTAAGGAAACTAACCAAAATAAATTACCTTAGTAAATAACCTAAGGTAAATACAATAATATGCTAACAAAATGTATGATTATTATTCATCACCTATGATTTATTTTAGCACCTTACTTTTAGTCCTCTCAGTTTTATGCAAGATTGCGTGAAGTGTCTGTGTGTTAAGCTCCTTTAAAGTGTTACCAATTCATAGTGTCTCCCTTAGATTTGTTTTGTTATCCTTCAAAGTGTAAGGGTTCTCTCCAACTTCCACACAAAATCTCCATGCCTATGGCCTTGAGAAAAAACCAGAATAGCCTATGTCCTATTTAGATTCATCAGTAGTTGGCTCTTTTCCCAGACCAAGTAGATCACTTCTTTTGGTGCAACACCTCTCTTAGCTTAGATTTTCTTTCCAGTCATCCTCCTACCCTTTTTTCCTTAGCAGATAATAGATTTTAGTGTGAGATCAAGAGCTAAAGTGAAGCACCTAAGGAACTAACCTCATAAAAAAAACCTAGAGGTTCAACCTCATCATAGGACACCCACATCTTGAGGTTATCCCCATGCGTATAGTTGGAAGTGAGGGAGCCTAAAAAACACTCTCACAAGGGTGAAATTCTAAGCTATAATAGTTTTGGCATGCTTGGTGGGATAAATACCATTTTCATTTTCATGAAAGATTGGTCAAATTTGATGTTGTTTTGATAATTTCCTAGTAGTGGTAGCATTCATCCTTTAACATCTGGTGACTCCAAAGAACACCTAGTTATCTGATGGCAAAGCAGTAGCTATCTTTGATACTAAAGGTGACTACAAGATTGAATTATGTAGGTATTCCTTTTGAGTTTGTTTAATGAACTTTAAACTCAACAAGAAGGTTATGGTTCACCCATACTCACCCTTACGTAAGAAGCTATCCTCCTAAACCAGTCATAAAGTATACCTACACAAGAAGATCTTTATCAGCCCCTCTTGCTGCTATGATTCCCCAAAGAGATTTTATGGGCTTCAGTGACCAAAACCCTTTGAACTTACCATAGTATGATCTTATGCTAGTATCATCCCTCAAAAGTGTTCCTTATTACACATGAGACCAAATTGTAACTCCTATTGAGCACATAATAGACATAGCCAACTTTTGCAACATTCACAATATCATAATATAGAACGTGGCTATTAGGATATTGGTTGTATCCTTCAAAGGAAAGGCATTAAAATGGTATAGGGGCCTAGATCCTAATTCTATCCACTCATGGGATGAGTTGGGAACAACCCTATGTAAAATATTTGCATATAAGAGTGATCATCTATCACTTGTAAAGTAGCTGACCACAATCAAGAGAGTTCCTCATGAAGTCATGCAAAACTTCAATACAAGATTTTAGAAGGTATGGGATAGAATCCCATCATCTATTAGATCATATCTAAACTTTGATTTCTTATATTACTTGAAGGCTCTCAATAATGGCATAGTTATAATGATTCAGTCTATGGGAGGAGATACACTGCCAGATGCATACGAAGTGGCCATCAAGACAAAAAATTGCCTAGTTTAGGCTAGCAAGCTTACTCCTGGAACCACAGTGCCTTTTTTAAAAAAATTAGACCACCTTCTGCAATCATTCCTCCACTTGATTTTATACTTCCAACACCAACAATTGATGTTGTGCCTTCACCTAAGCAAGAGAAGGCCTCTACCAGTGGATCCAATGACTCCTAAGAGTAGAAGAATTACTTGGAATTGAAAAGCATGCTCCATTACTTAGGGAATGATGTAGTCAATGTCAAGAGGCAACAAACTTACAGCAAGCCTTATCAAGCTCTGTATCAGCTTCAGTAATAGATTTATCAAGCTAATAGGCCACCCTACAAAGAAAGTTTCCAAGGACAGGGGCAACCTTACTATGCTAGGTAGCATAATTATAATCTAAATGATATAGGCCTTTCTAACTCCTTGGTCCTAGTTCAAAACAATGTGGCTCAAGAGGCTAAAGGGACAATGTCTTGGAATCATTATTTTGGATAATCCATTTTACCAACTAATAGATCTAACCAAACATTCAATGATTAATGGCAACATGTTTCTTATAGATATAACTAGGCTCTTATGGCCCAAAGCATAGAGTGCCCATGATGACAAAGCAAGATCAACCTCCACAAGAACAAGGCTTGGATCAAGGGTCAAACCATTCAGAAGCCTCAATGGTCATTAATGAACAAGAGGAGTGGTATGCATCTAATCAGCAGGCTACTCCCAGTTTGGCCCACACCCTAGTTTCAACAAACATAAGGTTCAAGAGAAGGAATATGGGTGACAATCAAAAAGATTTTAAATAACCTCTTATCACTACTCCACTTACAAAATCGGCAATAGTTACTCTAAAATCCAAGTTAAAGGCTAGGGGTACGCCAATCAACATTATGGAGCAAATGAAGAAATCCAATGTGAGCATACCAATGTGGAACATACTTTTCATGATCGACCAAGTAGACATTCTTCAAGAAGGTTTGTCCAGGATGAGTATTTCTATAGTTATAAGTAACCAACCAAGCAAGGAAGCTAAAGTTTTCACCAATATAGCCAAGAGTCCTTTAAGATAAATATCAAGTAGTGTGACCAAGCCCCCATTCTACATCTCATTAATCATCAGTGACTCCTTCATGCACAACTACTTGGTGGATAGTGGGGCTAGCACCTCAGTCATGCCAATGTCTATTGCTGACCAGCTGAACCTCAAGTATGAGCCATACACCAAGGGAGTCCTAAAGCTTGATGGTTCTTCCACAAAGCCATCATATATAATTAGGAATTTAAGCCTAACCTTGCATGCTTGTCTTAACGTGTCTGTGGTGCAACATGTGTTGATCCTGGATTTCACTCCTTACTTTGCATTATGTCTTTCCAGAGAGTTCACAACCAAGATTGGGGGTTATCTTGAAGTAGATTGGTCTTACATGGCATTTAAAATAAGGTATGAGACTAAGGTCTTGATCAAGGATGAAACCATGACATAATTCCACATTGAACCCCATCAGCCATATAAAGTAAACCTCAATTATACTATTGTTGATGAAGATGAGTTTACAATTGGCTAGAAGCTAAACACTCATCCTAAAGAGGTTCCAGAATTATTATTGGATGAGCTATGGGGAGATAACCAGTTTTTCAACCCTTTGAAAGGTGTTGAGGAAAGAAACATGGGTGTCTATCTGCTACATGAAGATAATCAACCCATGCCTTCCCTCATTGGACCTAAAGAAGACCCCAATGGTTTATGGAAGTTGTTTTTTGATGGATCAAGGAGAAAAATGGTGTAAGTACTAGGGAAATATTGGTTTCCCCTTCGGGTAATAAGTTTTTATCTTTCTAAGGTTCCATTTTAGTTGCTCTTCAAATGCAAAATAATATGAAGGCTTGATCAATGGCCTTAAATGAGCCAATAAAAGAGGAATTAGATTGTTGCAAGTTTATGGAGACATCAAACTCATAGTAAACCAAGTCAGAGGCCTGAATGTTACAAAGAATTCCTTGATGAGGTCCTAAAAAAATTGAGTGTGGGACCTAATTAAAGATTTTGAGGCCTTTAACTTTAAGCTATCTCAAGAAATCAAAACCAACATGTTAATAGGCTGGCAGTTGTGGGAGCTCAGTTTGACATTAGAAATGAGCTAAAAGAAACTAAGGTTCAGCCATAGGTCAAGGTGGTGGTGAGGCCATCAGTGCTAGATAATGAAACCCGCTGGCAAGTTTTTGAGAGTGACAAGCAAATTGCTTGTTTCTTACAGTAGGAAACTGAGTTCTCCTTCTCCAACCAGGCTAAATTATAACATCAATATGAGGATTAGATTGTTCAATTGAAGTCAAATAAACTTCCTAAGGGGTTTATTACATTTGAGGGCCTTTTTCATGAAGTAGACCATATGAGGAAAGACAAGGTAGTAATATCAATTGATAAATAAAACTATGAGAGAGTCCTCATCTTTAAGGACAAGCTTCTCAAGCTTGGGAAGGTAAGTAGTAAGGCTGAGAGGCATGCTTTCATAGCAGTTTGTGGAGATTATGTAGATATTTTTACTTGGTAATATAGTGACCTGAAAGATTTTGATCCTAAGTTAGGTTAGCATACCATAGAGTTAAAGGCCAATTCTAAGCATGGGAGGCAAAAGCAAAGGCCCATTAATCCCAAGATTGAAGAGATGATGAGGAAAGAGCTAACTAATTTGATCGAGTCCAGGATCATCTTTTATATCAAGCATTCATCATGGGTAGCCAACTTAGTGCCTATAAAAAAAAGAGTGGGGAGATTAGGTTTTGTGTAGACTTCAGATATTTGAATAAAGTCTCCTTAAAGGATCATTAACCTCTGCCATCCATGGAGCAACTTCTCTAAGTAGTTTTAGGGTCAGAATGCTTCTCTTTGTTGGATGGATTTTTTGGCTACAACTAAGTTTGGGTGAAAGATGAAGACTGGTACAAGATTGCCTTCACCACCAAATGGGGCACATATATGTACCAAAAGATGCCCTTTGGTCTATCAAATGCTGATGAAACTTTTCAAAGAGCCATAGACATGGCTTTTTAGGGGTTGCTAAACCAAATGGTGTTAGTTTACTTGGATGACATCATGGTTTTATCTAAGAATGCTAGTGAGCATATGAACACCTGAGGCTAATTTTTGAAAGGTGCAGAGTATGGGATTTCATTAAATCCTAAGAAGTGTGTGTTTTTCGTGTATGAAGTCAAGCTATTGGGCCACATCATCTCAAAGGAGGGGTTATCCATGGATCATGAGAGAATAAGTGCCATCTTGGATTTATCCCTACCCAAGCATAAGAAGGGACTTCAAAGTTTCCTTGGAAAGATAAAATTTGTGAGAAGATTTATCCTCAGTTTTATAAGTTTTGTCAAACCCATCACTGCTATGCTAAAAAAGAACCAAGTGTTCACCTATTCAAATGAAGGCAAGTCAACATTTGAGGCTATCAAGCAAGCTATCTCTCAAGCACCCAAATTAATGAATCCTAATTTCTCAAGGGATTTCATATTGTATGCTTTTGCCAACATCAATAATATATCAGTTATGCTGATGCAAAGAAATGGTGAAGGACTTGAGCAACTATTAGCATTTTTTAGTCAGGGGCTTGAAGAGTATGAGGTGAGGTATACCTTTGTAGAAAAGTAAGTCCTTGTAGTAGTAAGGAGTCTCAATAAGTTCAAGCCAATGCTATCCAATAGCAAAATCCACCTTATGGTGTCTCATCTTAGGGTAAGAGACTTCCTTCTTAACAAAGATTTGAGTGAAAAAAGAGTAGTTAGATTACTAAAGTCATGGAGTATGACGTGAAGATCAAGGTCACTAAGCTAGTAAGAGGTAAAAACATATGTGAGTATATGGTTGATGACCTTCATGAAGATAAAGAGGTCATCTTGGTAACACAAGATAGCCTACAAGTAGATGCACCTCCACCTCACACTAGTTAGCTCCATGATATGATGCACTTTTTGCTAACAGGTGAGTGCCCTCAAGGTATGGACAAAATAAAGAGAAGGTATTTTAGACTTCAGTCCATACCTTATGCTTTAGTTGATGGGATTTTGTTCAAAAGAGACCTCAATAGAATGTTCCTAAGGTGTGTAGATGACGATCAAATAGCCAAGTTTTTGGGGCATTTCTATGATGGGCCTATAGGAGGTCATTTTTCTCCAAGAACTACTGTAACAAAGATCATGAGGACTGGTTACTACTGGCCCAACCTATTTAAGGATGTATATGCATGGGTGAGGAGGTGTCAAGAGTGTGCTCTTTTCACAAGTAAGCAAAGGTTAACGACTTTCCCTCTCAACCTGATTCAAGTGGAGCAACCATTCATGTAGTGGGGTTCAAATTTCATTGGTATGATCAACCCTCCATCAAATGTAGGGCATAAGTGGGTGCTTATTGCAATTGATTACTTCACTAGGTGGGTGGAAGCCATTATATTAAAGGAAGCCAATAAAGGTGTAGTCTTAATTTTCTATGGTAACATTGGAACTAGGTTTGGTGTTTTGTCCATTATCATATTTGATAATGCATTGGCTTTCTTTGGTTTGAAAACAAGTGATTGGGCTCTCAAAATGGGCATCTACCTTAGCACTTCCTCAAATTATTATCCTTAAAGAAACAAAATGGCTGAGTCCATAAATAAAAATTAGAGGACGTGACACACCAAGTTGAAGACAACCTTGTTGGCTGATCAGGTAACTCCTAAGGGTGTTTTTGGCAATTTTCCATATGTTCTAGTATATAGAAGGGATTCCAAGTTACTTATTTCCCTTGAGCTACCTTCATTAGAGCTAGCCCATCAGCTAGAGCTACTGGAAGTTGAACCCATGAATGTGAGATTGGTAGAACCCACAAAGCTCGAGGAGATAAGGGACCTTGTAATGAAGATGTTGGAGGCACATCAAGCTTAGGTCAAAAAGGCTTTTGACAAAGAGAGCTATTACAAGGAATTTTAAAGAAGGAGCCCTAGTTCTTAAATGGGACTCGAAAAAGGCCAAACCAAGTAACCATATCAGGTTTGAGAGCTTGTGGAGTGGCCCTTATTTGATCCATAGATGCAAATATCATAACTTTTTTCATCTCATCTAACTAGATGGGGAGGTATTACCCATCCCAATCAATGGGATTCATCTAAAACCATTTTATTAGAAGATTTTGTATCCATTGTATGTTATTGTACATTTTGTATAGTTTTTTTTATGTTTTTCTCTATAGAGTTTCCCTTCCCTAAGTGCCTTGGACATAGTTTGTTTCATTTCGGTTGTTCTTGTTGCTTCAAGGGAGTTTTCCAAATAAAGTCATATTTGTACAAAATTAGTGACTCCATGCCCAATGGATCGAACAAAGCAAATGAGTTGGGTTCTCAAGCATTGTAGGCATGCTTCCCTACAAATCACTAAAAATGTTGGCCATTTTTTGGACCACATATCAAAGTTTGTATAAGTATGAGAAAGGGAAATTTTAGGCAAGAAAATGGTAAGTCTTTGGGAGGACTTCAGGTTTTCCATTAGTGATAACTTCAGATTTCTGAAGGCACAATGCAAATCAAGTTCTCTGTAGTGCTTAGCTTCTAAATGTTTTATAAGTAGAAGTAGTTTGGGTTTACAAAAATGAATTACTCATAGATAGTATATTTCAGGTTCTCCAACGGGCACTAATTGATTACTTTATAAGTTGTGAGTAGTCAGAAGCTTGAAATAAGTAAAGGGGCTTGACAAACCTGACTTAATTTTAAAAAATGGTGCTTCTTGGGTTCTTTAAGGGATGAGTCTTTTTCAAAAAAATTGAAGGGCACTTTCAAAATCCAAAGGGGCTTTTTAGGTCAAAAGGGACCAGTCAACTTTTCTAAAGGTACACTTCAAATTTTCTAAAGGGTTTTTCTTCTTCAAGTGGACAGTTGTAATTTTCTTGAAGGGTATGTTACCCTTTAAAGGGACCATTTCAAAACTCTCAAAGGGTATCTTTCCCTTCGAGAGGATCATTCACAGAATTCTGAAGGGACACACAGAAAGCTTGAAGGGTCTCTCACCCTTCAGGAAAGTCCATTGTGAAAATCCCAAAGGGTAGTTTCCAAAGATAGATGTAGACAAAAAGTCCAAAGGAATTACTTCAAGAGATTTACGCGAATGAAATAAATCAAGAAGGAAGCTAGAGACCAAGTGTCCAAAGGAAATAATGGATCAATGATGTCAAAATTAGGATAAACGACTAGCCATTGGAAGTAATCGAGTTTGAAAATCCCAAAGTCTTAAGGCTTGGGAAACAACAAAATAAGAAGACTTCAATATGGACAATCTCGAAGTAAGGTGTAGAGAACCTGAGTTATTTTGTATAGAGTAAATCAGGTTTCTCCAATTACTCTACTTAAAAGGCTTTATAAGTGAAGGATCTGAGAAATTCCAAAGTTGGAGAGGCCAAAGAACCCAAATTACTTTGCATAAAGTAAATAAATATTCTCTAAGGGCGCAACTTAAGCTTGGTCCAACAACATTAGAATCATGATGCAAAGAATATAAGGATTCCACATGGCGTAACTAGAGCAAAAATGGCCAATCAGTAAAGGACAAGTGGCACAAGGATGTTCAATGAACACAAGAAAGTTTGAGCGATCGGTAGCTGGAAGTTATAAAGGCTCTCATCCACCATGGTTCATTACCTATAATTGTTGTTCGATGCTTAAATTCATCATGCCAAAGAAGAAACATTCTAGTTGGTCACAACATGACTTTTTAGACATGCTAAATAAAGTCAAAAAAATATGAGGGGCTCAAGAGGATTGTCGAGTGATCCTAAACGGTGCATTTAGGGAGAAAGAAAGTGAACCATCAAAGTTCCCACCATCGATGACTTATCTCTTCCCCCTTTTCTATATATATAAAGGCCTTGGAGCCAAGAAAAGGATCTCTGGATTGGTGATATAATTACTCTATAGGAATCGCTTTGTAAAAGACTCTTTTGAAGCAATACAAGGAAGACTTTTCTATTTTTGGTTAAAACAAGTGTGCACATCGGGTTTCATCTTGCAGATTATATGATTGTTAGTCATCACGTATGATTTCTTCCAGCACCTTATTTTTAGTCCTCTCAGTTTTATGCAGGATTGCATTAAGTGTTTATGTGTCGAGTTCCTTTGAAGTGTTATCAGTTCATAGTTTCTCCCTTAGACCTTTTTTTTATCCTTCAAAGTGTAAGGCTTCTCTCCAACCATGAAAAATATCTATGCCTATGGCCTTGAGATAGAACCAGAATACCCTGTGTCTTGTTTAGATTCATCAGTAATTGGCTCTTTTCCCAGACCAAGTAGATCACTTCTTTTGGTGCATCACTTCCCTTAGCTTAGATTTTATTTTCAGTCATCCTCCTACCCCTTTTCCTTAGTAGATAGTAGATTTTAGTGTGAGATCAAGAGCTGAAGTGAAGCACCTAAGGAACTAGCCTCATAAAAAAAACTTAGAGGCTCAACCTCACCATAGGATACCCATAGCCTGAGGTTTCCCCCATGCTTATAGCTAGAAGTGAGGGATCCTGAAGAACTCTCTCACAAGGGTGTCATTCCAAGCTATACTAGCAACCCAGCTAGTCAATACATAGGAAATATTTCATATATATAAGCATTCAAAAAAATCATAGGGCCCATAGTCTTTTTCCCTTGGGTTAGCATACCATACATATTATGCATGAACTGCACCCAAATGATAGAACCCAAATCATATAGATCACCCTGATCTAGGATCGACTGATATAAGGATACCTATACAATGGTATCTTTCCA
Source organism: Torreya grandis (assembly GCA_037957365.1). NCBI lineage: Eukaryota > Viridiplantae > Streptophyta > Pinopsida > Cupressales > Taxaceae > Torreya > Torreya grandis. Next base: position 2,765,560 of record JARHVA010000159.1, on the reverse strand, counting down.
TCTAATTTATGACATAACACATATGTTATCACATGTCCTACATGACCTTCTAAATATCTAGAATGGTTGGGATATATACATTGAATAAACTCACATGAAATCCATGATAAATCTTATCTAATCTAATTTCTCAATGAATTAAGGATCACCTCTCTTCCTCAAATGCATCATAAATGACTGGAGTCTCGACAATGGGAAGTTCAAGCAAAGCATGGACATCCTCAAAGGTGATGCCCACCTATATGGTATCCCTATCCACCTCTCATTAAAAAGTGTTGGTCAGTGAATCCCATGCTCCTAAGAACATGATGACTAGATCAACACAGAGAGGAATCTTCTGCATCTCTATGATGCCTCCAAATCCAAAGAAAACTAGTTGTGTTCAGTCCACATCTGACAGTTGCTCTAGTAAATCTAATAGCCATGATGCATCCATCAGGTACCAAAATCTTTGTTGTCTTTATAAAATGTCAAACTGTTTTAGAACTTGATATAAAAATAATCCAAATACATTATCAAACTTATTAAATTACTAAAAATTAATTATTTCATCAACTTGTTCTTTATATTTTTTCTATTTTCTCTTAATTTCTACATATTCAACCCTTTTGAAATTAAAGTGGCCCTGTCACCCCTTTTACTAACTATGTCATCCTTTTGCTATGTAATCAACCCATTCTCAAAAACACATTCGACATTTTTATACTAAATCAAACCAATTCCCATCTTTGCATACTATATCAGTGCTCTGTTATGCAATCAGGGCCATTTAACAGATTATAATCAACCCCTTACTACATACTACATTGACTAGAATGCACTAAGTCAACCTTATCCATCTTTCTAACTAATTCAGCCCTATGTTATGTAGTCAACCATCCCCAACAATACTAAGTCAACTTTATGCTACACAGTTGGCCACCTTCTTACCTTTCACCTTTTCCAATTGAGTCGACTAGGTTAACTTTGTTAGAAATTTGTGGTGACTTTTCAACCATTTACTATAAATACCTTGGGTATTTATTGGTCTGACTCTTTCCTACCTAATATCTCACTTTGTTCCTAGTTTACCTAAAAATTTCTTAGGGCTATTTTTGCTACCTACATTTCTCCTAATACCTATTTTAATGTATCTAACTTAATTTTAATACAAATTACCAAAAACATTGAAATTAATGCACCACCTACCTGAGCTACACTAGCTACAGCTGCTAGGCATCTTTCGCATTGTAGTTGTCATCTCCTCACCATGGTCGCTCTCCATGCTCAACTAGGTCAGTTAGAGTTTTATTTTATTAGAATATTAAAAATTACAAATGAATTAATTTTTTAACCTATTTATATTTACTATTAAAAATTATTACCTATCAATTATTTACCATTAGATTCCATTTTTTACCCATAACTTTGTTTCTAATAGCTCTTTTTTTGAACCAAAATATTTTATGGAATCCTAACATCATAGAGATTTTTTCTACATATTACATGTATATTTTGCAAAAAAAATTGATTTTTTGTTTATTTTTAGAGGTTCATCTAATGTTTCCTGCATTGGACATCTCTGCATTTCTCTAATTTTATTTATAATCTACAACACTAAGGTAAGTAAAGGCATGCATTTTTCAATTCTATCATTTCATTTATCTTATTCGCTTACTATAAATTACTTATCTCAACATTGTACGTTGATGTATTCTTTTCCTAAATCACCATCTCATATTGTAACTGCATGACATATGATGAGATTTGAGTGGGGCATATGTATACACACAATATTTTTAAAACTTTATCAGTTATTGATGTTCTCTCTTTTAGTGTATGCTTTAAAGAGTGCACCAAAAAATAGGTGGGCAGACCATTAATGCTGCACAAGATTGTTTTTTTCTATACCACCACTTAAAACCAATATAAATCCATTCTATATATAGCCCTAAGTTTTGACACCTATATTACATGCTCTTTCAATCAATTCAATGCCTCAAATATTCTTTACCTAAGTCAAGCATCTTTTACCATCCTTCAAACATAATTGAATAGGTCAACTTTATTCTAGGAATTGAGCATGTTAAGTCAGTCCAACAAACTTAGTCCAGGATTTAACTGCTCTATTTCCTAAACAACTATGTCAACTGGGCTGACTATGTCACCTAAAACTTTGGAAGTGGTTAGGATTAGATTTGGCTATATAAACACATTATTTTCCCCATTTTCAAAGAGATAGAGAATCATTCATTTATGCATCTAATTATCCACCATTCTAACTGAGGAGTCATTGCTTAGGGTTTGATACTTTGGAGAGAATAATCTTATCTTGTGTGAAAAGTCTTTTGGATATATAAGATACGTCTTGTAGCCTATCTCTAACCTATCTTTTTTATTCTTACAAACCACGATAATCTCTTGCAAAACACCACTAGCCAAGGGAGAGATTAAGGCTCGATGAATTCATCTTCAAAGTAAGTAATCCTAACTATTGATCTTAATTTATTAGTAGATAGATTTGCATGTATTAGATTATGAATATAATTATCTCTCCATGCTTAGTATTACCTCTAGATTGACTTGATCAGATTTCTTCCTTGCATGTTTACTTTTATGTTTATTATCCCTCATTTATGCCACAAGATTTGGTGAGCACTAGATTAGATTTAATTTTAATTTATTAGAAGCTATAGGATCTAGCTATGGTTATTGTGTGGTATTGCTTGAGTATAGGTTTTGGAACCCTCTCTAGCGATATTGTGTGGTTAAAGACCCCTTAGTTAGGTCTAGCAGATCTACATTGGTCAAGACCTCGATTGTCTAAATATACCAACAAGTGGAAGGACTAGTTTGATTTATCTTCTTCGAGCTAGGATTGATTTATATATCAACTCCACTTTCCCTTGTATATAGATTGTTCTTCATTGAGACCCAAGGCATATTTGAGATCTTAGGTTGGTATGGTCCTTCATCAAGGAGTGACCAAAAGTCTTATGTGAAGTCATTGTAACCTTATCAAAGCTCCATTTCATAACTAGTGATTCCTAAGATACCCCTATTAGATCCCACATATATGTCTATCAATGTAATGGATTTGTCATAGGTATTGCATAAGTTCATGTTTGAGTTAGATCCTTTTGAAAGTGCTTTAATGAGAGACGCTCTAAAAATGGGCTTATAATTGATTTTCAAGTCTTTAAAGAAGTGTTGAAACATTCTAAAGTCTTCATAAACCCTCATTATGTTCTAATCATAGGTGAATACCTCTAAAAAGAGAGTCTAGTTCATTTGAATAGTCATAAGCACAACAAAATAGTCCTAAAATGTGTTTTCCATTGAAGAATACGGTCAAGAGGAGTCATTAGAGGCATAATGAAATTATAAACACATCAACAGGTCTTAAGGTGCTTTTATGTCCATAAAGATTAAAGGAACCTTATTTAATTCATTAAAGGCATTCTAAATGGAACTTAACATTTTATAATGTCTCATAAGGTCATTCTAATGTTTGAAGACTCTTTATGAAAGTTGTCATCTATACAACTAATCAAAAAGGCATTGAAGTTAGTTATTTCCCTCCATTCTCAATTTTTATTGATATTTAACTCTCTCTCAACATGGAGGATTGTATCCAAAAATATCCAAACCATTATAATCATGGCATTTTCATAGATCTAAGAGTGTTTTTAGGTTGTATTAAGAGATTCTTAGGATCATGCCATCAAGATCAAGGTTTAATCATGATTTCAAGTCTCCTCAAGGAAAAAAGCTTCAAAACATGGAATTGGAGGTATGGTACTTTATATAGGTTATCCTATAAATTGGAAGTTTATTTATGGAGGAAATGATAAGTTTTATGTGGAATCACATGTATACAAGCCATAAACAAAGCTTTCGCGAGGTTATAGTCTAAGAAAAATATAGGTTTTGGCATTGAAGGCATAAGTGAAGAGGTTGTAGAAAGGTTTTATGCTTGAAATGGGATATAAAATCCTTCTTATAACACTTATGGGGTGTATCAAACCTCCTTAATGGCTGTTCTAGGTAAAACAAGGCATAAAAGCTTCTAAACATGAAGGATTTTATGAAATTATAGGTTTTACAAGGTATTTTTGAGAGTTGTAGAGTTAGATAGTGGTCACAAATCATAAATTAGGGTCACATGAGGTCCCTTACATCTTTTTTAAGCCCTCAAAAGCCTTCAAATTAAAAATCCATGCTCTCAGACCTCAAAATAAAATAAAACTAACCCAAAACCCCACTTGTACGCACCTGTAGGAAATTTTCAAGAATGTGCCATCTCTATTTAAGAGTTGCATTGGATAGTAAAACCATTGTAGAATAATAAGTAGGTATTCAATAATCATTTTCAAGTGTTGAAAAAAATTGGACAGGGTTATGAATCATCTTTAAGAAGATAAAATAGCTTACAAATAACACAAGAGAGCATGATTCAAGATTTGAACTCATTGGTCATATTTCATGGAAAATAAAGATTCACAAAGGATGTGAATGGGTTTTTTAGTCACTATATTGATGCATTAACTCTGATTAAGAAGATTAAAATCATGTCAAATGGTCAAATAAGTGATAGACAATCCTAAACCCCTACTAAACCCTAAAACTCATAGATCTACTTTTTGTTGTTATAGAGCTTTCCCAATTAAAATATATGGTGATGAGAAGGTCTAGAGTGATGCCAAGATTCTCAAAGATCATCATAACAAGGTGCAAACAATTGAAATCAAATCTAGGGTTTCAAGAGGATTTCAAGCTTGAGAAGACCTTTATAGGTCTACAAGCTAAAAATGGAGTTCCAATAGGTTTTGAAATGTTTTCTCTCGAGGGGAAAAGGATAAAATCAAGTTGAGAACTTTAACCTTGCATCCAAGACCATCTAAACATATTTTTAGTCCCAAAGGAGTCATTCTCAAAGTTTCAAGGATATTTCAAGATGGGAAATAACCTCTACAGGTCTATAAGAAAGAGTTAAGGTTTCAAAATGATGACATAGTTTGAGCAGATCCATTTTAAGCCTTAATAGTGTATACACCTAATATTTTTAACCTTTTATCAAATATTTATTATTTACATCTCGCAGAAACCCATCAAGACTCAATCTCTTTGAGTGCATGCCCTAAGGGATGTATGAGGAAAGGGGTGGGTAGGCCTTTGGTGATTCACATGATTGTTGTCCCTTATTACCACATTATTACCAATCCAACTAGATCCTAAAACCATTCCCTAAGATATTACTCATCTCTTTCACACTCCAATCTTTTTCCTTTTTTCATCCCTCTTTTCCTCACCTTGATCCCCTTTAGCCAGTTAACTATACTATGTTGACTGGGTTAACCCTATACAAGTTTTAGCCTTTGATTACTGTAGAGGGTCAACTAGGTCTACCATGTACTATTTAGGGTATTTTTCACTTAGAGTTTCATTATCCCTTTGGTCAACCTAACTCAAGACCTAGTGATTTATCTCCTGAAAACATATAGGGTTGACTGGGTCGAACCCATACAACTAACATATTCAAAAGGATTTAGGATGAGATATAATTATAAATATAAGATCATTTCATCATTATTTTAAAAATATTAAATAAAGAGTTATTATTCACTAATGCTTCTTTATAATCTATTCTTCCACCATTCTACTTGAAGAGTCTTAGCTTAGGGTTTCTACTTGGATAATCTAGTCTTGTAGATAAGTCTTATATGCTTTGGCATTTCTTAGTTATCTTTACAAATTATAACAACCTCTTGTGAATCCCCTTTGGCTAAGGGAGAGATTGAGTCTCGATGAGTTCACATTCAGGTAAGTATGTTCTAACTTTATTCTTCTCTTTTTAGTAGATAAAAGTAGCATAAGTATTGGCTCGAATAACATTACTCTTCATATTCTATGTATTAGGGTCTTACTCATACTTCACTTAATTGAGATTTTATTATACATATTTTGATTACTTTACAAATCTATTTATTATATCACAAGATTTGGTGTGCACTAGATTAGATTTACTTTCTGTTTATTATAATAGAGTGAACATTAAACCTATGACTCTTTTAGGGTTATTATGTGATTGTGTTAGACTATAGGCTTTGGATCACTTCTTAGCATGGTGTATTGTGACAAGTGATCCCTTAATCATGTCTAGTGGATCCCCATATTTTTTATGCCTCCAAATAACAAATGTATTCCTAGTTAGAAGTGTAGGTATTCTCTATCTTATCTAAGTTAGGATTGATTTATAGACATGATGCATTTCTGATTGCATACATTCTAGTGAACCTGGTGTGAACTAGCCCTTATAAAATTTATTTATCTTATTTCATTTCTTTCATTCTTTCATCATTATTTTTATCATAGATTTTCCATATTAGATAGGCTCTATCGACGCAATATCTAACTTCTGTGTGCAATATTTTAGGTATAGACTACTAGATTGACCCAGTCAACTATGTATAGATTTTATCTTTTTGTACATCTATTCCAGACTAATAGGTTGACCCATTCCAACCTATACATTATTAGGCACTCAGCAGCAAGTTTCTGTAAAGCTTGATCAACCTGGTCGACCTAATTAGCATAATTTACAAGCATATATCAAGAGTCTTGAAAAACAATTTTTATTCTCTGTATCTCTGATCCACTAAGATTCCTTTCTATTTCTCTATCTCTTTATTTACCATTTTTCCTTTTATAGTTTGATGTTCTTAAAACTATCCCTACATAATCAACTAGATCGACCTTGTCGACCTAATTCTATGTTTTGTGTGTTGTCTAGATAACTAGGTCAACTTTGCCAACCCTGTTCTTTTTAAAATCTTGCTTCTACAGTACATGTTCAACCCTATCAACCATATTCTATATTTTGTAAATACACTATTGACTATATCAACACTATACATTGTTTAAAATTTGGAATTAACTTTATATTCTAGTAATTAATTCACACTTTCAGTTCTTGCTCCTTTCATGCTTATAATAGATCACATCGTTTAATTAGATGGTTTTCAATTAATTATTTAGTTTCACTATTTTATATTTTATGTACATACAACCAAATCATCAAAACTAAAAAAATATTTTAACGTTTGTGTACCAAAGGCCAACCTACTTAGATTTCATCACCAAGAGGAAAGTTGACTTGATAATCTGATCAAGTATAAAATGTGGTTAATGGTACATTTTGACTAAGCACTCAACACCTTTATCACTATGGTGTGTGAAGTGAGGGGGTAGGCCCCAATACCAAGCCTACATCATTACCACTATATATCTCTTTCAGCCCAAACTACTTGAAACCATCTTTAGATTGTCATTCTAGCTCCTTGTTTATAACCAACTTCTCATCACATTTAAAAACATATTCTAATAATCTAATAAAAATTCAGGTTGAACAATTAATTATCTCTTTAATTTATAATTTGATTTTTTTCTCTTTGTTAAATTGTATTTTATATTGCAAAAACTTGCATTAGCCAACATTAGTACAAGGTTTTGTGCTATGTGCTTCAATTGGATTGGCCAGTGTTAATCTAATTGACTATTTGTTTCTTTTTAGCTATTTTTTTCAAATTGATTGCAAAATTTAGCTTGTTTCATTTCAAAATATATTATAGGCTTCTTAATTTCCTCTTTCTATTGTATTGGGCCAACCTATTGGACCCTTTGCGTTTTTCCAGCCTCTGTTCACTGTATTAGATCGACCTAGTCGAGACCCTATATAGTTTACAGACCCTGTTTTCTCTTTTTTAATTTTTTTTTTCACTATACTAGATCAACTCAGTTGACCCTGTACTATTTACAAGCCTTATTTTATGTGCCAGGTTGACCCAATTAACCCGATACTAGTTTTTACCTTTCCTATTTATCAATCTAGTTCCCTATTTCTCCTTCTTTATTTTCTGTTCATATCTCTTTAGTCATAATACAATTTATTATCATAATTTTCTTAGATAGCTTGAATCCATTTAGATATTATATGGGATGTTTATTTCTCCTTTTCTTTACCTCCCAAGAGCATCATCACTCTTGGGGAACTTCTTCTCCTTTTATCTATTAACTATAATATGGTGCAAATAACACCTCAAGATGAAGTTGATGGATCTAATACTTTCCTTACTTACCAAGAAACTTGTCATCTTCAAAATCTTCAAACTAATGTGAGATTAATTGATATAAGTTTATTTAATAATCCCACTAATAATCCTTCTTCTAATAATCCTCCTCCTAACACCAATTTGGGGAGTGCTCCTACCAACACCAACCCACCTCTTGATACAACTCAAATTTTAGCCCAAGTTATCCAACAAATTAAAATAATGAAAAATTATAACACCAACCAAATGATGTAACTTCAACAAGATTTAATCAATGTGGCTAATCAACCTCCAACTATGCATCCTCAAGCTAATCCCAATTACATTCCTCCACCTCTTGAGGATACCTCAGATAATGTTATTCCTCAACCCATAATGAATAACAAAATTCTTCAAACTATTAAAAATGAGCCTTTTGCCCCCTTCATTATTTCCATTGATATTGGTAGCATATCTCCAACTATAAAGTATGATGGGACTAAAGACCCTACCTCATTTTTCAAAGCCTTTGACAACCTTTACAAAGGGTGGATCCAAACTTATACCTTCGTCACAATTAAAATCTTAGTAAATTTTTTTAATAATTATGTATTATAATGGTATAATCAATTTTCCTAACATTCTATTTGTCAATTTAAAGATTTGGTTAATCATTTGGTTAAAGAGTTTCAACACAATGATCTTCCTAAAAATTATCTTATCCACTTCATCAATGCTAAGCAATATCCCACTGAATTAACTTATGAATTTATCAAAATATGGAAATCATTGGTCCATAAATCTGACCATAACATGACTGACGATAACTTATTCAAACTCTTTATCACCACTTTGAATCCCATTCTCCAATAGAAGGTTTGAACCTTGGCTCCCCAAACACTTAATGAAGCTTTTGATCAAGCTAAACGTCAGGACTTTCTCATGAAAAAATTTGAACCTAATCTTAAATTTTTTAAAAGATCTTTTCGAACATATAATGCTATCACTAGTAATACTTTGCAAACCAAACTAGGATTTTCTAAAAATGATGTTCTTTCACCTTCTCATATAGCTCTTTCAGTTCAACAAATGAAATAATTTTTACCACCCTCAAAACCTTTCATTTATCCTAATGCTCCTTCTAAGCGGTATGACCCCAATCTATTTTCTTGGTTCCACGCTGACATTGGGAATTCTCATAAATATTATAGAGGGCTCACTAAATTTGTTGTCTCCTATATGCTTGGTGATTCATTCAATCATGAAGCTATGATCAATCTTCATTGTCAAGAATACACCACTGCTTTTCAAAAATGACAAATTTCCAAAGCTTCTACCTCAAATAACCAAAAAAATTCTGCAAATAATCAATCAAATACCAAGGATGTTTGTGTCATTTATGCTGATTATGACCAATATTTTAACAATTCTCAATATGTTAATACTACTAAGGTTAATTATCATCATAATCTGGCTCACAAAGATCCTGTTACCAAGACTAAAAACCTATCTTCAAAAGAACAACTTCTTAAAGATAATACCACTACTAATATTACTTCGAAAGCCTAAGAGGAACCATCTCCTCCTTCTGATCTTCCAACTTCAACTATTCTTCCAAAATCTAATTTACCTCCTAAACTTCATGCTGGTTCTTCTAAGTCTCATTGAAACTTTCTTAAAGAACTCAGCTCTATGCCTTGTAATATTCCACTTATGGAGTTGGTTCGTACTTCTCTCTATCATCATAAATTATTTATGAAATAGCTCCAAGAAATTGATGATCCATCCTCCTTAGATGAAGAAACACCTTATATTGAATCTTAACCTACCAACATAGATACTATTGGAGTTATGTGTCCTTCCAAACCCTTTATTGAATTCTTTGAAGAGGACATGATCAATAATGAAATTTTATTTCGTGATAATGATCCACCATTTTTCATCAAAGTAGTCATTAATACCAGTCTTATCTATAAATTTTTAGTTGATGAAGGTTCTGGTACTAATGTAACATCTTTATGGCTCATCAAATAACTTGGTTATAACAAGGATCATCTCAATCAAATCCATCTTACTTGTCATGGTTTTGATAAGATAAATCAAAATCCACTTGGGTGTATTTAGCTTCCATTAACCATTGGACTTAAGACTATTCAAACCAAGCTTATGGTTCTTGACTTACCTTTATCTTATAACATACTTCTTGGTCGTCCATGGACTCATTGAATGAGGGCCATTGCTACTTTTAGTAGTTAATGTATTAAATTCTTATATAGTGAAAAATGGTATAAACATGAAGTTGATCCCAACCCATAGAGCATTTATCTTCCCAATCCTAAATTACAATATCATATTCCTACCATTATCAATAGTGCTCCTTTACTTGACTTTATCAACATGAATCTTGATTTACAAGTTAATCTTACGAATTTTGATGATGATGAACCCAACGATTTGTAACATACTTGTAATACTACCAATTTGCCTCCCTATATTTTGCAATGGCTTCCTCCTTCTCTATTGCCGAGGGATCATATTGTCCCTCTTATTGATGAAATTACTAATTTTGTCCCTCCATGCAATGTTCATGAACCTTCTTTACCTAAATATGACTTCACTTGCAATGATTTTGGAGTGGCTAATTTATTTTAAGATCCTCTCATCATGTCTCCTTGTACATTCAATAATATCAAGATCACCCTCTAAAACTCTGCGTGATTCTCAATCATGTACAATTTTTTCAACATATAATGATAATTATATAATGGCCTAAGTTCAATCTAGAGACTTGAATGTCTAGCATTATCAAAAAACCTTATCCCATATTCATGCTTTTAATCAAGATGTTCATACTATTTTTGTGGATCATACTTTAGATCTTTCGGGTCATATGCCTCATGCCAATTCTCCTCTTATCGATACTCCTTAGGTGGTAGTGCAAATTATACCTTTCAAACCTTCAAAAATTTATACATCTCTCTTACCACCTATCAATCCAATCATTACCTCTGATCCTTCTCCCATTATTGAACCCACTAATATTTTAATTCTTTCCAATCCATCTACTTCTTCTACTCCTAAAATTACACTAGATGCCAAGGCAACTAATATTCGTCAGATATATTCTGAGTATAATCACCATGATAATCAAAATATAGATATTGAAGTAGATATTGAGTATTATGGTCCTCTTCCTACCTTGCCTAGTGATGAAGCTATCCTTGAGTTAATTTATGCTTGAGAACCTCAACTTCCTTGGTGGCATCATAAACTTGAAAATTTTAAGACTAAAACTCCTTGTTTTGACAACTTCATTGCTAGCATTGAACCTAAAATAAATCTAATTTATTCCTTGACCAACAGACCATACCACTTTCAAGATGGCAATGCCATGCTTATCAAAGAAACCATTCACATTGAATATGGCACTCCATCTTGTCCTCAACCAATTACGATCTCTTGTTAGTTCTCACCTACTAAACATGATAATTTTATCCTATTATTTGACAAATATCATGAGGCTTTCACTTGGTCCTACGAGGATATGCTTGACATTGACCCTAGCATTGTGGTGCATAAAATCATTACATATCTTGATGCCAAACCTGTGCATCAAAATCAAATAAAATTTCCACCTGAAGTTTCCACTTTATGTCATAAGAAAATCATGATATTACTCGATGCTAAATCTATCAAACCAATGGATTATTCTGAATGGGTTTTCAACATTGTTCCCATTCAAAATTTCACTATGGTCATTTTCATTTGCATTTGTATTGATTTTCATAATCTTAATCTTGTTTGTCCTAAGGACATCTTCCCCTTACCTTCAATAGATGCCATTGTTGATTCCATGGCTGGTTATGAAATACTATCTCTTATGGATGGTTTCTTAGGATATAATCAAAATCATATTACCCACGAGGACCAACATAAGACAACTTTCACCATAGAATGGGCCACCTATTGCTATGACAAAATGCCCTTCAGTCTCAAGAATGTTGAATCCACTTATTGACCCATGACTCACATCTTTTATGATCTCATTCACAAAATTTTTTGAAACCTATGTGGATGATCTCATTGCTAAATCCAAAAATCATAAGAATCATATTTTTAATCTTGCTATCATCTTTGACCATCTCTTTAAATATAAAGTTAGACTTAATCCTTACAAATGTGTCTTTAGAGTCACATCTAGAAAACTGTTAGGATTCTTAGTCTCTCTCTATGGCATCGATGTTGACCCTACCAAAATTAGTGCTATCATCAACATGCCCATTCTTCATTCTATTCTTTGCATTTGTACTTATTTAGAAAAAATTGAGGCAATTAGATGATTAATCCCTAAAATGACATATTAAATTCACTCTGTCAATTCACTTCTCAAGAAAGGCATTGCTTTAGAATGGATAGATCTATGTCAAAAAGACTTTGATAATATGAAAGAGTCATTACTTCATCCACCCACACTTCAACCTCATTCCAATGATAAACTTTTGATTCTATATACTTCTTCCACACCTATTTCAGTTGGGACAATGCTTTTCTAGCAAGATGATATGGGAAGATAGTATGTTATTTATTACATTAGCTGAGGCCTCATCGATTATGAAACATGTTATACCAAAATTGAGCGTGATTGCTTCACCATCTATTTCATGGTTTAAAAACTTCACCACTATATGTTTTACCAAATTACTTAAATCATTATTCATTCTGACCCCCTTTATCATTTCTTCTCTAAAGCATTTCTTCTTAGAGATAGAATTGGCAAATGGATGGTCATCCTTAAGGAATTTGATCTCCACATCGTCACTCAAAAAGATATCAAAGGGTCATAGTTGATCAACTTGTCACAAATCCTATACCAACCACTACTTATCTTCAAAATAATCTTCTAGATGACAATATCCTTTACATTAAAGGTCTTAATCAAGCTATTTCTCTCAAAGATTATTTTCATAGCTTTACCATCAATCTTGAAGACAATAATCTTGATGATTCCACTATTCCCTCTAGTACTATTAAATGAAAAGTAGTTATCGAGGAGCTTCCTGAAATCAATGTCAACTTACATGAGGATTCTTAGACTCTTCACTTTGATAGTGTTAAATGCCTTTAAGGAGCTGGGGCAGGTTACATTCTCACAAGTCCTCTTGACAAGAACATTCCTTTAGCTTTTCGCTTCAATTTTGATGTCACCAAGAATATGGCCAAGTATGAATCTCTTATCTTAGGCATGCGATTTGATTTTAACTTAAACATTAAATACCTTCATGCTTTAGGTAATTCTCAACTTATTTGTCATCAATTCAGTGGCGCTTATCAATGTAAAAGTGAGAACCTCATCACATATCATCAAATTGCAACCATTCTTACTAAAGATTTCATCTCTTTTACTTTTGATCCTATTCTTAGAGATCAAAATTTCATTATTAATTCTCTTGCCTCTTCAGCATCTCTATTTCATCCACACCAAGTCCTTTCCAATCCCACTTTTCTTATATAAATAAGAAAATCTCCATCCTTTACTCAACCGCCAAATTCAATTATCTATCATATCGAGGTTGTTATCATTTGAAAAAGCCCATGGTACCAAGACATTATTCAATTTTTAGAACATCAAACTTATCCTCCTAATTTAGACTCTCGTAAAAACACACGTATTTGTAAACAAGCTTTCAAGTATGTATTTTGACACAACACCTTTTATTATCACAATGTTGAAGGTACCTTGCTCTATTATGTTATGCAAGATGAGATCCATCCTCTTCTTGAATAAGCACATAGAGGCATTTTCAGTGGTCACTATAGTGGGCATGCTACAACCCATAAATGCCTACATATGGGTTACTTTTTGATTCGGGCAACAATTTAGGCGATAATTCGGGTGACAGTTCCACCCCAATTGATGACAAAACTTCTAGGAGCCATAAATTTTGTACTGTAGCTTCAATTGATTTGTCATTTGAGCCATAACATGGGATGAGGGAATTATTTTCATAAAACATGGATATAATCAGGTGTTGCATAGCTCGACCAAGCACAATCTATTTCAAGTATGTTTTGGGTTCCAACCTATGGCACCAATTGATATAGCTATTCCATTTTCCACCATGGAATACACACCTCATGGAAGATTTGAGGCAGTGAAAGCAACAAAGTTTATTAAACAAATGCAACACATCCAACAACAAGTTCATGACATCATGGAGAAGATGAATCAGAAGTATAAGCAACGCCATGATAAACATAAAATTGCAAATCATTTTGTTATGGGTGACAAGGTTTGGTTGTGGCTTCAGAAGTAATAGCTTTCAGGCCCACATTGAAATATTTGGCCTCTGTGATATGGTCCCTACACCATCACTAGAAAAGTTGGAGAAAATGCTTTTGAGTTGAACCTACTAGCCTACCTTGGTCTGCATCCAATATTCAATGTGGAGCTCCTCAAACCATATCACCCACCTCTATTGGAAACTTCAGTTGTAGCAAAACAACTAGAAATTGATGAGCTTAATCCATAGAGTTTTTCTCCAGTGGAAGAGAATTATATTGTGGATACCTAGATGAAGACAACAAGAGGATGCTCTATTCCGCTTTATCGAGTGGTCAAAAGGGGCCAGCTTAGCCACTAAAGTGAGTGGCTCATAGAGAATTAAATCAAGACACAACTACCACACCTGATGAGGAACATTGATGTAATTGAGACCATTGATTTTTAAGGAGAGAGGAATGATCTGGGCAACAATTTAGGCAATAATTCGGGTGACAGTTCCACCCTAATTGATGATGGAACTTTTGGGAGCCATAACTTTTGCACCGTAACTCCAATTGACTCGCCGTTTGAACCATTGGAAAGCTAAGAATGAGGAGAAAGTCATGAGATGGCATTGAGATTAACTCAATGAAATTTGACCTCTGAAAACTCAATGAAAGTGCCATAAATTTCAATTTTAGTAGTGTAGTCTAAAAATAGTAAGTTTCTAAAAATAGTAATTCCTCAAATTCTGTATTGTTTTAAATATTGGAAGTCAAACCACTTAATCTCCCTTGAGATTCGTGACCTTCCACATCCTCCACATGCTTTTAAAATGTGTATAAATGAAGAGGTAACTTGAAATGTGAAGATAGACATCTCTTCTCAGAGATATGCATATATTTGTATTGCGATCTTGAGTAATACTACATCTCTTCTCAAAGAATTCATTATTACTATGTTATTTTTATGCTATTAAAATATTTATCAACCAAAACTTCTAAGTTTTGGATTAGTGGTATCAGAGCGGTTTGTCTTGAGAGTGTATGATTTCGAGGATGAGGTCACGCTATAAGAATCTTGGGTGGAAAACAACAGAGCTTCCAAACTTTCCACCTATTCACTCCAAATGACTTCAAATGGTGGATGACACTGAGACATCTAATCCTTTCAGGGAAATGGTGAATGAATCCCTCTAACAAAAACAAGCGTAGATGCTACAATAATTTGCCTAAATTCTTCAAACACTTTCGATGGAAAATTATGGCTCCGTGGCTACACTTCTTGGCTCCTCATCTAGGGAATGTCCTTTCAGTGCCCCAACACCCTTAAGGTTTAGGTAAATTTTGATATTCCTAAATTTGAAGGCAAAATCAATGCTGATGCATTATAAAATTGGTTGGATCAATTGTCTTCCTACTTATCTGTAAATAAATTCACTGATGGTGAAAAGATCACTTTTGCTCTTTTGAAATCATCATTGCCCATGAAAAATTGGTGGGAAGTGTACAAAAAGAGGTTCAGTATAGATGACATTGGCCTTGAAGTGGAACCTACTTGGGATGATTTTGTGGAAGTAGTGAAAGAAGAATACTATCGCATCGGAGCATATGATGATCTGTACATACAGTGGTAACAACTTCGCCAAGGTAAGGACCAATCTGTTCAGGATTACACAGACACTTTTCATTCTTTGTTTGCAAGATTGGGAATTCAAGAAAGTGAGAAACATAAGACTCTAAAATATTGTGGTGGACTACAATGGTACATACGGGGGGAAATGTAACTCTTCAATTTGGAAACCCTCGGTGAGGCATACAAATTTGCAGTGAAGATTGAACATAAGCATGGCAGAAAGAATACAAAGAGTCAACCGTCAAAATGGAAAAGTGATAAGAAAGGTCAAACATGAGGACAAAATTGGAAGCAGAAGGAGTTTTAGGATAAGAAATCCTAGAAGGGAAAGGTTGGAAAATGGTGTGATTACCACAAAACTAGAACTCACTCCAAAGAAGAATGTTGAGCCATCAAGTCACTACTCTCTAAGTCACAATACTCGACATCTACTACTCTGCCTCATACACAGCCCATAGTCAAAGAGGATGAACAAGAAATTGTAGATGCTGAGCCTGACACCATCGTTGCTTCATCATAGACCTGTGAGGAAAGACCAGATGACAAAGAAAGATTGTTTCACTCTAAATTATGGGTAAAAGGTAAGCCTCTGCATTTCATTCTTGATAGTGAGAGTCAAAATAGTTTAATCTCTACTAAAGTTGTGAAAAGTCTAAATTTATCCATGAAGCCTCATCCAAAGCCCTACAGTATTAGATGGTTGAGCCCAGGGAGAGACCTTTGTGTCACCCATTAGTGTCTTCTTTCATATGCTATAAAACCATTTCAAAATGAAGTCTTGTGTGATGTGGTCAATCTAAATGTTTGTGATGTACTCCTTGGTTAGTCATTCATGTATGAGTGACATAGCATCTATGAATCACAAACTTGAAGGATCACCCTCACTCTTAGAACATGGTGCTATAGGGTACTAGAGGTACCACCTCCCACATCTGTTTCCTTGATCATTGCTAAGCAATGCAAGAGATTGGTGGAGAAGATAAAGCAATTTGTTCTCATGGTGGTCAAACCACAAAAATTCAAGAAGGCCGATGTTGCAGTCCTGTCTACACAATCAACACAACAACAAAATTAGATAGGATGAATCACAGGAGAATATGATGACTTATTCAAGTCACTCACAGGAGTTCCACTGCATTTCCATGTAAAACATTCTATTGATTTGATCCCAGGATCACCTTTGCCTAACAATCCTATGTATCACAGATCAATTTTGGAGAATGATGAGATAAAAATATAGATTCAAGAATTGATCTAAAAGGGTCACATCAGGGCAAGCTCTTCACCTTGTGGTAACCCAATTGTCTTGGCACCGAAGAAAGATGGAACATGGAGGATTTGCATTGACTACCAAGCCCTGAATAAAACCTCTGTAAAGAATCGCTACCCTCTCCCAAGGATTGATGACCTACTAGACCAGCTTCGTGGTGCAAATTTCTTCACCAAAATTGATCTCAAATTTGGTTATCACCAAATTCCCATTGATCCCACTGATGTCTGGAAAACTGCATTCAAATCTAAGGAGGGGCTCTTTGAATGGTTGGTTATAAATTTTGGCTTAACTAACACACCTACAACCTTCATGAGGATGATGGATGACATCTTATGACCCTTCACCAACTCATTCATGGTTGTCTACTTAGATGGCATACTCATCTATAGCAAAACATGGGAAGAACATTTTCAACATGTTCGTAAGGTGCTTCAAACTCTTCGGGAGCACAAGTTGTATGCAAATCTTGACAAATGCACATTCGAGATGACAAAAATTTAGTACCTCAAGTATGTTGTGAATGAGGAAGGGGTCCATGTTGATCCAAAAAAGATTTGGGTTATTCAAGAATGGCCCACACCAAGGAACCTCATAGAGCTTCGTAGCTTTTTGGGTCTTGCAAATTTCTACTGCAGGTTTATTCTTAGATTTTCACATGTTGTTTGGTCACTAACCCAAGTGACTAAAGGAGGAGCTAAAGCTACATTTTAGTGGGGTGAAATACAACAAAAGGCATTTGAGAATTTGAATAATAGACTCTGCTTAGCCCCTGATCTTGCCTTGCTAGATTTGCATCAACTGTTTGAGTTGATGACAGATGCATCTGAATATGCCATGAGAGCTGTCATCATGCAACATGGCCATCTTGTTGCATATCACAGTGAAACTTTCACTAATATAGTCAGAAAATATCCAACATATGATAAAGAGCTCTATGCCATTTTGCAAGCCTACAAATAATGAAAACACTACATCTTGGGGAAAGAGACGATCATCCACACTGACCATAGACCATTAGAATTCATCCAAATGCAAAAAAAACTATGAAATGAGAGGAACCAAAAGTGGGCCACATATCTTCAGCAATTCCACCTGATAATCAAACACAAAAAGTTGAGCTCAAATACATCTACAGATTGTCTAAGCTGCCCACCAATTACTGCACTCACAACAGTTTTTTACCTATGCGAACATGAGACTGCCACTTGGGGTGCTCTATATGAAGTAGATCCTACCTTTATTGATACATATCAAGCACTTCAAAAAGGTAAACGTGTTTCTAATTTCTATTTTCAAAATAATGTCCTCTATCATATGGGGCACATCTATGTTCCAGTTGTAGAGCAACAAAATATGATATGGAAAGCACACTTCAGTAGGATAGCTAGACACTTTGGTATCGAAAAGACATTGGTAGTTCTTCAAAAACACTTCTACTAGCCCCATATGCGAAAGGATGTGGAAAAATATCTCAAATATTGCACCCCATGTGCAATAGCCAAGCCAACAAATAAGAAGCAAGGATTGTACACGCTATTACCAGAACCAACCAGGACTTGGGAATCCATCTCAATGGATTTTCTCTCAGGTTTGCCCACTTCAAAACATGGTAAGGACTGTATTTTTGTGGTAGTTGATCATTTTTCAAAAATGGCTATCATGATTTCTTGTAAGAAAAATATATCTATTGAGGAAACTGCTCAACTATATTTTAGTCATGTATGGCTCCATTTTAGTCTCCCCAAATCCATTGTCTTAGATCGAGATAGTAGGTTCCTAAACATCTTTTGGTACACTCTATGGAAAATAATGGATACTAAGCTGATGAAGTCCACAGCCTTCCATCTATAGACTGATGGTCAGACAGAGGTGGTAAATTGCTTGATTGTTCATATGATTTAGATGTATCACTCCAAACATCCACACACATGGGATGAGGGACTTCTTTTCATACAACATGAATACAATCGGGCGCTGCATAGCTCAACCAAGCATAGTCAGTTCCAAGTATGTTTTGGGTTCCAACTCATGACACCAATTGATATAGATATTCCATTTTCCACCATGGAATACCCACCTCATGGAAGATCTAAGGCAACAAAAGCAACAAAGTTTATTGAACAAATGCAACACATCTAGCAACAAGTTCATGACATTTTAGAGAAGATGAATCAGAAGTATAAGCAACGCCATGACAAACATAAGATTGCACACCATTTTGCTGTGGGTGACAAGGTTTGGTTGTGACTTCAGAAGAAATAGCTTGCAGGCCCACATATAAAGATTTGGCCTATGCAATATGGTCCCTACACCATCACCAAAAAAGTTGGAGAAAATGCTTTTGAGTTAAACCTATCAACCTACCTTGGTCTGCATCCAATATTCAATGTGGAGCTCCTCAAACCATATCACCCACTTCTATTGGACACTTTAGTTGTAGCAGAACAACTAGACATTGAGTTTTGCTCCAGTGGAAGAGGATCAGATTGTGGATACCTGGATGAAGACAACAAGAGGACTCTCTATTCCGCTTTATCGAGTGGTCAAAAGGGGCCAACTTAGCCACCAAGGTGAGTGGCTCACAGAGAATCAAATCAAGACATAACTACCACACCTGATCGGGAACATTAACGCAATGGGGACCATTGATTTTCAAGGAGGGAGGAATGATCTGGACAACAATTTAGGTGACAATTTGGGTGATAGTTCCACCCTAATTGATGACGAAACTTCTGAGAGCCATAACTTTTGCACCATAGCTCTAATTGACTCGTCATTTGAACCATTGGAAAGCTAATAATGAGGAAAAAGTCATGAGATGGAATTGAGATCTTCTTGATGAAGTTTTACCCTTGAAAACCCAATATAAGTGCCCCAAATTTCAATTTTAATAGTGCAATTTAAAAATAGTAAGTTTTTAAAAATATTAATTCCTCAAATTCTGTATTGTTTTAAATCTTAGAAGTTAAACCACTTAATCTCCCTCGATATTGGTGACCTTTCACATCCTCCTCATGCTTTCAAAATGTGTATAAATGAAAAGGTAACCCAAAATGTGAAGACAGACATCTCTTCCTAGAGATAAACATATATTTGTATTGCGATCTTGAGTAATACTACATCTCTTCTCAGAGAATTCATTGTTACTATGTTATTTCTATGCTATTGAAATATTTATGAACTAGAACTTCTGAGTTTTGGATCACTTTTGGCCTACTCTTGAAAAAGATGCTATCAAATATGTTAAAAAGTGTAATCCTTATCAACTTCACGATGATCTTATCCATTCACCTCTAGTCAAACTTCAAACTATTGAATCTCCTTGGCCATTTTTCACCTGGGGATTTGATCTCATTGGTAAACTACATTGCTCACAAGATGGGCATATTTTTATCATCACTACTACAGAATATTTTACCAAGTGGGTAGAAGCCATGCCTGTTGTCAACATCACTGATCCTACCATTTTAAAATTTATCTTTAATCAAATCATTTTTCACTTTGGTGTTCTACATACCATCATTTTAGACAATGATGGTAATTTAAAAAATAAGCATGTCAAACAACTTTACAACAAATTCAAGATCAATCACAATTTTTTTATGCCTTATCATCCATAATATAATGGCTAAGTTGAGGTCAGTAATAAAATTCTCTAAAAAACAATTCATGAAACCTACATGGATTTACATCTTCATCTTTAACTTGCACTTTGGGCCTATCAAATTAGCATACATACTGTCATTGGGGCAATTCCATTTTCTCTAGTCTATGGTTCTGAGTCAAATCTTCCCTTAGAGGTTGATCTTCCATAGCTTTTTATATCTCTTCATGGTATAAATCCTGATGAATCATTATGTGAAAATCATCTTCATGCCCTTGATATACTTGATGAACACCATCTTTATACCTCACAATAAATCTACTAATATAAGGATTGTATTTCTAGACAACATAACAAATGTATTAAAGTCCACACATTTAATATTGGTGATCTTGTCCTTAAATTAAACTACACTCATGATATCGAAGGTAAATATGCTAAAAAATGGTGGGGCCCATATTAGTCAAAGATATTCTTGGTCTAAGCACCTACCATCTTCAAACTAATAAAATCCATGTTTTCAAAAAGCCCACCAATGCATAATTTCTCAAAAAGTACTTTTCCTAAACATTTCCCTTTTTTCATGTTTTATGTCTACATATATCTAATACTTTTTGTAGGTTACTTACATTGGTCTTTCCATCTACAATAAATTCCTTTCTTTCACAAACTTTTAGTCCTCCCTTTTGGTCTTTTGGTTTCTTAATGTACCATAGTCTTCTTTATCTTCTTGCATTTTCTCTTTTTGACACCCCTTGGGTTTTTGTTTTGTGAGTTGCTTCATAAGACCATGGATCAGACTCGACATTTCTCAAAAAATTACCATCTTTTATTTATTTTTTTTCTTAATGTTTTTTAATTTGCTTACTTTTTGGCACCCCTTGAGTTTCTCTTTTATGAAGTTACAGTGTAAGACCATGGATAGGATCTACCTCTCATAAAATTACCATCTTTTCATGTTTTTTTTTACATCTCTATTATCAAACTTTAGCTTTTGCTTCTTTTGATAGATGGAAATTGCACAACAATCTATGTTAGCATGTTTTCATCCATTTCTTTCATTTTTATGATAATAAATCACACTTTACTATTATTACATCCCTTTTTTTCTTTGTCACATTTTTTGTGATTTGAAGTAATTCAAATTGTTACACATGTCACTCCTCATGATTTCCCCTTTATTTCACTCTTTATTGGATAAAATAAGGTCAAATTTAATATACCACTTTTATTTCACCTAGATTTATGAGACTCTTAGACCTCATATTCTTTGAAGTTATCTCTCTTAGAAATCTTGTCCCAAATATTCAAATGAAAGTCATCTTTAGAACCCATGTTTGATTTTTCAAATCTATATGGAAGAGGAATATAAAATTTCATCAAGAAAGTTAAAACCAAATCATTTGAAACAAAAGGCAATGATATCTAAAAAACAACTTACAAGTCTTAAAATTCAGTATCACAATAAAAAATGTGATTTCAAACACATCTCCTATCTCTAATTGAAGCTCAAATTCCATAATTAGCTTCACATAGAGCCGAGGTCCTTTGGGCTGTGGTAGGCTAGTATATTGGAATAGGAGAATTCAACAAACTCTATGGTGCTACCTACTTTCTCATGTAAGTAACCAATCTTCACAGTAGATTGATGGCTTTGTAAGGGGTCTTGAGAAATAGGAAACATGTTGTGGGAAGGTAGGTATATTTTAATTTTCATTCATATAGCCTTCATAAGATGATCTATATACTTCATTTGTTGACTTAAGACTTGTGTATCTAAGAGAAGTTATTCATATTCTTTAAGGTCAAAAGTCCTCTTGTTTTGACAAACCTAATTTGAGTGTCTTGACTTCGATAAAGAGTTTCTCTACCTTAATTTTTTCTTTATTATCCCCTCCACCCATTTCATTTCTCCCTTGACATACAAATTTTGATTCCAAATCTGTTTTCCCTTATTTAATTCCTTCTTCTTCACTTCTTGAAAACATGCTAGCATTACTTTGTTTCAATTTTATCTATCCTTATAGTGAAACATTTTTAAGCAACTATAGATTTCTTCTTTCTTTTTCACCATGATTTTACATTTCTAGACTTGTCTTACTTTCTTTTTTATCATTTGTCATTGTTGTATTGTCTTGATGTCATGGACACCTGAGTTCATACCTTTTTTCTATTATTGAGTGAGGGTGGCTTGTTACGTTTCACTCGACAATGTTGTTCTCCCTTTTATGCATCTTTTTTCCATTATTGAGTAAGATAAGGATTGTTACTACTCACTCATCAATGTTGTTTTACCATTTTTTTTTAATTTTATCATTGATTTATTTTATTACCATTCTATTTGACAGATATCCTTGGTTTTACTTGGTGAGTTTGCCTTTCTTACTTAAGGATAGCTTGTTTGAGTTTTTTGGACTTTAGTAGCCTTGGATTTTTGATTACCTTATTTACTCTTGTTATTTGACTTGGTCATTTGGTCTAAGACAAAACTTGTTACCCTAGCTTTCTAAATTTTCCAAGTACATCTCGTCCTCATGGCACCAATTATCTTGGCTTTTATTGTGCTTGTTTATTTTTACTCTTTAGTTTTGTATTATTAGGTTTGTCGAAAGTAGTCTTTCCACCCTCCACAATCAAAACTAATAATAAAATAGACAACCATCCCATAATAAAAGTAAGTCAAGGCATGCATCACATTTAATTTTTAGTTAATTTTTCTTTTAGTCATTTACTTTCAATTATTTTTGCTTTAAAATAATGCAACCTTTTTTAGCATTAGCATTATGTATTACTATGTTCTTTCTCAAAATAACATCCCCTATTACTTCTTAGTGACACATGATTAGATTTGAGTGGGGCATATTTATACACATAATATTTTTAATTTTTTATCAAATATTGATGCTTTACATCTTGTAGGAACCCATCGAGACTCAATCTCTTTGAGTGCATGCCCTAAAAGGTGCACCAGGAAAGGGGTGGGTAGTCCTTTGGTGATTCATAAGATTTTTGTCCCTTATTACCACATTATTACCAATCCAACCAGATTCTAAAACCATTCCATAAGCTATTACTCCTCCCTTGCACACTCCTCTAGTATTTTTACTCTTTTTGTTTCTAACTATTTTTGCTTTTCCACATTCAAGAGATGAAAGAAACTAAGTGATAGTCTAGGGTTAGATGTTACCCAGATGAAGTCAGTGCACCATATTCAGACATTGAAGGGACTCCTCTTTGTCTGTGGAGGATGACACCTGCAGATAAAAGAGGCTTAAACAAGAAGACTATTAAATAAATAGGTGGTAGACTGCCAAGCAAAGCTTGATCCCAGAACTGCAAAAACTTCTTGAGGGGTGACAGTCCACTGGTTGATAAAAAGTAGAATGTTGCCAAAAACAGAAATGATAAAAGACTAAACAAAAGAAATAAAAAAAATGCGTACTTGTATGTGGCAATCTGTCTTCCATAGTTGTTGACGTCAGTAAGTCAAGTTGCTGACGTCGGTTAGTCTGCCGATGTCGGTAGGGGCAATGGGCCTGCTGGCCGGCATCAGTCGGGGCAATGGCCTTGGACAGGGTTTGGATGGGTTTATGGTCTGTAGAATGGTCTGAGAGTCTGTTTGGATGGTTTGAGAGTCTTTTTGGAGGTCTGTATAGGGCTACAGAGTAGAGAGTATGGTTTGAAAAGGGGACCAAATAGAGGACAGGGTGACATGGAGATAAGGATGAGAGAAGGCTTTTCAGCCTCTCTGGGAAGAGCAAGTTGGATCTGGGCTGGTGATATTACTTAGAAGCAGTAACTAGAAAACTAATTACTAACATAGTCTAAATAATTGAAATGAAAACACAGAAGAAATACTTAGCTGTGGCTTGCTGAAAAAAAAGTGTAGAAGATTTGTTGCTGATGCCGTTGATGTACGTGCAATGTCTTTAACCCAAAGTCTGGAGCTAATTCTATAGAGTGCCTATAGCTTGTGATGCTTGGTGTGCATCTGAGAGAGAGGGAGAGAGAGAGAGGTTAGATTCTGGATGCAAAAGAATTCACGTTCGTGGGGAAGCAACGGAAGCAGAAGTTTAGTTTTAAAGTGACCGACATCAGCGAAATCACCAGCTGTTTCTATGCTAATTTCACTTTCACATTCAAAAGATAGAAATGAGAAACTAAGAGATGGTCTAGGGTTAGAAGATACCCAGATATAGTTGTGTGCACCGAAATCAGACGTTGGAAAGTACTCCTCTTTGGATGTGAAGGAATGACACCTGCGAAGAAAAAGAGACTAAACACGAAAACACGTTAGACGAAGAGACGGTGGGCTGTCAAGCAAACGCTTGATCCCTGAAGTATGAAGACTTTCTTAAGAGATATCAACCCACTAATAAAAAGTAGAATATTTGACTGAAGTAGAAATAATGAAAGATAGAATGAAAGCAAATAAAAGACAAAAAGCAGAATGCATACTTGATATGCAACAAACTACTTTGCACAGTCGCCGGTGTCGGTCTCTGTGCCGGCATCGGTCAGGGAAGGGAACCGACGTCGGTTAAAGTGCCGGCGTCGGTAGGGGTAATGACCGGCGTCGATTGGGGCAACAATTTTGGACAGGGTCTTAGGATTTGCAGAAAGGTCAGATGTTTTTGTCTGAGGGTTCGGGAAGCCGGTTTAGGAGTCAGAGGGATTGTTTGAGGATCTGTACAGGGATCTAGATAGAGTTACAGACTGTATATTCTGGAGAGGGTGGATAGAGGTGATACAGGTGGAAGTAAGGTCAGGGCTATACTCTGAATCTAAATCTGGGTAATGATAGAAATTAAAAACAATAACCAGAGATCAGAATAAAAACACAGAATAAATGCTTACCTGTTATGCGCTGAAGATAAAAGTCAGAGACATGATTGATGTTGTCGTTGTGTCACAAAAGTTTGATGTAGCAGACCTTTAGCAAGATGATTGAAGTAGAATACCTGTACCAGAGAGAGAATATGAGGGATTGATTGCAGATTGGTTGGATGCAAGAATTGGTTGATCGTTCGAATGAAGAGGTTTGCTGATTGATACGAAGGAAGGTTCGATAACCGATCGAGAAACGGATTGGAAACCAAATGGATAACGGATAACGGATAATGGTTCCTGCGTTCGGGTCGAGAATGCAGTGTTAAAGATAACCAACTTCAGTAGGACTGCCGACGTCAGCCAATAAATGATTGATGTCGGCGACGTCGGCCTGGTTATGACCGTCGTCGGCAGATGCAGAATGGGGATAAAGGCTAACTTTAGCTCTCTGCTCATTTTTACATGCTGCCAGGGTCAAGGCTTGTGAGAAAATGGTCGACAGGGGTTAAATAGGCATGGAAAACTAAAATGGGGGTTAAGGGGAGGACGATAAGGGTTAGACACAATTACGGTGTCTACATTTACCCCTTTTTGTCTTGTTGGTTGTTCTAGATGAACTGCAAGACAAAAATAGGAGTTGGTTGCCCCAGGTGTGGGATAAGGTCAATTTTGTCTTGTTGGTTGTTCAAGTGAACTGCAAGACAAAAATAGGAGGGTTGGTTGCCCTGATTATGGATGAGGTATTCCCCCTCAAAGCAAGAGTCGAGAGAAGAGAACCTGGAATCGGGTGCTGATTTGACAAAGATTGGATGAAAAAGGGGTGAAGATAGAGTAAGAATGCTGCAAAAGTCGTGATTGCATGTACACCACTTTACGAAGATGGTCAAGTCAAATTATCGTAGGTCGAGGGTCGAGGAGTGTCAAAATTGAAATAACTGGGCCCCAACATTTAGTCGTCTGCTGATTGGGTTATTCAATCTAAGCTGAAGCTCCAATGGTCGCTGTGTTTCAGGTATCTTAGGCTCAGGAAGTGCTCTTGAAAACACAAAAATGTCACAAGTAGTGCGGATCAACCGGCTTGCGATCCTATACTTGTGAAGGTCAAAAGTGTGCGCATAATTTTGCTAACCAATCATGAGGTAGCATACATGCAAAAACAACCAAGGCAAAATCACTTTGGAAGTAGTCGCGGTTAGAGGAGATGGTCATGATCTCCAAGGTCTGGTGGTTGATGGATGGAGGCAAAAGTGATCTCAAGTGTGCCCCAGGGGGCCAGAATGACTTGTACTAGAGGGCTGACTGATTGAGGGAATGATTGTGGGGCAACGTGATGAAAAAAAAGGGGTTTGAACGTTACCGACGTCGGTGATAAAATTGACATCGAAGACATAAAGGGACCGACGTCAGTAGGATATCGGCCGATGTCGGTGGTCTAGGGCACGCTTATGTCGACGTTAGCAGCCTGTCAAATCTGACAAAACTGGATTGGCGGCTGACCAGAAGTCATTTGTGATTTAGTTGAGTGAGAAAAAAGAGCTCTGGAGCCAAGTGAGTGAAAGTGACACTAGGTTGATCGAGGAGCAGTGTGAGGTGTCAAAGAAGCATTGGTGGAGAGAGAGAGATGCGTGGAGAGAAATTAGAGGCTGCAGAGACGCGTGTGGGCCAGGAGAAGCTTGACGCAAAAGTGATGACAGAGGGCAGTAGAGGACCTGTGGAAGGTCCACCACCAGCGGCACCCATTGTGCCACCACGCCGACGACGCCGAGACGAGGTAGGAGGGTCTCTAAGCCCTATTTAGTTAGATGTTTGTTTTTATTTGTTTTTTTGAAATTTTTATGAATTTAGACAAAAATTGAGGGGGGAGGGTACCTAAGAAGGTGGGGGAGGGATCTAGGATAGGTTAGGAGTTATTGAGAGGGTTTTGGGGGGGGGGGTAGGGGGGTAGAAATGGGGAAGCCCTAAATTTAGGGCTCACCCCATTCGACCCTAGGGCCGAACTAGTCACCGACGTCAGTGTGTTCGCCGGCATCGGCCGACCAGCGACCGACATCAGTCATTTAACATGCTGACGTCGGTCACTAAGTGACCGACGTTGATTAGGTGAGTGCCGTCGTCAGCATGCTAACCGATGTCGGTGGCTACCTGATCAAAAGAGGGATGAAAAATGGTCAAGTCGAGGGGTCGAAGCTACACCAAGGGCTTCCTAGAGGTCAGGTCAGTCGTAGATGGTCAAATAGGTTGGTCAAAATAGAAAGAGGAGGAAAATTGTTAACATGAGATTGACTTGGGTGGATGCAGGCGAGGCAAACTCTGATGCTGCGAGGTCGACTGTCGACATTGCTAACGCAGATGCATCAGGACATCATAGGGGAGGAGTGGGTGTAGATGAGCGTAGTAGGACTAGGCGGGCTACGATGCTACTATTGGGTGGTGAGGGACAAGAGCCTGATGGTGGCTCTGATCGAGCAGTGGGATCATTCCACCAACACCTTCCACTTGCCGATAGGAGAGATGACAGTGACCATGGAGGATGTATATCAGATTTTACGGCTGCCGATACACAGAGCAGACTTATATGCGTGCTCGAGAGAGGTGCATGATATTCAGATGGTGACATTGTTTGGAGAGCATGCTGTTGAGGCGGGTTATCACTCAGCCAGTTTTGCGTATGAGCCCCTTTACGCTGTGGATGAGGATGCACATCGAATGGCGATCTTGATGATGATAGGCATCATAGTTTATGCGCTGCCAGATGCAGAGGGAGGCAGGTTTCCAGTTGTTATGACCAGAGTTTTGATAGATATGATAGAGCGATAGACAGTGTTCGCCTGGGCACCAGTCTTTTTGGCCCAAGTGTATAGAGCGCTGTAGGGCATTAGCAGGTGGTAGTGGTACAGCTTGTGTGTCAGCCACCTCCTGCATTGCTGGGCTTACGAGCACATCGTGGTCACACGACCTCTCAGCCTCTCAGTGGCGATACAGGCTGGCTTCAGGGTCAGATTCAGGCGATGGCGCAGACATGGGTGGACAGAGTGGTCAGGGATATTGACCACTACCGAGGGGTACTAGAGGCCTTGATCCCTATAAATATCATTTGGAGACCATATCTGGTGTATCCAGCATTCAAAGATCAGGGAGAGCAGCTGGTCGAGACTCAGAGCATGCGATGGGTCAGAGGTAGGCGAGCTGGTGAGCTCAAGAGGATCCCAGTAGAGAGAGTGCGGCGCCAGTACGGGCTGCTATAGGATGTACCTCCCGCATTCTCGCAGTATATGCGGGATGATATAGAGGTGCCGCTCCCACTGCCAGAGGAGACAGAGGGGCCAGATTGTGCGATTGTATAAAACATTGTTATATATATATGATGTGATCTTGATCATGGATGTGTTATGAAAAATGTTATGGATGCGTTTATATGTTATTTTGATTTGATATATGTTTTGATATTATGTTTAGGATTATGATGCTGAGATTATGGTGTTTATATGATGATGGATGTATGAGTAGGATTAATGATTAATGATATGGATGAAAATGATTAATGTTAATAATTATGAAAATATGTGATTGGCAAGTGATGAAAGAACATGATGAAATAAATGCGATGAAGGAATGGCCGAGCTAACCCCAGAAGACCCCATGTCAACTGAGTGCTGCCTACATAGCCCCTGTCGTTAGGGCCTCAGGCCAATGTAGTTCTCCCTTCTAAGGAGGAAGGGTCAAAGGGATGGAATTGGTCTTGGTTGAGGGCAAGGTCATGGTCAAAAGGAGGAAAGAAAGTTTGTCCATCAGAGAGACGAACAAATAAAAGTGGTCGAGCTAACCCCAGAAGATATCGTATCATCTGAGTGCTGCCTACATAGCCCTTGTGTGAAGGGCCTCAGACCAATGTAGTTTGAGACTAGGAGTCCGAGTGGTAGGCAGGTGGTGAAAGTGGTTGATACACTGGTCTTGGTCAAGGTCGAAATGATGAGGAGAAAAAAAGATGTTACAGCCTTTTCCAAATGGTATATTCTATAACATTGGTGATGTGGTCTTTCATCCCTAGCAATTTTCCATAGTCGTGATGGACGTATGCTAAAAATGAATTGAGGTCTATTTATGCTTCAGCAAGTATTGGTTTATGCTTAACATAAATTGCGTCTGGTCGATAGTTTTCATGTGTATTGGTGTCCATAGAAACTAGTGTGAATAGGTTATGATGATGTGACAGGTCTGAAAATGTTGGGTTGGCTTGGTTGGGTTTGACAAGTGATGAAGTTGAATGTGACCAAAGTGTAGAAAAAGTGAAAGGCATATTGTTCTTTCATTGACAAGGACCAGAAATGACAGCATAGATAGGGGTTATTAGAACCAAGAGCCCCATTCATGCATGACGTCGTTGACCATATGTTGTGTTAGAGTGGTAATCGAATCACTTTGACATTAAAGTGAGCTCGAAGTCCCTTGAGCCGGTGATAGGAGGAGGATAGGGTAACCCGTTTTAGAGCAGAGATAACTTTGCCCCTTTTATAGGAGACCCTGAGACAACTACAAGCCAAGTCCATGAATTTTTTTTTTGTGCAGACTGATCAATGCGAGAAGTCTACATAGAGATGTCATTTGCGAAGCTGATCAATGCAGGAAGCTGCTAAGAAAGATTGTTGTTGGTAGTAAGAGTTAATCATAGCCATCTTTCGAGGGAGTGGTCTATATTTTGCTTTATATATAAGGGCTTTGAATAGCTGTCCTTCAAGGGAGCAGTCTATTAGCTACAACAATGATAGTACAGCTGTCCTTCGAGGGAGCAGTCTGCCTTTTGATGCGATTTGGTGACCTTGGATATTTTTGACATCTTGATTTGTTTTGACAGAAATGTGAGTCTTGGACCAGACTATAGAAGGTCAAGGGTTCCCTTTTATTAGGACAAAGCATCCATACTGTATAAAAGGGGTATATAAGATTTGTTAAGGGGAGTAGGGTTGAAAGGAATGAGGACTAAGAGGACGGGGATTGCTCAAGGGATGAGCTCAAGATAAATGTCAAGTAGACAAGTACTCGACTAACAGTAGAATGGTCGCAGATGCAACGCATTAAGAGGCTCAGGTTCTGGTCGTTCGTCGAGAGAAGACAAACGATACATCTCTAATCCATACTTGTGTGTGATAATGAAAGGTCCGAGCTAATTAAGGGCAAACTTGCCTCGTTTACTTCGCTCCATATTGGTCACGTGCTAATTCTCTTTGAGGACAAGGTCTCTGATATTGAAAGCTCGTTCTCACAGATTTTTGTCATAGGCTCGCTTGATGCGATGTTGATAGACATGGAGATGGTTGAGGGCAGCAAGACGACGCTCGTCAAGTAACTCAAGTTGAACTAAGCGATCTTGACGAAAGTCATCGTTAGAAAGAATGTCATGCAAAGAGATGCGGAGAGATGAGATCTGTACTTTGAGAGGTAGGACAACCTCTATTCCGTACACGAGAGAGAAAGGGGTAGCACCCGTGGAGGTTCGAATGCTAGTGTGGTAGGCCCACAAAGCGAAGGGAATGTGAATATGCCAATCCCTTCTAGTGTCACTGACCACTTTCATGAGAATTTTAGTCAAGATTTTGTTGGAAGCCTCAGCCTGCCCATTTGCTTGTGGGTAGTAAGGCGAAGAGAAACTGAGCTTGATGCCAAATGAGTCGCAGAATTTTTGGACAGTCTTGTTTTTGAAGGACTTGTCATTGTCGATGATGATTTTATGAGGGACACCGAAGCGACAGATGATGTGGCTGCTGATGAAGTCAACAATCTTGTCGGTTTTTGTGGAGATGAGAGGAATGGCTTCCACCCACTTGGTGAAATACTCGGTGGCAGTGATGATGGATTGATGACGAAGAGATGAATGAGGGTTAATCTCACCGATGAGATCTATGCCCCACTGAGAAAAAGGCCAGAAATCTTGAGCGACTTGTAAGGCATGACTAGGAAGATGAAGCAAGTTAGAGTGCTGCTGACACTTGATGCAACGCCGAACATAGTCGCTACAGTCTTGATGAAGGGTGGGCCAATAATAGCCCAGATGAAGGATGCGCTTGGAAACCGAATTCCCACTGAAATGTCTGCCATAAATCCCATCGTGGACTTGCTTAATGGCCTGAGATGCTTCAGTAGAGGTGAGACAACGAAGAAGGAGGTTGTTGAAGCCTCGCTTATAGAGAAGACCCCCTAGCATGGTATAGCAAGCGGTACGCTTGATAAAAACTCATCGTGCATTGTTAGAGAGGTTGGGAAGAATGACAGAAAAAGATAAGTAGTCCACAAGTTGCTTATACCAAACATCTCGTGGGCTAGAGTCTATAGTGTTGACATGATTAATGTTAGGAGAGATATAAGAAGGCAACGGCACATGATGCACCGTGACAAAAAGTCTGGATGCAGATGAGGAAGATGGGATATGGGAAGCGAGAGAAGCCATGGTGTCAGCAAACTTATTCATGGATCGAGGAACAGTCTGCAAGAGGTAATGGTCGAAAGATGCAAGGAGAATGTCAGCACAGTTTTTGTACCTTTGCAAAATTTTATTTTTACAGAGGTATGAATCGTTGACCTAATTGACGACAAGCTGCGAGTCGCCGAAGATGTTGATGGACTTGATGCTGAGAGAGAGGGCGGTATGAAGTCCCAAAATTAAGGCCTCGTATTCAGCCATATTATTGGTACAATTAAAGTCGAGCTTGAAAGACAAAGGCATGGGCTCACCATCGAGTGGGATGAGAATGAATCTCGCACCCCCACCAAGTTGACATTTGGAGCCATCGAAGAACATGGTCATTTGGTAGACAGTGTCATCCTTGGAAAGCATAGCGATAGACTCGTCAGGAAACTCACACTGTGAAGGTTGATTGTTGGAAAGAGGGGCATCCGCCAGTTGATCAGCGATGGTTTGCCCCTTGATAGATTTCTACTGGATGAATTCGAGGTCAAATTCAGCAAGCAGCATGAGCCACCGAGCCATACGTTGATGTTGATATGGTTTGGAGTGCATAAATTTAAGAGGGTCGGTGTGAGTGATGACAAAGGTTTTGTGGTTAAGAAGATAGTGGCAGAGCTTGGTAGCGGCAAAGACTAATGCCAAACAGAGTTTCTCGGTATGAGTATACCAAGTTTTATAGTCGACCAGTGTTCGGCTGATATAGTAGACTGCTTGCTTACGGTGATGCTCGTCTCATTGCACAATCATGGCACCTAACGAATGGTTGGTGACAGAGATATAAAGGTAGAAGGGTTGATCGTCTTTAGGTGGAATGAGGACTGGTGGAGAGACCAGATAGCGTTTAAGGGCTTTAAAAGCCTCTTGACAGTCCTTATCCCATGTAAAAGAGACGTCCTTCTTAAGGAGATGATGAAAAGGTTGGCAGCGGTCAGAAAGCTGCGAGATGAAACGGCGAATGGACTGGAGCTTCCCTTGTAGACTGCGAAGCTGCTTGAGATTGGTTGGGGGTGGCATCTCAAGGATAGTGCGGATCTTGGTGGGATCTATCTCGATGCCACGAAAAGAAATGATAAAGCTGAGAAGCTTGCCGGAGAGGACCCCAAAGACACATTTCTTGGGGTTAAGGCAGACATTGTATTGAAGAAGGTGAGAGAAGATGATTTTGAGAATGGTCAAATGGTCACGGCGAAGCTTGGACTTGTCGAGAAGGTCCTCCACATAGTCCTCCATGATTTTATGGAGGAGATCATAGAAAATGTAGGTCATGGCACGCTGATATGTGGCACCTGCATTCTTTAAGCCGAAAGGCATGACTCGATAGCAGAAAGTCTCCCATGGGGTAATGAAAGTGGTCTTGTGCTGATCTTCTGGAGTAATTAGGATTTGATTGTATCTTGAAAACCCATCCATGAGAGATAGCATCTCATGGGTGACCATGAGATCAACAAGCTGGTCAATGTTAGGAAGAGGAAAGTCGTCTTTGGGACAGGCTAGGTTAAGGTCACGATAGTCTGTGCAGATCTGGATCCCCCCAATCACCTTGGTGACTGAGACGATGTTAGAGACCCACTGCGGATAATCGATGGGATGGATGAAGGAGATAAAAAGGAGGTGCTGAAGCTCCTCTTTGACAAGGAGGGCAACGCGAGGATGCATCTTTCGAAGCTTTTGCCTAACAGGCTTAGCCTCTGGTTTGGTGATAATGTTATGGGTAGCGATGGTGGGGTCGATGCCAGGCATGTCACGATAGGTCTAGGCAAAGGCCTTGCTATGGTCTGAGAGGAACTAGGTATAGTCAAGCTACTCCTGAGCGTCTAAAGATTGTCCAATCTTTAAGACGTGAAGAACATCAGAAGAAGGGAGGTTGATGTCAATGGTTGATTCATTTAACATAACCTGGGTCTCAGAAGGGAGAGAACGCTGGATGAAAGAGTCGTCGGTGCCCATGTAGGAAAAAATGGTGTCGTCATCAACGCAGTGGACAGTGTGAATGGTTGCCGACTCATCTTCTACCATGCTGAGAAAAATGAGAGGGAGAGACCTAGACACCCCATTGAGCTGATAAGTCAAGGGTTCCAAGCGGATGGTGTTTATGGAAAAAAAAACTAGGAGGGATGGAAACCACCGACTCCGTAGGTGAAGGAGGAGGAATGGGTGAGCCTGGAGGAGATTGGTCAATGGTTGGTTCGGGACAAAGGTCTGTAGGGGTCTGAGTGGGGTCGTGATATCCCAGGCCATACCATTTCTTGGCATCGTCATCGTTGAGCGGTTTGATGGGCTGATGGGAGCCCTGCTCATAGCGCCCGAAGCCAAAACCCTTCCATGCACACCTGTAAAGGTAAATGTGTGCAAAGGTGGGGTTGCTAAGAAATGAGAAGTCTGATGTGAAAGGTTGAGGTGAAAAAAGAGGATTACAATCAGTAGGAGCTTGATCAAGCCCCCCATAGACAAGGTTGGTTCGGAGGTGAAGAGGACCATAAGGCACGATCATCCCAATCCAATGGTCGTAACTAGGGCTGTGATGAAGGCGTCCATACTCTTGTGGAGTTTGGAACATGTCTAAGGCCAGCAAGCGATATTCCCCCAATGAAAGTCTTTGGAAGATGTCTTCCATGGGATTTGTGGTCTTCACTTGAAGGGGATGT
Organism: Torreya grandis; assembly: GCA_037957365.1. Classification (NCBI taxonomy): domain Eukaryota; kingdom Viridiplantae; phylum Streptophyta; class Pinopsida; order Cupressales; family Taxaceae; genus Torreya; species Torreya grandis. The sequence goes on along the minus strand of JARHVA010000159.1, from coordinate 2,730,782 downwards.
GTGAGGGCGACCGCCGGTTGTGAACTGGTTGAAGTTTCCACGGATGGAGGTGGTGCCGGGGTTGATGGCTTGATAGGAATGAGAACGTCATTTGGATGGTAGGTGGTGTTACAAGTTTTAAAGGGTGAAGGGTCAGCGAGAATGGTATGGACTTGCCCATCGTGCTCAAATTTCACACAACGGTGTAGGGTGGAGGGGACACAGGCCATGGCGCGGATCCAGGGTCGGCCTAGTAAGATGTTGTATTGAAACTCTCCTTCGATGATATAGAAGAGCTCTGGGACTGTGCGTGGACCAACGCAAATGTGAAGGATGATTGTGCCAATGGTCGTGGCAGTGGTGTCATTAAAGGAATGCAAGATTGTGTCAGTTTTGGAGACACAATTCTTGGGAAGAGCCAACTGTTCAAAGGCATGGGTGGAGATAATGTTGATGCTAGCACCTCCATCGATCATAATGCATTTAATGCGTGTTCGATCAACATAGGCAGTGATGAAGAGGGTGGCGTCTTGATCTTCTGTGTTGGATGTGGGAATCTCAGAATCGCTGAATGTGATGGAGGCAACAGGGGCTAAAGAGTGGACAAGGGCAGCAAGTGGCTGGGGGTCCTCGGGTTGAACCTCCGCTGCCTGCAGGGCTCTGATGAGGGCTCGATGATGCTGGGGTGAGGTTTGGATGAGGTCATAAAGGAACATCTTCATAGGCATCTGGTGAAGCTGTTTCAACATAGAGTCATGAATTACCCCTGAAGAGGAAGAAGAAGAGGGTTGAGGTGCGCCAAGGATAGAAATCTTAGGCTTGGGTGGTTGAGGTGGCTGGACGAAAGGGTAGGTCCAAAGAATGGCAGCTTTTTCCTTCGCCTTGTCCTTTTGTGACCTGGTGGTTATGTGAATGGCAATGATTTCGAAGATAGGGGTGAAGGAGATGAAGGGGTCGTGGTCTGCTGATGAGATGTTGATGGGTCTAAAGAGGTCAGAGGGTTATGAGAAGGAGTCAGGGGTCAGTCGAGAGTGTCCTCAAATAGAAGAGTGTCTTTCTCCAAATAGCGGCGAATGACGGTCTTGAGGGCACAGCAAGTCTCGGTATCATGTCCTGGCGTACGATGATATAAGCAAATCTTCGTGTCGTCAAACCAGGAGGGCTTAGACCCGAGAGATTGGAAAGGCCTGATGGGAGGAAGGGTTATGCTGGAAGTCTACAAAAGTCAATGCAAGATCAAAGAGTATGAGCCCACTAAAGGGTCCGTGCTCATCGATGTGTGCGATACTAGTGACTTTTGCTTGGGCAGAGTCAGAGGAGGCTTCCGTACCACCTTTTGGATTGACAGTGCGGCGACAGGTGGAGACGGTACTTTCTTCGTGAGAGGTACCACCCTTTTGGGAGAGGGTAGGCTAGCGGTAGGCAAAGGAAGCAAAGGGGGCAACTGGTTTTGATTAAAAGTCAGAGTGGGAAGGACTCTGGTCAGGGTCGAAGGATGGGAGCCCAAAATGGAGGGCACTGATAACGGAGGAGGAGGCATTGGCCTCTGTGGTTTAGTAGTCTTCTATGATTTGGGTTGAAGACTACTATTGGTCGAGGTCTGGCCTAGGTCCACCTTCACTTGCGGATGAGTGAGGTTGGAGACAGGGCGAACGCCAAGTGACTTGATAGGTTTAGATGGGGTAGATGCAGGTTTTGGTTTTGATGGGGTCGGTTGAGGCTTAGAAACGGGAATTTGGTTTTTGTTAAAAGTCTTGGAAGATTTCGCCATGGGAAGATTAGCTGCATGAGACGAGAGGGCACGGGCATGTTGAAGAGCTGTGAGACGCTCCCACAATCATTGATGCTCCACTTTCCTAGAAGGGAGAAGTTCGAGTTTCTCCACTAGTCGGGAAAATGGCTGAGAAGATGTGGACGGTTGTGGGGTTGAAGATGAGACTGGTGTAGCGGTCTCAGACCCAAGGCATGATGGAGTCGTGACAGGTTCGTCTGTGGTTGGAGATGAAAGAGAGGTAAGTTCTTCCTTGGGTGGAGAAGAAACCAGAGAATGAGGCTCCTCAAGTGGGTAAAGCGCAGGGATGATTGTGCCCTCCACTTGCGGTCGAGGAGTAGGAAGGGTTAGGTCCTCTATGGGCAGCAGGAAGGAGGATGGTGAAACTGGCTGTGCTGGTAAGGTCGAGGCATCCTCCAAGATGAGAGAGGTTGACAGAGAACTAATCGGAGAAAGAAGTTCATCCACATGTGATGGACTGATGGATGGACTCACCTCTTGAGGTTGGTTGGAAATGAAGGGCGAGACCGTATTGACTATTCGTATATTGTGTTCGTGAATGTTGTCAGTCAAGGTCTGGATATTGTTATGAGTTGGTGAATGATTGAGAAATGGTTGCTTGAAGATGTCGATGCCCTGATTAAGTGGTGCATTGGAATTGTCGAGGATGAGGTCACCCTTTTCCAGCATGTCTTAGATGATATTTTTAAGGGTTTTACAGTTGCTCGTGTCATGTCCTTTAACACAGTGGTAGTTACAGAAGTTGTTTTCCCTATACCATGCAGGGATGGCGCGCGAGGGATCAAATTGTGGAGGTGGTCGGATCTGGGGGAGATTGAGGACCCCTTGTTTGATGAGTTTTTCCAGCACAGACATGTATGATTCTTCGAGTGGAGTATACTGTCGCTGTATGTATCTTTGCTGAAATTGGCTGGTGGCACTCTGAGATGTGGATGGCTCAGGCTGATTAGTTGAAGGCGAAGAGGAGGAAGATTTAACGACCACAGCGTTTGTTGAAGCTTTAGATTTAAGATTGGATGAGGAAGGCTTAGAAGAGGGGTCATTGGTCTTGGAGTTGGGATTCTTGCTCCGCAACTTGACTTTATTCTCCTCAACGACACGTAACTCAAGTTTATGGGCCATCGTGAAGACTTCGTCAAAAGTATGAAAGGTCTGAACCCTCAAGGTGGAAGAAATATGTCTGGCGCAGGCTTGGGAGAAAATTTTAATAAGCTCAGGTTGGGGTAAATAAAATGAGAGTTGATTGATAAGGCCCCTCCATCGAGCAACGAAATCAGCAATGGATTCATCCTCGAATTGGCAGATAGAATAGAGGTCTGTGATTGAGACCTTCTTAGTGATGTTGATAGAGAAATGATTGAGGAAGAGCTGGGCCAGTTGAGTGAACGTGAAGAGGGAATGGCTGGTAAGGGAGCTGTACCAATCAATCACAGCACCTGAGAGAGACATAAGAAATATGCGTAAAAGCAACGCATCATCGTGGGCGATAAGGTAACAGGCATGTCTGAATGCCCATAAGTGCTGTTGTGGGTCTTTCTTGCTTTGAAAATGAGAAAACTTAGGAAGTTCTCACTGGCTGGGATATGGTCGGATCGAGATGGAAGGATGGATGGGCTCGTTGCAAATTTTTTCATATGAGAGAGTATTGCATGAGCCGAAAACGGAGGTCTCTAGGTTGGACATCTTTTCCATCAACATTTTGATGATATCTACTGATGGATTGGCGGGTGGAGTGCCCCTAAATTGTAAGGTGCTTGAAAGAAGCTAGAAGAGGCATACGACGTAGTCAGTTATACCAGTAAGGGTGCAACGTACGGATGACTAGTCGTAGGGATAGAAGAGAAGACTAAGGATGGTTGGGTAGAAGGCACGGCTAGGCTTGATGTTGCCATGGGGGGTTGGTTAGTGGTAATATGGGCCAATGGATAGGTAGCCACCCTGGTGTTGATAGGGGCCAGGGTAGGCGAAATAGAGATGACCAGATTCTGAAGAGGGTAAAAAGTGGTTGAGTGGGCTGAGGTTGATAGGGGCCAAAACCCCGGTGGAAGTGGGCCCAAAGATGGAGGGAGAGGCCACACTTGGATGGTTGGTCAAAGGCTGGTCATTGGTCGAGGCAATAGCCTGGGTGTCAAAAGGTTGAACTACGGACACTGTTGATACGGCTGCAGTTTCGAGAAGAGAGGTCGGCATTCCGTAGATTGGATTGCCCAAGGAGTCTCACGTTTGGCTATTCGCGAGATAGTGCTGTAAGGCTTTGACGTTGAGGTCTAAGAATCATGCAAAATCTTGGTCCCCTTTTGGGATAATAGGCGTCTGGGTCGGGGATGGTCTAGTAGGAGTTCTTTCAGTCTCTGAGTGGAACTCCATTATAGGACTGGTTATGGACGGGGTAGACAGAAGCGGGTGATGCCTCACGTGATCGACTAGAGCCTTGGCTTGACTACGATTCAGAACCATTCAAGGTAAGAAATAACGTCCTCACAAGCTCAAACAAGCAAATAAAAATAGAAAAGATGAAGAACACAAGCAGATCCTAAAACCCTAGGAGTAAATTATTAAGATTATAGTGGCTTATGCCTTAGAATGTGTGTAGAGAAAGACTGGCTTTTGAGTCGGGTCCTAGAAGAAGTAGTCTATGGATGGTTCCGGGTTAGTTATGGTGCTCAAGAAGTCTGTGTTAGGTTTCGTACAAGGCCTGGTGCTAAGGAGCAAGCTCCCCTCACTTCACAAGTCTAGTGATAAGCTGGGCCCGCTTAGCCAAAATATACTTTCCCTAGAGATTAGACTCTGCCAGAGAATAGAGTGGGCTTTCTCCTTGGTGATAAAATCCAAGTAGGATCGCCGGAACGGGTAAGGTATCCGCTGGGGGATGAAATCCTAGTTGGGCCTTGTCTCAGGTAAGTTAAGATGTTTGTTTTGTGTAAGTGGTTTGGTCGTGTAACATCAAGTGGACTAGATTAATTCAATATGCGTTTATTAATTATTAAGTGTGGTCTAAGAAATGCAAGCAAACAAAAATGCAATGCAACGTGTTTTAAGTCCAAGTCAAAATGTTTGTTCGTATGAAGACGAATGGAGAAAGAGTCAAAGAATATGAGTTTTGACTAGTCTAGAAGTGCAAGAAAGAAAAGAAAAGTTCTTTTTATTCCTGCTTATGATGTCGTTTAGAAGAGACGAAAGAGGCAAAAAGGAAGGAACCTAATGCACCTATATGAACGAAAGAAAGAAAGAACCCAAGGAAGGCCCTAGGGTCCCACCGGACGTGCCAGAATGTTTCTACGCTAATTTCGCTTTCACATTCAAAAGATAGAAATGAGAAACTAAGAGATGGTCTAGGGTTAGAAGATACCCGGATATAGTCGTGTGCACCGAAATCAGACGTTAGAAAGTACTCCTCTTTGGCTGTGGAGGAATGACACCTGCGAAGAAAAAAAGACTAAACACGAAAAAATGTTAGACGAAGAGACGGTGGGCTGTCAAGCAAACGCTTGATCCCTGAAGTACGAAGACTTCCTTAAGGGATATCAACCCACTAATAAAAAGCAGAATATTTGACTGAAGTAGAAATAATGAAAGACAGAATGAAAGCAAATAAAAGACAAAAAATAGAATGCGTACCTGATATGCAGCAAACTACTCTTCACAGTCGCCGGTGTCAGTCTTTGTGCTGACGTCGGTCAGGGAAGGGAACCGACGTCGGTTAAAGTGCCGACGTCGGTAAGGGTAATGACCGACGTCGGTCGGGGCAACAGTTTTGGAAAGGGTCTGGTCGGGTCTGGACAGGGTCTTAGGATTTGCAGAAAGGTCAGATGTTTTTGTCTGAGGGTTTGGGAAGCCGATTTAGGAGTCAGAGGGATTGTTTGAGGATTTGTACAGAGTTATAGACTATATATTCTGTAGAGGGTGGATAGAGGTGATACAGGTGGAATTAAGGTCGAGGCTATAGTCTGAATCTAAATTTGGGTAATGATAGCAATTAAAAACAATAATCAAAGATCAGAATAAAAACACAGAACAAACACTTCCTGTTACGCGCTGAAGATAAAAGTCAGAGACATGATTGATGTTGTCGTTGTGTCACAAAAGTTTGATGTAGCAGACCTCCAGAAAGATGACTGAAGTAGAATACCTATACCAGAGAGAGAATGCGAGGGATTGATTGCAGATTGGTTGGATGCAAGAATTGGTTGATCGTTCAAATGAAGAGGTTTGCTGATTGATACGAAGGAAGGTCCGATAACCGATCAAGAAACGGATTGGCAACTGAATGGATAACGGATAATGGATAACGGTTCATGTATTCGGGTTGAGAACACAGTGTTAAAGATAACCGACGTCAGCAAGACTGCCGACGTTGGTCGATAAATGACCGACGTCGACGACGTTGGCCGGGTTATGACCGTCGTCGGCAGATGCAGAATGAGGACAAATGCTAACTTTAGCTCTCTGCTCATTTTTACATGCTTCCAGGGTCAAGGCTTGTGAAAAAATGGTCGATAGGGGTTAAATAGGCGTGAAAAACTAAAATGGGGGTTAAGGGGAGGACGACAAGGGTTAGACACAATTACGATGTCTACACCAGCGTCGACTGAATAATGACTGACGTCGATAGCAAAATAATAGAAAAAAGGGCTAAAATAGCCTTTTGCCCATTCTTTCATCTCTCAGGGTCAGATGGTTGTTAGAAAATGGTCGAAGGTAGGTTTTATTAGGCGTGAGGATGAGTGGGGGAATTAAAATGGGGGTTAAGCATTTAAGATTTGGCATGGGATGAGGAAGGCATCCAAGGAGAGGTATCCTAGGAGGGATGAGGTGGCAAGGGGGGTTTTTAATTTAAAACAGTCAATTTGTTTTAAATTAATAATTGAATGGGTTAGAAATGGTTAGGAGGGGATCAAACGGGACCAAGGGGTGACCAAGGGATAAACACGATTTTGGTGTCTACATTTGCCCCTTTTTTTCTTGTTAGTTGTTTTTGACAAACTGCAAGACAAAAATAGGAGTTGGTTGCCCCAGGTATGGGATAGGGTGTTCTCCTCTCAAAGCGGGAGTCGAGGGAAGGGACCCTGATATCGGGTGTCAATTTGACAGAGAGATGGATGGAAAGGGTGAAGGTGTGAGTGTGAACGCTGCAAAGGATGAGATTGTGCATATGTCACTCCATGCGATAGGTAAGCCAAATTGTCATGGTCAAAGGTCGAGGAGTGCCAAAATCGAAATAATCGAGCCCCAACATAAACCATTACTTCAAACCACTAACAGTCTCATAGCCTATTCACACTAGTTTCTATGGAAACCAATACACAGGGAAACTACCGACTACACAATTTATGTCAATCATAAACCCTTACTTGCTGAGTTTTTTTTTTGCAGACTGATCAATGCGGGAAGTCTACATAGGGATGTCATTTTGTTTTGTGGTTAGTTGTGAAGCTGATTGATGCGAGAAGCTTCTGAGAGTGCTATTTGTAGCAAGATTTTAGGCATAGCCATCTTTCGAGGGAGTGGTCTATATTTTTGCTTTATACATTTTTGAGGGCTTTGAATAGCTGTCCTTCGAGAGAGCAGTCTATTAGCTACAACAATGATGATACAACTATCCTTCGAAGGAGTAGTCTGCATTTAAAATTTTATGACCTTTTGATATTTTGACATCCCAATTTATTTTTGACATAATTTTGAGTCATGAACAAGACTATAGAAGTGTAAAGGCTCCCTTTTATTAGGACAAAGCATCCATACTTTATAAAAGGGTTACATAGGATTTGTTTAGGAGAATAGGGTTGAAAGGAATGAGGATTAAGAGGACAGGGATTTCTCAAGGGACGAGCTCAAGTTAAATGTCAAGTGAACGAGTACTCGACTAACATTAGAATAGTCGCAGATGCAAGGCATTAAGAGGCTTAGGTTCTAGTCGGCCTTCAAGAGAAGATAGATGATAAGTCCCTGATCTATACTTGTGCATTATGATGTAAGGTCTGAGCCAATTAGGAGTGAACTTGCCTCGTTTACTTCATTCTATATTGGTCACATGTTGATTTTTTTTGAGGATGAGGTCTCCGATTTTGAAATCTCGTTCTCTCAAATTTTTGTCATAGACTCGTTTGATGCGATTTTGATAGACATGGAGATGGTTGAGGGCAGCAAGACGACATTCGTCAAGTAACTCAAATTGAGCTAAGTGATCTTGATGAAATTCATCGTTAGAAAGAATGTCATGTAGAGAGATGCGCAGAGATGGGATATGTACTTTGAGAGGTAGGACAACCTCTATTCTGTACACTAAAGAGAAAGGTGTAGCACCTGTACTTTGAGAGGTAGGACAACCTCTGTTCTGTACACTAAAGAGAAAGGTGTATCACCCATAGGGGTTCAGATGCTAGTGCGGTAGGCCCACAAAGTGAAGGAAACGTGAATATGCCAATCCCTTCCAGTGTCATTGACCACCTTCATGAGAATTTTGGTTAAGATTTTGTTGGAAGCCTTGGCCTGCCCATTTGCTTGTGGGTAGTAAGGCAAAGAAAAGTTGAGCTTGATGCCAAATGAGTCACAGAGTTTTTAGACAGTTTTATTTTTAAATGACTTGACGTTATCGGTGATGATTTTGTGAGGGACATCGAAATGATAGATGATGTGGGTGTTGATGAAGTCGACAATTTTGTCAGCTTTAATGGAGATGAGAGGGATAACTTCCACCCATTTAGTGAAATACTTAGTGGTGGTGATAATGGACTGATGTCAAAGAGACGAATGAGGGTTAATCTCACCGATGAGATCTAAGCCCCATTGTGAAAAAGGCCAGAAATCTTGAGTGACTTGTAGAGTGTGGCTAGGGGTGTGAAGCAAGTTAGTGTGTTGTTGGCATTTGATGCAACGCCAAACATAGTCGATACAGTATTGATGAAGAGTGGGCCAATAATAGCCCAGGTGAAAGATGCGCTTGGCAACCAAGTTACCACTGAAGTGTCTGCCACAAATCCTGTCGTGGACCTGTTTAATGGCATGAGATGCTTCAGTGGAGGTTAGACAGCAAAGAAGGAGGCCATTGAAACCTCTTTTATAGAGAAGACCCCCTAGCATGGTATAGCGAGCTGTGCATTTGATGAAAGCCCGCCATGCATTGTTAGAGAGATCAAGAGGGATGATGGAATGAGTCAAGTAGTCCACAAGTTGTTTATACCAAACATCCCATAGACTAGAGTCTATGGTGTTGACATGATTGATGTTAGTAGAAATGTATGAAGGCAATGGCACACGATGCACCGTGACATAAATCTTTGATGAAGATGACGAAGATGGAATATGCGAGGTGAGAGAATCCATGGTGTCAGCAAACTTATTCGTGGATCGCAAAAAAGTTTGCAAGAGGTAATGGTCGAAAGAAGCTAAAAGGGTGTCAACACAGTGTTTGTACCTTTGCAAAATTTTATTTTTACAAAGATATGAATCATTGATTTGATTGACAACAAGTTGTGAGTCATCGAAGATGTTAATGGTCTTGATGCTTAAAAAAAGGGTGATTTGGAGTCTCAAAATTAAGGCTTCGTATTTAGCCATATTATTGGTACATTCAAAGTCGAGTTTGAAAGATAGGGACATGGGCTCTCCTTTCTGTGGGATGAGAATGACTCTCACACCCTCATCGAGTTGACATTTGGAGCTGTCGAAGAATATTGTCATTTGATAGAATGTGTCATCGGTGGAAAGCGTGGCAATGGATTCGTCGGGGAACTCACACTGAGAAGGTTGATTGTCAGGTAGAGGGGCATTTGCTAGTTGGTCAGTGATTGTTTGCCCCTTTATGGATTTTTGCTGGATGAATTCTAAGTCGAACTCAGCAAGAAGCATGAGCCAACGAGCCATACACTGGTTTTGGTATGGCTTGGAATGCATGTATTTGAGAGGGTCAGTGTGAGTGATGACAAAGGTCTTGTGATTGAGAAGATAATGATGAAGTTTAGTAGCGGCAAAGACTAATGCCAAACAGAGTTTCTCGATATGAGTATACCGAGTTTCATAGTCGATAAGTGTTCAGCTTATATAGTAAACCGCTTGCTCATGGTGTTGCTCGTCTCAGTGCGCGATCATGGCACCTAATGAATGGTTGGTTACTGAGATGTAAAGGTAGAAGGGTTGGTTGTATTTAGGTGGAATAAGGACTGGTGGAGAGACAAGATAGCGTTTAAGGGCTTCGAAAGCCTCTTGGTAGTCTTTATCCCATTTAAAGGAAACGTCCTTCTTGAGGAGGTGATGAAAAGGTTGACATCAGTCAGAAAGCTATGAGATGAAGCGACGGATGGATTGGAGCTTCCCTTGCAGACTGCAAAGTTGCTTGAGATTGGTCGGAGGTGGCATCTCGAGTATAGCACAAATTTTAGCGGGATCTACCTCAATGCCACAGAGAGAAATAATGAAACCTAGGAGCTTGCTTGAGAGGACCCCAAAGATGCATTTCTTGGAGTTAAGACAAATATTGTATTGAAGAAGGTGAGTGAAGATGATCTTGAGGATGGTTAAATGGTCGTGGCGAAGCTTATATTTGCCTAACAGGTCATCCACATAGTCCTCCATGATTTTGTGGAGGAGATAGTGAAAAATGTAAGTCATGGCACATTGATATGTGGCGCCTACATTCTTTAGGCCAAAAGGCATGACCCGATAGCAGAAAGTCCCCCATGGGATGATGAAGGTAGTCTTGTGCTGATCTTTCAGAGCAATCAGGATTTGGTTATATCTTGAAAACCCATCCATGAGTGATAGCATCTCATGACCGGCCGTGAGATCAATAAGTTGGTCAATGTTGGGAAGAGGAAAATTATCTTTGGGGCAAGCCAGGTTAAGGTTGTGATAGTTAGTGCAAATTTGGATCCCCCCAGTTGCTTTGGTGATAGGGACGATGTTAGACACCCATTGCAGATAATCAATGGGTTGGATGAAAGAGACAAAGAGAAGATGCTGAAGCTCCTCTTTGACAAGGAGCGCAACCTGAGGATGCATTTTTCGAAGCTTTTGCCTGACAGGCTTAGCCTCTGATTTTGTGATGATGTTATGAATGGCAATGTTGGGGTTGATGCCAGGCATGTCACTGTAGGTCTAGGCAAAGGCCTTGTTGTGGTCTGAGAAGAACTTGGTATATTCGATCTGCTCCTGGGTGTCTAGAGATTGGCCAATTTTTAAGATGTGAGAAACATCAAAAGATGGGAGGTTAATGTCAATGGTTGATTCATTTAACATAACCTGCATTTTGGAAGGAAGGGAGCATTAAACGAAAGAGTCATCGGCACCTATGTAGGTAAGAATGGCGTTGTCATCAACACAATGGACAGTGTTAATGGTTGCCGACTCCTCGCCTATCATTTTAGGATAAATGAGAGGAAAAGACCTGGATACCCCGCTTAGTTGATAAGTTAGGGGCTCCAAGTGGATGGTGTTTATGCCCAAAAAAATTAGGAGAGATGGAAACCACCGACTCTGTAGGTGAAGAGGGGAGAATATACGAGCTTGGAGGAGATTGGTCTATGGTGGGCTCGAGACAAAGGTCTACAAAGGTTTTAGTAAGTTCTTGGAAACCCAGGCCATGTCGCTTCTTGGCATTTGTTATGGCCTCATCATTTGGTGGTTCGATAAGTCAGTGGGAGCCTTGTTCATAGCGCCCAAAGCCAAAACCCTTTCATGCACACCTATAAAGGTAGGTGTGGGCAAAATTGAGGTTGTCAAGAAAAGAGAAATCAGATGTGAATGGTTGAGGTGAGGAGAGAGGATTCTCATCAGTAGGAGCTTGATCTAGCCCCCCATAAATAAGATTTGTTCAGAGGTTAGGAGGGCCATAAGGGATGACCATTCTAATTCGATGGTCATAACTTGGACTGTGGTGAAGCTATCCATACTCTTGTGGAGTCTGGAACATGTCTAAGGTAAGTAAGCGATATTCCCCAAGTGAAAGTCGTTGGAAGATATCTTCCATGGGGTCCTTAGTTGTCGCTTGAAGAGGTGGTGTGAGGGCGACCACCGTTTGCAAACTGGTTGAAGCTTCTGCGGATGGAGGTGGTGTTTGAGTTGGTGTCTTGAGAGGAATGAGAATGTCATTTGGTCGATAGGTCATGTTACATGTTTTGAAAGGGGATGGGTCGGCGGGAATGACATGGACTTGCCCATCATGTTCAAATTTGACACAACGGTGCAGTGTAGAAGGAACACAAGCCATGGCACGAATCCAGGGTCGTCCTAACATGTTATATTGGAATTCTCCCTCGATGATGTAGAAGAGCTTCAGAACAGTTTGTGGGCTAACACAAATATGGAGGATGACGGTGTCGATGGTAGTGGCAGTGGTGTCATTAAAGGATTGAAATATTGCGTCGGTTTTTGATACGTAATTCATGGGGAGGGCCAATTGATCATAGGCATGAGTAGAGATGATATTAATGCTGGCAGCTCCATCAATCATAACTCGCTTAATGCGGGTTTGATCAACATAGGCTGTGATGAATAGAGCAGCGTCCTGATCTTCCGAGTTAGAGGTAAGAATTTTAGAATCACTGAAAGTGATAGAGGTAATGAGGGATAATGATTGGACCAGGGTAGCTAGTGGTTGGGGGTCTTCGGGTTGGACCTCCACTGCCTGTAAGGCTCTGATTAGAGCTCGACAATGTTGGGGTGAGCTTTGGATGAGGTCATACAAGGTCATCTTCACGGCGTTTGGTGAAGCTATTTTAACATAGAGTCATAGATTGTCCCTGAAGAAGAGGGTTGGGATGCACCCAGGATAAAAATTTTAGGTTTGGGTGGTTGAGGTGGCTTGACAAATGGGTAGGTCCAAGGAATAGCAACTTTTTATTTTGCTTTATCCTTTTGTGACCTAGTGGCTATGTGGATGGTGTTAATTTCGAAGAGAGGGGGTGAAGGAGATGAAGGGACCATAGCTTGTTGATGAGATGTCGATGAGGGTGAAGAGGTTTGAGAGATATGGGAAGGTGTCAGAAGTCTGTCGACAGTATCCTCAAGGAGAAGGGTGTCTTTTTCCATATATTGACGAATGACAACCTTGAGGGCACAATAATTCTTAGTATCATGTCCCGGTGTGTGATGATATAGGCAAATTTTAGTATCATCGAACCAGAAAGGTTTTAACCCGAGAGGTTGGAATTGTTTGATAGGCGAAAGGGTTATGCTAGAGGTTTGCAAAAGTCAGCGCAATATCAAAGCGTATGAACCTACTAAAGGGTTCATACTTGTTGATGCATGAGGTGTTGACTTTTTCTTGGAAGGCATCGAAGGAGGTTTCCGTACCACCTTTTGGGTTGGTGGTGCGACCACTTGCGTAGATGACACCTTCTTTGTGAGAGAAGCTGACTTTTTCAGAGGTGATAGGCTTGTGGTAGGTAAAGGAAGCAGTGGAGGCAACTTGTTTTGGTTAAGGGTTGGTGTAGGGAACACTCTTATTATGATAGAAGGATGAGGGCCTAAAATGGAGGGCAATGTTAATGGTGGAGGAGGAGTTCACCACCGTGGTTTAGCAGGCTTCTTTGGTTTGGTTTGAAGACTACTATTGGGTGAGGCCTGGTTCAAGTCTACCTTCACTTGCGGGTGAGTGGGGTTAGGTACGGGGTGAACACCGAGGGATTTGATCGATTTTGATGTGGTGGATGAGGGTTTTGGTTCTGATGTAGATGGTTGAGGTTTTGAAGGTTTAGCAGTGGAAGTCTGGTCTTTGTTGAAAACTTTTAGAGATTTTATCACAGGAAGGTTGGTGGCATGAGATGAGACGGGACGGGCAAGATGAAGAACTTTGAGTCGCCCCCATAATGCCTGATGCTCCGATTTTCTCGAATGGAGAAGTCCTAGTTTCTCCACCAATCGAGAGAATGGTTGGGAAGATGTCAGATGAGGCTTTGGTCCTTCAGAAGATGTGGATAATTACGGTGTTGAAAATGTGTTAGGTGTAGCAATCTTGGACCCAAGGCATGAGGGAGTCATAACTGGGTCGTCTTTGGTCAAAGAAGGTGGAGAGACAGGTTCTTCTCTTGGTGGAGAAAGAACCGGAGAATGTGGCTCCTCAAGAGGATAGAGGGCAGGGATGATTGTGCCTTCTACTTGTGGCTGAGGAGTACGAATGGTAGGGTCCTCCATTGGTAGCAAGAAGGAGGAAGCTGGGGCTAACGATGCTGGTATAGTCAAGGCATCCTCCAATATAAGGGAAGTCGATGGAGAACTAACATGAGAAGAAGGTTCATCCACGTGTGATGGACTGATGGGTTGACTAACCTCTTGAGACTATGAGAGAGGTTGGTCAGGGATGAGAGGTGAGATAGTGTTGACTGTGCGTATGTTATGCTCTTGAGAGTCATCAGCCATGGTCTGCACATTGTTTTGGCTAGGAGGATGGTTAGGAAAGGGTTGTTTAAAGATGTCTATGCTTTGATTGGGTGGTGCATTTGTGTTATCTAAAATGAGGTCACCTTTATTTATCATGTCCTGAATGATGTTCTTGAGAGTCTTATAGTTGTTTGTGTCATGGCCTTTGACACGGTGATAATTGCAGAAGTCATTCTCCCTATACCACGTAGGAATGGCGCGTGAGGGATCAAATTGAGGGGGCGATCAGATTAGGGGGAGATTGAGAACTCCCTATTTGACAAGTTTGTCCAACACAGATGCGTATGACTCTCCTAGTGGAGTATATTGATGCTGCACATATCTTTGTTGGAATTGTCGTGTGATACTTTGGGATGTGGATGGTTCAGATTGGTTGGTTAAAGATGATGGTCTAACGACTACAGCATTTGCTAAAGCCTTAGATTTGGAATTAGAAGAAGAAGGTTTAGAGGAAGGGTCATTGGACTTGGTGTTGGGGTTTTTACTCTGCAATTTGACTTTGTTTTCCTCAATGGCATGTAGTTCAAGATTTTTAGCCATCGTGAAGGCTTCGTCAAAGGTGCGAAATGTCTAGACTCGCAAGGTAGAGTAAATATGTTTGGCACATGCCTGTGAAAAGAGCTCGATGAGCTCGGGTTAGGGCAAAGAAAAGGAGAGCTAGTTGATTATGCCTCTCCAACGGGCAACAAAATCGGCGATGGATTCATCGTCAAACTATCTGATAGAATATAGGTCTGTGATGGAGACCTTTTTGGTGATATTGATCGAAAAGTGGTCAAAGAAAAGTTGGGCTAGCTGGGTGAATATGAAAAGAGAGTGACTGGTGAGAGAGCTATACCAATTGAGAGTAGCACCAGAAAGCGATATGGGGAGGGTGCGTAACAACAACGCATCATCATGCGCTATCAAATAACAAGCATGTCTGAATGCTTGTAGATGCTGTTGTGGGTCTTCCTTACTCTAGAAGCGAGTAAACTTAGGAAGCTCCCACTAACTGGGATACGACTGGATTGGGACAGAGGGATGGATGGGTTCATTACAAATTTGGTCGTATGAAAGTACATTTTGTGAACCAGAAACAAAAGTCTCAAGATTAGACATTTTGTCCATCAACATTTTGATTAAGTCTATTGACGAATTTGTAGGTGGGGTGCCCCCTAAGTTGTAAGGCGCTTGGAAGGTGCTAGGAGGGGCATATGACGTAGTCAGTTGTGCTTGTATAGGCGCAACGTATTGATAACTAGCCATTGGGACAAAAGTGGAAGCCAGGGGTGGTTGCGTCGTGAAGGTAGAAGGCATGACTAGGCTTGATGTTGCCAGAGGTGGTTGGATAGTGGCAACACTAGCCAAAGGATGAGTAGCCACCCTGGTGTTGATGGGGGTGAGAGTAGGTGGGATGGAGACAACTAGGTTTTGGAAAGGGGTAGAGCTTTGTTGAATAGTCTACGGTGGATGGGGGGCCGAAACCCCAATGGAAGTGGGCCCAGAGATAGAAGGAGAAGCCACACTTTGAGGATTAGTCATGGTCTGGTTATTAGTCGAGGCGATGGCCTAGGTGTTTATGGGTTGAACCACAGATGCTATTGATATGACTGCCATCTCGACTAAGGAGGTTGGCATCCCAAAAATTGGGTTGCCTAAGGAGTCTCGCATTCGGCTTCATGCAAGATAATGTTGAAGGGCTTTGACATTGAGGTCTAAGAATCTTTCAAAGTCTTGGTCCCCCTCAAGGACAATGGGATGCTGAGTCAGGGTCGGTTGTGTAGGAGTTCGTTTGGTCTCTGAATGATACTCCATTAGAGGACTAGTTATGAAAGGCGAAGGCAGAAGCGGTTGTTACCTCACGTGGTCAACAAGAGTCTTGGTTTGACTACGTGTCAAAACCATTCAAGGCAAGATAATACGCCCTTACTAGCTCAAACAACCAGATAAGAACAGAAAAGAAGATGAAGACAAGCAGACCCTAAACGTTAAATTCCTAAGAATAAATTTTTAGGATCGTGTTGGCTTATGCCTTAAAGTGTGTTTGGGAAGTTGGCTTTTAAAACAGGTCTTAAAAGAAGCAGTCTAAGGTTGGTTTCAGGTTAGTTTTGGCATTCAAAAGTCTGTGTTAGGTTCTGTACATGGCCTGGTGCTAAGGAGCAAGCTCCCCTCACTTCACGAACCCAGAGATAAACTGGGGTTGCTTAGCTAGTATATACTTCCCCTAGAGATTATACTCTGCCAGAGAACAGAGTGGGCTCTCTCCTTGGTAGTGAAGTCCAAGTAGGATTGCCAGAAAGGGTAATGTATCCGTTAGGTGATGAAATCTTAGTCGGGCCTTGTCTCAGGTATGTTAAGATGTTTAATTTGTGAAAGTGGTTTGGATGTGTAACATAAGTGGACTACGCTTTATTCATGATGCGTTTTAATTACTAGATGTGTGGACTAAATATGCATTCAGACAGAAATGAGATGTAATAGATTTTAAGTCCAAATTGAAATGTGTGTTCGGATGCAGACAAGTGGAGAAAAGGTTGAAGAGTATGACTTTTGACTAGTCTAAGATATAGGAAATACAGAAAAAGAAAGATTCTTTTTAACTTTGTTGATGGTGTCTTTTGGAAGAGATAGAAGGAAAAGATGCAAGAAGAGACCTAATGCACCTATATTAGAAGTTTGTTTAGAATAAAAAGTATGAACCCAAGGAAAACTCCTAGGGTCCCATCGGGCGTGCCAAAATGTTTCTAACTATTTTTGCTTTTCCACATTCAAGAGATGAAAGAAACTAAGTGATGGTCTAGGGTTAGATGTCACCCAGTGAAGTTAATGCACCGTATTCAGACGTTGAAGGGACTCCTCTTTGGTTGTGGAGGATGACACCTGCAGATAAAAGAGGCTTAAACAAGAAGACTATTAGATAAATAGGTGGTAAACTACCAAGCAAAGCTTGATCCTAGAAGTGCAAAGACTTCTTGAGGGGTGACAGTCCACTGGTTGATAAAAAACAAAATGTTGCCAAAAATAGAAATGATAAAAGACTGAACAAAAGAAATAGAAACAAATGCATACATGTATGTGGCAATCTATCTTCGACAACCACCGACGTCGATAAGTCAAGTTGCCGACATCGGTTAGTCTACTGATGTCGGTAGGGGCAATGGGCCTGGTGGCCGACGTCGGTCCAGACAATGGCCTTGGATAGGGTCTGGATGGGTTTATGGTCTGCAGAATGGTCTGAGAGTCTATTTGGATGGTCTGAGAGTCTTTTTGGAGGTGTGTACAGGGCTACAGGGCAGAGAGTATGGTCTGAAAAGGGGACCAGATAGAGGACAGGGTGACAGGGAGATAAGGATGAGAGAAGGCTTTTCAGCCTCTCTGGGAAGAGCAGGTTGGGTCTAAGCTGGTGATATTACTTAGAAGCAGTAACTAGAAAACTAATTACTAACATAGTCTAAATAATTGAAATGAAAACACAAAAGAAATACTTAGCTGTGGCTTGCTGAAGAAAGAGTATAGAAGATTTGTTGCTGATGCCGCTGATGTACCTGCAATGTCTTTAACCCAAAGTCTGGAGCTAATTCTACAGAGTGCCTGTAGCCTGTGATGCTTGGTGTGCCTCTAGGAGAGAGGGAGAGAGAGAGGTCAGATTCTGGATGCAAAGAAATTCATGTTCGCTGGGGAGCAACGGAAGCAGAAGTTTAGTTTTAAAGTGACCGATGTCGGTGAAACCGCTGGCGTCGGCCGAATAATGACTGACGTCGACAGCAAAAGAATAGGAAAAAAAGGGCTAAAAATAACCTTTTGCCCATTCTTCCATCTGTCGGGGTCAGCTGGTCTTTAGAAAATGGTCGAGGGCAGGTTTTATTAGGCGTGAGGATGAGTGGGGGAATTAAAATGGGGGTTAAGCATTTAAGATTTGGCATGGGGTGAGGAAGGCATCCAAGGAGAGGTATCCTAGGAGGGGTGAGGTGGAAAGGAGGGTTTTTAATTTAAAATAGTCAATTTATTTTAAATTAATAATTGAATGGGTTAGAAATGGTTAGGAGGGGATCAAAGGGTACCAAGGGGTGACCAAGGGATAGACACGATTTCGGTGTCTACACTTTTCTTCCCTCTTTTCCTCACCTTGATCCCCTTTAGCTAGTTGACTATACTAGGTTGACCCTATATAGTTTTCAACCTCTAATTACTGTACAAGATCAAATAGGTCAACCATGTACTATTTAGGGTATTTTTCACTTGGAGTTTCATCAGCCCTTCAACTGACCTAGCTCAAGACCTAGTGATTTATCTCCCCAAAACATACAAGGTCGACTGGGTTGACCCTATACAACTGACATATATAAAAGGATTTAGGGTGAGATCTACTTAAAAATAAAAGATCATTTTTTCATTATTTCAAAATATTCAATAAAGAGTTATTATTCACTCACACTTATTTACAATCTACTCTTCCACCATTCTACTTGAGGAGTCTTAGCTTAGGGTTTCTACTTAGAGAATCTAGTCTTGTGGATAAGTCTTGGATGCTTTGGCCTTTCTTAGTTATCCTTAAAAACCATAAAAACCTCTTACAAATCCCCTTTGTCCAAGGGAGAGATTGAGTCTCAATGGGTTCATATTCAGGGAAGCATATTCTAACTTTTTTCTCCTCTTTTTAGTAAATAAAAGTAGCATAAGTATTGGCTCAAATAATATTATTCTTCATATTCCATGTATTAGGGTTTTACTCATAGCTAGCTTAATTGAGATTCTCCTATACATGTTTTAATTTATTTACTAACCCCTTTACTATGCTACAAGCTTTAGTGTGCACTAGATTAGATTTACTTTCTTGTTTACTAGAATAGAGTGAACATTAAACCTATGACTCTTTTAAGGTTGTTGTATGACTGTGTTAAACTATGGGCTTTGGAACCCTTCCTAGTATGGTGTGTTGTGACAAGTGATCCCTTAATCGGGTTTAGTGGATTTCCATATTGGTCATGCCTCTGCTTAACAAATGTATTCCCAATCAAAAGTTTAGGTATGCTATATCTTCTCTAAGCCAAGATTGATTTATGGACATGATGAATTTTTGATTGCATACAAATAGTGTTCCCATAGTTTCCATTACAAGTAAGGATTTTAACTTCAAATAGACTACCTTAAGGCCTACAAACCAAATATGTGGTTTTAAACTTGTAAAAAAGTCCTTTAGATGGTCTCAAGAAGCCTACATGTTAGGGTTTAGGATATTTAAGATTGAGAAAACCTATATGAGGTCTAAAAATTATGAAGAAGAGAGACTCTATGAGGTCTTAGACATGTTTCTTTATTATTTAAATGTACCTTCAATCATAGCTCAAAGGGCTTATAAATTTCTAAAAACTTATTTGTGGGATTATTTGATAGTCTTCATGATTGCCAAGAAGGATACAAATTTTGGTGGGGATATTACAAGCAAGTTATGAAGAATTTCCATTGAATAGCCTGATCCTATAATATTGTTAATAATTTGTAGCCACAAAAATCTAGGAAGCTTAAAAATGTGAGGTATGCAGACCAAGCAACTAGCTTCAAGTTCTCATAAAACATGTACAAGCCTAAAGTCCCCTATAATGTCCCAAAAAATGATTGTATAATGATATGACAAGTCTATATGATGTCTTCAAGATATTTTAAGCATGCTAGTACAATGTTGAGGGTCCTAATAGGGCCAAATAAGCTTGTAAACACTCAAATAGATTCATGAAAATACCAAACATGTTTGTGAAGGAAATAAAGATCTTGAGTAGCATCTTTGAGAGGTTGCAATTTGGCTCAATAATTCTTAAAACAACATGAAATTGTAACCCTAAGAAAAGATAAGGGATGATATTCTAAGTTCAAAAATTTACCATGTTCTCAAGGGTCTTAAAAACTAAGGCCATTACTCTCAAGATTCTTAAGAACATATATAGGGTTGTAGGTCCATGATGTCTATTGATAGGATTCTTAAGGATCATGGTGCCAAAAAAGAAGTGTTTGAGGAAATAGAGATCTCATTAGATGGGAATCAAGAGTTTCTCTAGCTCCCCAAGAGCATATTTAAGTCTCCATGACCTTAATGGGATTGTCATTCATGTTAATAAATGTTAAAAAAAGGTTTCAAACCCTTGTTTAATAATGGATTGACCTACAACATACCTTATGGTCTCAAGACCCTTCAAGGAAAATTATAGGCTTGTGCAAAGAATATAATGATAGTTCTAGCCTCAAAGAGTAACAATGATCCTCAAGAGATTATGTAGCCTCTTCTATATTATGATAATGTTTTAAATGTTGTGAAGGATGTGAACACATTGTGACCTCAAGACTCTTAGTAGATTAGAGGTAGAATAAACAAATTATTCCATGCCAAGTAAGGAGGTTGTAGGTCATTCTACAAATCAAGAACCTCAAGTTCATAGGCCCACATAATGTCTTAAGAGTTAGAATAAAGTCTTATTAAGACTATCAACATGGGTTGTAAATCAATAGGTCTATCTCATAGTCTTCATGAGTGATGAGGATTGAATGTAATAAGATGAGGAAAGTTACATAATTAAATAAGAATTCTTGATGGATCATAATTGAAGAGTTATTCATGTTTGATCAAAATTAGAATCCATCCTCAAGGCTCCTCAAGGAGCTTGCAGATCAAGTTGTATGTTTTAAGAGACCTGTAAACCTAAAAATGAAATTTATCAAAGGGGAAGGTATAGATGCAAGGTTTGATAGTCAGAGATTACAAATTTAAGGTCTTCAAGATGTTATATTTGGTTGCAAGACAAGAGTAAGTTAAATAACCTAGGGTACAAACTTCAAAGACCTCACAAGAATATTGCTAGCCTGTAGGCCAATTCTGAGCTTCTCTTTAAGGTCTCAAGATTGATCAAGTGACCTACAAACCTACCTCATTGGTTTCATGGCTAAACAAGGAGTGAATGCATAGAGATAGAGAAGGTTGCAGGTGTAAAGCCAAGGATTATAGACATGCTTGAATGTGACAAAGCCTCTCATAGAGAGTTTATAATGTTCCCAAGACTCATTATAGATTTACAGGGTAGATGATGAGGCTAGATAGGGCTTCAAGTAAGGTTACAAGGTAGGCTGTGAAATAAAATGAGATCGAAGTATGAAGATGCATGTTCTTAGACCTATCAAGGAGTCCTTATAGACAAGAATGGTAATGATCCAACTTCCTCACATAGGCTCCAACATTGATCTCAAGCATATGAGACACATTGAATAGGCCTCTAAGGACTAAGGCATGCTTTCTTCATGATAATAAATGATGTGAGTGGTATTAAAGAGAGTGAATGGAGACATGAGGCATTGAAATTTATCCTGTAACTCCCTCCATAGAGTGGAGTGATGATCAACCCAAGTCAACCATAACTTCAAATAGGCTATAAGTTCCTTCTCATGTCAAATGTTTAGCATGAACAAGAGGTGGAAATAGGCAGGCTTAGGCCTTTAACACAAGAAGGGTCATATTTTAAAAGAATGGAGTAGCTAGTTGACCATGTCATGCATGTTCAAGCACTCCAAAAGACAACATTAACAACAAGGTATCCTCTCCACTCCTACACCCAAATTTCGTTGAAGACCATCATCATGGCATGCCTAATTCATTGAAGGAGGCCTAATGCTCCTGATTTCCACTTATTTTTATTTTGAATGGGATAGAATCATGTTGTAATATTTGAATATATGAAATTAGTAGTGCTTCTTCTCCTCTCTTGTCTATTTTTCTTATAAAAAAGGTTAAAACTACCTTATTTTAGATCCCTCCTTTTGGGTATGACAAGACTACTATTTTGGAGACCTATAATGCTAGCTTAGGCCTTTAGTTATCAATAAAATATTGAATTTACCTCTCTTTCCTTACCGTTTCATAGTGTATTTTATAATTTCACTTACATTTTGTGGATTTTAGTCTCTTTTGCTTAGTTTGAGATCAAATGTACATGAACATTAGTCTCTTTTGGCTCATTTGTAAGGAAATTGTAGACACTATAGCCCTTATGTAAGTTAGTTTCTTCATCATACCTATATTATAATATGTAGGTGAGAGTGTGTAGATAAAATCAATCTTTTAAAGGTTATTATTTTGTTATTAGAGTGAGTGTAGGAGATACCTAAACTTTGATGCATCACCTTTTGTAGTATAATTTGACTTTATCCCATTTTATACCACTAAAGATACTTAGTCTTAGATGTATATATGTCTCTTTAGCATAGGTTTAGGTCTACAACTGATCTTAAATCAAGTGCATATTAAGGAGGGAGCTGGCCCTCTCTAGAGGTTCATCACAAATAGACAAGGTCCCACACCTTGGGAATGATCCCATTATTGCCTTTGGATTAACTATTTGATTAAATGAGTGCAGGATCCAAGTGACAACAGGCAGTGGATAGGGAAGATCACCAAGCTAGGTTATATACCTTCTCACATTTTGCACCTGATTTTTATTGAATTGCATTACTAAATCATTTACATAGAGTTAGACAACTTTGGCATGAATATTTTTTCCACCTCAACTACCACTATCTAAAATAACTAAGAAAGAATGACATGGTCAAAGGCTTACCTAGAGTCCATTTCTTTAAAGGTCTTTGTGAGGATTTCACCCTTAGAAATCATCCCAAAGAGAAATTTGACAAAGGTAAAGCTTGGAGGGTTTTGTAGGCATTAGAGTTAGTAAACAGTAATGTATATGGGCCTTTTCCTAATCTATCTTTCACAAAGATTAAGTATGTCCTTACCTTCATTGATGATTTCTTGAGATACACATAGGTTCACTTCATTAGGTATAAATCTAAAGTTTTTGACAAGTTTTGAGGCTTTAAGGTTCTTACAAAAAAACAATTTGAGAAATGCATCATTCTTCAAATTAATAATAGGAATGATTATATCAATAATAGATTTAAGTAGTTTTTTATAGTAGAGGGGATTAATTTACAGTGGATAGTTCTTAATAGTCCTCAATAGAGCGGAGTTGTAGAATACAATAACATGGCCTTGCAAGGGATGGCTAACTATATAATTGAATCTAAGTTATTTGCACCATAATATTATGCTGAAGTAATCAATTTTCCTTTGTACATTTAAAATATATGGTTCCCCACTATTATGGACAACATGCCCCATTTTTGTATAAATGGGGGATCTTACTTTTAAAACATAAAACATATTTTTCGGACCCATTATCTCATTCTAGCTGGCTTTGCCTATGCCAAGTCTTTGAAATCTCATGTCACCCTATTTTTTATTAAGAATGTGGTATGGAAAATGACCAATTGATCTGACTTGTAAGCCTCAGAGGTCTATGAAAGAGACCAAGGTAAATATAAATCAATAATCCATGGTTAGTATAGGCTTTCTTGCTTTGAAGGTTTAACATGCTAACTTTACAGGCTTACCCTTACTCAAAAATTCCTCAAGTCTCAATCATGTTCTTAGTGTATCGGCTAGAGTCTTATGTGGTATTTTGAGTCCTAGTTAGATGTTAGATGAGTATTTAATTGGTGTCTCTTCATTTATCTTTCACTTAGTCATTTTCTATGTTTTCCATAGGTTCTTCCACATGTCAAAATCTTGGCATTATGTGACTTCAGGATATCCAATCAAAGAGTAGTCAGAGGTTTTACATGAGTAAAGTTATGAAGGATTAATAGTAATTGTCCAAAAAAATTGATCTTAGGAGAAAATGTTATGACTTGTTATGATGAAAAGTTATGAAGGCAAATTTTGTGAAGACCAATTCTAAACAAAAGTCATAAAAAGATAACACAGGCCCAATGTAATAATAAAACACCATGCAGCCTGTTTCAGACATGTCAATCTCCCAAACATGATTGAGATGTCATAGCCCAAGAGATATCGATGTAATTAGTGAGTTCCATATGATTTATTATCAAAAGCATCAATATCCTAGACTTGATAGAGATGTCAGATCTTAGGATAGCTTGACATAATAAAGAAGCACCATATGGCCCCAGGTTAGAAGCTATTGGTACTCTAGCTAATCACCCCACACCAAAGAATAATGGCCAGTATTTCAAACCTGATAGAGATGTTAGATTAAAGGAGAGCCCAACCCAACTAGTGAGTGCCATGTCATCCAAAGGTCGAGTGGTCAGTCTCCTACTCTTGAAAGAAATGTCACAGTCTAGGAGAACCTAACCAAATAAAAGGATATCATGTGCCCTAAAATTCAAAAGTACCTAGATTCAACCAATGACATCTCACTATTGTTAGATGTGTCAGTCTCCTGAACCTGATAAAGATGTCATATCTTAGGAGAGCCCAATGTATCATAGTATGACACGTGGCATAATCAGGAAATTTAGCAGATGGGACCCTAAAGGCCCTAAGATGGCCATAATTAAATACATGTGGAATCATAGGGCAAATACAATGATGCAACATGTCCCCAACTAACATCGCATCTCTCCCAAAGGTATAATAATAGAATTACTAGGCTATGCCTAGGTATCGACCATTGACATGAGGACTAATCAAGAGGTGATAAGTGGTGTAAATTCAGAGCTCTTAGAAGACTTTAAGGATGAGGTGGTCATGTACCTACCCCACTCTGAACATTGATGAAGGGGGAACTATACCCTAATTTGATAATTTAAATTTTGCATCTCCTTAGTTAGATTTGGTAAGTGGCATGTAATCATATGCTCTAAATTTAACTCTAGATTAGGAAATCAAGTGGAAGATTGAGCCACCTACTCAAATTTGAATCCATGATGAGTGAGCCATCAAATGCCATTAATGCAAGGGGATGAATGTGGATTTTCATAAGTATCTAAAAGAAAACTCATTATTTGTTATATCTCCAGACTCCTAAATTCAAATTCCTTGATTTTTGCTCCCACCTACTATTTTGGCCACCCTCTCCTTTGCTTAGAGCTCTCCTACTGAATTTCATCTTGAGGCAATGGTCACTTCATCTTCAAACCCCAAAGTTAAGCTTAAATATATAGACACTCTATTCCTAGATGGTTTGACCCATTTTAAACATACAATAAAGTATTGAAATCCATCAACCAAGTTCCCAAGGATTTGATTATCGATGATGATGATCAAGATGAATTTGAAGATGCCCTATAAGTATATGAGAAATAAAACCTACTGTTTCACTAAAATTTTGCTTATTTTTTAAGAATAAAGTTGTAAAATTTAAAAGAAGGGTGAGATTAGTAGAACTTGGATATGTTATGTGCATGTAAATCCAAATGATTATAGATATTCCTTTTTATTTGGGAAGGATGACCCACAGATAAGAAAACACTAAAAGAGAAGGGTTGATTAGTGGATAGTAGGGTGGATTGCCTAGCAAGCTAGATCTAAGAAGCACAAGCTTATTTGGAGGATTCCAATCCACACTTTTAAAATACTTAACTTTTAATATGTTGAAAATAGGTACTTGCATAAAATAATAGAAGGTACTAAAATCAAATACAAGAAATTCTAGAAAAGAAACAAGTGATATTTTGACTAAAATAGAAATAAATGATTAAATACTAATGCTAAATTACTCAAAATTGATTCAAAAAATAATTTGATCCTTTTTGATAAAATAAAAAATCAAAAAATAGAATTTGGGTGTGGGTAGATAGGTCAAATCAACTTGATATTATAAAATAACACATAGTGACCATCAACAATCTAGGTATGACGATCGATAGTTGGGTGACTGTCGATAATTATTAACTATTGGTGGTTAAGAAAATCCATCGACGATTAGGTAAATCCACTAGTGGTTAGGTAAAACTATTAGTGGTTGTTGTGGGGTCTAGTTTGGAAAAATAAATCTATTGAGGAGAGTTACAAAGAGGTTCTAGTTATTGTGTGTGAGTTGAATATTGGTTGTAGGGTAGGAAATGATACTCAGAGGTATCTGGTTTAGGGATTGGTTATTCAAGTGAGTGAAATAGGCTATGGATGGTTTTATATATGAGGTGAAGTGTCTGAAGTTATATAACTCCAACATAGAAAAGTGAGGTGACAAGAGAATGAAAGGGAATGATATAAGCAATAAAATAAGATAGAGCTAATTACTGAATCTTGATGAAAACATAAATACTTAGCTTTTACATTCCCTTGGGAGTCAAAACCTCTTGCACCTACCTAATTGATCTAAACTTGATGATCCTTTTTTTCAACATTCTCTTCCTCTCTTAATATAGAGGAAAGGGATGTTCCAATCAAAGGGTTTAACAAATGGTTTATCACATAGTCTAATTATGCAATGATCATGTGAACAACCTTGTAAATTTAGACAACTAGTAATCAATGAGTAAATTATAGTTGAACTATAGTTGACTCCTTTGAGTATGCAAGTAGTTCAAGTAACCATCGACAGTCAGGTCAATCATCGATAGTCGAGAGTCAACCGTCGACGGTTAGGGAAACATAGTCAAAATAGCTAGGATGAGTCATTTTCACTTATGTTTGGTAGTTGAGGAGTTAAGAAATTGTCTAAGGTAATAAAAAAGGGTCATGGGTGTTTTAATGAAGAGAAATGCATCATGCAATTTTTAAGTGTCTACATTTTACCCCTTTTTATTCTATAGTTTGTGTCAACAAGAT
Source organism: Torreya grandis (assembly GCA_037957365.1). Lineage (NCBI taxonomy): Eukaryota > Viridiplantae > Streptophyta > Pinopsida > Cupressales > Taxaceae > Torreya > Torreya grandis. Next base: position 2,704,041 of record JARHVA010000159.1, on the reverse strand, counting down.
GCAAAATAAAAAATAGAAAAGTTGGTAAAAGGTTGAATTCCATGAATATGGGAGGAAGTGTTCCCCCTCAAACTAGGAATCAATAAAGTGAAATAAATTTGGGTTCGAGTTTGATAAGTGGATATGTGGGTCACAAGGTGGGTGGTAGGGTTGATTGGTTAGGCATTTAAATATGATTAAGTGCAAATAATACAACTAAATGAAATATCATATATCACACATAGACTAGGTTACCATAGTTGAGGTAGGTTTTAAAATAAGGTTAGGCTAAAAGAATAGGTGATAGGGTAACTGACTATAGCAACAGTGTGTGTGTGTGTGTGTGTGTGTGTGTGTGTGTGTGTGTGTGTGTGTGTTGGGTTAGTGCCTATAAACATAAGTCTCCTAGGCAAAGTTGATGTATTCACAAGTATCCAAGGTAGGATGTGATCTTGAGAAGATAAAATGGTCGTAGGTGTCAGGATCATAGAGGGTCATTCTTTGAGGCATACACAAAAATAACACAAGCTTAGGTGTTTCAAATATGACAAGGTAATCGATGCCATCAAAATGACCAATGGAAGGTTATCGTAAAAAATGTGAAAGTCCAGCCAAAATGACCAAGGTAAGGTTATTTGGGTGGGTTGTCTCCAATAGGGGTATGGTTGAATTGAGTTCTAATTGGTTGCCCCATTTGGTGGTGAATGGGTGCAAAGTTGGTAGTTGGTTTCTTTTGTGGAAAGGAGGTGGTTAGAGGGTAGAATAGAGTGGTCAATCATTGATGGTCAGGGTTGACCATCGATGATCACCTAGTGACTATCAACAGTCAGATGTAAGCCCTAAAAAAGTTATCGTTAAAGGTCAAATGAGGTTTTATTTCCTCATTTAAAAATTGACCCATGACATTTTTCTTTGTCCTTAGTGAAAATGATATAGATTTTACTCCTTAAGTTTCATGCTTGCATATTTGGGGTGTGTTTGACTAAGGTTGGACTGGTGAGTTGGAGTGTTGACTAAGGTAGGCCACAGTAGAGGAGAGCCAACAAGGATGTAATAAGGTAGAGGTAGAGCATGAGGTCAAGTGGTGATGGTGGTTCTGAGGGATCCACCATGATGACAGTCACTAAATGAGGTAGGTGATGTCTTAGATTTGTGTTGATGGTTAAAATTGCCCTTGTTTCTAACACCAACAATGGGAAGTTTCAAGAATGTGGGACTTGTAACTTGAAATGACCTCTAGATTTTTAAGAAGCTGGTCTCTTCTTTATCTCAAGTGTTGGGAGGAAAGGGATAGGAATTTAAATAAAAACACAAATGCAAAGAAAGAAAATCTATCTATGGCGATGCGCCTGAATGTAATTCGACCCTTAATTCTAAGCACAATGAAACTATATGTGAGATTCAATTACATTAAAGAGCAAACAAGGCATGATCAATGTAAAAGATAGAAACAATAGAAACAGAGGCTCATATCTTAGACTACTTTTGCAATGATATAGAGAAATATCAACAAAGGCACAGAACTCAGTCTTCTTATTAACTCTCAATTTACATAAAAGGCATAGAAACATGCATAGTTACATAAAATTTCCAATTCAAGAAAATAGAACAAAGGCAAATGATATTCCTAATCATAGCTCTAAAAGTCTAAAAACTCTTGACAATAGTCTCTCACAAAAAATTCTCTCCAATCTTCTAATGATGATTTTTGGTGATCTCTACACCCCTCTTTATAACATTAGATTTGCTCCAAATTGTCTGCATGTTCCCAATCTAATGGCCCAACTGAACTCGAACTAAACTAGAAGTGTCTAATAGAAGATATTTCTTAGATTCTGAAACATTTCATCTTCCTATAGTTCATTGGCTAAAATAAATACACAGGATGCTCCCTTCTATCAAATGGAAGAGGACACTTGGCTAATTTATTGAAAACCTTCTTATTATTTATGAGGCACCAAAAAATGACACTTGGCATGTTTCACAGCCTTATCGAAGACACATGGCACTTTATGCGTAACCTATACTCTTACTATGTCTTCACTTAGAAGTGTTCAGTCCTTGACATTTGTCACCATCCGCTTCTCCAAAACTTAAACAACTTCTATAGAAAATGGGACCCAAAGCAGTTCTCGCTTGAGCAACTTCAAAAAGGGAACAGAGACATGTGAAAATTTTTGCTTATTCTTGACAAAGGACATGTGGTGATCTCTGCTACCTTTAGCTATCTTTTGAGAAACCTATGGAAGATGACACGTGTTCATCTCCACCTTGCCCTATCTATACTATAGAAATAATCGGGCCTCATTTCATACTTACATAGACGGAGACACTTGGTAGCTTCTGCTTGACTCAAAACAAAACCTAGGACCCACCACAGTCTTTACTTGTCAATGAAACAAAATGAAGATAATTCAGAGGTTGACACGTGGTGACTTCCACTCTCTTCAACTGGGAATTCATGGCATCTTTCATTGCTTTTAGAAAAACACATTGAAACCTTTCACTCTTACCACCTGGCATCTTCCACTTGATCCTGATACTTTGCTTGTTGAAACCTTCTGCTCGAAAGAGATTTGAAACATGGATGCTGACATGAAATGCAGATGTTGACACTTGTTGCATTCCACTGAGTTACTATGAGACACGTGGCACATCTCAACCAACTTCTAGAAATTATGAAATGTGCCTCGGTTGATTTTGACACTTAGATAAAAATGAGGCAAAAAAAAATTTGAGCCCACGCTCTGAGTCAAAACTTCACCATCTTGAACCAAAGTGTGCGGGGACAAAATTTTACAGTGCGCAACTGAAAATCAAAAAGAAATGTAGAGTAATTTTTACTCTATAGTTATTGGTGACCCCAAGGACTTTTGAGCCTACTCAAAAAGAAACAACAACTCCCGCTTGATTAAAATGACAAAAAATTACAACTTTAGTAATGCTATTTGATAGGTGGAGCACTCATCATCAGATAACCCCTACTTATTTTGCAATTCATTAAAGGCTAAATCAAGGTTGATAATATCCTTGTGTGAAAAATTTTATAAAATCTGAACCGTAGCCTTCAATTTGAATTCAAGTTGGGAAACATGAATCAAAATAGCTTCTACTTCAGGTACTAATGAATCATCCCTTAAATCCTAAAAAACTACCTGATCATTCTACTTGGCCAACAACAAAGGTTTAATTTCATCAATCATTAGCACAGTGTTGTCATCAGGAAACAGAGAAGGAAGACCTAATTGCACTAGGTCTTCAATGTGTTGTTTCATTTCACTGATTCCTTCTTTCATTACATTGAGAAGCTCTCTGTAATTGATGGCTATGGAATTGCAATTGAGAACCTCATTCACTCACTTAACAGTGACCATTCTGTCATCAATTCCTGCTATGGACAATGTTCCATCTATTGCATCATAAAGCTTTTGTAGCAACATTTTGGAGTCCAATACTCTCCCAAAAACTATAGCCAGAATGTTTTCAACTGAATTCTCCACCTTTTCACACAATTTATGTGCATTTAGCAGGAAGGTGAGAAAAGGCCTGAGCTGAATAATTTTTGAAGAGATTTTTTTCCACATTGATTCATAAAGCTCCTTCACCAGATTTAACACTCCTACATTCTTTGGCCTATTGGCCAGCTCTAGTGTCAATTGTTATGCGCTTTGTTTCTCGACTTGAAATTGGGCTTGTATAGCTATGGTATTATTCTATTCATTTAGTAGCTTCTATTGTAATTGAGTAACCTGTAACAAGCTTTTCTCACATTTTTCTTGTAATGCTACTTTTTCTCACCTTAGGGTCATCACTGCATCTTTTACCTGCATTAGCCCTACTTTTAAGGAATCATTTTGGGCCTGGACCACTTGGTGAGTCTGAAGAGAAATAGTATCTTTCAACTGTTTATTTAGACTCTCTATTTCATTATCTTTTCTATTAATTTATGTGGTCAAACTGCTACAATTTGCCTTCTCTTTGGCTAGATCAGCCTCCATCTTCTGTAGCTTTTGTGATGTTTTCAAGTAATTTTTAGTAACTTCAAAAGTGGATTCAGTTAGCAGCTCAAATTTGTCTTGTGGTCTGAACAAGGACATGTCTATGGCCACTGCATTCATTGTGTAGTCTTCTGGCTACATCTGCTCACTTGGCTTGATTATATTTGATGACAAATGAGTCACCGTTAGTTGCTGCTGAATTGGGTCAAATTGTGACCGCAGATGTGGTGTAGCCAAGGCCTTATTTTCTTTGATCCTTTTTTTCTCTCTTTGGGCTTCCCTTGCCTTCCTAGCAGCATCTACTTGAGTTTGGAAGGTAAAAGGAGAGGCAATGTGCCCACCCGCAAAAGGATGTCCTTGTGGTAAACCATATGGAATAGCCAATTGTTGGCTATGGGAAATCTGAGGGGGTAGTTTCTTGGGAACAGAGGGAGAAAAGTGAGGCAATGATAAAGCTTGAGTAGGGATAGATGGGGCAAAGTGAGAAATGGGCACAATGGAGGTGGCAGGGGATGTCATCTGACTAGATAGAATCATCATGCCTACAGGAGAAGAAAGAGATTGAGAAGAGGAGGAAAAATACTTACTTGAGGAGCAACTATAGTACTCTATAATTGGCATTGTGAGGGTTCTACCCTCTCTTCTGAATCCAGTTGGACTCTTAGCCTCTTTCACTTCTTTGGCATTTCTTCTTCTAGTTGTGCTCCCTTCTCTTCAATATTTACCACTGCTAATAGTGGTGCTTGTAGAGAACTAGGAACCTCAATGACTGATGCTGATGGGGAAGCTTTTGGTGGTGAAGATACCACACTCTTTTGTTTTTCCATGATGCTAAGAGATTGGGGCCAAACAATTACAGCAACTAGAGCTACAGTTTTCCTTATGGCCTGTGATTCTTAGTTGGATCCTACTCTAGCTTTTGGCTCTATGACCTATGTCGGTAAATTGCTTGTGTCAGGGCTAGATATAGGGGATGGATGGCACTCATCCCAAAGTTCCTCCCACTTCTCATCCAAGTCCACATTCCCAAAAGAATGAGTTGTCTAACAAATTTCTTGCCTATATTTCCAATAGGCTTCTATTTTCTCAGTGTCCCAGTCTTTATTCTTTAGTGCCCTTCTTAAGCCAGAAGTCATTCTGATTTTAGGATCAAAATCTCTCTGTTTATCATAGAAAGTTTCCCATGGTCTATTTTGTTGGAGGGGCAAATCTATTAATTCAACATAAAACCCAAGAATATCCTCTCTAGAATTTTTCTTGCTTTCCCAAAAGGGGTGGCCCTCATGTGCAATTCTGGAAACAACCCTATTAGTTCTAATCCATGAAGCTATGAAACCATTTGGGTCATATACCCATTTATCTTCGATTAGAAGGAAACCCAGGAAGGCTAGCTTTCTAAGCAACACAATTTTGGCATCTCTAGCCTCTAGTGTCATGTTGTTTGTCATCCATGGGAGGTCATACATTTTCCTCTTCCTCTTTCCAGAGCCATATTCATTATCAACTATAGACACCTTCCTGGTGACCTCTAAGAATGCTAACCTAAGAGTCAAAATCTTAGGCAACGACACTGGTTCCCCAAAAAAACCATGGACTCTAATAATTGTATGGTGGGATCTAAAAAAGAAATCATAATGAATTGGGCAATTGGCTAGAAGGTTTGAAACACTTAGAAATAGTTTGTTTATAACTGGTTTTGGACTCAGGTGACAGAAAGTAGGGGTAACAAACAGTTCCCAAAATTCATATGGATCACTAGTTTTTGACAAAATATGTGTCCATGTAGACACATGAATTGTCCTTTGTAGACCGAAACTTGGGTCATACATATTAAGATGCATATGTTAGGAAAAGATGTCAGAGTTTTGATACAACATAAGGTGAAACAAATAAGAATAGTACCTAAAAACCCCTTTTGATTTGAATTGGGCAAGTTGCTCCACCATGGAATATGCAATCTACTCAGAGAAATCAAATCGATACTCCTGAGTCTTGTCAACATTTTTCAACCTGAAGAGGATAGACATTTGTTCCCCATATATGGTCATATCATCTTTCATTCTGAAAATGAAATCCATCATAGACAGTGCATCTTGGCTAGCTTGGGCAAATTGGGCTCTTACTACAGGCAGTGTTGGCACAGTAGTATCATCATCACCTAATTTCAATTTGGATCTTAAAAACCTCAACTGAGTATTGATGTTTGCCCATATTTTTTGCATTTTAGCAATGGTGGGAAACATAGTTGTCTTATCATAATATAAGGCTAACATTTCTTTGATAGCCTTCGATGTAATTTGCACCATGAATGGACCCTGTTGTATGGTGTTTGTGGGTGCATGGAACAAGTTGGTGCATAGTTTGACCAAGTCAAGGCATGGATGCACACCTGGGACAATGAATTGTGCTAGTTGTGAAGTCCATATCCTCATTGCAAATGTCTCATATTGTCCCACCTTGGCCCTCTAAAGACACCTTTGATGTGCCCCTTCTCTGAGAGTTTTGCTACTAGTTCTTTAAAGAACTGGGTCCATGACTCCATCTGCATAATCTTTTATCTTTGTTGGGTCACTTGCTTGACCAACTTCAGGGACTCTGGTCTGTGGGTAGGTCTTTAAGGGTTGCACGGGGGCTAAAGCATATGACTTTCTCTTAAGAAACTTATCAAGGGATTCATAAATCCTAGCTCTTTGTTGTGAAGACTATGCTCCCTCCATATCTATTATGTGATAAATGGTATTAAATTTTGAAAAATAAAAAGCACTTTCACTTAAATAGGTTTACTACGAATTGAAAATGCAAGTAACAAGAATTTTCTCACAGATGCAGGAATGTTTGAAATACTGTAAGCTTTAACTCTTACTATGAGGTATTTATTGACCCATCAAGTCTCAAAATGGCATTAGACCCAGATAACCATTAGCAAATCTTACTCAATCTTCCTGGGACAACGAGATAGACACATTGTGTAAGTGGCTGCACAATGTACTTTAGGGAATTTTAAAGATTTGGGAGATATTAAATATGTCAAAAATTTTGAAAAAGGATTTAAGCTATGGCTACGTGTTCAAAGAACACTTATTTAATATCAAGCAAGAAAGCAAAACGGGAAAATAAAGCAACTAAGAAAGGGAAACTATCTAATTATAATGCATCAGGGACACAACCTTACTAAAACTTTTCAAATAGATTCCATTGATAGGAATTTCTTCAGGTTCACCTTCCATTGTTTCTAGCTCAAACAAATTTTTCTGCTTACACGTATGAATTTTATAAGGGCCAGTCCATAATGCTTCAAATTTAGTGTGTTGACCCAACTTGGCGGCTCTTGCATCCCATTTCAAAACAATTGAGTCTGTTTCAAAATGGGGATTTGAAGTCCTTTTATCAAAGCAGTATTTAATTATTTTTTGATGCTTTACCAATGAATCATGGGATGCATCCCTCTTTTCTTGAACTTCTTAAAGTTTCTCAAGTCTGACCTGCATGGGGCCATTTTCTTCAATTTCAATCTATTTGATTAGTTGGAGAGAAGGAATCTTCAAGCTTAGGGGTATTACAGTAGATTTTTCATATACCAATTCATATGGAGACATTTTGATCACCTGTTTAGGCATGATTCTATCAGCCCAGAGTGCTAAATTAAGCACTTTATGCCATTCTTTGTGTTGATCAACCCCTATTCTTTTGACGAGTCTAATCAGGGTCTTGTTAGTTGATTTTATCAAACCATTACCCTGAGGGTAATAATTTGAGGAAGTTTTCAGATATATTTCATTCTTTAATGCAAAGTCAGATACTTTAGACCCTAAAAATGCTTTAGCATTATCTAAAATTTTGGTGCGAGGAGCCTCAAAGTGAGTAGTGATACTCCCTAGAAAATCTAGGATCACATTTTTTGTTGCTTCTTTGAGTGGTACTGCCTCGGTCCATCTTGTGAAATAATCTGTGGTAGTTAAGATCCATTTGTGACCCATACTAGATACTAGGTTTATCATTCCAATGAAGTCAAGACCCCATTGAGCAAAATGTTCATCCACAATAATAGGACTAAGGGGCATTGTTGCATTCCTTCTCATCCCCACATAATATTAACAAGATTGACATTTTTTAAGCAGTTGATAACAATCTATAAATAAAGTAGGCCAGAAATAACCTACCTCACTTATCTTTATAGCTGTGGTCTTTGCAGAAAAATGTCCACCTGATACTCCATGATGCATTTCATGTAATATTTTCTTAGCCTCAGACTTTTCTACACATCTTATCAATTTGCCATCAGAATTTCTTCTGAAAAGAACCTATTCAATTAAAACAAAATGAACTCCTTATATCCTATAGTATCTTCTCTCATTTTGAGGGAGTTCTCTTAGGTAAATCCCATATTTCATAAAATGAATCCTGCTTGTGACCTAGGATTCTTGATCAACGTCTTGTATCCTTAAAATAATTTCTTTTTCTTCTTTTGAATTTGTCTCTTCAGGTATCATCTTTTCAAGCTCTCGAGTCATATATAGGCACAAACTCCTGCCTTTGACTAACTTAGTGGGTTTGACCTCTACATCATATTCAAGGATCTTGGTTATCTAGTTAGCTCTTTTTTAGTAATTTCTCCCTCCATGACGTATTCTCTGACACTTGGGTGAGCTACAAGTATCAAAATTTTGCTTCCTGATACCATATGCCTGAATTTTTTGAGAGATTTTACCATAGTATATGCTTGTTTCTCTACAAAGTTGTATTTGATTTCATACTCCCTGAGAGTTCTTGAGAAAAAGGCTATTGGTGCTCTCCCTCTTGTCTATCATCCTTTTGTGTTGAGATAGTAGCAATACTTAACTCTCCTCCATAGACATACATTACAAAAAGCTTAAAAAAATCTGGGTTTCTAAGTACTGGGGTTGTTGAGATAGCCTTCTTGACCTCTTCAAAGGCTTGCCTTCCTTCTATAGTCCACTTGAAAATTAGGTCTTTCTTTAACAAGAGTGTCACTGGTCTTACTAAGCTTACAAAATTAGATATAAACCTACTGACAAAATTAATCTTCCCCAAAAAGACTGAACTTCCTTTTTATTTACTGGAAGTGGTAGGTTCATTATAGCTGCAACTCTTTTGGGATCTATGGAAACTCCTTTAGATACTATATGTCTCAATAATTTGCTGGTACAACAAAGATGCATTTCTTGGGATTCAGTGATATTCTAAATTCTTGACATTTCTTAAAATTAGATTCTAAATGATCAACAACATTTTTTGAAAAATAGTAAGATCATCCAGATAAATCAAGATGATTTTATTTATAAGTTCTCCAAATGCTAAATCCATAGCTCTTTGGAAAGTGGCTCCTATATTTGATAGGCCAAATGGCATCTTAACATATGCAAATATTCCCCATTTGGTAGTAAAAGTAGTTTTATATTGGTCTTCATCAGCCAACCAAATCTAATTGTATCTAGAGAAACCATCTAGCAAAGAAAATATCTTTAATCCAGCCACAGTTTGTAGAATTTGTTCCATGGAGGGCAAGGGATAGTGATCTTTTAGAGATGCTCTATTTAGATCTGTGAAATCTACACAAAGTCTTATATCTCCATTCTTTTCCCTAACTGGTACCAAATTTGATATCCAGGTTGAGTGTTTGATTGAAAAAATTATTTTAGAATCTAAAAGTTTCTACAACTCATCTACCATTAGAGGCTCAATCCTTGGATTTACTGGAATCTATTTCTTTCTGATGGTCTTAGATCCTTCAGTCAGTTCTATTGTTTGCTGAATAATGTCTTTATTGTATCCATGAAGGTCTTCATAGCTCTAGGCTATGACCCTATCATATTTTTTGCACAATTCAATTAGTCTTTCCTTTTCTACTTGAGTTGCAGAATTTCTAACTTTTAATTTTTTCCCTTCACTCACCTCAATTTTAGAATAATCTGCTTTGTCTACCTAAAACCTTTTCTTCTCCAAGCTTACATCTTCTAGATCAAATAAGTTTTCTAAGGTGATCAAGCCTTTGGGAAGCTTATTAGTCTTCAATTTTATAACTTGATCTTCATATGCTTATTCAATTTTGATTTTCAATTGATCAACAAAATCATTTGATTGTTGTAAGAATGAGAGTACTTGAGAATCATTTTCAAATACTTGCCAAATCTCATCATTGTCTGGAATAGTTGGCCTCACTATAACTTTTACTGACTCATTATTAATTAATAGGCCAATTGCTAGATCAAACTGTGAGCCAATCTGGGCCATCCTATCAACTTCAAAATTTTGAATCCTAGGGACTACTTCAATATTGAAGGCTTCAAAATATTCTATTAAGTCCCAAATTCTATGTCTGTAGGATCTCATCCTTACATTTTTGGCTATTACCTTTTCTCTAATTTGCTTTACTACTAATTCTGATTCTCCTTTTAATATTAGATTCTTTATTCCCTTTTTTTTGGCTAACAAGAGCCCATATACTAGAGATTCATACTCAACATCATTATTTGTACAGGCAAATTGGAAATAGATAGCCCTTAAAATTTTCTCACCATTTGGAGCAGTAAGACAAATTCCTGCTCCAACACCATTTTTACTTCTAGCCCCATCAAAATTTAAGGTCCAAATTTCTAAATATTTTTTAGATTCTTGAGTAGTTGGTGTCTCTTCCCTTAAAACATTAGGGATTTCATGGTCCTCATCAAAAATAACATAAGTGCCCAGACCAGTAGAGTCATAATTTCCATATGGATCACTATGCATCATAGCTAACAACTGGTTATTTTCTTCTTCTTGATCATGCTCAGTCCAGTCACCTAACTCTTCCACAAAAACTCCTTATTTAACATAGCATGATTTGCCTCTAATTTTGATGTTGGTTCATTGGTGATGTGATCCTTTGATAATGGTTTAGACAGAATTTTCATCTTTGAACCATATTTGGTTCTTAGAATGAGGTGAAACCAATCAAGAGACATATATCCTCCTATCTTGGCTGTAAAGTCTCTTAATAAACATAAATAAAAAATAGGTGGTATATCTATGACTACTATATCTTGATTAATAGTTATATTGGGACAAGTATATAATTATAATGGGATTTGTCTAATTCTCCCTATTATTTGCACTGATTTACCATCTAGCTGCATAACTCCTTTAGTGAGTGGCTCATACTTTATCTTTAAAGCATCTGTTATTACCTTTGGCATTACTGTAGTACTAGCCCCTAAATCTATCATTGCATTATGCAACAATTTCTTGCCAACTATCAAAGGAAAATAGAAAGGATCTAGTTTTGATTTTCTTACCTCTGGTGGATTGTTCATTAGGGTTGTTGTCTGCAGATGAACTATGTCCTTAAGCTTTTCTTTTTCAGCAGATCTTTCTTTGGTCTCAATATATTTGGGCACTGCTTGTCCTTGTAGAGCTTCTTGTAACAGTGTCTTTTGTTCAGGGATGGCTAATATGTCCCAGATTGACACTTGTGCTGGAGTCCTTTTTAATTGATCTACCACATTCATTGGTCCTAGAGTTTGGGTTCTTAGAAAGTAAGGATACCTTGATTTTTCTTGAACTTGTCCAGGAACTACTTGATTCAGCACTGATTATGGCATTTCTTGTCTAACAGCTATATTTCTTTGACCTTGAAATGGAGGACTCTCCATAACTTGATTATTTGCAACCTCAGGCTATTCCACCATTCTTCTCTTTGATCTAGTATAGTAGTCTGATTGCACCACTGGTTTCTTGGAAGTAGATGCTTCATTCAAGAATACTAGTTCTTCATCTTCAACCCATGAGAACAAAGCATGTTCTGGAGATATTTTTTCTTCTTGTTTTAAAGACATCCCTTGCATCTGAGCCATTAGGACTGAATGTTGCATACTAGGAGATTGGTAGGCTTGATTATCACTAGTACTTGCAAATTATCCATCCATTCTTCTTTGCTCTGCTACCTTTTGTTGTAGATTACCCATGGGACAATCTCTAGGTGTATGGGCATTATTACAAGGGAAACACCATGCATTGGTGTTATTCACATAATTATTTTGACCTTGAACAATCTCCCTATTCGAATTGGGAGGAATAGTTTGTGAGGGTGTAGGGACTGCAACTAATTGGTTTGTTGGCTAAGGGTTATTTTGCCTTTGAGGACCCTGGTATTGATTTGGATATGATGAAAATCTATTTCCTTGGTAGCCTTGATATTGAGGTCTAGGATAAGGATTTTGTTGTCTTTTTATATTAATCAGCTCATTATAACATGTCTTTAAGATATTCTTGATATCATCCATCTCAAATGACTGGGCATGGACAAGTTCTTTAGCAGGTGGTTGAGGATATTTATACATAGACACAGGTGGGGCTATGGAATTAGAGGCTTCTTGAGGAAATTGTAAGGTAATCTCTAGAAACATGGGCATGAGAGGCCTTGGGAGTAACTTTCCGGTAGCTATTAGATTCTTTTTAGCTCTGACTGCATAGTCTTAAGCTTCTGGCAAAGTCTGACCTTCAAGTGACTGAATCATAATAGATATATTGGAATTCAAAGCTTTAAGATAAAATACTATAGCCATACCTGGTAATGGTCTAGTTGTAGTAGGAATCCTTTCCCAAGTCTTTTGAAATCTAGAATTGAAGTCAGTCATTACTTCTTGTGGTGCTCTTTGAATAGTAATCAATTGTTGCAACAGAGAAGATTTATCACCCTTTTCTTCAAATCTTTCAAAAAAAAGATCTCCAAGCTGATCCCATGTAGATATTTTATTTGGAGTTAAGGATCGGTACCATTCTAGATCCTTGCCTTTAAAAGAAGCTACAAATAACCTTATATCCACATTTTGTTGTGTGACATGTATAACACAGACATCTGATACATTTTGAAGATGTTCTTCAAGTGTTTTAAAATCTTGCCCACTAAATTTGGGCAGAGCTTTCAAGGCATTTACTGAGATAAGATCCCAAGTGGTTGGTGGTATTGGAAAAATCAAAGGACTACCATTGTTCCAACTCACATAATTCCTTAGGGGTATAGGGGCTCCCATATTTACTCTTGGTATTGGTATAAACTGATTGACTCTTCTTCTTGGACTAGTTACCAAAGGTGGTAAGAGAATACCTGGATTTACAGTAGATTAAGATCTGATTACTGGTCCATAGCTCTGACTCCTTGTATCTATCTGGTTCATATGGTCTTGAAAAAAACTTCAAGATGGTGTCCCATCGAATGTGCCAAAAACTATTGATGGTTAAAATTGCACTTATTTCTAACACCAACAATGGGAAGTTTCAAGAATGTGGGAATTGCAACTTGAAACGACCTCCAGATTTTTAAAAAGCTGGTCTTTTCTTTATCTTGAATGTTGGGAGGAAAGGGATAGGAGTTTAAATAGAAACACAAATGCAAAGAAAGAAAATCTAACTATGGCGATGCGCTTGAATGTAATTCGACCCTTAACATACAAACAATCTGGAGTGAATCCAATGCTATAAAGAGGGGCGTAGAGATCACCAGATATCATCATCAGAAGATTGGAGAATTTTTTTTGTGAGAGACTATTGTCAAGAGTTTTTAGACTTTTAGAGTTGTGATCATGAATATCATTTGCCTTTGTTCTATTTTCTTGAATTGGAAGTTTATGTAACTGTGCATGTTTCTGTGCCTTTTATGTAACTTGAGAGTTAATAAGAAGATTGAGTTATGTGCCTTTGTTGATATTTCTCTGTATCATTGCAAAAGTATTCTAAGCTATGAGCCTCTGTTTCTATTGTTTCTATCTTTTACATTGATCATGCCTTGTTTGCTCTTTAATGTAATTAAATCTCACATATAGTTTCACTGTGCTTAGAATTAAGGGTCAAATTGCATTTAGGTGCATTGCCATAGTTATATTTTCTTTCTTTGCATTTGTGTTTCTATTTAAATTCCTATCCCTTTCCTCCCAAAACTTGAGATAAAGAAGAGACCAGCTTCTTAAAAATCTAGAGGTCGTTTTAAGTTGCAAGTCTCACATTCTTGAAACTTCCCATTATTGGTGTTAGAAACAAGTGCAATTTTAACCATCAACAATTTGTTTATTTTTGCTTTAATATGTAGTTATTCAAGGTCAGGGTATGATGAAAAAATGGGGGTTTTGTGTTTTGTTTGACATAGGTAGAGTAGTGGGGAATAAATTGAGGTAGTGGAGATAGGTGAGGGGGCATGAATGTTTATGTAATTTTTCAAGTGTTTAGTTGAGTAATTTAAGGGTTAGGTGGGAAAAACCTAGGGCTAGGTTACTGACAACCACCACATAGTGACCATCGATGGTCACTATCGACCATCATTGATCAATAAGAGACCATCAAATATTCATTGTGTGGACTGTCGATGGTCCAACACCAAACTGTCAGTGGTCAAGGTTTGATTGGCGATGATACCACAAGGAACTATCATTAGTTGATACTCATTTATCAATGGTTAGTATAAAATTAAGATAAGTTGAAAATGTAGTTAAAGGATGGTTTTGGAATGGGTGAAGGTTGGTTAGGAGTTAAGTGAGGTTAGGTTTTTATGTAAATTAAGTAAGGTAGGATAGGGTTAGGGTTAAGTCATGTTTAGGTTGGATTAGGTAAAGTTGAAAGGTAAAGTAAACTAAGGCACACATCTAACTGTGTAGGTGAGGGAGTAGCTACATGTGTGAGACCAAGTGCCTCAACTCCTAGATGAGGTTTGTAAGGGGATGATAAATAAAGAGTGAGATCATATTACAATAGTGGGCCTGGGAGGCATTAGATATTACCAACACATATTGAGGGATGCCATGATGTTGTTAGCCCTCATCAAGAGATGGGACCTAGCCACCAAAATTTTAATTCTACCAATTAGAGAGATTACCATCTTATCAGAGGACATTCACTAGGTTTTATAGCTACTGCTATGGGGTAAACTGATAAAGCTTATCAGTACCAATGAGAGAGATGTGCACATGGACCAATTGTTCAGCAAGGACTTTGTGCATGTGAGGTGGCATGATGGGGGATTACACTATGCTCCCATATTCCAAAGGGATTAAGGAAAGAGATGGCTTGTTTTGATGATGATGGTAGCCTTAACCTATTATACATTTATAGATATCAGCAGTGGCAGACTTCTATTTTTTTTGTTAGGCATTCTTAAATTAATAGATTGGACAGTGTACACTTGGGGCCCAATTATACTAGTGCAAATATATCAAGAGCTCTAGGGTTATAGGTTACATAGGTGATATGGAATTAACATCAGATTTTTGCTACATTGTTGGGCATATGAGCACATCAGGGTGATTTGACCAAGTGGATTTCCATGGCATGCATGGGCTCAGATGGACTTCAGAGTTAGATTCTTGAGATGGAGGTATGATTATGCACTCACACCACCCGGGGGAGAAGCATGAGACCTAGAGTGGTACAAGGATAGGTTAGAGGCACTGGTGGATGGAGAGGTCATTTAGAGGCCATATACCAAGTTCCCAACATGGGTAATCCATGTTAGGCATATCCTATCATTATAGAGCTATAAGTGGATTTATGGTAGATGGGATTATGAGGTAGAGTTGATCCCTTTTGATAGGGTGAGGAGATAGTTTGGGTTAGTACAAGATGCCCTAAGTGTTTTCCTAAGGTATAAGAGGGAGGATATAGAATTTCCCTTGCCTATTATATAAATAGATGATGAGTTGCTATTAGTGAAGGTAGACATAGATGATGCATGTGTCAATAAGGACTACATATTATTGTTCCAAGCACACTATGATGCTATAGTGTTTAGAGTAGATGATGGATAGGCTAGGATATAAGCCATAAATGTTGATATGGAGGAGGGAGGTAGGGATCAAATAAATGTAGATTCCCCTAGTAGGTAGGCACTCATCATAGAGAGAGTTTAGGCTAGGATAGTATTAGTAGCAACATAGATAGCTCTAGTATTAGTGACCCTAGGGAGATATATGGCTCAGGGATAGGTGGCCACTTGTATGTAGGAGAGGGATCAGGTTAGAGCCCATCTAGCCTTGGTTACATAGGAGAGAGATACCCTTAGATAGGTAAGAGGATGAGCATCAACACCTGCAAGACCTTTGAGGACCATTCCTTTGCAAAGGTATGTGGCCATTATTTAGGAGCTCAAATATTATAAGACATTAGTCTTTAGATAGCTTCCTTATGAGCCTTGATATGGTGAGGCAAGAGCATTGGTTACTGGAGGAGTTAGTAGTGTAACACTGGGTCAATGGGCAACATCTATGGGTACATAAACAAGGCCAAAAGATAAATAGGCTCTAGAGTGTAGTAATGATCCTCCACCTTAAAATAATATGAGATGTGTTATTTTGATATATTATATGATTTTGATATCGGCCTGTGAGATGATGTGGTGAGATGTACACATTTTTTATGAGAGACAGATATTTATGCTATATATATGATTATTTCTATTATGAGCTCATGATGTGATCATGATTATGGATGTGGCTTATGGTTGTGGTTATTGATTATGATGTTATACATGTTCATGATGTGATTATTATTTTATGGATGTGGTTTATGGTTATGGTTATTGCTTGTGATGTTATTGGACATGATGATGTTATGATTATGGTGTAGATTATGATGTTGATGATATGAACATGATGTTGTGATTAGCATTTAATAGATATATACTTAAGTAGATGGTATAAATGTTTTCAAATTAATGAATCTATGTTCTCCTTTATCTAGATAGACATGTGATGGATTAACATATGTGATGACTCATTGTTTTATGATGTATGATTAAATGGTGATGATGTGATAGATGGATTATGATTAGTTGATGTGATTGTTCATTATATGGATGAGATGATGTTTGATGTATGAAATGGTTAATTTATTAAAATGTTTTTATGGATAAAACACTTTAAAAAAATAAGGTAAAGGTAAATTACCAAAAAAAACACAAAACGTTTATGTAGTGTTAGTTAATGAATTGCTTGCAATTATATGAAGGTGAATTAATATTAAAACACATAAATTTAGTTTGGATAACAAAACTAGATGTGAGAAAAGATAAGAAAAGATAAAACAATCAAAAGACACGTGTCTAAAAGAATATATCGACATGTAAGTTTAAGAAAGAAGAATAAGACAGTATGGTCTTTTGTTGGAGAGGACCAAGACAAAAGGACACTAGATCAGCTTATGAACATAAGCCTTTCACATGCTTCACATCAACATTATTTGGTTGGTTAAAATTTTCTTGATCACATATTGTCAAGTAAGCTCAAAATCCCTTGTTTTATAGAGGGTCTAAAGGGGAGATGGATGATAAAGGAACCTTTGTGTGAGGTTAGATTTACCTCTTTTGTAGGTTGCCAAAGAGTCAGTATGAACAAATCTATGTCATATATGGTGTAGACTGATCGATGCAGAAAGTCTATTCATGAAAGCTGATTGCAGCTTCCAAGTATTGGGTATTTCTGATAATTTGTTATGGATTTGGGACACTGATTGATGTTAGAAGCTTCCAAAAAATTACTTATTTTTGACAAATGAGTTTACTTATCCATCTTTCAAGGGAGTGGTATAAGCCTTTTGAGACTTGCTTTAGGCTTTGGGATAGGTGTCCTTCAAGGGAGAAATCTACCATACATTAAATAATATTAATGTGTTTTGGTAGTTTTCCTTCAAGGGAGTAGTCTGCTAATGCTAGAGATGACCCATAAGATAGATGGCTATTAATATTTTTGATTTTGATGACATAGACTTATAGATATAAGCTAAAAGGCTTTCCTTTCTGAAGGCAAAACTAAAGCACAAGAAGGTTAAAATAGTGGGTAAAAGGATTCATTGAAGGACAATGACCATGGGATCCATCCTATTAGGGATGAAAAGTATCTATGAGAATCATGTCATTAGGTAGATCCATGGTACCCATATTTAGGATTAATGCTACAATTGTGATGAAAAATTACATGATTTTGTGCTTTAATCGATAGTCATTAAAGTAAGAAGGTGAAAGGAAAAATATATTAAAACAAGGGACGAGCTTAAGTTAGACAAAAGGTGAGTTTCATCCTATTTAACAAAGGAAAGGGTGTAGATGCAAAGCATTGAGAGGCTTAGGATCTAGTTTATCTTCAAGAGAGGATAACTAGTAAGCTCCTAATCCATACTTATGTGTTATGATATAAGGTCCAAGCCAATTGAAAGTAAACTTACCCTCTTGATTTTATCCATATTGGTTACATGTTGATTTTCCTTTAAGACAAGGTATCCAATGTTGAATTCTTTTTCTCTTAGTTACTTGTTATAGGTGCACTTGATTAATTCTTGATAGACATGAAGATGGTTAAGCACAACTAAATTACACTAATCAATTAGCTTAAGTTAGGCTAAATGTTCTTGATGATAATCACCTTTAGGAATGATATCCTGTAGGGATATGCGAAGAGAGGAAATTTAGACTTTGAAAGGCAAGACTTCCTCTGCTCTAAAGATAAGAGAGAAAGATGTAACACCTGTAGGGGTTCAAATGCTTGTACAATATGCTCATAAGGTGAAAAGAATGTGTAGATTCCAATCTCAACTAGATGCATTAACCATTTTAGTCAAAATTTTATTAAAGGCTTATAATTATTCATTAGCTTGTAGATGATAGGGCGAGGACAAACTTAACTTAATTCAAATGTGTCAGAAAGACCTTGGAATTTTTGATTCTTAAAATATTTACTATTATCAGTGATTATCTTATGAGGAATGCTGAATCAATAGATAATGTAATGGTTGATAAAATCAATAATATTTTTGGATTTGGCTGAGATGAGAGGAACAACTTCTACCCATTTGGTGAAATATTCTATCATAGTGATGATAGAATGATGTTGTGAAGAGTGGGGATTAATTTCACTAATAAGGTCCAATCCCCATTGTGAGAAGGGCCAAAAATCCTTGGATACTTGGAGGCTATGACTAGGTATGTGATGTAAATTGGCATGTTGTTGACATTTAATATATTTATTCACATAATAACAGTAGTCTTGGTTAAGGGTAGGCCAATAATAGCCAAGGGGAAGGATACGTTTAGTGATAATTAGGCCACTAAAGTGTTCCCTAGAAATTCTATCATATGTTTCATTGATAGCATGAGCGATCTCATGACTACATAGGCAATGGAGAAGGAGACCATCAAAGCTGTACTTGTAAAGAATTTTTCCCTAGTATGATATAAAGAGAGGTATTATGAATAAATGCTCATTGATCGTTCTTAGAAAAATTGGAGGGAACAATGCCTAGGTTGAGATAGTTGAAGATCTGTTTATACCAAAGGTTAGGTTGGGTCTTTTCCAAATGAAAGATGGGAAGAGGGTTTGAATGGGTGTAATAAGGCTTGATAAAATGATGGATAGTCACAAATAGCTTAGAGTCAAAATGTGTGGATGGGATTTGGGAATCAAGGGAATCCATCATATTGATGAACTTATTTATATCTCATGGAATAGCTTAGATGAGGTAATGCTTAAATGATGCCAAGAGTACATCAACTAGCTATTTATATTATTTTAAGACATCATTTTTACTTTGGTAAGAGCCATTGATTTGATTGACCATGATTTGGGAGTCTCTAAAAACACTAATCATCTTGACTCCTAAGACTAAAGTACTTTGGAGACCTATCACTAGGGCTTCGTATTCAACCATGTTATTGGTAAAATCAAAATCAAGTTTGAAAGATAAGGAAGGGGTTTTTATACACATAATATTTTTAAACTTTTATTGATTATTGACACTTTGTATCTTACAAAAAGTTGTCGAGTCTCAATCTCTCTAAATGCATGCATTAAGGGGTGAATCGAGAAAGGGGTAGGCAACCATTAGTGCTTTGTAATATTGTTGTTCCATTTTACACTTGTCATCTACACTCTTGATTCTTAAAATCATGAACCCTAGGCTTATTCTTCTCTTTTCTATCTATTCTAGTCATTATCATGGTTTATTCATTCATTTATTACATTATTACCATTTTGACCTATTCAAAAAATAGGTCAACCTGATCAACCTTGTGTGTTTTGTAGGGACTTCAATGCTTTTAGTTTGTTAGCCTCTCAATCAACCTGGCACAGACTTAATGAGTTATCCCAAAAATGTGCTAGGTCGACTTGGTCGACTTAGTACAACTGACATGTTCAAAAGTTTTTAGGTAATATCTACCTATATATACAAGTTCATTTCTTCATTATTAAGAAGAAAGAGTTGAATTAAGTGAATAAGTGTGAATGAACATTTGCTTATTGAGCATTTTACTTGAGGAATAAAGCTTTAGGATTGAATACTTTCTTTGGAGCTCTGATCTTATATTGTGGAGAAGTATTTTGGATGTTTAGGTAGGATTTTTAGCTTAGAGATAATTTATCTTGGTTATCCTTACAAACCACAACAATCTCTTGTGAAGCACCTTGGCCAAGGGAGAGATTAAGGCTTGGCAGGTTTATCTTCAAAGATAAGTATTTCTAACTTTATTTCTCTCTTCTAAAAGTAGATAGATAATGTAGTATGTATTCTTCTATTCCATGTATTAAGATTTAATATACATTGACATGAGTATATGTCTCATATGCATGTTTAGTTTAGTTGTTACTTATTTGTTTTATTCTAACCCCCACTTTGTGCCACAAGCTTTGGTGTGTACTAGATTAGTTTATTTTTCCTATTATTAGAATAGTTTACTCTCTTTTTTGTTATCATAATGGAACTATCAAATCATAAGACTCTTTTAAGGTTATTGTGTGATTGTGTTAAACTATAGGCTTTGGAACCCTTCTTAGCGTGATATGTTGTGAAAAGTGATCCCCTCATCGGGTCTAGTGGATCCCCATATTGGTCATGCTCCCATTTAATAAGTGTATACCTAATTGAAAGTGTAGGTGTGCTCTATCTTATCCGATCTAAGATTAATTCATGTACATCATGCAATTCTGATTGCATACATTCTGGGAACTCAACATAAATCTTATCCCACCATTGGTTGGATTATCTTCAAATTTCCTTTTTTGTTTTCTTTCTTATTTAGAATTAGCTTCACCTTCATTACATTTTGGTGAACCTAACGTGAAACTTCTTTCACTTATTTTATTTTCTTTTGATCATATATTTTGACATACTAGATCAATTATGTCGACCTAGTTCTTTTTCTCTATTTGTAGATTTTTAGAAATAGGTAACTAGATTGACCAACTCAACCCAGTACAAATTTTATTTTATAGACTTCCATGTTAGCCTATTAGGTTGACTATCTTGACCTAGTGCATTTTCAGATATCCTATTCAACCTACTAGGTTGACCAAGTCAACTTAGTGTATTTGTAGCACTTTGTAGTAGGTTTCTATATTGTTTGGTCAACCAGTTTGACCCAGTTTATAGGTTCTTGATAAAAAAAATCCTCGCATTTCCATCTCTGAACCATTAAGGTTAGTCTTATTCTTTGTATCTTTTTATTTTGTCCTTTCTTTTCAAGTTTGCAATCTTCAAAACTACCCCCATACAAGCCGACTAGATCAACTTGGTCGACTTAGTTTTATGTTTTATGTGTTGTCTAAAATAACTAAGTTGACCTAGTTGACATAGTAGGTTTTCTATACCTTATCTTTAGTAGTACTAGCTCAACCCTATCAACCTAGTTCTGTATGTTATGCATATAGTGTTTTCACTATACCTTGTTTCAAAGTTATAATTCACCTTATATGTTAATCACATCTTTTATTTTAGTTGTTTGCATGCTTAGAATAGTTTGTATAGTCTAATTAAGAGGTTTTTAATTAATCACTTAGTTTCGCTATTTCTAGTTTATGTACACATGGCCAAATCACATAACATCAAAAAGTATTTTAACATTTGACTACCCAGGGCGACCTACTTGTATTTCATCATCAAGGGGGAAGCTAACTTGATACTTTGGTCAAGTATAAAGCATGGTTAATGGTATATTATAGCCAAACACCCGACACCCTTATCATTATGGTGTGTGAAGTGAAGGGGTAGGCCCCAATACTAAGCTTGTATCATTGCCACTATAGTCCCTTTCATCCTAAACTAACTGGAAACCATCCATAGATTATTATCTGATACCTTGCTTATAGTCAACTCCCTATCATTTAAAATTAATCTTAATAATCTAATTAATGTTCTAGGTTAACCAGTTAGTTAGCTTTACTTTTCAAGTTGTTTGCTTTCTCTTTTCTTAATTGTATGTGCAATAAATTGTATTAGTCAACATTAGTGCAAGATTTTTCTTTGTGTGCATCAATTAGATTGGCTAATGCCAATTCAATTGATTGTTTGTTTCCTTTTAGTACTTATTATTTTTCATTATTTAAAAATTGTATTATTTCAATTCACAACTTGATATCAACTTTCTCATATTCCTTACATCATCAATAATCCAATGCATTTTATGATTTTCAAAATGGATAAGTAGAACTAAAGATATAAGAAAAATAAGTAACTTGTTTGGTATACTAGGTCGACCCTATTGACCTAGTATCTTTTTCAGCCCTTGTGCACTGTACTAGGTCGACCTAGTCGACCTAACACTATTTACAATCTTTTTTATATTTTATGCCAGTCTTTGTACACTGTACTGGATTGACTTGGTTGACCATGTATAGTTTTATAGTCTCTATTTCTGTGCTAGGTTGACCCAATCGACCCTATACTATTTTCTATCACTTTTTATTCTCCTTATGTGGTTATCTAGTCTTGTTTCATCATGATGACATCTTTGTAGCCTTCCTTTATTCAATAAAATTACACTATTAAGGTTTTAGATAATAACCTCACTTATTTCATTACCTTTGATGAAACTATCCAATTTCTTCCTTTTCCTTCTCCTAAGCCTAAACAACTCACTTCACAATGCAATGTAGTTGAGATCCTTCGTCATAATCATAATCCCAATGCCAATGTTGGTAATCCTTCATCACATCATACTAATTAAATTGATAATCTAGATAGTTCCCAAATATTCAAAAAACTTGATGATAATACTATTTACACTCCTCATAATAATGGTGGCTTGACTAAGCTTTCTTCTTCTTCTACCACACTTAAGGAAATTAACACTAATATTTGGAATCTTCCACCTACAAAGAATCCTACTCCCACCAACACTAAAAATCCTCTTCCTATCAACACCAATACTCCACCTATTGATACAACTCAACTTCTTTCATAAGTCATACAACAAATGAACATCATGCAAATAACAAATCAATCTCAAATGTTGAACATGCAACAACACTTATGCAACATGATTAGTCAACCATCTCAACTCATCATGTATCAACCAAATCAACAATTTGTCCATCCTCCTCTTAGAGATGCCAATGGGAATATCATCCTTCAACCTCCAGTAAATAACAAAATGCTTCAACATATTCAAAATGAACCTTTAGCTCCATTTATTGCATCCATAGATATTGGAAACATTTTTACAACTATCACATATATGGGACTAAGGATACTACTATCTTTCTCAAGTTCTTTGGTAATCTCTATAAGGAATGGGTCCAAACTAATACCTTTTTTGCCACTAAGATCTTAGCCAAAACATTTATTGGTGATGCACTTGAATGGTACAACCAGCTTCCTAGACATTTCATCTCACAACTAGAGGATTTAGTTAATGCTCTAGTGAAGGAATTCCAACATGATGACCTTCATAAAGACTACCTTAGCTATTTCATCAATTCCAAGCAACATCCTAATGAATCAACTCATACTTTCATTAAGAGATGGAAGTCTCTCGCTCATAAAATGGACCATAACATAAATGATGATACTCTTTTGAAACTACTTTTCACTGCTCTTAAAGCTTCCCTTCAATACAAAGTTCAAAATTTTTCACCAAAAACTTTAGAAGAAGCTTTAGACCAAGAAAAAAGACAAGACTTTCTTATGACTAAATTTGAAACACCTCAAACAACTACTAAAGCATCTTTCCAATCTTCTTCTCATACCATTGATTCATCCAAGTCTCTCCAACCTCAACATGGATCATCTAATTCAACCAATTTTAACCTAACCCACCATCCCTTGAGTCTATAAAAACTTATGATGACATTGCCACCTTCTAAACCCATGAGCTTTGATCCTTCCAAACCTCTTACAAAATGGTACAATCTGGATAAATTTTGTTGGTGGCATGCTACTATAGGTCATTCTCATGAGTCTTATCTTGATATTCATCAATTTTTTATTTCTTCCTTGCTTGGACCACATTTTAATATTGATATCCTAACCAAAGAATGTTATCAAGACAATCTTCAAGCTTCTAAAATTCAATATCAAGAATAACAATCACATCAAAATTAATTACTTAATGAGAAAACCTCATCTCCAATTTTTTTTTCAAACCACAATTGATCCTTCTTCCTACACCAATAAGGAAAGCATATCTAACATGAACAAATTTAAATATATTATGGCATCCATTGAACCTCATCGTCTTAGGTCACATGCACCAAATGAGTCCATATTTTAAATGCCTACTCCAACTCATACCATACATGGTCCCCCTTTACCTCATTTACCTCTTCATACCTCTCCTACACATCATACGTCACATTCAACCTCCTTAAAATCTAACCAACACATTTACCTTTTTTAAAATGCCTCTACCAACTCACATCTTGGGGCATCTTGCGATGCCCTCCCTACATACAATTACTCATTGGGGAATCTTGTAATGCCCACTATTATTTTACAATGCATAATAACAAACAAATCCATCTTCAAGAAACCTTTTGAGACTTATAGCCTTGTATTTCATATGCTCATCTTTGATATAGATGTTAGCATAGATTTTACTTGTTCTTTTTGTCTTATGTTTCTTTGTTTTTGTGCATTTCTTTTATTTATTTCACTTTCACTTTACTAGCATCATTATTTTCCTTTTTATTTATTAGTTTTATTCCACATCACATTTGGAATTTTTTTTCATTTTTGTCCTTATATATCTCTTTTATTTTATCTTTTTCTACCATTCTTTGGCTTAGTAGCTTCATGTATTTTTTGCCCCTTTATTTAGAATTTGCCTCTTGATGTACCATAGTCTTCTTTATATTCTTCCATTTCCTCTTGTTTTTCACACCCCTTGGGTCTTTCTTTTGTGAGTTTCTTTGTAAGACCATAGATAGGACGCGACATTCCTCACAAAACCACCATATTTTTTATATTTTTCTCATTATTATTTTGCTGCTTGCCAATGCTATTTTTGCATCCTTTGGGTTTTTCTTTGTGAGGTGATTTATGTTTCAATTTATTTTATTCATTTTTTAGTTTTGAAAGTAGATAAAAAATTGAGGATTAGGGTGTGTACCTGATAAAATGCATGCATTAATGACTAGATGAAGTAAGAGCTCCTTTTTGATGATGAAGGACTACCTGCAATAAGACCACACTAAACAAACTTGTTTGTTAGATAGGTATGAAGGGTGGACTATCTAGCAATGCTATATCCAAGAAGTGAAAGATCCCTTAGATGGATGTCAATCCACTCCCCTAATGATATAAATATTTTGAAAATAAAATTAGGATATAATAAAATAATTGCAAATCATAAATACATATACAAAGAAATAAATAATATACTTGTTCGATAGAAAATATAACAATGACATGTCAACACCATTCATAAATGCACCAAAGTTAGGTTCAGGGGGTATGGATAGGGTCTTTAGGTAGATTAGGAATAAAAATAGGGATTTGATTGGGTAAAAGGGGAGAAAATAACAATATATTATTTTCCTTGACAGTGACCATCACTAGTCAGGGTGATCAATGACGGTTGGATATAACTGATGATGGTTACATAACTATTGATTGTTTTCGTAATTGATGATGGTTGCCTATAAAAATTGGTGATTTTTGAGATGAAGGTGAAAATGGAATAGTTGAGGGGCCAGGATTTAGAGTGTGGAATGTTGGGTGAGAGGTGGTGTGTAGGTGAATAGAATGAAATAGGAAAACCTGATAAGGAAAGTAAAACACTAAAAATAAAGAAGGATACATGAGTGATTCTAAGTGAATGATAGTTGAGGGCCTAAAGAGAGTTGGGAAATATAATAGTGCTTGAAACTTTAAAGGTTACGTAGATAAAGCTACAAGATGCTAATTACTTTCACAAAGAAAATAAGAGAGCTTGGATGCAGATTTTTTGGATCCATAACTCTCCCAAGAGCCCTATATTTATAGCACACAACTACTAAGTAAGAGAGGGAATCTTGAGGGAAAGTTGATAGGTTGAGAGGAGATGAAGTTGCCTATTTTCATTAATCTTTAAAAGCTAATGTTAAAGAAAGTTTCCATTCTATAATATATTAATCTTGAACAAAGATGTAAATGCTTAAGACAAGTTTATGACCCCAACTGTTGATGGTTAGGGTCAGACATTGAAAGTTAACCTAATTAGCGATGGTTGAGGGACCACAAGAAAATGGGTAAAAAGATCATGATTTAAGTGATGTGTTTAGGGAGGGGGTATTTGTAAAAGATTGCTAGTAGACTAGGAGGTATACTAGGTGAAGAGTCGATTAAGGGTCATCAAGTCAAGATAAGACTGAAAACTATCATGTTGTAGTTTTTAAGTGTTTACATTTTGCCCCTTTTTGTTGTGTAGCTTTAAGCAAGCTATAGAAAAAAATAGGTGACTAGTCAAGGTCTAGGTCTAGTTGCCCCAAGTATGGGAGGGAGGAGGTGTTCCCCCTCAAACTAGGAGTCAATGAGACAAAGGTTAAATTGGGTTGGGGTTTGATAAGGAAGGTTATGAGGTTGGGCATGTGAGACACAAGTATTCATAGTCGATGCAATGAGTTGTGAGGTACATCATCGTGAAAGGACTAACATTACCATGTTGGTTAAAAATAAGGTCAAGTTCTAGGATAAATGACAAGGTAACCAGTCCCTAGTGTTAGGCATAACTAATTAGGTTAGACTTATCATGGGTTCTTAGAAAAGGGTAGTGTTGGTTTAGGCATCTAGGGTAGGAAGTGTTCCCTAGAAAATACAATGGGGTAAGGTATGCACAAGGTGGTGCATAAAACATAAGTTCAACAGGGTAAAATTGGTCAAGGTGATCAGGAAGATCAAAGAAAGGTCACCATAAAGTATGTGAATAGGTGGATTGAAGACCAATGTTGAGGTGGATGTGGGCAAAGATGTGGGGAGGGTAGTTTGGGTAGATTATGGCTGAGCTGAATCCTGATGCACAAGGTAAGAGGATGCTGCCTACATAGTCCCATGGATAATAGATCCAATAGAGACTTCAGGCCCAATGTAGTTCTTAGTGGGTGGGGAGAAATGAACTTTTAAATAGGTATGAGGGTGGTAAGGAGGAGGGTGGGTATAGGTATTTCAGAGTTATAGGGGAAGTAGCTTTAATGCAGGTGGATACGAGGAAAAGAAGAAAAATCACCCTAACCATCGATGGTTAGGGTTAATCAATGATAACCATTGATGGTTAAGAAACTGTTGATGGTTACATCAACGAGGAAACCATTGATAGTGAGGGTCAACTGATGATGGTCAGGCAACTATCGACGGTTGGGTTGAAACCTTAAAGTGATGAAAAAAAGGTCAATGAGGCCCATGTTGTCCCCATTTATAATTTAGAGAAGCAATGTTTTCTCTAATTTGAGTGAAAAGTCTATACGAGTGGGTGGAAAGGTGGTGAGTTGTTAGAGAGGAGCGTGGTGTGTGAAAGTGACAGTGGGGTTAAGATGGATACATGAGGTGTAGGTGGACAAGTGGTTGAACACAGATTAAGGCAGTGATATAGGTCTTAAAATGAGGTAGGAGGTGTCTTAATTTTGGTAGTAAATTATAATAGTTGAATTGAAATTGTAAAAATAGAAAAATATGTTAAATTATTGGGAATTAGGGGACTGTTGAACTAAGGGGCTAGGGTTTTGGTTATTTGTGTTGGGTATGTATAAAATGGTGTGTTGAGGGTAGATGGTTTAGCTATATAGAGGTAGGTAAGGTGTTAAGGAGTGGTTTTAGGTGGTAGGGGGTTTGTTTAGGGTTGTAGAAAGAGGCCAAGAGGTCAAGGCTCACCACCTATGGTCTCCTAATAGTGATCATCAGTGGTTGGAGCTAACCAATGATAGTTGACCAAGGAGAAAAATGACCCTAAAAGGACCATCGATGGTTTAGGAAAACTAGTGATGGTTGAGTGGTTGGGGCATGATGCTCGAGTTGGGTTAGGTGTAGAGGTTTATGAGATTTGGGGTGGATTGGAGAGAAGATGGGTAGGGGAGGAGTTGGATTGGGGTAGGGGTTTGGTTAGGATAGGAGTTTGGTGAGGGTAATATTGAGTGTTAAGGAGGAGATGGGTTGGGTTAAAAATGTAGTAAGATATAAAATAGAGGTGTTTAGAAATTGAATACATGTGGAAAGGGTAGGTTGAGATTAGATTTGAAATATAGAGGTACTAGATAGGGTGATTGACCACTCTCATGTGTGGTTATAGGCATGTGATCAGATTTAGTTACGAGATCGAGTCCCAGAGATTTTTATAGAGGTGAGGGATGTCATGTCAGTGGATAACTGACGACACATGGAGGTAGTGGGTTTTGGAGTGATGCACCACTAATAACACTTACTTAGAGATGTTGTAATGATAGATTCCCTCATCAAGAGATGGGACCTGATGACTAACACTTTTTAGTTATCGATAGGGGAAATGAGCATCTTATTAGAGGATGTACACCAGATCATATGTCTACCCATTCCTAGAAATCCCATCTACCATATAGAGGGGATGAGATTGATGAGTGCATAAAGACATTGTATGGAGATGATAGAAGTGATGCACAATTTCACTCCAGAGGGTATAGTGGTAGGCCACTATCCCAGAGAGCTCTAGAAGAGAGACATTTATTGACTATGTTGTAGTTGCCAATTACTTATTATGCATAACCATATTTTATTAGAGGGAGATACCCTAGCATGTTGTTGGGGGTTTTGATGGAGTTATTTTTGGGTGGGCACAAGTTTTATTGGTGAAAATATATAAAGAGTTATGGGGGTTTATGGCACATAGGTGTTATGGCATCAGTGTGGGATTTGTACTTCACTATTGGGCCTATGAATACATCTAGGTTTTGAGACCCTTGGGCATTTTGATAAAGGGATTTTAAATGACAAATTATGTCAGGGGATTTGTAGCTCTACCAATTAGAGCACAATTGATTACTTTCCTATATGCAATTAAACACGGAATTATACCAGAATGATAAAGTAGCTAGAAACATGAGACAACAAAGAATTTGAGAGACAATACACACTCTTGTATTAAATACTACTAGAAGAAAATACAATAAGGAAGATGCCACTTCTTCTTCCACCTCAAAGGCTTGCCACACCTCAAGACCTTCTTCCCCCTCTCTCTTGCTCAACACAACAAGTCTAAAGCCTGAGTTGCTATCCCTCCTTGAATGCTTCAGCTGATCTCCTTGACCTTACACCTGTAGATCTCCTTGACCTTGCTTTACTTCAATGCTTTTACTTGCCTTATAATAATTACAATACATGCCTTATGGGTCTTTAAATAGGATCCCATGCTTACAAAAAATAGAACTCTAACTACTAAAATTAGACACACAGCCCGCGACTTAAATTAGCCCCTTAGCATGCAAACACTCGGTTCAACTAACTAACTATTCGTGTAACAAACAATTCTGGACCGCACAGGCGACCGACGCCAGTCCCTGCTTGTCTGGTGCTGCCGACGTCGACCGACTATCAACCGTCGTCGGTTTCCTTCTCCACTATCTGTGACCAACGTCGGTCATGCTGTCGACACCGGTTCCTCTGGTTCTTCAGCATCCTTCCTTGTGTCTGCAAACAGTTGAAGCTTTTAGCTCCACACCTTAACAATCTCCCACTTAGAGATAAATAGCTGCAACTTGTACCTGTACTTGTACACCATCTATTTTGTTCCTTAGGCTCTGTATCCCTCTTCAACATCACTCTTGAAGACCAACCACCATGCAAACCTGTGATGCTATACCTGTCTCTTATGCCACAAGAATTTTGTTGCTCCCAAATTCTCCATGACATACTTCTGAACCAACTCTACCCTTAGCTCAGAAAAAACTCCTTGTATATGAAACCCTGCAACAAGTAACACAATACAGTAACAGGATAATGTAGCTAATATTATCCAACCTGGTAAAGATAAAATACAATGGTCAAACCTCCATTGTTCTGTAGCAAAATCAAGACCATATACCATATCCTTCTGTCTCATGTGTCCATCCACTCTCTTCTCTAAAACAGGAATCCATCCCTCTATCCAGTGCTTACTTCTAGCTGACAACACTACCAACAAATACCTGTTTGGTTCTCCAAGGACTCACACTCCTCATCCATGCCAAGCTCCCATTGTTTCTGGATTCTACCTGCATTGCTTCTTCCATCTTCCTAGTTTATGACTATCAGTAAGCAATATAAAGAAGGTGAACAATGAATATGAGGTTCACATACCTTTCCTAACCTCCACATGGGTGTTTGAGACTTATTAATTCACCCAACATCCATTCTAGTGACCGATCTAGGCCATCTCCCAGTCTGCTCCTGACCGATGTCGGTTCCTTGAACTGATCCTGACTGTCGACGTCGTTTCCCTGGCCGACGCCGATGTCCCTCCTGCCGACGTCAGTCCTTATGACCAATATCGGACTTCTCCAATCCAACCTATTGACCCTGCTGGTCTGCACATGACCGATGTCGGTATCTGGATGACTGACGTCAGTGCCAAGCTATCAACATCGATGTCTGTGTGTTCCTGTAAGTGATGAAATTTTCATCTGCGAGCTCTTCTTGGATCAAACCTCTGTCCATGCTGCCCTGCTCAAATTTATTTAGCTCTTGTGACTGATCTCTGTCTTTCATCTCCTCCATAAACACCAAGGCTTCTTTGTTCCTGTCAAAAGCATCAAATTTCCTCTTTCTGCAATGAACTATATTTATGCTTTCCAAATTTGAACACATACCTTTTGAATCAAGAACATCCATTCCCTTCCTATTCTTGTGACCAAGCCTATTAGGCCACATCTTCGAAACTACACCAGAAGTAGAATCAGTAATACAAGTAGACAGATAAAGAGTATCTACTTTCTTACCTCTTGCTAGAACAAGTGCTCCCTTTGTAACCTTTCAAGAATCCACTGTGAGGGTTATTGTGCATCCCTCATCTCCCAACCTTCCTACAGAAATCAGACTCTGCTTCAGAATTGGAACATGCATGACCTCTTTCAACACCCATGTGTTGTCAATCTGCAATCTCAGCTGCACTTTCCCTTTGCCAACTATCTGACAAGGCGTACCATCCCCTAAATAGAGCACTCCAAAATTCCCTGTTCATACTCATAGAACAATTCTCTGTTTGGGGATGCATGAAAAGATGAACCAGAATCTAAAATCCATGATCCTACCTGACTATCTGAAGAAAGTATGAGAGCGTCCTGCATTACAATATTTGCATCCTTTGCTTCTTCAATACCTGCATGTTGATTCTCTTTATCTCTCAACCAAGACTCCTTCTTTGTATGTCCTTTCTTTCCACAAAACCAGCAGGTAATACCTTTGGACTCGGATCTCCTTCCCGACCTTGATTTCCCTTGCTCAACCTTCTCCCTTTGCCTTCCCCTGCTTTCTGCACTTAGAGCATTCCCTGATGATTCACCTGTGCTTCTCCTACGTATTTTTTCATTCAAGATCACACTCACAACATCATCAACTTTTAAGATTTTAGAAGTAGATGCAGAATTACTTACTGCCATAACCAAACCATCCCAACTTTCAGGCAAAGAACATAAAATCAAGAGAGCCTTTACCTCATCATCAAAAACAATATTGAGTGAAGCTAATTGGTTTACCAAACCATGGAAATCACTGAGATGAGTATGTACCGATCCACCTTCTTGCATTTTCAAAGTAAATAGTTGCTTCATAAGATATACCTTATTAGAATCCGAGGGCTTTTCGTATAAATTAGCCAAGGATTTTATCAACTCTTCCGTTGTCTTGCACTGTGATAAGCTGGAAATCACAGACGATGCAAGGCTCAACCTTATGGAACCGAGAGCCTTCCGATCAAGAACGTTCCATTCTTCATCCTTCATATCTGTGGGCTTGCATGCAACCCCACCCAACAGTAAGTACAAATCCTTCTGATACAGATAGTCCTCAATCTGCATCCTCCAATGTTGATAATTCTTGCCGTTAAACTTCTCCATTCGTAGCCTGCTTTCTTCTGCCATTGCTGAACTCCCACTCAATCAAAAAACCCTGTGAATGACCTATAATCAAAAACAATACCCTGCTTCCTGCAAATCGTAGCTCTGATACCACTTGTCAGGGGATCTATAGCTCTACCAATTAGAGCACAATTGATTACTTTTCTATATGCAATTAAACACGAAATTATACCAGAATGATAAAGTAGCTAGAAACATGAGACAACAAAGAATTTGAGAGATAATACACACTCTTGTATTAAATACTACTAGAAGAAAATACAATAAGGAAGATGCCACTTCTTCCTCCACCTCAAAGGCTTGCCACACCTCAAGACCTTCTTCCCCCTCTCTCTTGCTCAACACAACAACTCTAAAGCCTGAGTTGCTATCCCTCCTTGAATGCTTCAGCTGATCTCCTTGACCTTACACCTGTAGATCTCCTTGACCTTGCTTTGGTTCAATGCTTTTACTTGCCTTAGAATAATTACAATACATGCCTTATGGGTCTTTAAATAGGATCCCATGCTTACAAAAAATAGAACTCTAACTACTAAAATTAGACACACATCTCGCGACTTAAATTAACCCCTTAGCATGCAAACACTCGGTTCAACTAACTAACTGTTTGTGCAACGAACAGTTTTGGACCGCACAGGCGACCGACGTCGGTCCCTGCTTGTCTGGTGTTGCCGACGTCGGCCGACTATCTGCCATCACCGGTTTCCTTCTCCACTGTCTATGACCAACGTCGATCATACTGCCGATGCCAGTTCCTCTAGTTCTTTAGCATCCTTCCTTGTGTTTGCAAATAGTTGAAGCTTTTAGCTCCACACCTTAACAAATTATGTGGTTGGATTTTATTTATGGAGGAGATATGGGGCCATGATAGGTATTGGTGGTGGTTTGAGAGACATTGATTGGTTTAGAAGAGCCTTAGACAGTTT
Organism: Torreya grandis; assembly: GCA_037957365.1. Lineage (NCBI taxonomy): Eukaryota > Viridiplantae > Streptophyta > Pinopsida > Cupressales > Taxaceae > Torreya > Torreya grandis. Next base: position 2,670,843 of record JARHVA010000159.1, on the reverse strand, counting down.
AGTTCTTGTGAACATTATTCGGAGGCCATTTTGGACATGGCCAATATGGTTTGGGTATATGTATCATACCTTATCTTTATAGAGTTGGAGATGGGAGTATGAGAGGTGAGACATTGAGATGAAGTGTATCCCCTTTGAGTGGGTGCGGCGTCAGTTTGGGTTGGTGCAGGGTATCCCTCAAGATTATGTGTGATACATAAGGGAGGATGCATAGTTTTATTTACCAAAGCCATAGGTATAGGAGGAGGAGCTTGATCACGAAGAGTTACCCTTAAGAGATGGGGATGATGTAGGTTGTACAAATGCTTATCGTACCTATTTTCAAGGGAGGTACATAACCTTTGATTTTAGTGTCAAATATGGAGATCAATTGTTGATGGATGTTGACTCAACATAGGTATCAATAAGGAAGATCCATAGGCAATAGCATCATTGACAACATCACAAGCCCATAATACTATGTTACAGGGATAACTTATCACTCTTTAGGGATAGATTGCCACTCTTTAGGGCCATTTGGGAGGAGTGATAGTAAAAATAGACCAAGTGTAGGCACATGTCACCATTTTATAGGGTCAAGTAGCCACTTTACAAGGTCAAGTGGATAGTTTACAAGGGTAGATTATGTCGATGATAAGAGAGCAAGATTAGATAAGGACGTTGTTTAGCTTGGTGACATAGGAGATATACTCTCTATGGTGGATAGGTGGGGCAATGGTGGTACCACCAGGTTTTGTGACACATGATAGGTATCTAGTAGTCATACAAGAGTTGTGCTATTATGAGGGCATTGTGTTAGCATGGTGTCCTAATGAGCCATGATGGGGAGAGTACTAGGTTAGATTGGTAGGTAGAGTAGTGATTATGGCCCCAAGTCAGTGGGTGATGGCAATGGGTCAGTCGATAAGGCCTCCACTAGGGACAGGTGTGGATGGGGCTAATAGCAGTGGTGTGAGTGCTCCGTGGTCGTGATACATATATGATATACTTTTGTTTATGATTTTGATATTGGCTTGTGCATTGAAGATACAAGATGTATTTATTAGTGATGTGTGTTTCATGTATAGACACATTTTGATTATTTATATAAATGATGTTTTAGATATATGGAGATGTTTTGTTGGTTTTATATTTGGATGAGATGGATTCTTGTGTCTTAATGAGATGTTGAATATGAGTGATGATGTTTTTAGATGTTATAGATGATGATTATGGTGTAGTTATGCATATTTATTTTGATGTAATTTTATGGATTATAAATTATGGATAATAGATTATGTTTAGGATTTATTACGTGATTGATGATGAGTATGATTTTTTTGGTCATTGATGATACTACTATTTTAAATGATAGTAATTTTGATGTGATTGACGAGCAGGTTTATGGGATAGTGTGAATGTTGATATTTAAAATAATGCTAAGAAAATACAATGCTTGATTAATGTATGTTGGGTTGGTACAGGTAGAGGAAACACTCACATCCTAAGAAATGGATCAATGCTCTACTAGTAAGAACAAAACATTATGAACCCATAGTTGGAACATTTTAGTGAACATAAACCTATCAAATGCATCATAGCAACATGCTTTATTGAGAAAACTGGTATCTTGACCATGTCGTACCAAGTAAGCTCATAGTCCTTTTGGTTCATGGGGATGTATGTGATATTTAGGGATTTGAATTGGTGGGTAGAGGAAAATGGAATTGGTGGGTAGTAGAATGATTGGCTTTTCCATTGGTGACCAAAGAACCCTAGCAGACAAGTATATGCTATATAATAATGTCTAGACTGATCAATGTGGGAAGTTTAATCATTCTATAAAAGTCAATTATAGCTTGATTAGATAGTAGGTAGACTGATCGATGTGGGAAGTCTACATTTAGCAAATATAAGAGCCCATTGTGGCCTACTAATTTTGGATTTTACTTTATTGCTTTTGCTTTATAAGTTGAAACTAATCAATACGAGAATATTCTACTTAATATTTATTTTAGCCATCCTTCGAGGGAGTGGTCTAAGAGTTTATTTTGGCATAACTATCCTTCAAGGGAGTAGTCTAATTTAAGCAAATTTTGATTTGATGTGGTAGTTGTCCTTTAAGGGAATAGTCTACTATTTATTTGTAAAGTATGGATATATTTTAGACTAAAATTAGGCATGAGCAAGTCTATTCAAGTATAAAATGCCTACCCATGTAAAAACAGGACCTAGACATGGAAGGTTAGAAAAAGGGGTTTTGAGAAACAACTAATCATGGGATTCCTTCTAAGAAAAAGATGAAAAGTAATCATGAGAACTTTTCCATGGCTAGAGCTAGATACCCATATTTAGGATTAGGTTATTACCATGATGGATGAATCACATGGATCTATATAATCAATTGATCTCAAAAGAGATATAAAAGAAGGTTGATGAACCAAGGGATGGGCTTAAGTGAGACACAAAAGTCTGTTTCAACCTTATTTCAACAATGGAAGAGACACAAATATGAGGTATTGATAGGTTTAGGTTATAGCCTGCCTTCAAGAGAGGACAGGTGATAAGCACCTGATCTATACTTATGGGTTAAAATGTAGGGTCATAACCAATTAAAAGCAAACTTGCCCTACTTGTTATTTTCTATGTTAGTGACGTGTTAGTTTTCATTGAAGACAAGGTCTCTGATGTTGAATTCTCAGATGTTTAGATGTTTGTTATATGCTTATTTGATATGCTCTTGATAAATGTGAAGGTGATTGAGGGTAGCAAGGCGATGCTCACTAAGAATTTATAAGCATGCTAAACATTCTTGATGATAGTCACTTTCAAAAAGAATATCATGCAAAGATATGTAGAGAGATGGAATTTAGACTTTAAGGGGTAGGATGACCTTAACTCCAAAGACATTAAAAAAGGTGTAGCACCCATAGCATTTTGGATACTAGTGTGATAAGCCCATAAAACAAATGATAAGCTTAATGATTTTTTCAGCTTTGATTGATATTAGTGGGATGGCTTCTACCCATTTGGTGAAATAATCTATAGCAGTGATGATATATTAATGTCATTATGAGGAATGCAAATTTATTTCTCTAATAAGATCAAGACCCCATTGTGAAAAAAAGCCAATAGTCAATTGATACTCGAAGATTATGAGGACATACATGATGAAGGTTAACATGCTATTGACATTTGATGCATTTATTGACATAGTCACAAAAATATTGATTGAATGTGTTCCAATAATAACCTAGGTAAAGTATACATTTAACAACGGTCAGACCATTGAAGTGCCCCACATAGATGCTATCATGTGCTTCTTTGATGGTGTAAGAAGCCTCATTGCTACGAAGGCAACAAAGGAGGAGACATTCAAAGACTTGTTTATAAAGAATGCCCCATAATACCAAGTAACTATAGGTGCTTTGAATGAAAGCTTTATGAGAATTTCTAGAAAGATTTGAAGGGAGGATACTGATGTTGAGGTAATTGAAGATTCGATTGTACCAAATGTCTGAAGATGATGTTTCTATTTGGTAAATGGTAGGAAGATCAAGACTAATGTAGGATGGTGTGACAAAATGGTGGAAGGTGACAAATAGTTTAGAGTCGACAGGTTGAGATAGAATTTGAGATGCAAGGGAAGCCATTGTGTTTACAAATTTGTTATTAGAATGAGGGATTGATTGGATGATATAATGGTCAAATTATGCTAATAGGTTGTCGAAAAGTTGTTTATATTTTATAAGAACATCATTTTTGCATTGATATCCTCCTATGACTTGGTTAATGATGAGTTAAGAATCTCCAAAGATGCTAATGGTTTTGATTCCCAAAGCTAGAGTGGTTTGGAGACCTATGACCAAGGCCTCATATTTAGCTATATTATTGGTGCATTCAAAATTGAGTTTGAAAGATAGGGGAAGAGGTTCCCCTATTAAGAGGAATAAGAATTATGTCAGCACCTCCACCATTTTGACATTTAGAGCCATCAAAATAGATAGTCATTTGGTAGGTGGGTTATTACAAAGAAAGGGTAGCTATAGACTCATCTAGAAAGGTAAGAGGGGGAGTTTGATTATCAGAGAGTGGATCTTCAGCTAGTTGGTTTGTAATCACCTATCCCTTAATGGACTTTTATAGAAAAAATTCAATATCGAACTCTAATTATAGTATGAGCCACTTGGCTATACATTAGCTGTGATATGGCCTAGAGTGTATATACGTGAGGGGATCAATGTTAGTAATGATGTAAGTTTTATGGTTAAGAAGATAGTGATGAAGTTTAGAGGTGACAAAAACTAAGTCAAGGTAATGTTTTTTTAGATGGGTATATCAAGTTTCATAGTCAATGAGATTATGACTGATGTAATAAATGGATTGCTCTTTATATTAGTCATTATGATGAGCGAGCAAGGCCCCCAGGGAATGATTTATGGTAGATATGTATAGATAAAAAGGTTGATCCTCTTTTAGATGAATAAGTATTGATGGAGAGAGAATATATTCCTTGATTGCATAAAAGGCTTGTTGACATTACATGGTCCATTTAAATGAGGTGTCTTTTTTAAGAAGGTGGTGAAAAGGCTGACAGTGATCAGATAGCTAGAGATAAAGTGGTGGATTGACTGAAGTTTGTGTTGTAGGATACAAAGTTGTTTCAGGATAGTAGGGAGAGGCATTTATAGAATAGATTGGACTTTTGTGGGGTCTATTTCTATTCTATATAGGGAAGAATTAAAGCACAAAAGTTTTATTGATAAGACCTTAAAGATACATTTCTTTGGGTTGAGCTTGACATGATAATGGATAAGTCTTTCAAAGATGATAGCGATAACAATGAGGTGATCTTGGTGGTGTTTGGATTTAACAAGCATATCATCAAAAGAATCCTCAACTATTTTATGGATGAGGTCATGAAAAATGTAAGTCATGGCCTGCTAATGTCTCCTGCATTCTTCAAGCCAAAGTGCATGACACAATGGCAAACATTTTCCCATGGGGTGATAAAGGATGTTTTATATTGATCTTGAGGGGCAATCAAGATTTGGTTGTATCCTTAAAATTCATCCATAAGGGATAGCATTTCATGGCCAGTATTGATATCGATAATTTGGTCTATGTTAGGTAGGATAAAGTTATCTTTGGGGCATGCAAGGTTAAGATCACAAAAATACACACAAAGGTGGAGTCCCCCAGTGGGTTTGGTAACAAGAATGACATTAGAGACCCATTATGGGTAGTTAATAGGTTGAATAAAATTAACAAATAGAAAGCATTGAAGTTTTTATTTGATGAGAAAAGCTGTGTGAGGGTGCATACGATGAAGCTTTTGCTGAATGAAGTTAACTTTAGGATGGGTAATGATATTATGAAGAGCAATTTTGGGGTCAATGTCAAGAATATCCCGATAGGACCAAGAAAATGCTATGTGATGGTTATGGAGAAAATATTGATAGTCTCATTGTTCCTTGAGGGTTAAGGATTGGCCAATCTTGACAATACAAGGGTTCTCCTGAGTGCCCAAATTAACTTCTATGGTGGATTCATTTAGCATTGTTTGGTTTTCAGGAGGGAGGGATTTTTGAAGAGAAGAGTCCCCAGCACCCAAAAATGTAAGAATAAAATTATCATCTCGACATTGGATGGTGTTAATGGTGGGTGAGTCATGTGCAATCATTTTAAGGTGGATAGAGGAATGGTTTTAGTTTAGCCTTCCTGTTGATAAGTCAAGGAACCCAAACTGTTGATGTTGATAAAAAAAAGTTAGGTGGGATGATGTTGATGTTTTCAAATAGAGTTCGTGAGGGTAGAGGTTATTTAAATTGGAAAAGTGAGGTTGATAAGGGTATAGTTCCTCAAATGGGAGAGGTGAGGTTGGAGGTTCTGCAAATAAGAGGGGTGGGATTGATGCTGGTGATGTGGGCTCTTTTGGGGGAACATACCCTAAGCTAAAGAACTCATGAGGTTTTTGGGTTTTGATGATGGGAAGTTCATGAGGTCCTTAATCATAGAGGCCAAAGCTAAACCCTTTCCAAGTGCACCAATGAAGGTATGTTTAGGTAGAGGTCGAGTTGCTAAGATAAGAAAAGTTGGAAGTGAATGGCTAGATATAAGGCATGGTGGTAGGAGAAAAAAGTGGTTTATCAAGTCCCCCATAGAAAAAATATGTTCTATTATTAGGAAGGCCAAAGGGGATGAGGGTGTAAATATTGGGATCATATAATGGATCATTTTGAAGGTTCCCAAATCCATGTGGAGAAGGGAAAGCATCTAAGGATAAAAGTCAATATTCCCCTAGTGTAAGATGTTGAAACATTAATTTCAAGGGGTGTTCGATCAAGATTTGTGATGAAGGAATAGTTGAACTAATGGATGCTTCATCATTGTTGAAGATATAAGTGTTGGTACGTTGGGTTGACGTGGTGGCTTGGCTAGAGGTTGGTTGTGAAGATAATTAAGGTGGAATAAGAACATCATGGGCCAATATGTCATATTACAAGAAATAAAGGGACTTATATCAGCTTTGATTGTAATGACTTGTCCCTCATGTTCAGATTTGACACATCAATGAAGGGTAGAAGGGATGCATCCCATGGTATAGATCCAAGGGTGACCGAGTAACACATTATATTGAAATTCACCCTCTAGGACATGAAATAGTTTAGGAATAGTTCAAGGCCCCAAATGAATGTGGAGAAAAACTACTCCCAAAGTGGTGACCAAGGTATCATTGAATGACTGAAGGACTGTCAAGATTTTTGACATGATGTTTCTAGGTAGTTGGAGTTAATCATAGGCATGGGAGGAGATGAAATTTATACTCACTCCCCCATCAATCATAACTCTTTTTTATATGTGTATGATTGACAGATGTTGTGATAAAAAGAGGGGGATCAAGGTCTTTACTATGATATGGTCAAATTTTAGACTCTTGAAAAGTGACCATGGTAGCATGTTGGATAGCTTTGATCAAAGATGCAAGAGGTTGGGGATCATCTGGTTGAACTTCTATAGAATGCAGTGCTTTCATTAAATCTTGATGATGTTGAGGTGAGGTGATAATTAAATCATAAAGATTCATTTTGACTGGCATTTGATGAAGTTATTTTAACACTAAGTGTTGGACAAATGGAGATGCATTGGAAGATGGACTCCCAAAATGGAGACTTTAGCCTTAGATGGTTGTGAGGGTGAAGGTGAAGGTGTAGTTATTTGGGTTTGGTTGGTTGGTTGGGGAGTTGAAGGGTAAGACCATGGAATGATGGCTTTGGCTTTGCCCTTTTAATTCTATTGGAATGCTTTACCCTTATCCTTTTGTTGGACTCAATATTGAGTCACCATATGAATATTATGGATAAGGGGTGCTGTTGCTTGCTTCGGTTCCTCTATTTCACTCCTTGGTGGGAGTAGAGAAGTAGATGATTGGTAGGTAGATTGGATAGGTGGTAAAAGAGGAAAAAATCTTAAAGAAGGTTCATCCAATATATCATCCTCCTTCAAAAGGCCATGAATGATAGTTTAGAGAGATTTATAATTCTTTGTATCATGCCCAGGGGTCCTATGGTAAAGATAAATTAGATTGTCATTAAACCAAGTTGGATTTTGATAAGTGGGGTAAAAAGGCTTGATTGGTGGTATGATAATGGTATAAGCTTGCAAGATCCTTTATAAAATAGTTGTGTAGGATTTTGATAAATATTTTGGAGGTGGTGGAGTTTGGATTTTTGGTGTAGGAACCTTATTGGGTAAAGACTTCTTGATAGCAGGTATGTTTGATAAATTGAGCTTGGCTGGTAGTTTAGAAAGAATTTGCTTAGTTATAATTGGTTTAGGAAATAGGGGTCTAGATGATGAGGGTTTAATATATGGGAAAATAGATGGAGTAAGGTTGGTAAGGAATGATGATGAACTAGAGGATTGGCTTATTATAGGTGGAGAAAGGGGAGATGATTTTTTAGAGGAAGAGTAAGTAATGGAAATGGTGGAAGGATGTGGTCGTAAAATAGAAGGTAAAGGTGAAGGATTTGGTATGGTCCTTCCTCGACGTTGTGGTCTAGGCAATCCTTCCTTCTTAATGGGCTTAATTAGATTAGGTCTTGGTTGGGTTGATGTGGTTAAATATAATCTCAAAAGAGGGTGAATATTATTTTGCGTGGGAAGTGTAGACACCTAAATCTAGCCACCAATAACCTCCAATCAATATTTTAGCCAATTTCCACCTAAAATGCACAATTTGGCCTAAAAATACTAAAACACTCTAAATGATGTGAAACTAACATTTTTAAGTATCTATTTTAGCTAAGGTATCCCTAAATGGGGCAATGCAATTTATGGACCAACTAACTTTGATTAGATCATTTCAAGTCAAAATGATAATTTTACACTTGGGTGCTTTAGATTGCTCTTTCCTATCAAATCTTATGCATAAAACATGTGTCTTTGTTATTTGCCATTGATAACATCTTAAATGGGATAACCGATCCAATGCATCTGACATCACCTTCTAATTTCAATTCAATCAAATTTTGGACCAATAACAAGGCATTATGATTAATTTGAGTAATTTGTGCACAAAGTGCTTATACATGCTTAAGAGCTAATTAATCCAAATTAAAGCCTAATCAAGAATTCCATGATTTTTTTTTAATATTTGTTTTTATAAATGAATATTAAATATCTACATCATAAAGTGACTTCATTTCTTGAGAAGACATCCCTAAGCCATAAATGCCACAAATATCAAGATTCATGCCCTCCATGCCTCATCAATACCTTCCATGATTCCCTTCATGCCTCTTAATTTCCCCTTCTTTGAATGTTATGATGATGATAATTATAAAATTAATTTTAAAAATTAAATTAATCTTTAACCACACATCTCAATCTCAGGATGGATGGTTTAGGTTGATTCTAGACATTCTCAAAAATTTATAAATAGAGAGGCCATGAACATCATTTTGAAACTATTTTGGTGAAAATTTATTATGCTCAAATATCTTCAAAAGCCATTGAAACTAGTGTTACCATGCCAAATTGATTTTAAACCAAGCCAAGCCACAAGTCAAATGTGTCAAAGAAAGATGGAGGTAGCTAAGCTTATATTGCCAAGGACTTTATGAGCACAAGCCGAACAAGCTACCACTACAAAGGCATTTGGAGCATCCAAGGAAGGTGAAAGAATTCTTGTATTTTATTTCTTATTTTGTAGTTGTGTTTGTCATTTATTTTTGTTAACTAATCTCTCCCTAGTGTCTAGGCCTAGAGATGTTATGCTATTAGTGTGTTTCTTTTATTTTGTTTTCATTTTGGAACTAATACCATACTAACTATCCTCTCTTGAATCAAATTTCTAAATCACATGATGGCACGTCTTGTGAGACAAGATGCATCTCACATATGAAAAAGATCATTTTATAGCTTTTAAATATTCATTTGGACCCTTAAAACTCTTGTAAATTGATTTTTTAACTTTATTTTGTCATTTTTGTTTGTCATGATTTTACATAGTAACCAATATTGACAAGTAAGATTGACATCAGTTGCATAGCTTAATTGATGACAATTAGCAAAACCAACATCAATTAGATACCTGTCGACATGGTCACATTGGTATAACTGATGTCAGTTAGATAATCGACATTAATTATTCAAAGTAACCATCATCGGTTGTATATAACCGATGTTGATCACTATGTTTTTTTTAAAACACAGACCCAAGAGCTCTTTTTCCAAACTTTATTGTTTCAAACCAAAAATAACTTCAAAGCAAAAGGATATGCTAACATTTTTGTTACGTGACCAAGCTTGATATTTGCTAAATACATGTTTAGATCACCTTTTGCATGCTTAAAAACCAATTAGGAACTTTTGTTTTGGTGTTTAATGAAACATTTACATGCTTAAATAAATGTTTTCAAAGTTCACAATCTTAAGATTAAGGGGTCAAATGAACACCACCAAATATTTTGCTTGAGCTTAAAATTGAACACACTTGTCAATTTTTATTTTTAGTACTTGTTTAATTAGATTTTGATTGACAAAAAGAGGGATGTTGTGTGTATGCTCTTTCAATTGTCCCCTTTAGGGAACCATTAAAATTAAAAGTGCCATTCCTATGGAAAAAAGGCTAGTCCAAGGCTTAAAAAGAATGTCATCTAAAGCACTCTATAAAACTTATCAAAGTTTGAGTGACCTTGAAAATGAACCTAAATTCTTTCTATTAGTCTTTTATTTTCATGCAAACTTGGCTTACGAGGGGGATGTCATTACTTCCTATGAGTTTTTTAGACAAGCTTTGACCTAGAGTTTCATCTCTCAGCATTAAATTCACTTACTCTTTTAGAGTTTCACAAGGGATGTATTTGAATTTAAACATTGTACTACACTGAGCAAACAATAGGATGTAGTGGTTGTAAAAAGGACTAGACCTTTTTACAACTAGCCAATACTGTGGTCACCCAATTTTCATGATTTTCTTTTACATTGTTTGATGTGAAAGTCATTGTGAAATTGATTCCCCTAGAGACATTTGAAACTTACTATTTTAGTCAATCCCACATTGTTATACCCTTGCTAAGATTTGGACACTTATACTCAGTGTATTTTGGTCATTTTAGCTTGGTATGTTTTGAGACTAAAACTTGTTTGTTTAATCATAAGCCATGTCAAAATAATATATTTGAGTTACAAAGGGTAGTGTTATGCTTCCCAAATCATGTTAAAAACATTTTGCCTATGAGTCTTTTGAAACATAACATAGATCGCATCATTTGAGCATGATTACATCGTTAGGTTGCTCAATTTGTTTCAAGACTAGTTTACCTTGTATCAAAAATCATTTGTTTCAAACCATGTCATGCATACCATTTGGACCTTTGTCTTATGCCATCATGCTATCCAATCTTGTCTAATTTGTTTAGTCAAATCTTAGTTTTCAACATTGAGTTTTTAATTAACCTTGTTAAGTTTGGATCTAAACATTGATTGATTTCTATTTAGACTTCAATTCATGGGACTGATACATAGATCTTTTTCTTTTGGGTTGCATAACTTTAGTTAATCGATTACCCAAATTTGAAATTTTTTGATGGTTTTTTTATTTAAAGCCTATCTTCATCATTGTTTGTGTCTTAATTTGGGAGAACATAACCTTTCTCAAAGAGCCTTTTGCCTTATACCTTATACCAACCGATCATGTTTATGTTTGATTTTATGTGCCGAGTCTATTTCAAAGTTGTTTCCAAACTTGTTATATTAAATAAAATCACATCAACCTTTGTTTTAGGTCTAGTTTTTGATGTTGTTTGGTCAAAAGTCCAAGCACATACCTATTTTTTTGAGTCTAGCTTTTGACTCTGCATTTGGAGAAAAGACCTAGTAACTCAACTTTTTCCTTTCCTAGTTTAGACCTTGTTTAGAACACTTTGACCTAGACTTTTGATATGTAGGTTTTAATTCATAAGGTTGACCTTTTATCTATATAACATTTGATGTTAGACATTTAAAATTAGGTTATTTTATGCCAAGTCTTATAAAAAACTATTTTAGAGTTACAACTCCACCTTCAGACCACCTTAGAGATACAACTCCACCCTTTTAACCAAGTTGGACCATTTGTCTTTTGGATCATTTTTTAGAGTTTATAAAACTCTAAGCATTTTTTTAGAGATTTCATCATTTATGTGGATATGTCTAACTACACTTATGATGGAGTCACTTAAAATCTAACTTATGATAGAATGGTTGCATAAAATGACTTTTATGGCTTTTGTCAAGACCCTAATGATGTTAATATGGTTTGTGAGATAGATTTCTATCTGCCTCATATTAATCAATCATGAGAACAAAATCATGAACCAACTTATGATCCAACTTGAAATCTTGATTGGTATGAAGAGGCTCGTGAAGAAGAATTTGAAGTTCCAACTATGGATAATGTTTTTTAGGATATGAATCCATACCCTCTTTATAATAATTATTACATGAAACATAGTCAAGACCCAGCTTATGAGCCAATTCATGACTATGATGATATGGTTTATGAGGAAGACTTAGCTTCTTTAACTTATGCGAGTAATCAGACTCCACCACATCCTAGCATTTCTATTTTAAGACCACAACATCGTATCATTCATATTCCTAGACTAGTCCTTTGACTTGTGCAAGTAACCAAAATCCACAATGCCCAACCATTTCTATACCAAGACCTCATCCTTTGGTTTATGTGAGCAATCAAACTCCACAATGCCCCTTAATCATTCTAAGACCTATTCTTTTGGTTTGTGTGAGTAATCAAGCCCCATAATGCCCTATCATTACCATTTTAGGACTTTGTCCTTTGGGTCATGTGAGGAATCATGATCCCCAATGCCTTACCATTATCCAATCATAGACCATTCCTCATCTAGTACCAATCCCATCTAAACTTCAACCCATCCAATCATTTAAAGACCAAGATATGTTCAAAATTGGCATTTTCTAACTCATTAAAAACCAAGGCCAAGAGAACCAACAAATCTAAGATATTTATGTTGAATCAATCATTTGTGATAAGTCAACCTATGATAAATTACCTATTGATCATATACCAGTTGTCAAAGAGTCTCATACGAATGCGCCAATATTTATCAAGCCACTTCTTAATGATTATAACCACCTTTGGAAAAATTATTACCTCAACCATGTGCCTATTTTTCAAGAGCATCCTATTGACAAGCTAGTCTCTGAAGAGTTATCTCTTGACCTATTTCCCATCCTAGAGGAGTCCCACTCTGATAAACTAATTTTTATGGAGCCCATTATGCCATCGCATGATGTTACTTGTCTAAAACTAAATATTTAATAAGACATCATTGTAACAGAGTACACATTAGATGAATAATTAGAGTTAGAGTCAGGTTCTATTTTTGAACTGACATCAGATTTAGCATCAAAATCAAAATCAACATCAGTCTCAACATTAGATTTAGAGTCCCTTGAGTTAGAATCAAATTTAGAAGAAGAATATGTTCATGGCTATTACAACATTGGTTATGCATGCCTTATAGATCAATTTGGATACATTTGTGATCCTTATACGCTTTTTGAGGATGATTACTTTAGCTTTGACATAAGTTTTCCTAGTATATTCTATGAAGATTATGCAACCTCTCTCCATTATATTACCATTCTACAAGCCATTAACATCAACCAAAATACCCATATTATTGGCATTCTATTTCCCACAAGTGTTGATTAGGATCAACAAAATCACACTTTGTTGAACTGCATCTATGGTGACATGGCAGTTAAAAAAGAGCAAGGAGGCCAAAATCACATTTATGTAAGAGAAGAACACTCTCCTAGTGAAACCTTTTCAAAGGTGCTAGAGGATAATAAAAGTTAGAACTCAACATCTTATAGTGAAATATTTTTAGAAGCACTAGAAGATAATCAAAGTCAAAAGTCAACATTCCTTAGTGAAACCTTCTTGGAGGCGCTATGGGACAATCAAGACAACTTCATTGGTGAAAACCTCTTTGAGGCACCAATCGCTGAGCATAAAAGTTCTTCACTACTTGATGAAGATAAAATCGAAGATCAAATCAAAATAACTTCTTATCTATAGCCTAATTAGATGGTAGCCACTCTTAAAATTAAATAATAGAAAAATTTGGCGGCCCTATTGAAAAAATAAGTCTTAGGCCCTGCCATAACTAAAATTATGTTGAATCTGGCATCAACAACATTACGTGTGACTAAAAGTCTTGATCTTAATTTTTTTTCATCATTATACATTCCATTATCATCTATCATTCCATTTTATAATCAAACCTACCATCCATTATTTGTCCTTATTTACCATCCATGGTCACACTTTCCTTTATAGAGGCTATAATGATACCTTGTCTCGATGTTTGAAGGAATTAGAATCAATAACCAATGAAAATCACAAAAGCATTATTGATAACTAAATTTATAGGCCATTTTTGATAGAGTAGTTATTCAAATAAGGTGTAGGCTAGCAATTAACATGACCAAGTATTTTATTTGTATCCTTTATTGATTAGGACCTGCATCTCCCCATCAATAGGAATAACAGAATCAAAAACCACACCTAGGCCAAAAACATGTACCATACCATTTCATTTCCATGCCATTAACATTGTTACATATCCATTTGCCATTGTCAAAGATCCCAACCATTCACCCCATCACTTTGGGGCAACCCTCTTACCATTTTATCCAATTTATCAAACTATCATTGTCTTAAGCAAAATCATGCCATCTAACCATTTCATTTCTTATCTAGACTAAAGCATGTTTTTACTCATCCTAACCAATCCTATTTTGATCTTGGTTACTTTGGTTCTTCGTGCACCTTTTGTGGGGGGATTTAAATCAAGTTTTAATAATAAATCCAATCCATATTTATAATGATAGTCTATAAAATTAGTGTGATAGTTGATCTGGCAAGATAACTTTCATCTTATATCTACATATATTTATGTGAGCCTGATTTTAACCACCTAAGAGAAAATCAGTGTCTCACCAATCTTACTACTAATTATAACCACCTATGGATAAATTAATATAATTGACTTATGCCATTGTATCCTAGTTATAACTACCTATGGAAAAACTAGGAGAAACACTTATTTATCATGCGTTACCACATCACCTTGCCATTACTATTTTCATTTGACTAGCCATTTTGTATATTTGAGAACTTGGTGGGACTTAGTTGGTTTTTCTCCACCTTTTGTGTGAATGGAATTACTATGACTTAAGGTCATTTCAAGACTATGTGGGTTATGCTCAATTCATGTTGAGGTCACGTCAGTCCCCTTTTCCAAATGCTCTCACCATTTTGCAAGCAACTTAAGCTATGATTTCATTGTTTTGTGAGCAACTCAAGCCATGCTCTCATCATTTTTCAAGAAATTTAAGCCATGCTCTTGCCATTTGGTGAGCAACTTAAGCCACACTTTCACTATTTTATGAGCAACCTTAGTTTAAACGTTCTTTCTATTTTGTGAGCAACTTAAGCCACGCTCTCGCTATTTTGTGAGCAACTTAAGCCACACTCTTGCCATTTTACAAGTAAATTAAGCTATGATCTCACCATTTTGTAAGCAACCTAAGCCACACTCTCACCATTTTATGAGTAACTTAAGCCACACTCTCATCATTTTGTGAGAAACCTTAGTTTAAATACTCTTGCCATTTTGTGAGCTTGAATCATTTAGTGTCTCATCATTCTTGATCGAGTTGAGATACTTCAAAAAAATTTAAAAATATTTAAAAAATCATTAGAAAAGAACAAAAACATTGACCACTTCTTTGCCTTAAGGATTTTGGGAACCCTTAATAAATTACAACAAATCACTTGTCATTTAGTTACCCTTGCCTAGCGCATATGGAGACAACTCGGCTACCCCTTTCCTTTTATTTTATTCCCCTATTTTGTTTATTTTTTCAATTTTCACATATTTTCTAGGGGCAATGTTCGTATGATTTCTATTGCATTATTTATTTGTTTATTTCTGCTTATTTTATTTTATTTGTCTATCTTTTTGTTTGTTTTCAGCATGGTTGTCTTGATTTAAGTTATGCGTGTTCATTAGGTGATTTCTTGTCCACACTTACACTTGAATCCATCCATATTCATGTGTTTACATTATCATCATGGTTTCTATCATTGATGCATTGTTTTTGATTGAGTATTACATTATGAGAGTCAATCCTCATACATATTTTGGCCAAGTCCTCATGATGTTATATCATGATGCCTACCAACATGTGCTACAACAAATCTTAGCTTTAAGAAGTCTATTCAGTAATGACAACATCTCTTCAGCACTAACATCTTCATTCATTCTCAATCATATCCCAAACAGAGTAATTAACCATGAAAAAATTTCAACCTTTATTAGTTTAGATGAGCATATCTCTACTAGTAGGTTTTTCTAATTCATCATTACCCTCTGTGTTAAGTTATCATCATTCTCAGCCAAGTTTATCATGTTTTCTATAATCATGGTCCAATGATTATAACTACCTATGGGCAAATCATTGCACACCATCTCACCTGCTTTTCTCAATGATTATAACTGTCTTTGAGCAAATCATTATGTTGTTACCACTTTAATTTTTTTACTTATACAAGGGCATGTTATTATCTTGTTTATCTATCTTAACAGGGAAAAATCTATCTTCTCAATGATTATAATCATCTTTGGGCAAATCATTGTGTTATCATACTACATTGCCACTATCAGGGTATAATATTTATAACTACCTTTGAGCAAACCATTGTGTACCATCCCACTTGTATTCTTAATGATTTTGACTACTTTTTTAGTACCATTGTGTTTTCACCCCATCATATTTCTTTTCTTTGGTCCCCTCATTTCATTTTTTTTCTTTTTGAGCGATCGTTTGTCAACCTACTTATGCTAACCATTCCCTTAAGGGGGTATCATATAGTTAGTTTATAATCATTGCAGTTGTAGGCATACAGGACCTTTTCATTTTTTGAGAAGATATTATTATGCTTGTAGCTTATAATGCCATCTCAAATAAGAGTAAATTGTAGACACCTAAATTTGGCCATCAATAACCTCTAATCAAGCTTTTGGCCAATTTTTACCCAAAATGCACAATTTGGCCTAAAACACACTAAATGATGTGAAACTGACATATTCAAGTGCCAATTTTGTCCAAGGTATCTATAAATGGGGCAATGTAATTTATGGGCTAGCTAACTTTGATCAAATTATTTTGATTCAAAATGCTAATTTTGCACTTAGGTGCTTTGGATTGCTCTTTCCTATCAAATCTTCTACATAAGACACATGTCTTTATTATTTGCTATTGATAACATCCTAAATGGGATAACAGATTCAACAAATCTGACATCATTTTCCAATTCTAATTCAGTCAAAATTTAGACCAATAATAAGGCATTCTGATCAATTTAAATAATTTGTGCACAAAGTGCTTAAACATGCTTAAGAGCTAATTAATCCAAATTAGAGACTAATCAAGAATTCTATGGAAACTTGCTGAATATTTGTTTTAAGAAATGAATATTAAATATCTACATCATCAAGTGACCTCATTTTTTAGGAAGACATTCTTAGGCCATAAATGCCATAAATATTAGGATTCATGCCTTCCATGCCTCATCAATGCCTTCCATAATGCCCTCCATTCCTCTTAATTGCCCTTTCTTCCAATGTCATGATGAGGATAATTATAAACTTAAGTTCAAAAATTAAATTAATTTTCATCCACACATCTCAATCTCAGGATGGATGGTTTAGGTTAATTCTAGACATTCTAAAAAATATATAAATATAGAGGCCATCAACATCATTTTGAAGCTATTTTGGTGCAAAGTTATTATGCTCAAATATCTTCAAAATCTATTAAAACTAGTGTTACCATGCCAAATTAATTTCAAGCCAAGCCAAACCACAAGCCAAAGGTACTAAGGAGAGATGGAGGTAGCCAAAATTTCATTGCCAAGGATTTCATGAGCACAAGCCGAGTAGGCCACCACTACAAAGGCATTTGGAGCATCCAAGGACGGGGAAGAAATTATTGTGTTTTATTCTTTACTTTTTAGTTGTGTTTGTCAATTTTTTTTGTTAACTAAGTTCTCTGTAGTGTCTATCCCTAGAGATGTTATGCTATTAGTGTGTTTCTTTCATTTCATTTTCATTTTAGAACTAACACCATACTAACCATCCTCTCTTGAGTCAAATTCTTAGATCATAGGAAGGATCCTCAAGTTCTTTCTTGGCTTAATAAAAGAAGCATATGGTGATTTGACAATTTTAGATGGGAATAATTGAGATGGTTTCATGGTGACTTTAGGAGGGGTAGTTGGTGGATTGTACCAACATGCTCGAGAGTGGACTCTAGTGAAGTAGAAGGTTTAATTTTATTTTGATATGGGAGTCTGATCTGATGCCAAAAGGTGGATATATCAAAGTTAGGTTGGGAGGTGAATTCTAAGATTTAAATTAGTTGTAAAAAAGGTTTATAAATAGGGTTTGTTCTTTGATCATTAGTTTCAAAGCTCAAACCCTTTGGGGAAAAAGGAGTAATTTTAGTGTTACTAACTTTGGTGAAAGGTTCCAAAGGTAATGGTTGGGTAGGTAGGGGTGTTATCTCTTGGGAAATGGTTTCCAAGGGAAGTATGGATAATTCTATAATTGGTATGTTAAGAGTAATGGTTTCAAGAGGAAGGGTTGGTATAGTTTGTTCCTTGGTTTGGTTGTCCAAAGAAGTAGGTGGTTCTTCTATTTGTCTTGGAGGAGTGGATGGAATGGTTGATGAAATGGTTATCTCTTTGGGTATTTCCATCATAGGAGGGGTAGATGGAACCATGGTTTCATCCAATGAAATGGAAGGGATAACTACTTCCTCTATTTGGGCATATGAAGAAATGGGTCGTGGTAGGTTGTTTTCCTCTATTTGGGTGATAGAGGTGATGACTTCTTCAGTAGTGGGCACATTATTGATGACATTAATTACATGTGCCTCATGTGAGTTGGAGTATTTGGGTTAGATTTCATGGTGTTGGGTTGAAGGTAGATGATTTGGGAATGGTTTTCAAAAAATATCAAGAGATTGGTTGGAAGGAGCATTTGGGTTATCAAACACAAGATCTCTTTTATCAATTAGGTCATAGACAATGCTTTTAAAAGTATTGCATCTATCAGTATCATGTCAAAAAATTCAATGATAATCACAATGATTATTCTCATTGTACCACCTAGGAAGGAGGTGAGAAGTATCAAATTATTGAGGGGTCTTGATGGGTGGAAGTTGGATTAGATTGGATTTAAGTAATTTTTTCAACACTGACACATAGGATTCACCAATCAAGGTCAATGGTTTTGAAGGAGCCTAGTTTTGGGTATGGTTTTGGTGATTAGAGGGATTGTTGGTTCAAGGTGTTTGGTTGATGGTTGAAGGAGGTGCGGTTTTGAGAACAACTGAGTGTGTTGATGCCTTTACTTTAGAATTGGTTGGGTTTGTGGTTTTGGTGGAGGATGACTCAGTGGATTTGAAACTAGAATTTTTATTTTAAATATTTAACTTCCCTTCATCGATAGCTCAGTTTTACAATTTGTGGGCCATAGTGAATGCTTCATCAAAGGTCCTAAATGTTTGGACTTGGAGAGCTGGAGCAATTTGTTTAGCACACCCCTGAGAGAATAATTCAATTAATTCCAGTTGGTGTAATGGGAAAGTGAGTTGATTAATGAGGTCCCTCCATCTGGTAACAAAATCAATAATGGATTTATCTTCAAATTATTTGATGGAGTATAGGTCGGTAATGGAAACCTTTTTAGATATGTTTACTGAAAAGTGTTCTTAAAAGGTTTGTGCTAATTAAGAGAAAGAAAAGATAAAATGAGTGGAAAGGGCACTATACAATTCAAGGGTAGCCCTAGATAATGACATGGGAAAGGTTTGAAGGAAGAGAGTGTCATCATAAATGATTAAGTAGAAAGCATAACAGAGAGCTCTTAAGTGCTGCTAAGGATCCTCTTTACCTTGGAATTTAGAAAATTTGAGTAATTCCCATCGAGAAGGATAAGCATGGATGGGCATAGAGGGGTGGATTGGCTCATTACAAATTTGGTCATAAGACAAAATATTGGTTGATGCAAAGATGGATGACTCCAAACTAGTCATTTTATCCATGACCATTTTGACTATATCAAGTTGGGGTTGAGAAGCCACAAATTAGGATGTAAATTTTATTGGGGTTGGCATGCGATAATGTATGAATAGGCAACAAATGGTATTGAAGAAGCCACATACTGATAAGTGGTGCCAAGTGATTAAGATGGTGGTACATAAGAACTGCTTGATATGAAAGGTTGGGTCTTATCCCATTTAGGATGTTGTCAATACAAAATAATAAAGACACGTGTCTCGTGCAAGAGATTTGATAGAAAAGAGTAATCCAGAGCACCCAAGTGCAAACTTAGCATTTTGACTCAGAATGATATGATCAAATTTAGCTAGCCCATAAATTTCATTACCCCATTTAATGATACTCTAGATAAAATTGGCACTTGAATATGGCATTTTCACATCATTTAGCATGTTTTAGTATTTTTAGGCCAAATTGTGCCCTTTAGGTAAAAATTGGTTAAAAGCTTGGTTGGAAGTTATTGGTGGCCAGATTTACGTGTTTATAGTTTACCCCTAATTAGAAAGGCATTACAAGCTATAAACATAGTAACGTCTTCTCAAAGAATGAAAAGGTCTAGTATGTCTACAATTGTAATGATGATAAACTAATTATATGATGCCCCCTTGAGGGAATGGTTGTCACAAGTAGGTCAAAAAATGATCCCTCAAAAAGAAAGAAGTGAAATGAGGGGACCAAAGAAAGGAAAGATGATGTGGTGAAAACACAATGATTTTGAAAAAGTAGTCAAAATCACTGAGAATACAAGTGGGATGGTGTACAACGGTTTGTCCAAATGCAGTTATATGCATTGTATCCTGATAGTGGCAACATGGTATGATAACACAATTATTTGCCCAAATATGGTTATAATCTTTGAGAATATGGATTTGCCCCAATCAGGATAGATAAATAAGATAACAATGTGCCCCTGTATAGGCAAAAAATATAAAGCTGGTGAGAACACAATGATTTACCCAAAGGCGATTATTATTATTGAGAAATGCAGGTAGGATGGTGTGTAATGATTTGCCCATAAACAATTATAATAATTGGACATTGATTATGATAAACATGATAAACTTGGTTGAGGATGATGATAACTTAACACAAAGTGTAATGATGAATTGGAGCAACCTACTAGTAGAGAGATGCTCATCTGAACTAATAAAGGGTGAATTTTTTTTATGGTTAATTACTTTGTTTAGAATATGATTAGGATTGAATAAAGATGTTGGTGTCAAAGAGATGTTGATTTTGTCATTGATGAATAGACTTCTTGAAACTAAGGTTTGTTGTAACACGTGTTGGTAGGCATCACGGTATAAGATCATGAGGACTTGGCTAAAATATCCATAAGAATTGACTCCCATAATCCAATACTCAATATAAAATAATGCACTAATAACAAAAACCATGATGACAATGTAGACATATGAATATGATTGGATTCAAGTATTAGTGTGGGAAAGAAATCACCTAATGAACACACAAAATGAATCAAGGTAATAGTGCTGAAAGTAAACAAATAGGCAAACAAACAAATAAAATAAGCAAATACAAACAAACAAACAAACAACACAATAGAAACCATATGCATATTACCCCTAAAAAAAGAGGTGATAACTTAACAAACAAATAAAATAAGAGAATAGAAGAAAAAGGAAGGGGGTAGCTGAGTTGTCTCCATATGTACTAGGCAAGTGGACGTTGCTTACATAGTTTTGTGGATGTAATATCTAATAAAAACTTCAGGTCAAATATAATTCTCTCAGAGAATAAGAAGAAAATGATAACTAATGAAAAAATATATAATGGATATCATAGAAGAATAAGGATGGTCTTACAAAATGGAAATTATGTGAGAGAAAAGGCCAAAAAGGATATGGAAACTAAGTGACAAGTGGTTTAATTACAACTTCGTAGGGGTTCTTAGAATCTTTAATGCAAAGATATGATCAATGTTTTTAGTTTTTCTAATGATTAAACAAATGTTTTTTGATTTTTTGAATTATCTCAACTCAATATAGAATGATGAGACACTAAATGGTATAAGCTCATAAAATGGTGAGAGCATTCAAACTTAGGTTGCTCACAAAATGGCAAGAGCATTCAAACTTAAGTTACTCATAAAATGGCAAGAGTTTTCAAACTTAGGTTTTTCTTAAAATGGTGAGAGTGTTCAAACTTAGGTTTCTCACAAAATTTTGAGAGTGTGGAAACTTAAGGTGCTCACAAAATGATGAAAGTACTCAAACTTAGGTTTCTTGTAAAATGGTGAGAACATAAAAACTTAAGGTGACTAAGTTGACCTCAACAAGCATTGAGCACTGCCTACATAGTCCTAGAATAGGATCTCAAGTCACTATGGTTCTACCTTACAATAGAAGAATTTGACTAGTGTAGCAGTCAATTCAAACAAAATAGGCATAGTTGGTATGTCAAGGCTTAATAAACAAATGTTGTCCTTAGTTTTCCCATAGACAATTATAACTAAGACACAATAACATGGATCAATGATACTAATTTACCCAAAGGTGATTATAATTAGTAGCAAGATCGGTGATAAGAAAAGAATAAAAAATGAAGGATGTAGCTGTCAAAACTTCTATCATACTACTCCAAAATATGATCTTTATCTAAAGTATGTGAAACAACTAATAAAGCTGATCAAATTCCTTGATGATAAAAATGTGTAATGAATGACAAAAACCAAGGTCAAATGGGCTAGGCTTTAGAACACCTTTGGTGGATAGATCAAAAATGTAAAGTAGATAGGCTAAGAGGATGGAGAAGAATTATATTTATACAAAGAAGAATAGTGATAAAACGGCACCATTAAAATGGTCCTTATAGATAATACACCTTAGCGCTCAAGCATAATACTATTTGAGGTGAGTAATATTTATCAACTCAAGAAGTTCATCTTCATCTGGTGTGGTGAGATTGTATGCTCTTGATCCATAATCTATAGTAATGATGAAAAGCCCTATCCAATTTGGTTTTAATATACCTTTATACTTCTTCTTAGTCATGGTATTGTTTTTTTTTTTAAAACAAGATCACCAAGTTTAAATGTTCTATATTTGACATGCTAATTATAGTGGCCTTTGAGTCAGTTCTGATATGTTTGAATATTGTTGAGTGTAGCTGTGTATTTTTCACCAAGTATGTCTATCTCTTGTAGGTGAGCTACTCGATAGTTCTGATCATCTAGGACATGCTTGAAAGATATGCATAGTGAAGGCAACTCAACCTCAATAGGAAGGATGGCTTCTATACCATAAACAAGTGAATATGGAATGGATCCTATGGGGGTACGATGATTAGTATGATATGCCCAAAGGGTAGGGAATATCTAAAGGTGACAATCACGTCCAACATCATTGATAATATGTTTGAGAATATTGATAATGGTTTTATTCGATGCTTTAGCCTAACCATTACCTTGAGGGTAATATGTTGTAGAAAAATGTTGTGTGATGTTATATTTGGTACATAACTTGCCAACATCCTTGTTATTGAATGATCCTCCATTATCAAATAGAATGTCAAAGGGGATATTGTAACGATAAATGAGATGGTTGAAGATGAATTTAGAAATTTGCTTTCTAGTCACGTGAGGGATATAACTTCACCCACTTAGTGAAATACTCAGTGGTGGTAAGGATATGTTTATGGCTGTTAAATGAAGAGGATTTGATTTCCCAATGAGGTTGAGTCTTTATGTAGAAAATAGCCATGGTGTCAACATTAGTTTTAGAGTTTGTGCTGGGGTATGAATCAGATTAGCATGCCGTTGATATTTGTCACACTTCTTTACATATGTAACTTCATCTGTGTCTATTGTGGGTCAATAATAACTAGTATGCAAGAGCTTTTTGGATAAGACTACCCCACTAGAATGAGCTCCACATACTCCATGGAATTCTCTTAATGCTAATGTAGACTTTGCCAAAGTTAAACAATGAAGCATAGTTCCATCAAAACTACAGTGGTAAAGGGTGGATCCAAGTAGAGTATAACAAATGGAATGATGAATAAAGGATTTGGTTTATTTTTGAGATAGATTACGTGGTAGAAATTTTTCATGAAGGTAGATGTAAAGGTCTCAGTACCAGATAGAATTAAGACCAATAATATCACAAATCATTACAATGGTTGAAAGTTCATGCGCTGGTGCGAACAAATTCTCAATGAGGAACTGATACTTTTTAACTTGGTCTATTTTTCAAATTAGAGAGCCAATATTAGCCATAGCATTTGAATTTATATTAATAGCCCTTGGTATATGCTCACATTAGATATTTGTAATTTGCTTCTTTAAGGTATCGAACATAGCCTTATAAGGAACCAACTTATCATATTTGGTTAGGAAATGGTCTATGACCTGATTGATGATTAAGTGAGAATCACCATAAACTTGAAGATGAGATATGTTCTAGTGTACTGCCTATCAAAGTCCTACAAATAGTGCTTCATACTTGGCCATGTTGTTTGTATAAGAAAAAAATGATTCTGAATGATTTAGGGATTAGATCCCCCTATGGTGTAATAAATAAGAGACCTACCCCTAATCCATGTATAATAAATGAACCATCAAAATACAGCTTTCAGTACTACTCCTCAATAGGTGTGTTAATGATGGTCATTATGGATTCATCAAGAAAATGAAATGTGAGTGGTTTTGTGTCTAGAAGGGGTACTTTAGCAAGTTGATCTGCAACGACTTGTCTTTTGATTGCCTTCTGTTAACATACTCTATGTTAAACTCACTAAGAAGCATGATCCATTTATACATTCTACCTTGTAAAGTTATTTTAGATAAAAAATACTTGAGTGGATTTACTCTTGAAATAATCGTGGTCTTATTATTCAACATGTAATGGTGTAGTTTCTAGGCTATGAAGACCATGGCTAGACAAGATTTTTCAATAGGTGCATAGTTGTGTTCATATGTGAACAAGGTATAACTTAAGTAGTATACTGCATTTTATTTTCCATTATTATCATGTTGACCCAAAAGTGCCTCTAAGGCATTATTGGTAGCTGATAGATACAACAAGAATGGCTTTTCTGGCATAGGAGATAACAAAACACGTGAATTAACTAGATAGTCCTTGAGTTATTGAAACACTATTTGGAAATGATCATCCCAGTTAAATACAACTCCCTTCTCTATAAGATGTGTAAATAGATGACACTTGTCTACTAATTGAGAGATGAAATGTCAAATTGATTGGATCTTGCTTTGCAAACTACAGAGTTGCTTCAAATTGGTTGGTGGCAAAAGCTTGGTTATATCATGAACTTTGGTTGGATCGACTTCAATGCCCCTACAAGATGCAATGAAGCCAAGTAACTTTCCTAAAGTTACATCAAAGACACATTTCTTTGGATTGAGTCTGACTTTATACTCCCGCAATCTTTCAAATATCCTACATAGCACTGTTGGATGGTTGGCCCTAGTTTTAGATTTTCCTAATATATCATCAACATAGTCTTCAATAATATCATGCATCATACCATGGAATATGATAGTCATGGCCCTTTGATATGTAGCTCTAGAATTTTTAAGACCAAGTAGCATTACCTAATAACAAAATGTTCTTTATGGAGTGGTGAATGCTATTTTATGTTGGTTTTCTAGTGCTATTATGATCTGGTTGTATCATGAAAATCCATCCATAAGTGAAAGCATTTCACAACCTATTGTGGATTTGATGATCATATCAATATAAGTAATGGAAAGTCATCCTTAGGGCAAGCTTTGTTGATGTCTCAAAAATTAGTGCAGATTTTAATTCCTTTAGGATTTTTGCTAACAGATACAACATTAGATATCTATTATGAGTAGTTAATGGACTAGATACATCCTACTTCTAAGAGTTTTGTCAACTCTTTATTTACCAAGATAAAAATGTGAGGATACACCTTATGTAGATTTTGTTTCACCAGTTTGGAATCAAGATTGACCACAAGGTGGTATAGAACCAAGGTGGGGTCTAAACCTGGTATGCCATAATATGTTCATGAAAATATATCTATAAATTCTCTCAATAGAGGTGTAAAGACTTCACATTCCTACTTAGTGAGGGATGCACTTAATTTTATCCATTCAGGTTTGATGGATTCTTGATGTTTACCTCTATTGTATCTTCAACTAGAAGGGTCGAACCATCTTCTAGGATAGTAGGTAAAGACTTGAACTATTAGACTGTATCAAGGTCATCTGTTAAGACTTACTTTTCATTGTCTCCTAGGCATGATAAATCTGAGTCCCTCAATGAGAGATCTATCCATGTGACAAAAATAGTTAGAAATTCTTGAAGAATTTGATCAAATACTTGTTGTTACACAAAAATAAACTCGGATCCATAGGCAAGTTCATCGTTGGTGGTATCATGTTCTAAATTCAAATAAGAATGAACACCCCCATCTAATGGCACCTGAAACAGGGTTTCACTACTAGACTAGCCTTTATCTTTACTTTTTCCCTAGTCAGAAAGCATCTCAAAGAGGTTTTCATTTTGGGACATCAATGTTTTATTTATTTATTTTTGGCTAAGGGTGTTCACCTGCTCTCCAAAATAGGCTTTAGGATCCAATGTAATTGAGAATCTTAATTTATGATCTCCCAACAAAACATTGTCTCTAAGACTTAAAAAGTCACATAATGCCTCATCATTTTGAAACTCATCAATCGACAAATTAAATTCTTGTTAGTCTCAATCTATCAGTTGGGGATAGTATAACAGTAATGGGTTATGATAAATGACTAGGGTAAGAGTACATATGGTATTGTTATTGAACATGTTAGTCTTAGCTAGGTCATCAAAGGTGAAGCTATGCTCAGATTTTGCTTTGCTATCGGCATCATCACTAGCCATTTGTGATGGAACTTGAATAAGATATGTGGGGTCACTCTCATATAGTTTAAATCCAAGTTCATAGGGTATTTTGTACTTAGTCATAGAAATTGGCTCAATGGTTCCTTGTTGATTTAGTCTAAGGCCTCTTCCTTCATAATCTTGATGCTCCATGATCCTATTGGGAATAAGATACTTTATACTTTTATAACAATTAGTTTGGTTGTCATTGTACAACCATGATTCATCCCCTTCAAGAGGGTCTGGTTCTAGGCGAGATGCTGGTACAAACATGATAGTTCCCTTATCTATTTTCTTTTATTTCCAATACATGTGTGGGGTAATTTTAGGTCATCCAAAGGTCTTTAGATTTTGAGGAAGACTGGCAATATGGAAGGTATCATGGGTCATACACTCCCTTGAGCCATTATCTAAAATGGTGAAATGATTGGAAGCTTCAGGAGGTAACAGGTGGGAAAAGAAATCCAAGGTATTAGGATCTAAGCAATTATCTTATGGAGGATCAATAAGTATAGCCTTTTATTTATCTTGCTTGGAACTTGGATTCATGTTGTATTGCTAATTGTAACTTTAAAACTTGACCTCAAGATATTTTCAATGTTCATATGGGTGTAAATCTCTTAGAATATTCACTTCCATCCCTAAGTTGGAGAACTTGATACATTAGTGTAGCATTGATGGGACTGCATGAATATCATGTAACCAAGGCCTACCTAGAAGCATATTATATGAAAACTCAATATCAAGCACGTGGGAAAGTGTATCATGAGTCAAAGGCCCAATGATAATTGGTAAGCTAATGGTGCCTTATGATTCTCTTTCTTGATTATCACAAGCTTTGATAGTTATCATTTTTGGCTAAAGATCTACCATTATGTACCCAAGAAGCTTGATAAGCTTTAAAGACACTATGTTGAGCCATGATCCATTGTCTATAAAGACATGTTTCACTTTATGTCACTTTATATAAACTTCTATGTACAATGGATTATTATGGAGTGGGCCAAGGGAAAACATATCACTTTAATTGAATGTGACTTATTGGGCTAGAGTTAGGTGTCCAACCAAAAATTGAAATTTATCAAGGGATATGTCACTGAAAACAATGGATTGGGTTAAAAACTCATTCAAAATTTTCTTGTAGATTATGAATGTTCATAGAAAATCTAAAATAGAAATTTGTGTTAGTGTCTTCTGTAATTATTCCACAATATCAAACTTCTTGTCTTGGTCAATGGTGAATGGTTTATTCTAAGGTTGAACGGTTGGTTGGATAATAGACAAAGTGGCAGATGGTTGTGGACATGGGATAGTAATCTTTGACCTCCAAGTTGTGATTGTATAATTAGAATTAGATGCTAGACTATAATTACTAATAAATGTTGGGAATGGTGTGGGACCAGATAAAACAAGTCTTGATTATCAGTGCACTTGTCTGTGGTCATGTGACAAGGGTGAGTTATCAGTATAAGATCCAAAAGTGGAAGTCCTAATTTGCCAGTTCACTTTGGTGTGATCCCAGGTTAAATAAGGATTATCTATTTAATTTAGTTAATTGGTATTATATATCAATGGTTTAGATTGATTAGTGCTCAGTCTAGGATTAATGGAGATTGTATTAACGATACCCTCTATAATATGAATTATAACTCTATTGTAATCATGTGTAACTGCATGGTAAGTTTGTGGGTTATTGCCATTTTAACCTTATTTTTATCTATTCTTTTGATGTTGTGAGTTTTATTATTGATTCTGTTGGTTTGGCCTTTGATTTTTTATTGCACGGACTGATGTTATTATTGTTTTTGATTGTTATGTTGCTGCCATGTGTTATGTTAGGAAAAGGGATTTTGATAAATACCAAGAGTTTGATTGGAGGTGAAAGCACTATTAGTCAATGCTATCTCCCCATTCTCCAATATATTCTCAATCAAATTCTTGATTTGCACATATCTTCATATATTATGCTAATTGTTAGATGATATTCACATAATTCATTTTCATGGTACCAATTAGAATAAGGAATACCTTATGGATATGTTTTGGTATAGGCCAACTAATCAGATTAGTAGCAGCAAGTTTATGAAAAAAAAATCAATAGGCTCTCCTAGATCACTAAAGACATGACATGTAGGCACAATTATTTTATAAGAGGGGTTTGTAATGGTAGAGGTTACTACATTTGTTGCATAGGGATTAGTTGTTGTGCTTGCAACATTGGTTAGAGAGTTTGATGGGTAGGAGTAAGCTGAAAAAGTGGTGTAGATGATATTTACATTATTTGAACATAATGTAACTCAGTTACTCCATTACCCACAACATTCTTATTATGGTTGAATTGCTTTGTCTATCTTGGTTATTGTCTTATGCTAGTTGTGATGCTTGCATCTAGATTGGATGTTGGTTTTAGCCACTTCCTTGATTGGTACCTTGATTATGATTAATTGAAGTAAACTTGATGATCCCTTTATTAATAAGGGCTCACTCAATCAACAAGCTTTTAGCGATGATCTCCTTGAAAGTATGTTCAAATTGTAGTTCCAAATGATAAGCTTCTCACTATGCAAATTTTTAGTAAACACATCAGCTAATTATTTATCTAGTAAACTATGGGTGAATCAGCTTGTAAGGGCTCTCCATCACTATAGATAACTTGTAAAATTGTCACTAGCTTTTTGTTTTACTTATGTTAAGTCAACCAATGAAATCTCATTTTTGAGATTATAGGAAAAGTATTTCACAAAATTATTAAAAAGATCATTAAAATATGTTACTAAATTCTTGGGAAACTATAGAAACCACTCAAAGGCTTGTCCAGCCAAGCTCCTTAAAAACAACAGTAAAAGGTATATATCGTTATATGCCACTAGTTGACATGTGACAAAGAACTTAGTTAAATGAGCCTTAGGGTCACATTTCCCTTTGTATTTATCAAATTTTAGTGGTTCATACCCTAGAGGAAATGGTATCTACAATCACTCCATATTGAATGGATAAGAATACATGTCATCCAACTTAAACTTTTTAGTCTGTTTCTCAGCCTAAATGGCAGCAATTACATCCTTCATCTATTACAATTTTTGAGATAGAAAACTAGAAGGAACATTGGTTTAAGGGAGAACATTGGTTTGGGTAGATGGTTGGGAGGTCAAAAGTGGGACACTTTGATCAGGGTATGATGGAGAAATTTTTTGGGATACATTGGTTTGGTTGAGAAATGGACCAAGAATATGCATACATGGATTATGATGTACTTGAAATTGTACATTTGGTTGTGCGATATTATAGTTTGAGTTGGCTATGAAGGTTTGAATTAGAGGATTTTATGGTTGGGATGGAAGGATATAACTATAATATGCCTATTATGGTTGAAAAGAGGCATCCTACTGACTAATCAAGCTTTGCTATTGAGTGAGAACTTGTGAATCAAGACCCTGTCTTTGAACTTGTGGCACATTTTGAACTAATTGTTATCTCATAAGTACTTGAGAAACATGGGAGCCTCCTTATTTCATGAATCCTTATTGGGAAGTGATCACATATTGAAGATTTGACATCTATGGTTGACTAATATTTACACATTGTTGGCTAGTCATCATTTGGTTTTGGATTGGTACATTAGTCTATGACTAAAGAGGTATGTTTGTCACTACCCGATGAGGTGGAACATTAGTTTCCCTTTGTTGAGGTGGTAATACATTAAACCTCTGTTACATTGGTACACTATATTGTACCTACTATTGTGGAATACTACTCGTCTTTTGTTGAGGAAGAGTAGGATTTGTCACATTCTATTATTGAGGTATGACATTGGGTACTATTTGAATACCTAATCCTATTGGTTACACGATTGATGAAGTAGCTGGTTGAGGTTGGGATGTAGAAACTCTTACTCCCTAGTATGATGGTCCACTCATGGTATTAACTACAGACACATGTTGTATACTAGTTTTTTTTGTGTTAGTATCACTTTGATTTGGATTGAACATTGTTTACACATTGTCCACTATATTTTGCTCATTATTTTGTGTAGAAGTAAAAGACACTTATTTAATAATGGGCATATGCATCAAGTTTTCTATCAAAGTTTTTTTCACAAATGGGTCTAAACTCTAATTATCTTGATCAATTAACTCTATCAAAACTCCTATTGAAGGAACTAAGTCAATAAGAGGGTTGCTCACCATGGTCATCTAATTAAAATTGTGTGCTAGATTCAGGTAGGTCTGATATGCCATCTGCATTTGGTTAAACTAGTCTTCCATGAGGTTTTTGGCTCTATTAGGCATATTAGGGTCCTGATATGTTGTTTGGACTAGAGCTAAGGGATTGCTAGAAAAAGCCTATTGATCATAAATTGTGTTGGGGGCATTCTTACTAGGCTTGATAAATTCTCATGGGGAAAATATACTAAAAACTTGGCCCCTAACTCTATGGCTCAAACCAAAATCTCATCTTTATTATCTAATAAAATATGCTAAAATAAAAATAGGTCATATGTGAAAGACATATTAGTATAGTATAACCGTTGAAAAACTAGTTCGTCAACTATGGGTATTATAACTAAGTATTGTGTAGTTTGTTCTTAATTTTGTTCTAGATAAGGTGGTATATTAACCAAATAGTTAGCCAATGGATCTTGGATTTGTGCCCCTAATTTAGTATTATAAGAGGGATAAAGATCCATCTCATAAGAAATATTATCTTGCATAGGAGTCTTGCATCATTTCTTCCTGTGCAACCACATTACTAATCCTTGGATTGTAAATGAGTCTCCTATGAGTGTAGGAATACATGTTTGGATCCATAGTAAACATTTTTTCAATAAAAGGTCAAAGAGTTATACAAACTCTAAAAAGACAATGTCTAAAATTTGATGTTCAAACTTGGTCTAGATTTTTAAAAGGATCAAAAGGTTTATGCAAAGATTTGTGATAACACAAGATAATGTTAAGTGTCTAACTTTACACATCTTAGAAAAAGATAAAGTGAATGAATCAAAAATCAAAATTTCAAATGCTAAGGTCAAATTGTTTCAAATCAGTTTAATCTAGGAAATTAAAAGTTGCTAGGTTTTTTAGCCAAAATGCAATGTCAAAATCTAGGCTCAAACAAGGCATGTGCTAGGACTTTTGGCCAAATGGCATCAAAATCTAGACTTTGAAATAGATGAAAGTTTTAATCTAACATATTTAAAACACTTCTAACAAACACTAGGCATTTGATTCTTGGACATGGGCTCGATCAAATAGGTATAAGGTATGAAACAAAAGGCACTTTAGAGATAGTTTATTTTCTCACAAATAATGGTATAAAACTTGGTTCTTTTGACAAATAAGCTAGATAAAAAGTGAAAAACGTAATTATGCTAGACAAAGGTTCACAAAGGTATATTTGGATTGGTTTGAAAATGTAGGAACAAATTTGTACTCTATGAAAGAGGGCCTATGAAATAATATCTAAAATTTTTTAGGCAATGTAATAGTTCTAGACTACCCAAAAGATGTAACAAAATTCTTGTTTTAAAAACTTTTTAAGGCAAAGATAATTAATCACAAATTTGACAGCATAACACGACCTTTATTTACTTAAAATGTTGTGGTGCATAGAATCAAAGTGCAAGTGTTTAGCAAAAAATGACTTAAGTTTATCAAGTGATGATAATGATCACAAGTCTTAAACGACCTTCAACCTAAATTGAAAATTAAACCTAAGTTCCCTCAAGTTTAGTGAAAATGGATAATTCACTTAACACATCAACCCTATGAACTTATAAAGGTGCAATTTTGAATTTAGATTATAAATGATGGATTTAAACAACTTTGACAAAGGTCTAGACTCAATTGGGCAGCACAACTATGCCAAAGTGGATGATATGACTCTAGGTTTTGATGAGCTTTGAACAAGACAAATTGATGATTTCACATGGGAAGTATAACACCTCCTTATTCAAATAAAATTGGGGACCATGTGTTTGGTTTGCATCATTTATTTACACCAAGTTTTGAATCTAAACAAGACTTTAATCTAGGGTAAAACCAACTAATTAATCACTCTTAGATCCTAAACTAACAAGGTTTCTTGATATTGTTGGAATCTATCAATATACATCATTTGAGAGGATTTTAAGTGTTCATCAAAAAGTAAATGCATATTATATAGTAAGGTTTTTACACTTGCCTTCTCTCAAATGATAGTACTATAACATGGACATTGAGGTGTACCTTACACCAACAATCCTTCTATGGTAAGTGGGGATTTGTCTAACATATAGAAGTCTCTAAATACTCTAGTAGAATCAATTGCATAATAACTTTCACATCAAAAAATACAAAAGAAAATCATGGATTCTGGGTTTGTATCACTTGGGTTGTTACAAAAAGGTCTAGTGCGATGTCCAAAGTGCCACTATGTTTCATGTGTAACTCCAATATGGATGCAAATGAAGTTAGTGTCAAAAGGTGAAACCCCAAGTCAAAGCTTCCCTAAAGAACTCATGAGAGGTAATGACATCCCCCTTACAAGCCAAGTTTACATGAAATAAAGAAACCATAAAATAGAAAGATTTTAGGATCATTATCAAAGTCAGCTAATACTTTTTCAAATTTATTGGGGAGTGCTTTAGATGACATTCTTTTTATGCCTTGGACTAGAAAATTTGTAATAAGAATGGCACTTTTGATTCCATTTGTTCCCTAATGGGGACAAATGGAAGAGCATATACACAACACCCCTCTCTTTTCTAATCAGAACTAGATCAAGCAACTATTGAAGACAAAAATGAAAAGCATGTTCAATTTTAAGCTTAAATCAAAGATTTGGTGGTGTTGATTTGACCCCTTGGTCTTACAATTGTAAACTTTAAAAACTCATGCTAAAAACTTACTTAAGCAACTAAATGCTATATTAAGCACCAAAATAAAGTTCCTAGTTTATTTTAAAGCATGTAAAAGACAATATAAACATGTTTTAGTAAATTTTCAAGCTGATCCTGAAATAAAAATATTAGTATGTCCTTTAGCCTTGAATCTACTTTAAGTTTGAAACTCAGGTTTGATACAGTGGTTCATTACCACTACTTAACAAATCAATCTCACTACTTGCAGGACAATCTCACAATTTTAAGAGTTATGGTATTGTGACTAACTGCTAACTATTTAATCACACTATCGTGACTCTGAATAATAATCCTGGTACTTGTAGGATAATCTCATAACTTTAAAATTTATGGTATTATAAATTGTAGGTAGTTTGGTCATAATACCGTGACTTGGTTTGATGATCTTGCTAGTACCAAGATAATCCCACCACTTCATGAGTTATGGTATTGTCATTTAACTACTAACAGTTAGACAATACTGTGACTCGGTTAAGCAACCCCATGAGTTGTAAAGAAATCATACAACTTCTAAAGTAGTGGTATCGTTAACCCTATATAAAAAAAACACAAATTTAGTCTGAAAATAAAAATAGATAAGCATAATATCATGACTCTGAATGATAATATTATGAGTTGCAAGACAATCACATGACTGTGTCAAGTCAAACCCACCACTTATAGAATAGCATGTTTTTCTTGATTTTTTCACTCTTTTGAGTCTCCCATTCCAAGATTCTACATAACAAAAGTTAGTGAGTTTCTTGAGGGAGCATTGTGATAAATTTTGTGAAGTTATTCAGTCCCACCAGGTGTGTCATTATGTGAACTAAGAATTTGACTAAGAACATGAGATTAGTATTATGTTAGTGACAAAATGAACAAAGCAAATTGACAAACAACACACTAAACTAACACCTTCATGTCTAGTTTT
Source organism: Torreya grandis (assembly GCA_037957365.1). NCBI lineage: Eukaryota > Viridiplantae > Streptophyta > Pinopsida > Cupressales > Taxaceae > Torreya > Torreya grandis. Next base: position 2,636,458 of record JARHVA010000159.1, on the reverse strand, counting down.
AGATTAAGGTAAAAATAGTTTTTGAAGGGACCCCGAAACCCTGTACAAGGAGAAAGATAAACCTTTAAGCACAACCAGATTAACAAAAGAACCTGAAAATAGAAAAGAACCGAACCCAGGTTTTACAGGGACCTGTTACCAACAAATAAGATAATGAAAAAACAACAGTCAAAACACTGATCTGAAAGTAAACCAAATGGAATAGCAAGCTGAACCAGCTTCCAGACCAGTAACCTGCAAACCAAAAAAGAGATCGGTTTGCAGCCCCCAAAAAAACCAATCAGCAAAAAGGAGCTTTGGATGAATCTTTTAAATTAAGATTTTTCTTTTTGCATGACCGAAGATTCATATCTAGAGGAGGGACCAAAGACTTAGACTTCTTTCTTTTAACTGCTGTCCAAGCATCCTCTACCTTAGCTGCCTCAGCAACCCATGCATCAGAAGCCATAGAACTTTGGACACCATAAGGCATAAGCTCCTTATGACAGTCAAACACAGTCTGGCTCTTGGAAAGATCCTCCAAAACAGGGGGAGAGATCACCACCTCCTCCTCAGGCTCAGCTGTATCACTAACTACAGCCTCCTCAGAGGCTTCATTTGGATGATTCTCTAGAGATTCCTCTTCATCTTTCGATTCTGATTGCAACCTTTCCTCATCCTCGGTCTTGGATTCTGTTGTTGTTTCCAAAGGCAGTTTGTCTATGCTATGTTCAGAGAAATCCTTTGGCCACCAAGAAGGTGAACGTCTAGGTTTGATTTTCCCAGCAACACGAGCAGTAATATGTCTCGTCTGGTGACACTTCCTGCACCGAAAAGGGATCCCCTCGTAATCCAAGATTTGTGTCCAGGTACCCCTTGGGGATTCAATGCATATCACCTCGGGAAGGCCCTTTGAAACATCCAGGTCAACCAGAAATCGTGCACAAGTCGAATGGTGGCTCTTCGTACTGTCTTCTTCATATAAAAACTCCCCTATTGCATTTCCAATGGTTTTATAAACTGCCTCTTGCCACAAATGTATCGGAAGATAAGGGAGCCACACACATATAGGGATCTTGTTAAAGGATTCCGAGAGAGGATTAAAATCCTTATGCCAAGGTTTGGCCATAAGAGGAAATCTGCCCTGCCAAGAAAAATTATTGTGACACAATATTGACTTTCTGTCTTCAGGGCTTTGAAATATTACTATAAAAAAACCCCTAGCGCAAGGCTGGATTTGACCATCTTTAATATGCAGCCAACTCTTGGCAATCCAGTTCTGTAGATCAACAAAAGAGGGCCAGAAACCACAGAAATGGAAAATGGCAGCACAAGAGGAAAACCATTTTTCCTCTTGGAAAATATTTTCTGCTAATTCAGGGTCTAGAGTTACCCTAATAGGTTTTAAGGCACTTACAGGCAAAACATGGGTAGGTACAGGTGTTGTTTGAGGCCAAGCATCATGTATATCTGCTTCGAAGGCCGCCACATCTGCATAGGTTCTCCCCCCTGGTCCATGCCCTGAACCAGGAACATTGGCCAGACGCACAGCTGTTATATCTTTGATCCCCACAGCAGAAATCCCTTTGAGAGTATTCTGGTTCCTCCCTCTGCTAACAGGGAAAACCTCCTCCATAGCGGCTACTACAGTCTCACCGGCCGCTCGATTCACAGCAGCCGATTTCAAATTTTTCTGGTTCGCGCGCGCAGGAGCCAATTTCAAATCTATATTACTAGGGTAAGATTAATAACAAAAAAAAATGACAAACACAACTAAAAAGTAAGGAAAAACAAGAATCCTTCACCTTTCTTAGATGTTTCAAATGCTTTTGTAGTTGCTTGCTCAGTTTGTGCTCATGAAGTTTGCATCAATGGAAGCTTGGATACCTCTATCTCTCCTTAGAACCTTTGGCTTTGAATTGGTTTATAATCAATTTGGCATGGTAACACTAATTGTAATAGCTTTTGGAATCATATGTGCATTATAACTTTATATTATCAAGACTTAAAATTCATGTGGCAAAGCCTCTTATTTATAGATTTTTGTAAATGGGTAGAATCAAATTGAACCATCTTTATTAAGATTGAGATGTGTGGATGAGAATTAATCCAATTATGTAATTAAAATTCATAAATAGGATCATCAATATTTGGGATAAAGGAACAATTAAGAGGTATGGAGGGTATTGATGAGGCATGGGAGGCATGAATCTTGATATTTATGGCATTTATGGCTTAGGGATGTCTTCCCAAGAAATGAGGTCACCTGATGATACAAATATTCAATATTCATTTCTAAAAATAAGTGTTACATAAGTTTCCATGGAATTATTAATTAGGCTCTAATTTGGTTTAAATAGCTCTTAAGCATGATTAAGCACTTTGTGCACAAATTATTCAAATTGATCAAAATGCCTTGTTATTGGTCTAAAATTTGATTAGATTAGAATTGAAAGTCAATGTCATATGCATTAGATCCATTATTCCATTTAGGATGTTGTCAACATAAGATAATAAAGACACGTGTCTCGTGCAAGAGATTTGATAAGAAAGAACAATTTAGAGCACCTAGGTGTAAAATTGATATTTTGACTTAGAATGATCTGATCAAAATTAGTTGGCCCATAAATTGCATTACCCCATTTAAAGATAATATAGTCAAAATTGGCAATTGAATATGTTAGTTTCACATTATTTAGAATGTTTTAGTGTTTTAGGCCAAATTATACACTTTAGATGGAAATTAGTCAAAAGCCTAGTGGGAGGTCATTGGTGGCCAGATTTAGGTGTCGACAAAACAAAGTTGGAAATGCTTTAAAATGCTTAAGGCAAGTTTATGACCCCAATCATAGATGGTTAGGGTCAAATTTCAATGGTTACCCTAACCGGTGATGGTCAAGGGACCACGAGCAAATGGGTAAAAAGGTCATGATTTAAGTGATGTGTTTAGGGAGGGGATATTTGTAAAATATTGCTAGCTGACTAGGTAGTCCACTAGGTAGAGATTTGACTAAGGATCCACAGGTCAAGACAAGACTAAAAATTATCATGGTGCATTTTTTAGGTGTCTATATTTTGCCTCCTTTTGTTGTGTAGTTTTAAGCAAGCTGCAAAACAAAATAGGTAGTTGGTTAAGGTCTAGGTTTAGTTACTTTGAGTATGGGAGGGAGGAGGTGTTCCCCTTCAAAATGAGATTCAATGAGATAAAGGTCAAATTCATTCAAGGTTTGATAAGGAAGGTTATGAGGTTGGGCATATGAAACACAAGTATTCATAGTAGATGTAACGAGTTTTGAGGCACATCATCATATAAGGACTAACATTGCCATGCTGGTTAAAAATAAGGTCATGTTCTAAGATAAATGACAAGGTAACTAGTCCCCAGTATTAGGCATAACTGATTAAGTTAGACTTATCATGGGTTCTTAGAAAAGGGTAGTGTTGGCTCAAGTATCAATGGTAGGAAGTGTTCCTTAGAAAAACATAATGGGGTGAGGTATGCACATGGTGGTGCATAAAACATAATTTTAACAGGGTAAAATTGGTCAAGGTGATTAGGAGGACCAAATCAAGGTCACCATAAAGTATGTGAATAAGTGGGTTGAAGACCAACATTGAGGTGAATGTTCTCAAAGATGTGGGGAGGGTGGTTTAGGTATATTATGACAAAGATGACTCCTAATGCACAAGGTAAGAAGACAATGCCTACATAGTCCCATGGAAAATAGATCCAACAGGGTCTTCAGGTATAATGTAGTTCTTGGTGGGTGGTGAGAAATGAACTTATAGATAGGTATGAGGGTGGTAAGGAGGATGATAGGTATAGGTATTTAAGAGTTATAGGGGAAGTAGCTTTAATACAGGTGGATAAGAGGAAAAAAAGAAAAAGCACCCTAACCGTAAATGATTAGGGTTAATCAAGGATGGTTAGGAAACCATCGATGATTATGTCAGTGAGGTAACCATTGATGGTGAGGTTAAATTAGTGAAGTTTAAGAAACCATTGACGATTGGGTTGAAACTCTAAAGTGATGGTAAAAAGGTCAATGAGGCCCATGTTGTCCCCATTTGTAATTTGGAGAAGTAGTGTTTTATCTAGTTTGAGAGAAAAGTCTATATGAGTGGGTGGAAAGATGGTGAGTTGTTAGAGAGGAGTGTGGTGTGCGAAAGTGATAGTGGGGTCAAGATGGATATAGGAGTTACAAGTAGATAAGTGGCTAGGCATGGATTAAGGTAGTGACATCAGTCTCAAAATGAGGTAGAGGGTGTCTTAAGTTTGGTAGTAAATATTAATAGTTGAGTTAAATTATAAAAATAGAAAAATATGTTTAATTTTTTTTAAGTAAGGGAGTGTTAAACTGAGGGGATAAGGTTTTGGTTATTTATGTTAGGTGTCTAAAAAATAGTGTGTTGGGGGTAGATGGTTTAGCTGTAGAGAGGTAGTTAGGGTGTTAAAGAGTGGTTTTAGGTGGTAGGGGGTTTGTTTAGGGTTGTTGAAGGAGGTTAGGAAGTTGAGGCTCACCGCCTATGATCATCTAATAGTGACCCTTAGTGGTTGGATCCAACTAGTGATGATTAACCAAGGGGAAAAATGACCCTAAAGGGACTGTCAATAATTTGGGAGAAATGGTGATGGTTGAGTGGTTGGGGCATGATGCCCAGGTTGGGTTAGGTGTAGAGGTTTGTGAGAGTTGGGGTGGATTGGAGGGAAGATGGGTGAGGGAGGAGTTAGGCTGGGGTAGGGGTTTGGTTAGGGTAGGAGTTTGGTGAGGGTAGGATTGAGTGTTAAGGAGTAGGTGGGTTAGGGAATTATAATATGTAGGAGATGGGTTGGGTTAGAAGTGTAGTAAGCTATAGAATGGAGGTGTTTAGAAATAGAATAAACATGTAAAGGGAAGGTTGAGATTAGATTTGAAATATAGAGGTATTAGATAGGGTGGTTGATCGATCTCGTGTGTGGTTACATGCACGTAATCAAATTTACTTATAAGATTAAGCTCTAGAGATTTTTATAGAGGTGAGGGATGCCATGTTAGTGGATGACTGATGACATATGGAGGAAGTGTGTTTTGGAGTGATGTACCACTATCATTGCTTTCCTAGAGATGCCATGATGATAGTTGTCCTCATCAAGAGATGAGACTTGATGACAAACCCTTTTTGGTTACTGACAAGAGAGATGAGAATCTTGTTAGATGATGTTCATTGGATCACAAGTATACCCATTCATGGCGATCCCATCTAACATATAGAGGGGGATGAGATTGATGAGTACATGGAGATGTTATATGGAGATGATAGAGATGATACATAGTTTCACTTTAGAGGGTTCAGTATTAGGGCACTATACCAAAAAGCTCCAAGAGAGAGACATTTACTAACTATGTTGCAGTTAGTGGTTACTTATTATGCATTTATAGATTTTATTGGAGGGAGATACCCTAAAATTTTATTAGGGGTTTTGGTGGAGTTATTTTTGGGTGGAGTTGTTTTTGGGTGGGTATAGGTTTTATTGGTATAAATATATAAAGCGATGGGGGTTTAGGGCACACAAGTGTTATGGCATCAGTATGAGATTTGTACTTCACTATTGGGCCTATGAGCACATATGGGTTTTGAGACCTTTGGGCCTTTTGATGGAGGGATTTCAGCTGATAGATTATGTGGTTGGCTTTAATTGATGGAGGAGAGATGGGGCATGATAGGGGCTAGTGGTGGTTCAAGAGACATTGATTGGTTTAGAGGAGTCTTAGAGAGTTTAGTTCTTGGGGACATTGTTTAGAGTCCATACCAGATGTGGCCAATATGGGTTGGGTATAAGTATCATACCTTATCTTTATAGAGATGGAGATGGGCCTGTGAGAGGTGAGATAATGAGACAGAGTGTATCCCTTTTGAGTAGGTGTGGCATTAGTTTGGGCTGGTGCAAGGTATCTCTCAGGATTATGTGTGATACATAAGGGAGGATGCAGAGTTTTATTTACCATAACCATGGGCATAGGAGGAACTTTATCATGAGGAGTTGCCTTTAAGAGATGGGGATGATGCAGGTTGTATAGTTGACTATCCTACATGGTTTCAAGGGAGGTACACAACCATTGATTTTTGTGTTAGTGATTGGGATTAGTGGCTAATGGATGTTGACCCAACATAAGTAGCAACATAGGGAGATCCATAGCCAATAATGGCATTGATAGCATCATAGGCCCAAATTATTATGTTACAAGGGCAAATTACTGCCTTTAGGTTTAGATTACCACTCTTTAGGTCCAACTAGGAGGAGTGATAGTATAGAGAGACCATGTACAAGCATAGGTCATCATTTTATAGGGTCAGGTGGCTACTTTACAAGAGAAAATTATGTCGATGATAGGAGAGTGGGATCAGGCAAGGACCTCTCTTAGTTTGGAGACACAGGAGAAAGACTCTGTATGGTGGATAGGTAGGCAGTGGTGGCACCACTAGGTTTTGTGAAATAGGTCAAGTATCTAATGGACATACATGATTTGTACTATTATGAGGGAATTACATTAGCATAGTGTCCTAATGAGCCATGATGGGGAGAGTACCAAGTCAGATTGGTAGGTGGAGCAGTGATTGTGATCCCAAGTTAGTGGTCAATTATAGTAGATCAGTCGATAGGGCCTCCACCAGGGACATGTGTGGATGGGGCCAATAGTAGTGGTGAAAGTATACCTAGGTTGTGATACATATATGCTAGACTTTTGTTTATGATTTTGATACTAGCTTGTGCACTGAATATGCGAGATGTATTTATGAGTGATGTGTGTTTCAAGTATAGACATGTTTTGAATATATATATATATATATATATATATATATATATATATATATATATATATATATATATATAATGTTTTAAATATATGGAGATGTTTTGTTGGTTTTATATTTGGATGAGATGGATTCTTATGTCTTAATGAGATGTTGAATATGAGTGATGATGTTTTAAATGTTATAAATGATTATTATGGTGTAGTTATGCATATTTATTTTGATGTAATATTATGGATTATGAATTATGGATAATAGATTATGTTTAGGATTTATTACATGATTGATGATGAGTATGATTTGTTTGGTCATTGATGATACTATTATTTTGAATGATAGTAATGCTGATGTGATTGATGAGTAGGTTTATGGGATAGTGTGAATATTGATATTAAAAATAATGCTAAGAAAATGCAATGCTTGATTAATGGATGTTGGGTTAGAATAGGTAGAGGAAATGCTCATGTTCACATTGTGGATAAGAAAGGGAGTAGTGCACTACTAGTGACAATCGAACAATATGAACCCATAGTTGGAATGTCTTAGTGAACAAAAACCCATCAAAGGCATCATAGTAGCATGATTTATTGAGAAAACCAGTATCTTGACCATGTCATGCCAAGTAATCTCATAGTCCCTTAGGCTCATGGGGGATGTAGGTGATAGTTAGGGATGTGAATCAATGGGTAGAGGAAAATGGAATTGGTGGGTAGCATAATGATTGGTTTTTCCATAGGTGACCAAAGAACCCTAGTAGACAAGTCCAAGTTATATAATAATGTGTAGAATGATCAATGTAGGAAGTCTACTCATGCTATAAAAGTCAATTACAGCTTGATTGCATAGTAGGTAGACTGATCAATGTAGTAAATCTATATTTAGTAGATATAAGAGCCGATTATGGCCTACTAATTTTGGATTTTACTTTATTGCTTTTACTTTATAAATTGATGAAACTGATCAATGTGGGAAGCTTCTAATGAATATTTGTTTTAGCCATCCTTTGAGGGAGTGGTCTAATATTTTATTTTAGCATAGTTGTCCTTCAAGGGAGCAGTCTACTTTAAGCAACTTTCAATTTGATGTGGTAGTTTTACTTTGAGGGAACAATATGCTATTTGTTTATAAAGTATGGATATATTTTAGACTAAAATTAGGCATGGACAAGTCTATTCAAGTATAAAAGGCTTACCCATGTAAAAACATTACCTAGTCATGAAAGGTTAGAAAAAGCGGTTTTGAGAAACAACTAACCATGGGATTTCATCTATGAAAAAGATGAAAAGTATCCATGAGAATTGTGCCATAGGTAGATCTGAGGTGCCCATATTTAGGATTAGGTTATTACTATGATAGATGAATCACATGGATCTATATAATCAATTGATCTCAAAAGAGATAGAAAAGAAGGTTAATGAACCAAGGGATGAGCTTAAGTGAGACACAAAAGTATGTTTGAACCTTATTTTAATAATGAAAGAGATGCAAAAGCAAGACATTGGAAAGTTTAGGTTCTAGCCTACCTTTGAGAGAGGACAAGCGATAAGCACTTGATCCATACTTATGGGTTATAATATAGGGTCCTAACCATTTAAAAGTAAACTTGCCCTTCTTGGTCTTTTCCATGTTAGTGACGTGTTGATTTTCCTTGAGGACAAGGTCTTTGATGTTGAATTCTCATATTTTTAGATGTTTGTTGTATGCTCATTTGATATGCTCTTGATAAATGTGAAGGTAATTGAGGGTAGCAAGGTGATGCTCATTAATAAGTTTTAAGCATTCTTGATGATAGTCACTTTTAGAAAGAATCTCATACAAATATATGCAGAGAGATGGAATTTGGAATTCAATGGGTAGGACATCCTCGGCTCCAAAGATAAGAGAAAAAGTTGTAGCACCCATAGCAATTCAGATACTAGTGTGATAAACCCATAAATTAAATGATAAACTCAATGATTTTTTTTAGCTTTGATTTATATTAGCAGGATGGCTTCTACCCATTTGGTGAAATATTCCATAGTTGTGATGATATATTGATGTCATTATGAGGAATGTGAATGTATTTCTTAGATAAGATCAAGACCCCATTTTGAAAAAAGCCAATAGTCAGTTGATACTTGAAGACCATGAGGAGGTACATGATGAAGGTTAGCATGTTGTTCAGATTTGATGCATTTTTTGACATAGTCACAATAATCTTGATTGAGTGTGGTCCAATAGTAACCTACATAAAGGATACGTTTAGTAATAGCCAGACCACTGAAGTGCTCCCCATAGATGTTGTCATGTGCTTCTTTGATGGTTTGAGAAGCCTCATTGCTATGAAGGTAACAAATAAGGAGACCGTCAAAGCCTCATTTATAAATAATGCCCCCTAATATTAATTAATGAGAGGTGCTTTGAATGAAATCTCTATGAGCATTTTTAGAAAGATTTGAAGGGAGGATACCAATGTTGAGGTAATTGAAGATTTGATCATACCAAATGTCTAAAGATGATGTTTCTATTTGGTAAATGGTAGGAAGATTAGGATTGAGGTAGGATGGTGTGACGAAATGGTGGATGGTAATAAATAGCTTAGAGTCGGTAGGTTGAGATGGAATTTGGGATGCAAGGGAAACCATTGTGTCTACAAATTTTTTGGTAGAATGAGGGACTAATTGGACGATATAATAGTCAAATAATGCTAATAAGTTGTTGAAAAGTTGTTTATATCTCAAAAGAACATCATTTTTACATTGATAGGCTCTTATGCCTTGGTTAATGATGAGTTAAGAGTTTCCAAAGATGCTAATGGTTTTGATTCCCAAAGTTAGAGCAGTTTGGAGACCTATGACCAAGGCCTCATATTTAGCTATATTATTGGTACATTCAAAATCAAGTTTGAAAGATAGGGGTAGAGGTTCTCCATAAAGAGGAATAAAGACCCCCACCATATTGACATTTAGAGAAATCAAAATGCGTAATCATTTGTTAGGTGGGTTCTTCTAAAGAAAAGGTAGCTATAGACTCTTTTGGAAAGGTAAGAGGGGGATTTTGATTATCAAGGAGTGGAACTTTAGCTAGTTGGTCTGCAATCACCTACCCCTTATTGGACTTTTATGGAAGACACTCAAGATCAAAATTTGATAATAGCATGAGCCACTTGGTTATACAATGGTTGTGATATCACCTAGAGTGTATATACTTTAGAGGATTAGTGTTAGTAATGATGTAAGTTTTGTGGTTTAGAAGATAGTGACAAAGTTTAAAGATGACAAAAACTAAGGCAAGGCAAAGTTTTTCCTAATGGGTATATCAGGTTTCATAGTCAATGAGAGTATGACTGATGTAATAAATAGCTTGCTCTTTACATTGGTCATCATGATGAGAGAGCATGGCCCTAAGGAATGATTAGTGATAAATATGTATATATAAAAGGGTTGATCCTCTTTTGAATGAATAAGGACTAGTGGAGTGAGAAGATATTCCTTGATTGCATTGAAGGCTTGTTGACATTCTTTGGTCCATTTAAAGGAGGTGTCTTTTTTAAGAAGGTGGTGAAAAGGTTGAAAATGATCGGATAGCTAGGAGATTAAGTGGTAGATTGAATGAAGTTTGCCTTATAGGCTATGAAGTTGTTTTAGGTTAGTAAGGGGAAGAATTTCAAGAATGGATCAAAATTTTGTGGGGTCTATTTCTATTCCATAGAGGGAAACAATAAAGCCCAAAAGTTTTCTTGATAAGACCCTAAAGATACATTTCTTTGGGTTGAGCTTGACATGATAATGGATAAGTCTTTCAAAGATGATAGCAATAATAGTGAGGTGATCTTGGCAGTATTTAGATTTACCAAGCAGATCATCAACATAATCCTCAACTATTTTTTGGATGAGGTCGTGAAAAATGTAATTCATGGCCCACGCTCCCACATTCTTTAGGCCAAAGGGCATGACATGATAGCATAAAGTTCCCCATGGGATGATAAAGGATGTTTTATGTTGATCTTAAGGGGCGATCAAGATTTGGTTATATCCTTAAAATCCATCCATAAGGGATAGAATTTCATGGCTAGCAGTGAGATCGACAAGTTGGTCTATGTTAGGTAGGGGAAAGTCATCTTTGAGGCATGAAAAGTTAAGATCATGAAAATACACACAAAGGTAGAGTCCCCCAATGAGTTTTGTAATAAGAATGGTATTAGAGACCCATTGTGGTTAGTTAATAGGTTGAATTAAATTAATAGATAGAAGGCATTGAAGTTCTTTTTTGATGTGAATAGCTATGTGAGGGTGCATACGATGAATCTTTTATCGAACAAGCTTAACTTTGGGATGGGTAATGATATTATGAAGAGTAATTTTGGGGTCAATGCCAAACATATCATGATAGGACCAAGTAAATGCTATGATATGGCTGCAAAAAAAATATGGATAGTCTCGTTGTTCCTCAAGGGTTAACGATTGACCAATCTTGACAATATGAGGGTTCTCCTAAGTGACCAAATTAACTTCTATGGTTGATTCATTTAACATTGTTTAGTTTTCAAGAGGAAGGAATTTTTGAAGAAAAAAGTGCCCATCACCCAAATAGGTAAGAATAGAATTATCATCTTGACATTGGATGGTGTTAATGGTGGGTGAGTCATGTGTAATCCTTTCAAGGTGGATAAGAGGAATGGTTTTGGTTTGGCCTTCCCATTGATAAGCTAAAGAACCCAAACTAATAGTTTTGATAAAAAAAAGTTAGGTGGGATGATGCCGATGTCTTCAAATGGAGTTGGTGAGGGTAGAGGTTCTTCAAATTGGAAAAGTGAGGTTGATAAGGGTAGAAGTTCCTTGAATGGGAGAGGTGAGCTTAGAGGTTCTCTAAATGGGAGGGCTAGGATTGATGCTTGTGATGTGGACTCTTATAAGGGAACATACCCTAAGCCAAAAAACTCATGATGTTTTTGGGTTTTGATAATGGGAAGTTCATGGGGTCTTTGTTCATAGAGGCCAAAACCAAACCCTTTCTAAGCACACCGATGAAGGTATGTTTGGGCCAAGGTCAGGGTGCTAAGATAAGAAAAGTTGGAAGTGAATGGCTAAATATAAGGCATGGTAGTAGGATCAAGAAGTGGTTTATCAAGTCCCACATAGATAAAATATGCTCTATTATTAGGAAGACCAAAGGGGATGAGGGTGTCGACATTGGGATCATATGATAGATCATTTTGAAGGTTCCCAAATTCATGTGGAGAAGGGAAAGTGTCTAAGCCTAAAAGTCAATATTCCCCCAGTGTAAGATGATGAAACATTGAATACAAGGGGTGTTTGACTGGGATTGGTGATGAAGGAATAGTTTAACTAGTAAATTCTTCATTATTGTTGAAGATATAAGTGTTGGCAAGTTGGGTTGATGTGGTGGCTTAGCTAGAGATTAGTTGTGAAGAGGATGAAGGTGTAATAAGAAAATCATTAGGTCGATATGTCATATTACAAGAAGAAAAAGGACTTGGATTGGCTTTGATTGCAATGACTTATCCCTCATGTTCAAATTTGACACATTAGTGAAGGGTAGAAGGGACACATCCCATAGTGCAAATCTAAGGGTGACTGAGTAACACATTATATTGAAATTTGCCATCTACAACATAAAATAGTTCAAGAATAGTTTGAGGCCCCAAACAGATGTGGAGAACAACTATTCCTAGAGTGGTGGCCAAGGTATCATTGAATGACCAAAGGATTATCGAGCTTTTTGACATGATTTTTTTAGGTAGTTAGAGGTGATCATAGGCATGGGAGGAGATGATATTAATACTCGCTACCCCATCAATCATATCTCTTTTGACATGTGTATGATTGATGGGTGTTGTGATAAAAAGAGGGGGATCAAGGTCTTCACTATGATATGGCAGAATTTTAGACTCTTGAAAGGTGACCATGGCAGTGTGTCAGATAGCTCCAATCAAAGATGAAAGAGGTTGGGGATCATCTGGTTGAAACTATATAAAACATAATGCTTCGATTAAATCTTGATGATGTTGAGGTGAGGTGCTAATTAAGTCATAAAGACTTATTTTAACTAACATTTGGTGAATTTTTTTTAACACCAAGCATTAGACAAATGGAGATGCATTAGAAGATTAAGGGACTCCAAAAATGGAGACTTTAGGCTTAGATGGTTGTGAGGGTGAAGGTGAAGGTGTAGTTATTTGGGTTTGGTTGGTTGGTTGGGGAGTTGAAGGGTAAGACCATGAAATGGTGGCCTTGGCTCCACCTTTTTCATTTTGTTGGACTGCTTTACCCTTATCCTTTTGTTGGACTCAAGACCGAGTCACCATATAAATAGTATGGATAAGGGGACCGGTTACTTGCTTCAGTTCCTATATTTCACTCCTTAGCAGGAGTAGAGAAGTAGATGATTGGTAGGTAGATTGTATATGTGGTAAAAGAGGTAAGGGGATTAAATAAGGTTCATTCAATAGATCATCCTCATATAAAAGGCCATGAAAAATAGTTTGGAGAGATTTATAGTTCTTTTTATCATGCCCAGGGGTTCTATGGTAAAGATAAATCAGATTGTCACTAAACTAGGTTGGCTTTTGGTGAGTGGGGTTAAAAGGCTTGATTGGTGGTAATTTAATGGTAAAAGCTTACAAGAGCCTTTTCAAAATAGTTATATAGGATTAGGATAAAGATTTTAAAGGTGGTGGAGTTTGGATTTTTGTGTAGGAACCTTATTGGGCAAAGACTTCTTGATAGGAGGTATGGTTGATAGATTGAGATTGGATGGCAGTTTAGAAAGAATTGGCTTAGTTATAATTGGTTTAGGAAATGGGGGTCTAGATAATTAGGGTTTAATAGATGGGAAAGTGGATGGAGGAAGGTTGGTAAGGAATGATGATGAACTAGAGGACTGGCTTATTATAAGTGGATAGATGGAAAATGGTTTCTTAGAGAAAGAGTAAGTAATGATAATGGTGGAAGGATGTGCTCCTAAAATATAAGGTAAAGGTGAAGGAGTCAGTATGGTCCTTCCTCGAGTTTGGGGTCTAAGAAATCCTTCCTTCTTAATGGGCTTAATTGGAGTGGGTCTTGGTTGGGTTGATGTGGTTAAATCCAATCTCAAAAGAGGGTGAACAGGATTTGGTGTGGGAAGGATCCCCAAGTTCTTAATTGGCTTAATAAAAGAAGCATAGGGTGATTTGACAATTTTAGATGGGGGTAATTGAGATGTTTCCATGGTGACTTTAGGATGGGTAGTTGGTGGAGTTGTAGCAATAGGCTTGAGAGTGGACTCTAGTGAAGTAGAAGGTTTAGTTTTATTTTGATATAGGAGTCTGAACTGATGTCAAAAGGGTGGCTCTATCAAAGTAATAGTAACTTTGAAAGAAGGAGTGGTTTTAGTGTTACTAACTTTGGTGGAAGGTTCCAAAGGCAATGATAGTGTAGGTAGGGGTATTGTATCTTGGGAAATGGTTTCTAAGGGAGGCATGGATAATTATATAATTAGTATTGTAAGAGTAATGGTTTTAAGAGGAAGGGTTGGTATAGTTTGTTCCTTGGTTTGGTTGTCCAAAGAAGTAGGTGGTTCTTCTATTTTTATTGGAGGAGTAGATGGAATGGTTGTCTCCTTGGGTATTTACATCATAGGATGGGTAGATGGAACCATAGTTTCATCCAAGGAAGTGGAAGGGATAAATACTTCCTTCATTTGGGAATCGAAAGAAATGGGTGGTGGTAGGTTATTTTCCTCTATTTGGGTGATAGAGGTGATGACTTCTTCAGCAATGGGTACATTACTGATGACATTAATTATATGTGCCTCATGTGAGTTGGAGGATTCGAGTTGGGTTTCATGGTGTTAGGTTGAAGGTGGATGATTTGGGCATGGTGTTCAAAAAATATCAAGAGATTCACTGGAAGGAGCATTTGGGTTATCAAACACAAGATCCTCTTTATCAATAAGTCTTGGATAATGATTTTAAAGGTATTGCATCTATCGGTATCATGTCCAACAACTTGATGATAATCATAATGATCATTCTTGTTGTATCACCAAAGAAGGGGGCAAGAAGTATCAAATTATTGAGGGGGCTTTATGGGTGGAATTTGGATAGATTGGATTTAATTAATTTTTCCAACACTAACACGTAGGATTCCCCAATTAGGGTAAATGGTTTTGAAGGAGCTTAGTTTTGGGTATAGTTTTGGCGATTAGAAGGATTATTGGTTTGAGGTGTTTGGTTGATGGTTGGAGGAGGTGCGGTTTTGAGAACAACTGAGTGTGTTGATGCTTTTAATTTAGAACTAGTTGGGTTTGTGGTTTTGTTGGAAGATGACTTAGTGGATTTGAAACTAAATTTTTTATTTTGAAGCTTCAACTTCCCTTCATCGATAGCTTAGTTTTCCAATTTGTGGGCCATAGTGAATGCTTTGTCAAAGGTCATAAAGGTTTGGAATTGGAGAGTTGGAGCAATATTTTTAGCACATCCCCGAGAGAATAATTTTATTAATTCAGTTGGGGTAATGGGAAAGTGAGTTGATTAATGAGGCCCCTCCATTTGACAATGAAATCAATAATGGATTCATCTTCAAATTGTTTGATGGAGTATATATCGGTAATTGAAACCTTTTTAGATATGTTTATTGAAAAGTGTTCTAAAAAGGTTTGTGCCAATTGAGAGAAAGAAAAGATATAATGAATGGAAAGGGCACTATACCAATCAAGGTCAGCCTTGGATAATGACATGGGAAAGGTTCGAAGGAGGAGAGCATTATCATAAGTGATTAAGTAGAAAGCATGATAGAAATATCTTAAGTACTGTTGAGGATCCTCTTTACCTTAGAATTTAAAAAATTTAGGTAATTATCATTGAGAAGGATAAGAATGGATGGGCATAGAAGGGTAGATAGGCTCATTACAAATTTTGTCATAATACAAAAGATTGGTTGAGGTAGAGATGGATGACTCCAAACTAGTCATTTTATGCATGAGAATTTTGACTATATTAGGCTAGGGTTAAGAAGCCACATAATTAGGAGGTGCATTTTGTTTTGGTTGGATTTTGGAAATGTATGAATAGGTATTAGATGGTATCGAAGAAGCCACATATTGATAAATGGTGCTAAGTGATTGAGATGGTGGTACATAAGAACTACTTGGTATGAAAGGTTGGGTGGAGGGTTTTATGTACCCTTGTGGGTTAGGGACATACTGGTAAGTTGTCATAGGAACTTGTTGAGGAAAAAATGTGGTTGGTATGGTTGAGGTAGGTGGAAGTTAAGAAGGTTGAAGTTGAGTAGTTACCCTAGTCTTGATTGGAGGAAGGTTTTGAGGAATGGAGAGCACTAGGTTTTGAAGTGGGACTATGGTTAAGGGATTGGTTATAACTGAAGGGAACATAGAAGCTAGAGTATAAGATAATACCACAATAGATGGGGCATATGTGACTAATGGTAAGGTTGAGACCACATGGGGTGTGACAGGAGGTGTTTGGTTGGGAGGTGGAATTTTGGTTTGAGTTTGAGTGGATGGGGTGTTGGAAGAAGCCTGGGTCAATGGTTGGGTTGAAGTGGTACCTATCATGAGGTGGGATGGCATGCAAAGAGAATGATCAGAAGAAGGAAGCAAAGTAGGGGGAGTACGGTGAGGCAAGGTATTGAGGTAATGTTGTAAAGCAACTAGATTATTATCAATAAAAGTAGTAAAGTTCATATCTCCTTCAAATATGGTTGGGATTCTAGAAGGAGATGGTGGTGGAGGAGAATGGTGAAGTGAAATATGAGGATATTTATCAACATCTGAGCTATAATCCATGGATGAAGAAGAAGGTGTTGATTGGTTGTCTTGATTTCTTACTTGTTATCTGGTTAAAGCCATATGAGAAAATAAGATTTTTTTTGTGATACTCACACCTCAGACAAAGAACAAACCCAAAAGAATTTCAAAGCAATCAATACATACACTAAGAAGTGCCTTTTAACCTTAGGATTACTTTTAAATTGCTTTTTTCTTATGCTTTAAAGAGTATGATAAGAGAAGTTGGATTGCAAAATGGGTACTAAAGAGAAAGTCTATGGATGGTTTTAGGTTTGTTTACGCACTCAAAAGAAAGTTTTGTATTAAACTTCAGTAGATGGCTTGTTGGGGCCTACCCCATTACCTCACAATCCCAGAGTGATAAGGGTGTCAGGTGCTTAGCCAAGATATATTGATTCTAGAGTTTATACTCAACCAGAGAGCTGAGTTGGTTCTCCCCTTGGTGGTGAAATCTAAGTGGGATAGTTGAGAGTGGGTAAGGTTACTACCAAGTGATGAAATCTTGACTGGTCTTTGTCTCAATTATGGTTTTGATGTGTAAATTATTTTTTGGTTTGTTTTTGTGTGTGATAACAAGTGTGAATGCTATGATAAGATTACTATGCCTCCTAAGTTATTAGGTGAACTAAAATCAACAAGCAATAAATGAATGCAAATGGTTGATTTTTTTAAGCCCAAAAAGAAATGATTTCATTTGATGAGTAAACAATTAATGAAGAAAGGGAACTATGGTCCCACTAGGCATGCCAAAATGTTTCAATTTATTTCTTTCATTTCTTAGTTTTGATGGTAGATAAAAAAAGTGAGTATTAGGGTGTGTACCTAATAAGATGCATGTGTTAATGAACAGATGAAGTGATAACTCCTTTTTGGTGAGGAAGGACTACCTGTAATAAGACCACACTAAATAAACTCATTTGTTAGATAGGTATAAAGAGTGGACTACCTAGCAATTCTAGATACAAGAAGCAAAAGCTCTCTTGGATGGCTGTCAATCCACTCCCCTAATGATATAAATGTTCTGAAAATAAAAATCAGAAATGATAAATTGATTGTAAATCATAAATTCATATACAAAGAAATAAATGATATACCTATTTGATATAAAATATAGCAATGGTGGGTCAACACCATGCATAAATACACAAAGGTTAAGTTCAGAGGTCTGGGTAGGGTCTGCAGTTAGATCAATAATAGAAATAGGGATTTGATTAGGTAAAATGGGAGAGAATAACAATCTATTATTTTCCTTGATAGTGATTGTCAGTGGTCAGGGTGATAAGCGAAGGTTGGGTATGACTGATGATGGTTACATAACTGGCAATGGTTTGGATAACCAATAATGGTTGTTGCCAACTAGTGATGGTTTCCTATAAACTTTGGTGATTTTTGAGATGAAGGTGAAAATGGAATGGTTGAGGGGCAGGAGTTAGAGTGTTGATTTTTGGGTGAGAGGTGGTGTTCAAGTGAATAGAATGAAATAAGAAAACCTAATAAGGAAATGAAAACACTAAAAATAAAAGAAGGATACCTAAGTGATTCCAAGTGAATGATAGTTGAGGACTTGAAGAGAGTTGGGAAGCATAACAATGCTTAAAATTTCAAAAGTCATGCAGATAGAGCTTCAAGATGCTAAGTACCTACACACAAAAAACAAGAGACCCTAGATGCAAATTTTTTGGATCCATAACTCTCCCAAGAGCCCTGTATTTATATCACAAAATTACAAAGTAAGAGAGGGAGGCTTGAGGGAAAGTTTCTAAGTTGGGAGGAGATGAAGTTGCTTATATTTGTTAATCTTTAAAATATGGTGTTAAATCAAGTTTCCATTCTATAATATATTAATCTCAAACAAAGATGGAAATGCTTTAAAATGCTTAATGCAAGTTTATGACCCCAACTGTCAATGGTTACCCTAACCGGTGATAGTTGAGGGACCACGATCAAATGGGTAAAAAGGTCATGATTTAAGTGATGTGTTCAAGGAGGGGGTGTTTATAAAATATTGCTAGCAGACTAGGTAGTCCACTAAGTGGAGAGTCGATTAAGGGTCCATAAGTCAAGACAAGACTAAAAACTATCATGGTGCAATTTTTAGGGTTTTACACTTTATATAAAGGCTTCCTCACTTTGATTTTATATTGATTATTATCACCTTCATGGGTCTCTATTTTATGATTTTATTTGTAAGACTGTGGATAGGACTCAACCCTCCTCATAAAATTACCATTCCTTTCATGATATTGATAATTGTTCTTAAACTTTAGATTTTTGCTTCTTTTGCTAGATAGAATTTTTAAACAATATATGTTAGCATTTTTTCATCCACTCCCCTTTTTCTTATGATAAGGAATCACACTTTACTATAATTGTATCCCTTCTTTTTTCCCTTTGTTACATTTTTTTAAAATTTAAATCAATTTAAAATGTTCCATATGTCATTCCTCTTGATTTCCCTTTCTCTTTCATTTCCACATTGGATAAAACAAGGTCAAAGTCATGATAAGACTTTTATTTTACATGTATTTATGAGACTCTTAGACCCCATGCTCTTTGAATTTTCTCTCTCTTAGAAACCTTATCCCAAGTTTTCAAATAAAAATCATCTTTAGCACCCATATTTAGTTTTCCAAATCCGTATGGAAGAGGAATAGAAAAAGCCATCAAAAAAAGTTAAAATCCAAATCATTTGAAAATAAAAGGCAATGATATTTAAAAGGAAACATATAAAATATCAAAAGTTAAATTGCACCAAAAGACATGATTACAAACACATATCCTATCTTCAATCAAATCTTAAACTCCATAGTTGGCTTCACATAGAGCTGAAGTCCTTTGAAGTGTGGTAGGCTAGTAGATTGGAATAGGGGATTTCAAAAAACTTTATGGTGCTACCTAATTTCTCAGGTAAGTATCCAATATTTGTAGTAGACTAATGGTTCTGTAAGGGGCCTTGAAAAATGGGGAACATGTCATAGGGAGGTAGGTCCATTTTAGTTTTCATTCATATAGCCTTCATGGGATGATCTATATATTCCATTTGTTTACCCAAGACTTGTATCACTAAGAGAAGTTATTCAGAGTCTTTAAGTTCAAAATTCCTCTTGTTTTGACAAAAAAAAATTGAGTGTCTTGACTTCAATAAAGAGTTCTCTCTACCTTGATTTTTCCTTCATTCTCCCCTTCACCCATTTCATTGTCCCCCCTTGATAGACAAATTGTGATTCCAAATCTATTTTACCTCTTCTATACTTCCTTTTTTTCACATCTTAAAAGGATGCTAGCAATACTTTGTTTCAATTTTATCTATCCCTAGAGAAAAAACATGTTTGAGTAACTATGGATCACTCTTTTCTTTTATTTATCATTATTGTACTACCCTTATATTGTGGACAACTAAGTCTGCACCCTTTTTCCATTATTACATATTTTTCCTTATGTATGCCTTCTTTATGTTTATCTTACATCTTGACTTACATTTCAATAGACATATTTTCAAATTTTAATTAATGTTTGATTCTTTCATGCCTATCTTACATGAGCTTACTGTTTACTTTCTTCCATATCTTTATTAGATTTGTCTTGCATTGATATTATATTTGTCATTCATTATTTACATGCTTCTCAATGTGATTTAGTTTTTTTTACATTCATTTTTTTCATTTATGTTTTACATCTTTTATAATATGATTTACTTTGTTTTCTTATAATTTGTCATTCATTTTCCATCCTTTTGTCCTTCATTTTCCATTCTTTTGTCATTCATTTTCCATCATTTTGTCATTTCATTTTCCATTCTTTGTAATTTATTTTCCTTAAATATTTTAAACCTTGTTTTACCAATCCAAATTTGCCAAATTTTCTTATAATCTCTGTCTCTACTAACCACCACTATATGCCTATCTTCCAAATCTTTTACTTTTTGGTTATCTTTTTGCACTAACTTCTACAGGTTTACCTAGTGTACTCTACATTGGACACCTTCATTTCTTATAGTCTATTTCTTTACCTATGGCACTAAGGTAAGTTAAAGGTATGTATTTTTCAATTCAATCCTTTTATTTATCTTATTTTCTATTTATTTCACTTTACTTAGCATTAGTGTTATGTGATTATCATGTTCTAGTTCTGAAGCACCATCCTATGTTACACTTATGTGACACGTGATGAGCTTCAACTAGGGCATATGTATAAACATAATATTTTCAAAATTTTATTGATTACTGACACTTTATATCTTTCAAGAACCTATCGAGTCTCAATCTCTCCAAATGCATGCCTTAAGGGGTGCACCAAGAAAGGGGTGAGATAATCATTGGTGCTTCATAAGATTATTGTTCCTTTTGCCACTTGACATCTACACTCTTGCTTCTTGAAGCCATGAACCCTAGAATTATTTTTATCTTTTCTATCTATTCCAATCATTATCCTGCTTTATTCTTTCATTTCTTGCCTTGTTACCCTTTTGACCTATTCAACAAACTAGGTCAACTTGGTTGACCTAGTGTGTTTTGGGGACACTTTATCTCTTTTGGTTTATTAGCCTCCCAATCAACCTAACACAGACCTAGTGAGTTAGCCTAAAAATGTGCTAGGTCAAACTGATCAACCTAGTACAACCAGCCTGTTTGAAAGTTTTTAGATAAGATCCACCTATATATACAAGTTTATTTCATCATTATTAAGAAGATAGGGTTGAATTAAGAAAAGAAGTGCAAATGAACATCTGTTTATTGACCATTTTACTTGAGGAATAAATATTTAGGGTTCAATACTTTCTTTGGAGCTCTGATCTTGTCTTGTGAAGAGGTATTTTGGATGCTTAGGTAGGTTATGTAGCCTAGAACTGATTTATCTTGGTTATCCTTACAAACCACAATAATCTCTTATGAAGCACCTTGTCTAAGGGAGAGATTGAGACTTAGTAGGGTCGTCTTCAAAGGTAAATATTCCTAACTTTATTTCTCCTTTGTAAGAGTAGACAGATAATATAGTATGTAATCTTCTCTTCCATGTATTAGGATTTCATATACATTGACATGAGTATATGTATCCTATGAATGTTTAGTTTAGTTGTTTATTTATTTTTTCTAACCCCCACTTTGTGCCACAAGCTTTGGTGCATAATAGATTAGTTTAATTTTTTTGTTATTAGAATAGTTTATTTTCTTGTTTGTTAGCATAAGCAAAATATCAAATCATAAGACTCTTTTAGGGTTTTTGTGTGATTGTGTTAGACTATAGGCTTTGGAACCCTTCCTATCATGATATATTATGACAAGTGATACAATTGATCCCCTAATCAGGTCTAATAGATCCCCATATTGGTCATGTTCCTATTTAATAAGTGTATACCTAATCATAAGTTTAGGTGTGCTCTATTTTATCTAATCTTGGATTAATTCATGTACATCATGCAATTTTGATTGCATATAGGGTTCACCATCTAAGGAGATGAGAATGATACTAACACCCACACCACATTGGCATTTTGAACCATGTAAGAACATGGTCATTTGATATGTGACATTCTCTCGAGAAAGAATTATGATGGACTCATTAGGAAACTACAGAGGAGAAGGTTGGTTATCTACAAAAGGTGATTTGGATAATTGGTTGGTGATGACTTTCCCTATTATTAATTTCTATTAGAGGAACTCAAGGTCAAGCTTAGCTAAAAGCATAAGTTATTTAACTTTATGTTAGTTATGATATGGTTTGGAGTGCATATACTTGAGTGGATTAGTGTTGGTTATGACATAGTTTTTATGGTTGAGAAGGTAGAAACAGAGTTTGGAGGCTATGAAGACCAATACAAGGTAAAGTTTTTTGGTATGGGTGTATTGAGTCTCATACTCTATAAGCATATGACTTATGTAGTAGATAGCTTGATCTTTATGTTGCTCATCGTGATGTGCAAGCATTGCCCCTACGGAGTAGTTGGTGGAAAAAATATAAAGGTAGAAAGGTTGATCCTCTTTGGGAAAAATAAGGATGGGTTTATAAAGAAGTTACTTTTTAATAAGGCCTTTTGATATTACTTATCCCACTTAAAAGATACATCCTTTTTTATAAGGTGGTGAAAAGTTTTGCATCTATTAGATAACTAAGAAATGAAGTGATAAATGGATTGGAGCTTCCCATACAAACTATAAAGTTATTTGAGGTGAGTGGGAGGAAGCATGTCAAGGATTTATTTGATTTCGTGGGATCAACTTTGATTCCTCGAAGAGAGATGATAAATCCAAGAAACTTTCTTGACAAGACCCCAAAAATGCATTTATTGGGGTTAAAGAAAACATGGTAATCGATGAGGTATTCAAAAATATCATTGAGAACTGCTAAATGATATTTACAACATTTAGATTTCTCAAGAAAGTCATTTATGTAATCCTCTATGGTTTTGTGGATAAGGTTATGCAAGGTATAGGTCATGGTATGTTGGTAGGTCACACCAGCATTTTTAGACCAAAAGACATGACCCTATAGTATAAAGTTCCTTATGGGGTGGTAAAAGCAAGTTTATATTGATCTTTGGGGATAATCAATATCTAATTATAACCTAAGAAACCATCCATAAGAGATATCATCTCATAGTTGGTTGTAAGACCAACAAGCTAGTCAATGCTTGGTAAAGGAAAGTCATTTTGGGAAAGTAAGGTTAAGATCACAAAAATCCATGTAAATGCAAAGTCCCCCTATTACTCTAGTGACAAGGATGACATGTAAGACCCATTAGGGATATTCAATGGGTTGGATGAAATTTATAGATAGGAGGCATTAAAGATCTTCTTTGATAAGAAGGGTTATGTGAGGGTGCATCTGATGAAGCTTTTAATTGACAAGCTTGGCATCATAGGCAGTAAAAATATTATTGGTAGCAATGGAAGGGTCAATTCTTGGAATGTCACTATAATACCACACAAATGCTATGTTATGGTCTTATAGAAAGGAAGGAAAATCCTACAACTCTGAGGAATATAGAGATTGAATGATTTTGACAATACATGGGTTACCTTGAGTACCCAAGTTGACATCTAGGGTGGATTCATTCAACATAGTTAAATCTTAGGAGGAAGGGATTTGTGGATATAAGAATCTTTTGCACTAAGAAATGCAATAATGGAATCATCACCTTGACATTAAATGGTATTAATGGTAAGAGAGTCAATGTCTACGATCTCAGTGTGATTTAGAGGAATGGTTATGGTCACCCCATCCTTTTGGTGAGTCATGGTTCCAAGGCTAATCATGTTGATGAAAAAAATTAGGGAGTATGGTATAGAAATTCTCAAATTCTGATGGTGAAGGGGTTGGTGAGGATGGCACTTCCTCATCAATGATGGTAACAGGGGTGAATTGGTTATCTCTTTAGGTGGAATGAATCCAAGACCAAATATTTCATGAGGCTTTTGGGTTTTACATGAAAACAACTCACATGGTCTGTGTTTAAAAAATCCTAGACTGAATCCTTTCCAAGCACACTTATGATGGTATGTCAAAATGAACTTTGGTTTATCTAGATAGGAGAAATCGAAGGTGAATGGTTGAGGAGTATAGGAGGTAGAAAAGGTGGTAAGTGGTTGATCAAGTCCTCCATAGATAAGATTCATTTGGAGATTGGGAGGTTTGAAAGGAATAATGGTCTTGATATTAGAATCATAACCAAGATTTTGGTCAAGGTTCCTGTACTCTTTGGGAGTAGGGAAGGCATCCAAGGTCAAGAGGTGATACTCCCAAAGTGAGAAACATTGGAATGTTGATTTCAATGGGTCCTTCATGGGGATTTGGGTAGAAGGGATGGATTAGCTAGTCAAGGCTTGGTTGATGGAAGAGGTGGAGTCATCTTTGGTTGGTAAAGACTTGGTAGATGGAAGGAGAAGAACATCATTTGGCTAGTGCATCATGTTTCATGATGTGAAAGGACTTGGGTTAGCTTGTATGGTAACTACTTAACCCTCATTCTCAAATTTGATGCACTGATGTAGGGTAAATGACACATAATTCATGGAACAGATCCAAAGGAGTACAAGAAGAATATTGTACTAAATCTCACCTTTTACTACATAAAAGAGTTTAGGAAGCATGAGAGGTCCTAAATGAATATGACAGTTCCTAGAGTTTTTTCCATAGTTTCATTGAAGGATCAAATCACCACCATGGTTTTTGACATAATGTTCTCCATCAATTTTAGTTAGTCATATACGTGGGAGGAGATAATGTTGATGTTAGATCCTCCATTAATCATAACCCTTTTGATGTGGGTTTGGTTGATGTACATGGTAATGAAAAGGGGAGTATCTAGATCATGGCAATGAATGGAGAGAATTTTTAAATCCTTAAAGGTAACAAGGATGGAAAGTTGGAGGGCTCTGATAGAGCCTACAAGAGGTTGTGGATATTCTAGTTAAACCTATATGGACTGCAAATCTTGTATCATTGATTGGAGGTGATGGAGTGAGGTATTGATTAGTTCATATAAAATCATCCTCATTGGTGTTTGGTGAAGTTGATTTATAACTACTCTTTGGATTGACTTGGAAGGGTTGGATTGGGAGGCACCCAAGATGGACATCTTAGTCTTGGATGAAGGTGAAGGTGTTTGGGTTTAGTTGGGTGATTTGATTGTGGAGGAATGGTATGTCCATGGAATGGAAATATTTTACTTCCCCTTATCCTTTTGTTGGGCTTGTGATCATGTGACCACATAGATGGTATGGATTTGGGAAATATTTTTGCTAGAAGACTGATTTGGTTCCTCCTCACTCATAGATAAGAGTGTGGGAGAAGGTAAGTTTGGGTTGGTAGATTGTGTTTTTTGGAGTGGTTTTGGGCTTATGGGAGGTTCATCTAAAAATAAGTCATCCTCATCACATAGTTGGTGGATTAGGACTTAGAGAGATTTAAAATTATTTGTATCATACATCGATGTCTTATGGTATGAGAAAATCAAATTGTCATTAAAACATGATGGCTTAGGACTATGGGGGTCAAATTATTTGATGGGAGGCAAATTCAAGCAAGAATCTTGTAATAATATTTATAGGATGGTTGAGTATGACTCATGAAAAATTGGCAAGGATGTTGGAGTTTTATCTTTGACTTTTGGGGTGGAAGCCTCCTTAGGACTATGCTTAGTGATGGGAGGTTTGGGTGGTTTAATGTTCTTGGTAGGGATTTTTGGGGTAGATTTCTTTGAGGTTAATGGTTTAGAGGTAGAAGATGTAGAGGAAGATGGATTAGAGGTAGAAGACTTGGAAATATAAGATTTTATAGTAGATGGTTTGGAGGTAGAAGGTGTGGAAAGGATAGGTAGAGGTATAGATAAAAGAGGTGGTTGGGTTTGGGTTGTATTTTGGATACTTGTTTTCTTAATGGAAGGATGAGGTCCTAGGATGGAATAAGGATGAAGTCCAATAATGGAAGGCAAGGTAGAAATGGGTGGCAAGGTTTTGGTTTTTGGGATCCTAGGTGGCTCCACTTTCTTGGTTGGCTTAATGTGAGTTTTATTTAGTGGGATATATGGTGTTAAATATAATTTTAATAGAGGGTGAACAAGGCTTTGATTAGGGAGCATGATTAGGTTTTTGATGGGCTTCATTGGGTTGGTAGAAGGTATTTGATTTGCTTTGGGTGGAGTTGGTTTGTTTGGTTCAACTATGGTTTGAGAGGATGAGGTTTTTAATGGTTTGGTTGGGATGATGGTAGGTTCAATAGCGGAAGTGGAAGGTTGGGTTGAAAATGGTGTAGTTGAGGGATCTTGCTTGGTTGGGTAAGGAAGTTTGAGATGATGTTAATATGTGGCCCGATCCATGTTGGGTTGGGATAAGTACTCTAAGTTTTGAACCAGTCAAGAAAAAGGCTTATAGATAGGTTTGGTTCCATAGATATTGGTTTCAAAGGACAAACCCATGGGTTGAGAGAGGGAAATATTTTCCCTACCTTTTGCCTTAATCAAAGGCTCCAATGTTTGGGAAGGTGATTATTCCATGGGAGGAGTGGATAGAGTGACCTCTTCCTCAAAAATGCTTTCTAAAGTAAGAGTGGATTGCTCTATGATGGAAGAGAAAGGTGTGGTGGTAATGGTTGCCTCCTTTGGTATGTCTTCCAAAGGAGAGGTTAGTAGTTCCACTACCTCAACAAATGGAAAAAGGGTAATATAAGGTGATTCCACCATATCAATAAGTGGAGGAGGGGGAGTAGTTGCTTCCTTTGTTTTAGTTTCTAAAGGAGTAGAAGGTGACTCCACTAACTCAATAAGTGAAGGGGAAGAAGTGATTTTTTCAATGGTTTCCTCAATAATGAGGTCACTAAGAACCACATTAATAGTATGGACCTCCTGGTTGTGAAAGGATTCAAATTTATTATTTTTGTTGTTCATGGAGGGGGAATGGTTGGGAAATAGTTGTCTAAATATGTCAAGTGACTGATTTGGGGGTGTATTAGGGTTATCTAGAACAAGTTCCCCCTTGTCAATTAACACTTGGACAATGCTTTTGAAAGTATTTCATCTACTAACATCATGTCCAATGACACAGTGGAAGGCACACAATTTGTTTTCTTTATACCAACTAGGTGTAGGGTGAAAGGAATCAAATTGTTATGGGGGCTTGATTAGAGGAAGTTGTATGATATTTGATTTCAATTACTTTTCCAAAATGGAAGCATATGACTCCCTTAGTGGCGTATATTACTTTTGGTTGTTATAGTTTTAGTTTTGGGTATTTTAGATGGAAGAATTAGAAGAGTTGGGTTGGTTAACAACTAAAGGAGGGGAAGTTTTAAGGATAACTACATTCATGTTTCCTTCAGTTTTGGTTTTGGTGTTAGAGTTATTGGTAGTTTTTGAGGAGGAAGTTTCATTTGATTTGAAACTAGAGTTCTTGTTTCTCAATTTTAGCTTCCCCTTATCAATGGTTTTAATCTTCAATTTTCATGCCATGGTGAAAGCCTCATCAAAAGTTTTGAAATTTTGAACCTATAAGGTGGAGGAAATGTGTTTGGCACAAGCTTGGGAGAAAATATCAATTAAATCAAGTTGCGGAAAAAAAAGAGAGTTGGTTTATCAAATCTCTCCCATGGGCCACGAAATTAGCAATCGACTCATCCTTAGATTGCTAAATGGAGTAGAGGTCGGTAATTGAAACTTTCTTAGATATATTTATGGAAAAATGATCTAAAAAGGTTTGAATTAATTAGGCAAAATAAAAGATGGAGTGCCTAGTAATAACATTGTACCAATCTAATTATAGACCAGATAGGGACATGGGAAAGGTGCATAGAAGGAGAGCATCATCATAAGAAATCAAATAGAAAGAGTGTCTAAATTCTCTAAGATGTTGTTGAGGATCTTCCTTGCTCTAAATTTTTGAAATTTTTGGAAGCTCCCATTGAGGAGGATAAGGTTGGATTGGGATGGATGGATGAATTGGTTCATTATAAATTTGATCATATGATAGGAAGTTATGGGCACCAAAAATGGATGACTCTAAATTGGTCATATTGTCTATTAACATCTTAACTAGATCAATTTGTGGTTGTGTACCCTCATAATTGTAGGGTGAATTATATTGGGTTTTGGTAGGTACAACATAAGGGTAGCTAGTGGAAGGTTAAGATATTACCACATATTGGTATGTGGACATGGGCGGTGGAGAGGATGCCATGTATGGGTAAATGGATATAGGAGGTTGGGTAGAGGATGGAGCCATATACCCCTATGGGTTTGTAATATATCTTGGGTTGGGCATAATAGTCATTTGTTGGAGAATTTACATGGTTTGAGTTGGAGGTATGGTTGGGTTGATAGGTTGAGGATGGGTAGTAATCTTAGTACTAATGGGTGGAAGGGTAGAAGGAATGAGAACCACCAAGATTTAGAATGGAGTGAAGGTTGGTGGGTTGTAAACAAGAGGAATGGAATACTAGGAGAGGGTATTCCAATGGCAAGTGTAGTATGGGTGACCAAAGTTTGGGTTTCTCTTATACTAGAAGAGTTATTGGTTGGGGTGGAAGGCATTTGGGTGTTTGTTGGTGGAGTGAGTTGGTTTTGGATGGTGATATTAGAGGGATTGTTGGTAGAAGAAGATTATTAGGTGACTAAGGGTTGGGTGGAAGTGGTGGAAATATAGGTTCTACCCATAATGTGGGATGGTATACCATAGGGTAATTCAATAGGTGGAACCGAAGCAAGGGTATGGTGGGATATGGTGTTAAGGTAATGTTGGAGGGCTATCAGGTTGTTATCCAAAAAGGTGGAAAAATCCATATCACCTTGGGAAATCATCTAAGGTATAATAATACTTCCATAAGGATGGGAATAACCCTCTACATATGAGACATACTCCATAGATGAATAAGAAGAGGAAGATGGGTGGTTGGGAGGTGGATCCTGATTTACTTGGTTCTTTAGTTGTTGTCTTATGAGAACCATGCAAAGAAAGGGAAAAAGAAGATAAAAGTGATCTCACAACTCAAAAAAGAAGCAATAAAATTAAAATTATCTCTAGGAAAATAATTCATACACTAAAGTGGATTAAAATCCTAAGGTACCTTTTATCTCTCTTTAGTCTTATGCCTCAATTTTAAAGAAGTTATGAAGACCAACTTGGGCTTGTAGAGCAGGGACTAGAAGAAGATGTCTAATGATGGTTTTAGGTAGATAAAATATCTCAATATCTATACTAGAACTTGGTACATGGCTTGGTATTGGGGTTTACCCCCTCACTTCACACATCATAGTGATAAGGTTGTCGGGTGCTTAGCTAGAATATATCAAGTTGCTAGATATTATACTTAGCCACTGTACTGAGTTGGTTCTCCCCTTGGTGGTGAAATCCAAGTAGGATAGCCAAAGAAAGGTGATCACTAGGTTATGAAATCCTAGTTGTGCCTTATTTCAATGTTTTGATGTTTGATTGAATGTGTGGTTTGGTCTTGTGTGTGTGGAGAGAAGTGAGACTACGAGTAATTCACTTGATTAAATTAAGCTATGTGAGCTAATCAATACAAATAAATAATGGATGAAAATTTAATTTTAATCCAAAATAAAATTTTGGTGTCTTTTCAAATGAATAGAAAATAAATAAGATGCACATAGATGATGATGCAAAAGCCTAGGCCTTAGAATGAGTACTTTTGATTTTCAGAAATGAAAGCAAAAATGTCAATTTTTACTTTTTTCCCTTAGAAAGAAACTAGAACTTGTGTTTTGAAAAGGAAGAAAGGAAATAAGAAACATTGAATTTTCATAAAAGAATGCAATGGATGAATATTCTCTAATACAACTAAATGTCCTATAGCTATGAACCCAAGAAAAAATCTCAAGGGTCCTATCGGGTGTGCCAGAAATGTTTCACTAAAATTTTGCTTATTTTTTAAGAAGTTGTAAAAATTAAAAGAAGGGTGAGGTTATTAGAACCTATATACATTATTCATACATTAATCTAGATGATTATGGATACTCTTATTTGTCTGGGGAGGATGAATTGTAGATAAAAAATCACTAAAAGAGAAGGGTTGATTAGTGAGATATTAGGGTGGATTGTCTAGTAAGCTTGGAGGCTGTCAATCCACACTTTTAAAACACTTAAATTTTGATATGCTAAAAATAGGTGCTTGCATAAAATAACACAAGGTATTGAAATAAAATACAAGAAATGCTAGAAAAGAAACAAGTGATATTTTGACTAAAATGGCAATAAACGATTGAATACTAATGCTAAATTACTCAAAATTGATTCAAAAAATAAGTTGATCATTTGTGATAAAACATAAACTCAAAAAATATAATTTGGGTATGGGTAGATAGGTCAATTCAACTTATTGTTGTAAATAACACAAAGTGACCATTGGTAATCTAGTTATGACCATCAGTGGTTGGGTGACCATCGGTAGTTATTAACCCTCGATAGTTAAGAAAACCCATCGGTGGTTAGGTAGATCCATTGATGGTTAGGTAAAACCATTAGTGGTTGCTATGGGGTTTGGTTTGGGAAAAGAAATCTATTAAGAGTTACAAAGAGGTTCTGGGTATTATGTGTGGGTTGAATGTTGGTTGCAAGGCAAGAAATGATACTTAGAGGTATCTAGTTCAGGGATTGGCTATTCAGGTGAGTGAAATAGGCTATGGGTGGTTTTGGATAGAAGTTGAAGTGTTTGGAGTTTTAGAAATCTAACACAGAAAAGTGAGGTGAAAAGAGAATGAAAGGGAAAAATGCAAGCAATAAAAAAAGATAGAACTAATTATTAAATATTGATGAAAACATAGATACTTAGATTTTGGATTCACCTGGGAGTCATAATCTCTTGCACCTTCCTAATTGATCTGAACCTGATGATCTTTTTTTTCAACCTTCTCTTCCTTTCTTAATATAGAGGAAAATGAGGTTATAATCAAAGGGTTTAACAAATGGTTTATCACATAGTTTAATTATGCATTGATCATGCGAAAAGTTGACTAAATTTAGAAAACTAATAATCAATGAGTAAATTATAGTCAAACTATAGTTAACTCCTTTGAGCATGCAAGTAGTTCAAGTAACTGTTGATGGTCAAGCCAACCATCGACATTCGAGGATCAATAATCAGTGGTTGGGGAGACAGTCAAAATAGCTAGGATTAGTCATTTTCACTTATGTTTGGTGGTTGAGGAGTTAAGAAATGGTCCAAGATAATAAAATGGGTTCATGGGGTGTTTGATGACTAGAAATGCATCACATAGTTTTCAAGTGTCTACACCTACATAGGACCCTAACCAAGCCTAAAGTGCTCCCCTACACCAAATTGTTTGGCAAGCTGCTCTTCACTGCCAGGTAGGTTCAAGATGGCATTTGTGAATAGGTTTGCTCAACATCTAAATAACAAATTACAAATCCTATTACAATCTCTTAAAGTTCACCTTTTCATATGACTCAGTGGTGGTGAAAACCTGGCTAACTCCCAAATATATGATGTCTTGAGGGACTAAGCTAAGAACCCAGATGCCAAATGGGAAAATAAGGATGATGATAATACATACATGGTTAGTACTTTCATGGAGGAGGTTTGGATTGGTATGATTCTATTGAACTGGTTGTTTAGGGCCCCAAATTGCCTACACATCAACATATTATGGGTTCCCTTGCTTTGCATGATCCTAAATAGTTCCTAAGTCCCTGTCCTAGGAAGAGTGCTCAATTTAAACATAGTTAAGGCCATAGTGGATGCTTGGGCAAGGGGGAAATTTTACATTATGAGCTATCTCATAGACACAGTCTATGAAATACTCACTTTCAAGCCATTTGATTTTCATGCATGGGTTCCTAGAGGATTTATGGATCATGAAGTTTTATACAGAATATATGTCTACTAGTTCATAAATAACATCTAAGATATCTATGAGTTTTTATACCTAGTGGTATACAGTGTGATAAATGAGGTCCCTATTCTTTATCTATCAAAGGAAATTAGGGACTCACTAGCTCCCATCAAAGACTATTGGTATTGCTAAGACACCATTATTCAAGTTATGGTCATTATTAGGGATCCCTTCCACTTACCCTATCATGTTTTAGATTACCTTGTTGATATGGAAATTACTTACCAACTAGTAGAGGACATTTTTGGATATTGTATTAGTTGCCAAAAAAAGGCCTGTTTGCCTCTTCCAATCATCATCATGCACTATGTGTACTACACATTCCCTCCCCTATAGAATATGGTGACTGGTCGAGACTCTTTGGCCTTGGGTGGAGTCAAACCACTAGACTGAGACCCAAAGGAAATGATCTAATCCCATTTAGAGAAGTATTTGGCTTGCCTCAACCTTAATTATGGCCACTAGTAGAGGATGATGATGAGTTGTATTTAATCATAGAATATGACCAAGAGGTGATCACTTATATTAAGATTCATAAGAAGCAGATTGGTAAGAAGATTTAGACTTGACCATTCTCTGGCCCCCACTACATTTACTCAACCTTCAAGTGATGTCACCTTGACTCCCCATGTAATTTCTTGGATAGTCATATAAGGGATCCTATCATCTTCTCCCTCATGAGCAACAAATACTTATGCCATGGATCCACATCATCCACCTATAACAACTCAATCACTTTATCCCTAACCAAGTTAGACGCCTGTGACTTAGTAGCATGCAACTCAAGCATAGGTGCCTCTCCAATAGGCACCTCAACCCCAAGCCACCCAAGCTCTAAGGTTTGACATTAGTAACAAATCTAAAATTAACTCAAAGCAGGACCAACATTAGGCACTAGTGAAATTTCCTCTTCTCACCCCCTCTACTTTACAACTACCTCTTATAATGACACTCAGTTCCCTACCCCTTTCACAAACCATTCAATGAGTACCATCTCTCTTCCCTATTATATCCCCTCCACGTTTCACATAAGCACCCATGGCTTTGACCATCCCTAGAATATTACATTCTTCATTTCCATTCTCCCCTTCTATTCCCCAACCTATAACTTTCCTTATTCCACCATTAGTTATTCCTCAGATTTAGGTGCCTATGAGTTCCCTATCTTCATTGATCACTTCAACTATTCTAGGAGTAGGTGTACTCATATGCACATATCCAATAAATGGGACCATCTTGGTAGTTTCTTTGATGACTCAACAACTCCCGTAGTTGACCCTTATGGTCCTTTCTACCTCTACTCCTATAATGATCTATGGATCTGACTCAGGGAAAAGGCCAATGAAAAATTAGAAGTTAGTTCACAATCAACCTTCAATATATCTTTTAGATGATGAAATTCTATCTCCTTTACCTATTTATATGGCTCATCCAACAGCAACCCTAGTATCTCCTCTCATATATCCCTAACCCCCTTTTTCCATCAACCCAAACACTTAGGGATTTAGCTTTAATCACCCAATCTCTTTCCTTCTATTGAATACCCCTCTCCTAGGAGTCATCACCCCTCAAGTGGACATGACCTAGAGTTAGTGGTAAGTATAGATGTTCCCTTGGGATTCTTCATTTGTCTTATCCCCTTTCACACCTATGCCTCCACCTCCTTGGTTGCTTTCATCATTCATACCCTACACTTATTCCATTCCCCCTCCACCTCATTATCAACCTATCACTACTATCTCTACCACCCTATCAACACCTCACAAAACCTAGGGAATAGTCATAATATCATAGGTACCAAAGAATATAATGCAAGGAACCCTAGATATGCAGTGGGATTTTTACCGAACCATGGGGAGTATGCATATAATACTCACACATAAATTCATGTAATAGGGAAGCATTATGGTCTAATAGACCCAACATGACTTTTTCCCTCTCACCAAGGTGGAACTCCCATGGGAGAAGAAAATATGGTGGAAGACCCACTTTATTTTTTTGGGCAGCCCATGACATGTCAGAGAAGCTTCTTAAGGACATGCCGAGCTAGGTATAAACTCTCTTGCCATAGGTAAAGAGATCCTTCCTTATCAGGCTAATTAGGTAGGTCAAAGACACCCTCCTACAAATTTTCTCAACTATAAGAAAGGTGGTAAGGACTATGATGGAGACCCAAGTACTCATCTAACATACCTATGTCTATCTGAAGAAGATCATTGTAAGTTATGTGAAGTGCCAAAAGTTAACTATTGTGATTAATAAATGCATGTTCATAGAGATAAAATTGATTCCCACTTTAGATTTGGGCTTATATATTAGATCTATGTCAGGAGCATGAAGACTGCTATAGAGGAGGGGTTTACCTTAGCCCAAATAGTAATGGGACCCTTGAAAGATGGAAGGAAAAATATATTAGACTATATTAAGGAAGTCAATGTGTCATCTTTATTCCATCTAGATGACAATATATTGGACAAGGGTAAATTTGGAGTTCACCTTGGTCACTTTGACTAGGTCATGAGGAGAAAGGTGGCCAAGGAAAATAAGGAGGCGACTTAGATGGTTCTTGATCTTTTGACCTAATCCATAGTGAGTATCAACCATGTGTCCAAAGTCGAAGTGTATATGGAGGATCCCCTCTAGGTATACAAAATATTTGTATTCTAGGTAGAGATGATCTTCAGGGTGCCTTTGATGAACCTTTCCAAGTTGGACTAGGAGTTTGACCTTGTGATAGCTGCACTAGAGGCCAAGGAGGTAAAGTCAAAGTAGTTTGGAGTTGACTTGTTTGTTTTACCTTCATGTATTAGTTGAGTGGTCCCATGTAGATATATTTGGGGCAGGTGAAGGATTTTTTTTCCTTTTTTGAATTATGCAGTTGTAACTACTAGGAGTGGCTATCATGGACCATGATGGGAATATCACACTACTTGGGGGAAATCCCATCTTTATCTATAAATATGTAATTTTTGTAATGTTGATAATTTTTTAAATCAAATTGATATCAAAATCAATCTAGGATCATCCTTGTAGTTTCTTTCACCCTTTTGAATTATAGAGAGTAGGCCATGATTGATACCTTTTTAATAGAACCAATTGTTTTAGTGAATGTAATTTCAGCTTTTGTATAATGAATGTTCTATTTATAAAAGTATCTCTCATTTCAATTTAAATGAATGTTAATACTTATATTATTGGTTTAAGGCTCTGTCACTTTATAAATGTAATGATTATGATGTGCTTTCTTGTCATAACATCTTTGTGAACTCTTTTCATTTTATAATAATACTAGTAACCTATGTGTTAGCTTGCAAGTTATCTTGGAAGTTTATGTGTTATTTACTATGGACTTCTAGTATTGGTATTTAGTGAGGATTAATAAATCAAACATTCTTCAATCCTTCCCCAAACTCTTCCCATTATGTAGTTTTGGAGTTAAAAAATTTGATGAGACTTAACACAGTGGTGTAGATTCCCTTAGCTTGATTTTCAAATCATTAATATCATCTTGATTTAAAAACATTATTTCCTGCCTTACTCTTCCCTCTTTTTGTATTTATTTTGGAGATTAAACTACCCCTCCCTTTCATTTAGAAATTGATATATAAAAATACATAAAAATTAATAACACACTCATTTACTTTTAGCCATTAGGATTGAATCCCTGGTGGTGGCACTACATCTCTTAGATATTATTCCATGCAAGTTTCATTGTGAAGCCATATACCTGTATCTGTGCCCTGGGATGATTTCACATCAATCCTATAATTCCATAAGTGTTCTAAGTATTCTCTTTAAAAATACTCAATCTCATGAGTATTTTGGAAAAGGCTATTAGACCAAACAATAATTATCACTATAAGGAGGACCTTTCTTTATTAAAAATAATTATCAGTAGGAACTTATGACTTAAAAGAGTATTTTATTGATTGAATATTGTTCCTTCTCCTTTACACTCTCTCCATTGTTATGTGCCTCAAACACACACGTCAATAGCTAACAAAAAAGAAGCCATTAAAAATTTATATATTGAGTGTTGACTTATTTGAGATTATGTTTGTTGGTGGTAACATGCTAACTATTATTTATCTATGAAACAAATTGGAGTCTATTTCACCTATCACTAAAACTAGTGTTGACATTTTGGCCTCATAGGCCAAATGTCAACCCCCTTTATCAAAAAAATTTGGTGACCACCATACTAGCCTACTTCTAGTGTCTTTTGGCATGGTCATGTCATCCTGGTCCCAATGAGACTAATTAGATCCTAATTATAGGTATCACGATGTGTCATAGTCTCATGCTTGATTTATGATGTCATTGTGATGGTATAACATGCATTATAGTGTCTTATAATGAGAGAGAGCATTATCAAAAGGTCTTGAAGATCTAATGAACATTTAGCCTATTTGAGGAGCATGTTGATATTTAGTAATATTAAGGTATTTCAAGAAATGATTAGAGGATATAATATGAGTTCCATAGTGTATCTGAGGTTCCTTATCAATGATGTATTCACCTAAGTCTCCTTAACCCCTTCATTACCCCTCCTAATTCATTAATCACCCCTCAAAATCCCCTCATGAGCCCATCTTGATTTATAAACTCTAGATAAATGGGATAATATTGATTAATTACATTGAAATAGGACCTTCAATACATTCTATCCATGCCATATCTTGTCCATAAGTGCTTCATGCCACATAAAGTCATTTTATGAGCCACCCACACCCTTCCCACTAGCTAAGTGGGCCTCATGTGGCATTATATGGCCTTTACACTTATACCCTACATGTTTTTTATTTGAAAAGTCTTATTAATATGTTAATCCCTTCATTTGATCCCCAAATGGCTTTGTAATGGCTAAAACTAAGAGAAAATAGTGAAAATTAGATATTTTTAGAGCTTTTTTGCACATGATATGGTGATGAATTTGAGATTAGGGGTGATGTTTGTGAAAATTTTCATGTCAAATGGTTTCCATTCAAGTTCAAAACAATTCTGCTTCACATCAGCCCTTCTTTGCAAGATTGGACATCTCCTTAGGTTCTTGCTTGTATTGTATAAGAGAGAGAGAGAGAGTTGGGGTAACATATCTTGGCCATGAAAAGTATACTCAAATAGATTAAAATCATGATAATTTATGTGAATATTGTTCTCCTAAAATTTATGAGCCTTCCTTAATAAGTTGAGGGATTTGTATGCACTTCACATCTACATAGGCCAACTTCAAGTCAATAGTTGACATAGATTTCTGATTGGTTTGCTCAATCTAATAATTGTTTTTGTTGTATCAGGTATTTAATGATATTTACATGGTAAATTGAGAAATTTTATCACATTTTTTATCCCCCCTATCTTGTAAACTTTCATGATTAGACACTGTGTGTAACCTGCATGCAAGTTGGTGCCATGAACATAGGTTTGGTGTCTTCATCAAGGGATATGAGTTAAGTTTAAATTATTGTATAGGTGTCTTGATGTTTTTAATACATTATTGAATTTACTATAGCCCTTACCACCTTATATGGTCTCAAGGAATAAGATTATGCATAGGTGGACTTCACTATGTAACAAACAATCATCATGTCAAAGATACCTACATGACTTCAAGAGGGAGATGAAAGCACTGAAAAGGGGATGTTATTTTGGTGATAGAGATTATTTAAACCATGGTAAACAAGTTCTAAACATCCTTGATATCCTTAAAGTCCTAAATACCACCCCTTTTGCCTCCTAACTCATCTCAGTCACTTATTTACAGAAATTAAGGTTTCCTCATGAAAAATTAAGGTTTTATGGGATATTGAGGTTTCATTTTAGGTTGTGTATGGTTTGTCTCCACCTCCAAAACTTCATGATGGTTTGAATAAGGGTCTAATTTTCCACAAGGTGTAGGTGGTTGGTCTTATAAGGGGGGTCTTGCCATCCATTTTAAGACATAGTCCATCCTCTATCATTTCACTATCATCACTATCAATTTACTATGTTTAACCCTATTTTCATACTCTCAACATCCTTATCACTCCACTTCCATACTCCTCCATCCATAACTCATCCCTTCTAGACTTGAACCATGATTCTAAACCTTTGTAATCCCTTGGAACCCTCAAAATGGATGAAATCATAGTGTGTTAAGCACATTTGGGCATGGACCTAATCAAAGAGCCAGTAAAGACCTACAAGTCTTTTAGGGCCACTATAGTAAGACATTAAAAATACATCATGGAGGCCTTTCAAGGGTAAGAAAGTAAGAGAAGTGGAAACTGGTAATGAGTCCCAAACAAGAACCTAATAATATATGATCATCATAATGTTTCCAAAAGAAGCATCCACCTCAAGTGGTATATTTAGACTATCATCTCTATACAAAAGAGCCTACCATCTCTTTGATGACTGTGTTCTAGGAGTACAAGTTATAATTTGAGTATTGAATAGCAAAAGGTAATGAATTATCTCAAATAGATGATGAGACATTCTAGGTGGGGTCATCACATATTCACCTCAAGCTCCACTTCAACCACTACCCTATGGAATGGTAGAGGAGCATCTACAACCACTTAAATTGGTTTATTCATGGCATGAGAGGGAAGTTAAAGATGGAGTATGATCCATGGGACTGTGGGGTGTCAAGTGGGAAGTTTTAGGTGTAGATTATACTCAAAGAATTTTAAATTACATTTTAATTAGACCTTAGCCCTTCCTGGTAGGCCTAATGAAGAAGGTAAACATATACAATAGTGCATTATATTCACCTACAGTTGTATCTCTTCCTACTTATTAATTATGCCATGAGAAGTTATTTTCATAGAATTAGGTCAATAATGATTTAGTAAAAGATATTTTAGACTAGGATCAATGCAATAACACCATGGTAAGATGCAAAGATAATCATAACACTCCATGACCCAAAAGCCTTCCTTTGTATACACCTACAACCACTTGTTTGACTTGCATGAAACTAAAGCCAAGTGATGAGAGTTTAATGTCCTAGATGGTTGGTGATAAAGATAATATCATAGAGGCTTTATCAAGGTATCCATGCTCTCAAGGAGGTCCAATACACTCAAACCAAGAGAGCTTACACCCTTGCTCATACAAGAAGACAAGAAGGACACACACATGTTGTCCCTATGAGGTAGACTAGATAAGAGAGGTACATGACTATTTAAATGGTCTTGATGCATGATTTATGTTCATTAGTGAGTATTTTTCATAAGTAAGAGTGAGGTATGGGAATAAATTTAATACCATCACCAATCAAGACATATATAAGAAAAGGATACACATGGTTTCAGGTAAACTTTATCAATTAGCCCTAAGACAGTATTGATATGCATATGGGAAACATAAAGAGTCAGAAACATGGGATTGAATCAAGGTGATAATGATTAAGAAAGGTTAATGAATATACCCTAGGTAATTCCATGAATATTATGCTCAAGGAATCCACAAAAGGCATGTTTACAGACCTCTAGGGTCAGTTTAAGCCACCAATCTCCAAACCTTGCATATACAAATCAGGTGCTTAGAAAGGATAATCATACCATGAAGTTGTAGATTATGGTGAATTGAAGATATAAGAGAGAATAATGATGATGTTTTCTCCATATACAATGTCCTCAAGAATCAATTTTCCATGTTCAAACATAGTCATGTAGTTAGCAAGCAATATAAGGAAAATCTAAGCAAAAATGGTCATCTAAGGGCCCTATAGGTATAATCAAGTATTGTAAATTGATGGAGAGGATACTTGTGAGTACTAAAAGGTACTAATATTTTTTATTAGTAAAAAAAATAGTGGGTATACCCATTGTTTTGTCTCAAACCAAGATGGGTCTAGGCAAGCAGTTAAGGTACTAAAGAGGCAAAATCAAGCTTGGAAGTTCTACAAGATGGAGTAGGAGACCTCATAAGGTTTTGAATAAAAAAATTGTGATGTAAAATTATTAAATATTCT
The DNA here is from genome assembly GCA_037957365.1 of Torreya grandis. Taxonomy (NCBI): domain Eukaryota; kingdom Viridiplantae; phylum Streptophyta; class Pinopsida; order Cupressales; family Taxaceae; genus Torreya; species Torreya grandis. Next base: position 2,596,577 of record JARHVA010000159.1, on the reverse strand, counting down.
TTTAAAAGGGTTTATCACTTAAGTATAAAGTCAAATAGTTTAATGACATGCCTCAAACACACTCACACAGGCCTGCTTGTAGACCTTAGAGCCACATTAAAGCTCTTTCAAGCTCCTATAGTAGGTGGTATAATCAAGTGGTGGGATATGAGAATGTAAAGGTCATAATTAAGAGTTTATATATGGATAATAGTGTATAAGGATTAAAAAACCTCAAAATTTTGCTTGTAGTACTCAATTATGCACATAGGTAGTTTGAGGACCAAATTTAAGAGCTCACCCACTCCACCTCAAGAGGTTTCTGAGAAAATACTCTTAGGAGGTTTTAAGTACCCTTGTGTAATAATAATACATGAAATATTTATTGGGATTGGGATGCCAAACTTTATGAATGAATGTTAAGAACATAGGCACTCAAAAATGGCCTGTAGGTTACCCTAGGGTCCCTTTTTGACATTCATATCTTCATCCACCCTTTACATGGGAGTCCTAGCCATTCATGGAAGTTAGGTAGGTCTATTCACTATAGGTTCATAGATTTTTTTCTAGAATTGGATGTCTTCACTATATAAACCATACTTAAGACCCCTAGATAGTCATAAACCTCCCTAAAACCCTAGGTAGACCTAGTCGTAGAAAAGTTGATATTTTGATACCTTAACACCTAGGGATGATGTGAAAGACTCATGGAAGTGTTGGTGTAGGCATTTTTCCCACTAGGTTTTGCCTACACCTTTTATTAATCTTTCTTAAGGTTAATAAATCATGTTTAATTAGGTGAGTAGGTTATGAGGTGTCACCTTCCTATTGGTTGGTGTTTCCACCTCCTTCCTCTCTCTCTTCTATTTAAACATGCTACCTATCTTGTATTTGGCATATTGATTTTGAATCCTCATAATGATATTTTGATTTTAGATCATTTGAATTACTCTCATGGAGACTAACTCTATGTTGTTATTTGATCTTGTATCATTTGCTTTCATAGTTTAATATCTATTCATTTGCACTAGTTTTTTGGGTTATTCATCTTTTTAGATTCTAACATGGTATCAAAGTAGTTCTATGTGCAAGAATAGATTTAGTTTCCATATTTGAGAGATTTGGGGATGGATAATAAGCTTGTAACAAGGTTAAATGGTTTGGGTTCCTCAATCCACAACCTCTCTTAGAGTCCTCACACGACCTACATTTTGATCTTTACGATCTGATCTGATCCTAACACCCTCATCTAACCTCATTTCAAGAGATGGAGATAAGAGGAATTTTACTTGCATAGAGGAGAGTGGACCTAAATTTGACTATTGTGTTTTAATAGAAAGGAAAATCTATTATAGAGATTAATATAGCTTGGACTTTTTAGAGTGGTATTTCAACTTGTGAAAAGATGTGTCATCTTTTGCTAGAAATATTTCCTTTTTACAGATTTGAGAAAGGCATTGGATTTTGTAGATTGGCATTTTATTTATTGATTTTCTATGTTATAAAACCATTTTGTTTGTTTTAGATCTAAGTTTGGCACTAATGCTAGAGTTTTTTTCTCTTTTTAAACCCGTGTTGTAAATTTTGTGAGAAAAAAAACATATGCTAATTTATTTTTTTCCTAATCTAACTACTAGATGATCCTTTGGCACTAGAAGGAGGCTTTGGCATTGTCATTTTATACCATGTTTTTCACCAAGGTGCTATGTTGAAGAATGGGAGTTTTATTTCTAGATCTGCTAGATTTGATCTGATTATGGACTAAGTTTGAGCCTCAACATCATTCTACTTTTGATCTATAATGTTGGAAGTTTATTCTATCAGGTATTCATCATTTTTACTTATCATATACATTGGAATGTGTGGTCAAGAGAAATTATGTGAGTGGTAATTGATTGGTGCATTGAAGGAGGACAATTGAAGTGCTAATTTGAGTTAAAGTCTTGAGTTGTGTTAAAAGTGCATTGGGAAAGTGAGAAGAAGGTGTGTGGAACCTACATTATTATTTCCTTCTCTCCCTATCATCTCATTCTTTGCATACACCAAAAGGATCTTTGTTAATATAAATTCACTTCCTATCATCTTACTATAGTTGGAAATTCATTATTTTCTATTAATAGCTATATTTTTTCCTTTAAGATGAAGTAAAACTCACTTGTCACACATATCGAGGTAATCGATACAACCTTTTTCCAATTTCTTTGACTTTTTTAAGTTTGTGGTTTCATGCCTATTCTAATGAGTGGTTGGAAGGCATATTTTACCTAGCCCAAGGGTAAAGTTTCAAGTTCAAGTTTTTAGTCATAAGCTTATTTATGAGAAATTATTTGTTAATATCTTGTTAATGGCAACTCAAAATTGAGTACCATCTTTTGAAAAAGTGTTTATTTTCTTATTTCCTATGTATTGGGCCAATTTTCCTTGTAAAACACACTACTTGATAAAGTGCCAAAGTTTAGGGGGGGGGGGGGCTACTTGACATAGTGAAAAGAGGGCTTGCCAATGTGTTGGTTCTTGTCTACACATATTTTCTTTTTCACACATGTTTTTTGCATCATAGTTAACATATTTAATGGGGTTAATTGTAATCATGAACTAAGATAAAGTTTCATTTTTGGGGTTTCATCATGGATATTAGTAATAAATTCCATAAATATATTGTAAGGCCAACTTTAGAGAACTATTTGTCTTACAAACAAGGGATAAAGAATCATTACCTAGAGCAAGATCTATTGCCTTATCTCCTAGGACTTTTCTTAAACCAACTACCTATGAATAGAAGAATGCATGGTTTAACAATAATGACATGATCTATGGCCTAATATGTCTAACTATATCTGAGGATATTATGCATCATATTGAGAATACTAAGTGCCCTTTCACTACATGGACCATCATCCAGTAGTTGTATGGAGACATTGGATCTTCATCTGAAAATGATGCTTCCTTGGATGACCAAACACCTAATGAGATTCCTAATGCTTCTTCTTATGTAGACACATGCTCATTAGATGATCAGTTTATATGGTTTGACATACATTGACACCTCATATATTGTTGAGGACACTTTGCATCCTCTTTCATATATTGCTACTTCAAAGGTTAGAGTTGCTTCATTGAGAGCTTTCAATGATTCTTTATAGTAGGACATACACAGTCTTTCAATTTTAGCATTAAGTGATGATCTCTTGATAGATGTTATAGACTTATTTATGGAGAATCATATTGAAAACATGGAGGACACATTTGATGGCTTATCTCTCTTATTTGATGATAGCCTCATCATATCTAGTATATTATCATCATCATCTCTAGATCTTCTTCATCAATTGTTTCTACATGGTCCTAGTTTTTCACCTACTTCTTTGATTAGATATGTACCTATTTATATTGTGGCATCTTCACCTATGGAAATGATGACATTTGATGATATTTCCTCCATATTCCTTTCTATAATGGGGAGATTATTTTCACTCTTTTGTCATTTTATTTGTTCCTAAGGGGAGGAATGTTATTTGACATAATTAGATCATCTTCAACATTCAATGTCAGGCATCTACTATCACTAAAAGAGGATATCATCTTTTGAGGGGGTTTCTTAACTCCTTATTTCCTTTTCTCTCTATTTTACGGTGGCGGCGGGGGGGGGGGGGGGGGGGGTACTCTCTTTTGTGGGGGTGGGGTACTCTCTTTTGTTGGGGGGGGTCTACTTCTCTTTTTGAGGGGAAATTATATGTACATGGGTACCTTATCAAGATTTGTTAATGGGACCCATTTTTTGTATCATCAGCCACCTAAGATGTGATTATGGGGGGTTTTGGTGTAGGCCTTTTTCCCACTAGGTTTTGCTTACACCTTTTATTAATCTTGTTTTAAGTTAATAAATCATGTTTAATTAGGTGAGTAAGTTATGAGGTGTCACCTTCCTATTGGCTTGTGTTTCCACCTCCTCCCTCTTTCTTTTCTATTTAAACATGCTACCTAGCTTGTATTTGGCATCTTGCTTTTGAATCCTCATAATGCAATTTTACTTTTGGAGAATTTGCATTACTTTCGTTAAGACTAACTCTGTGTTGTTATTTTGATTTTGTATAATTTTTTTCACATTCTAATATCTATTTATTTGCACTTGTTTTATAGGTTATTCATGTTTTTAGATTCTAACAGGAAGGTAAAGTAAATTCAAAGGGGAATCCACCTATGGTACTTGACTATATGGACATTGTATGAAATCCTTAAAAATACGCACATTTTTAGGGTTTTGAATAAAATGAAGGGTGCTTGAAATTTATTGATGATTCCAATTTTTGAAATGGAAATTTTGGGAATTAATTCAACTCTTTAAAGCTTGACATACTCAAGGATTCACTTTAAATAGCCTCTACAAGTACATTCAAAATTACCAGTCTACCAATGCATGAGGAAGATGAATATGTCAACTTGGAAAGATGGAGTTTCAAGTTATTAATACCTTTCTAAACCCATGTCATGGTTGAAAGTGGTGTTTTAGGAATGGGCCACACTCATACATAGGTTTTCAATCCTTGTTGTAGGTTTCATAGAGGTCAATATGCAAACACTTAGGTAATTAGGCCTAATAGGCCTAATTGGCCTATGTTGTCATCAAATAGAGATAGTGTGGCATTAGAATACCAAGAGAATAGGTCAATGCAAGGATTATACACTGGTAGATGTCCCCTAAAGGGAATTAAATGCACACTTCACAATGTAGTGGAAGGCTAAGGTAGTTTCCTTGACTTTGTCAATTGGATGTAGGAGAAAGTGGGCTACTACATGATTATGGTGGCCTAATTCATCTTGTAAATATCATAGAGGATCATGATGGCATATTATATAAATTTTTAATTATTTTATATTGTTTAACTAATGTTGACTCAGCCTCCCTTACTCGATTTCCAATACCAACAACTCATTCAAGGAGCTACCAAGGAGGTTTAATGCATAAGGGGATTGAAGGAGAATTGTATAACTATTATAACTAATTTTTGAGTTGAATGTGTTCATTGATGACCTCTATCCACTCTTATATTCCATTATTCCCCCTATTTTCTCATGATTTTTTATATATATTGAAAGTTTTTTACCTTAGTTTGTATCCCTCAGACTGGTATGAGGAGACTCTGCTAGCATTTCTACTGATGCACCTCTTGAATGATGAATAGAACATATTATAGCTTCTTCATGATTTATAATTTATGTTTTATGCTTTTCTAATATGTAAAAATGGAATAACATGCCCTCTTATAGCTCCAAATTACACCTAAGTGTTAACAATCTTCTTGGCAGGTTGTCTAGTGTGTTGTAAGGTGGATAGCTCAGGTTTGAAGTACCAATCAAACTGCAAGTACATTAAACTAGGCCTTCTCTTGAATTTGAAGTTATTAGAGAGTCTCTCATCTCTATCCATTGTTTGTCAGTGTGTTGAAAGTTAAGGATTAAATGAGTGGATATAATGATATTAGGTGAATCATCACACTTTAGGATAAGTTTTTTGTATACATTTTCTCTACCATTTCCATCCCAACATGTTTACATACTAGAGATAACATTGGAATGAATAAATAAAGGGAGTTAGCCTCTTAAAATCTAGAGGTCTGACCCACTCATTAGGTAACCCACAACCTAGGGTCCTTCTCATGTTAGCCTAGGTTTAAGGTTAGGACATGAACACTCCTCTCCTTACCAAAGGTAAAACCTAGTGTCTCTAACAACTAGGTCCTATCATGGCCAGCTAGTGGTTTCACCCTTACAATTCCACAAGAGACCTAGGTTTAATATACCTAGACTTACCATAGTTCCAACTATCTTGTCTTCTCAATCTCTCCCTAATAGACCATCCAAGATGGCTTGGTTGGCTTGCTCAACCATTAACATCTTGAGAGTTTTCCATGACCTACCTAAAAAACCTAATAGATATCTTCCCCATTTCACTCCTAGTATAGGACAAATTGCTGAAGAACATGTGACCTCTTACATGATTACCTTAAGTATCTTGAATGCATAACATGAGGATGTAGCATGTAGAATTTTCCAATTCACGTTGATGGACTCAACCTATGGTTAGTTCTTCAACCTCCCTGAGGACTCAATCCCCAATTAGGTCCATTTCAATACTACTTTCCTCACCTAGTTTGGGCAAGTGATCAACCCTAGTTTCCTATATTATTAATTTCTATGTAATAAATAAGAACTCAATGAGCCTATCAAGAACTTCAAAACTAGAATTCAAAATATGCACATCTAGCTTATCTATCTCTACCAACCCAACCCCCAATTTATGCTTGAAATATATAAAAATACCTTGGACCCTTTAGACAAATATTCCTAAGACAAGACCCAACAATAATGGACCTACCCCTAGTTTATATAAGGGCCATTAAGGTAGACAAATAGATGAACCCACAAGGTCATATGATGGCACCCATTCCTAATGTGTTGCCATAAATGCCCATATTGAGCCTCTTGTCCAATGCTAATCAAAATATCCAAATGCTTCAACCACTCCTTGTAGAAAAATAACTCCCACGTAGTCATGCTACACCAAACCAACACTTGGGTTTTTTTAACCCAATGAACCATCAAAAATTTCCCCAATTTTAACATCTGATAACATTGGAAACAACTAACAATACCCAAACCATACACTAGGAGTCCATAAATAATGAGATGTATTCCATGCAATGAATGGTACCAAAACTTATCAATAACTTCCTTGGGATATAAATACAAATGAGTAACTATAATACGAAGAGTTTTAAAAAGAACTTCACATATAAATACCAAATAAGAACTATAACCATCTCGATAATCCACCATAACCCTTGATCAATAGGTTACCAAAAGTTAATATCTTTGAGATATCCTTTCTTAATTGGTATCGAGTTTATAACACAAAATCCCATGGAAAAATTGATTATATAGAGTTTTGTTGTGCCTTTGAGATCTTCTAAACTAAAATGGAAGAGTATGAGGTGGTCCCTAATCACCTAGAATCATCCAATGTAGGAAAAAACCTATCACTACCATAGTGTTAGAAACTATGGAGTTCCCTGACCAAGAAGAAAATGAGCTGAAGGAGGGTATTAATGAGGTGCATGAATTTCAACAGTTCTAAAGGCATGCCCTTAGGAACAAGCAAACATAATAACACTTCACTACCTTGACTCCTTTGAACAAGGGTGCAACCCCACCTGACCAAAATGATAGGAATGACTGATCACCTTCAAAACCTTAAGAACCTAAAGCCCCTATAGAATCCCTATAGATACAAAATAAAGGGGGTTATATTATAGTAGAGAACATGAAGAATATCAAAGTGAACATCATGCTCCATTAACTTACTTAGATCACATAGCAATGTGAACTTTAGCTAAAGTATTTAACTAAGAAGCTGACTCAACTATCCTATGCAAAATCAAAATCAACCCATACAATGTTATCATTCACAATAATAAGATGGAAGTGATTCCCTTATTTTTGACCATAAGATTATTTGGGAAAAACCTACATAATTTCCTAGTGGATTAGGAGCCTCAACTAACATAATGATAGTAGGCATCTATGAGAAGTTAGGGTTAGTCCCTATCAAGTCAGCTAAGGTAGTGGTTTAACTAGACAAACCTAAGGTCAAAGTGGTAGGTGAGTTTATGAATGTCCACATATAACTATAATTCAAGCCTACGATTCAACACTTCATAGGCAACCATGTGGTAGAGATTATTGAGGCCTATGGCATGCTCCTCTATAGATATTGATCTAAATCCCTAAATGGGTACATGTCCAAGAATTCTCTCATATGTGGATACCATTGAGAGGGGTAGATAATCAAATCAAGGTAGATATAAAATCCCATGATAATTGAGTACAATTCCATCAATGAGAAAGTGAACTTGGCATCCTTAGACCTAGGGACCTATATTTTAAGTATGAAACCAACCAAAGATATAACTGATAATCAATCAAATTTACTAGGCCTATGGTCTTTCTATGTAGATGGGGCTCATTCCAAACAAGGTAGTGGGCTCAATTCTACTAATAAATCCTTGAGAGAAGAACTACCTAACATCATATAGGATGTAGTTCCACTACACAAATAATATGATAGAGTATGAAGCATTAATCATAAGATTGTAATTCGCAATTAAACACAAGGAAAATGAACTAAGAGTATTTAGCAACTTTGAGATGGTAGTCAACCAATTTAGGAGTTAATTTCAATGCAAACTATCATACCTTATAAGGTATAAGCATAAATATTGTGTCTAAATAAATTTTTTTAGTGAATTCAATGCCATCCCTATCCTTAGGGAAGAAAACCAAGTTTTTGACTCACTAACATCTATAATAATAAGCTTAATACCTCTAGATGACACTAAGTTGTAAGGATTCTATGTGGAAATTATCCCTTAACCTTCTATCCCTGATAATGTGATGAACTTTCAAGTCTTTGAGGATGGCCAATAGATCATCTAATTTCATAATAGCATGAGGGTAGTTAAAACCCAAATCATTGATGAGGTAGATAGGGGAAACCTTGGGAATGAGCTAGATAAGGATGGGATCCTTAATATTCATGGGAATCAAATTGCAAAGGGGATAATTTCATTAGAAAGAGAATTTGATGTAATAGATCCCACATTCTAAATAAAATCCCAAGTTTGAGAACCAAAAATGTCATCTCATCAACCTCATCTTGGTATAAAACTCTCAGATGATCAATGTGGGTCCTGACTGGATAGACTCCGAACTAGAGCAGTTGAAAAAACTACTACTGAGATACAAAGATGTAATTTCTTGGGCCTATGGAGACCTTAGTGTCTTTGACCAAAGATTGATTACTAATTCTATCCCTCTCAAAATAGATCATAAACCATTTAGATAGAGGTAGAGACTAGTAAACCCAATCATGGAACCCTTAATGCATAAAGAGGTCCATAATTTATTCATTGATGGTATAATTTTCTCAGTTTGTCACTCTATTTGGGTGGCCAACCTGGTGCCCATATGAAATAAAAAATGAAAAAATATGCCTATGTGTAGACTTTTATAACCTGAACCAAGACTTGGGAAAAGATAATTACCTGTTACCTTCCCTTGATGAAGTAATCCAAATGGTAAGCGGATCCTAGATGATGTCCTTTATGGATAGATTTTTGGGATACAATAAGGTCTTGGTTAATTTAGGAGACCGAGCCAAAACTGCATTCACCACCAAATGGGGTACATTTTCCTACAATCAAATACCATTTGGTTTGATCAATGTTGGGGAAAACTTCCAAAGAGCAATGGATTTTAATTTAGGACTAATTTGTAAGTGTATAATAATTTATATGGATGAATTGAATGTGTTTTTAAAATATAGGTCAGATCACATATGCCACTTGGAGAAAGTGTTTGAAAGGTGAAAAAGGCATGGTATATACATAAATATAAAGAAGAGTATGTTTGATGTCACCGAAGGTAAGATTCTTGGTCATATCATTACAAATAAAGGTATTACTATTGATCAAAAATAGATGATGTGATTTTTAAACTACCTTTACCTAATATTAATAAATAATTAAAATCCTTCTTTGGGAAATCAATTTTATTCATAAACTCATTTTTGCATTTGTTGAAATTGTAAAACACATAAATGCTATGTTGAAATAGGACATGAAGGTGGGAAGGCATGTAAAATCAAAGAAATATTTTTAGGATATCAAAGATGCCATTATGCAAGCCCTGATCCTTATCAACCCAAACTATATGGAATATTTATACATCTACCCCTTTTCTTCTAAACACACCATTACTACTTGCCTCACCCCAAAATTGGATGGAGAGGAACATCATGTTGGTTTCATGATCACCAATCTCAAGTATTTTGAAATAAGATATTATACTCTAGACAAACATTCATATGCTTTGGTTAAAACTATGAAGAGATTTAGACACTACATTATTAGGAATAAGGTTCATGTCATCATCCTGAATGAGGACATAAATCAAATGTTAGGGCATAATGAATTAGATGAATGTAGATGCCAATGGATGATGAAGTTATAGGAGTATGACTTGGAGATCAAACTAGCCAAGTTAGGCCAAGAATAGGGCCTTACCTAGTTGATAATTGATATAGACCTAAGAATAATTCTACACCAAATAGACCAAGAGCTAGTGCCACAACTAGACTAGTATGCCTTGATCATGAATTTATTGCTTTACAAAAATACACCTCTCAGACTCAACCATATGTATAAGAGATCTCTCTATTTGAAGGCTACATAATATATATTAAATATGATAATTATCTTTAAAAATAATCATGGAGTCTACCTCAAATGCTTGTCATCAGATGAGGCCAAAGAAGTGATGGCAAGTTTTCATGAAATAATGTAAGGTGGTCACCTTATATCAAATGCCACAACACATAAGGTTCTTAAGGTAGGATATTATTGGCCTACATTATTTAAATATATTTATGCCCACGTACACATTTTCCATCAGTAATAGACCTTTGCCAAGAGGGAAACTTATGTAGAAATACCACTTCATCCCATAGTGGAGTTGACACGAATTTCTCAATGGGGGATGGATTTCATCGGGGTCATCAACCCCAACTCATTGTATGGCCACAATTTTGTTCTCATAACCACATATTATTGTATAAGGTGGTTTGATGTAGATGTGATGAAGAGAATCACCACTAAAAAAGTCATCAAGTTCATGGAAACTACTATAAGCACCCATTTTGGGCTCTTAGTCACTTTGGTATATGATGCAGGTTCTGCCTTACAATCCATGAAGTTTATATAACGGGCCTATGATAATGGAATCATGTTAAGGTTATCATGTAATAACTATCCATAAGGAAATAGATTTGCAAAATCCATCAGTACTAATTTAATAGACACCATCAATAAATCTGCAGGAGAGAAGTCCCAGGAGTGGCACTCATTACTAAAGCTCACTCTATGCATTGACCATACCAGGTATAAATAATACTTAAAGAGATATAATTTCCTTTTATTTTATGAATTGGAGCTAATCATGTCAGTCATGCTTAGATTTTTGACTAATAGGTTAATGCTATGATTCATGAAACTAGACAATAAAGTAAATTCTAGGATCCTAGATATCATTCATCTAGAGGAAGCCTATGATGAAGCTATGTTAAGCTTCAGTAAGCATCAAGGTACTATAAAATTATGGTTTGATAAGAGGGATAAGATTGGAAAATTTAGGATCTCTTATCTGGTATTAATGTGGGATAAATCCCATGAAAATAAAGGCCAACACTAAGAGTTTGATCCTCTATAGATTAGCCCCTAGTAGATAGCTGGGTTAGAATGTTGTTTTCCTCAAATACCTAGAAGGTAATGATTTAACACTCCTAGTACAAATAATTTTGAAATCACTACTTCTCGACTGCTCTATCCAATGTAATTTTAAAATAGCCTCAGTGAATGATGGTAGTGTATATGATATGTTAGTTTGCTTTAGTTATGTGTTTTCTTTTTTGGTTGTGTATTTTCTTTCTTTGTTCCTTTATTTCATTTTTTTAGTTGTGTCTTTATAGCATTCACCTACCCCAAATCTAACCCTTGATTAAAATTAAGAAAGTGAATGCCACTATAAGGGTTCTCTAGAAAATAGAAGTCAATAGACACTCCAAGTGAGGACTGAAGCTCAAAAGGTATTATCAAGTTGCAAAGGACCAAAGTTGAGTCTTTGATCTAAAAAAACTAGGGATGGTGAGTGATTCATTTGCATTTTAGATCTTAAGGGCCAATTATTCTCAGAGAAATAAGTGTATTTTAGAATACCTCACATCTTATTAGAGGCCACCAAGTTACACTTAGTATAATATCATATAAATGTAGGACCATTCAAGCCAATCAAAAATTCATTATATATTCAGAGCTTCCTCTTCACTCTATCACCATTGACTTTGTCCCAAACCCTTAATGGAGAAAGACTAATAAATCTCTTTGCAAGGAACCTTGAAAGAAGATTAGAAAACTATGCAAAATTTAAATTATGAGTCTTCCTCGAAAGAGCTACTTAGGCAACCTTTATCATAGGATTTCCCACCTAGATGGTAGTGGAGAAAGGCCTTGAATGGGACTAGAGGTATTTCTATTAGGGATATGAACATCTGGTTAGTAGCATATCAATGATTTTCCATTCCCCTCTAAGCCATGAAATCATTAATGCCCTCTAATAAATGTAGTGGCCAATTCAACCTTAATTATTTGAGTGAACTCCATGATTGAATAAGTTAATTTAAAATCACTTCTTACACACATAGGTGGTATACTATAGGATAAAATCTTAGTATGTCACTTGTCGTTCCATGACTTTAGTGCCATTTTTTTGATATGTCGAAATATCTCTCTTGAAGTTTTTGTGTTTTACAAAAATAAAGGATTAATAGTTTAGGTTATAAGTTTTTATCACCACTTTTCCCATGGAAGTCACCATTTTATTGTGCCCAACATGCCTCCTTTTCATAGAAATGGGGGGGCCCTATTCTACATCACAAAACTAGATTTCCTTAACCCATTCTCTCAATCTAATTGGCTCCACCTATGCTAAGTATTTAAAATCCCATGTCACCTTAGTTTTTTCTCAATCATGTGGTATGGATAATGACTAATTGATCTGAATTGTAAGTCTCAAAGGTATATGAAAGAGGCTAAATCAAATTACATCAATACTCCATGGTTTGGATAGTCTTTCTTGCTTTGAAGGTTTAACATGATAACTTTGTAGGTTTTCCCTTACTTGGAGATTCTTATAGTCTCAATATTATATGTTATTTCAAAGCCTCATTGGCTACTAGGTGAGTAGTTAATAGGTATCTCTTCATTTATCTTTCACTTAGTCATTTTTTATATTTTTTGTAGGTTCTTCCACATGTTAAATTCTCAACATTGTGTGACTTAGGATATTCGGCTAAAGAGTAGTCAAAAGTTTTGTGCAAGTAAAGTTCTAATAATTTTTTTTTAAGGATTTTTGATAATTGTCCAATTTTTTGGGTCTTTAGAGAAAATGTTTCAACTTATTCTGAGAAAAAGTTTTGAAGGAAATGTTGGCGAAGACCAATTTTAAACAAAATTCATGAAAAGATAATAGAGGCCTGATGCAATAAGAAAATGCTACATGGCATATGTCAAACATGTCAATTTCTTAGACCTGAGAGAGATGTCAAATCCCAAGAGATCTTGATGTAATTAGTGAGAACCATTCAATTTATTATTAGAAGCATTAGTCTCTCAAACTTGATAGAGATGTCAAATCCTAGGAGAGCCTAATGTAATAAAGAAGCACCATGTCACCCTATGTTAGAATCTATTATTACTTTAGCCAATCACCTCATGCCAAAGAATAATGACCAGTATCCCAAACTTGATAGAGATGTCATATCTTAGGAGATCCCAACCCAACTAGTGAGTGTCATGTAAACTAGAGGTAGAGTGGTCAGTCTCCCAATCTTGATAGAAATGTTAGATAATAGGAGAGCCTAACCAAATTAAAGGATGTCATATGCCTTGAAGGTTAAAAGTGATCAAATTCAACCAATAAAATCTCACCATTATCATATGTGTCAGTTTCCCAATCCTGATAGAGATGTCAGATCCTAGAGAGCTTGATGTATCATAACATATGTAACATAAGTAGGTAGTTGAGTAGGTGGGCCCCTAAAGGCCTTGGAATGGCCAAAATGAGGTACATATGGAATCATATAGGCTAATCAAAGGATGCCACATGTCACCAACTAACATCTCATCCCTCCCAAAGGTATAACAAAGAAGTGCTAGGCTATGCCTAGGTATCAAACATTAACATGAGGACTAGTCAAGAAGTGACAAGTGGCATAAAGATGGAGCTCCCAAGATGATTTAAGGATGAGGTGTTTGTGTAACTAACCAAATATATACATTGATGATGCGGGGAACTAAACTCGAATTAGAAAATTTAAAACATTGCATTACCTTTACTATATATGGTAAGTGGCGTGTAATCATATGCTCCAAATTTAACTCTAGATTAGGAAATTAAGTGGAATATTTAGCCACCCACTCAAATTTGAATCCATGAAGAGTGAGATAATAAAATCTATTAATGCAAGGGGATGAATGTAGATTTCCATAAGTATCTCAAGGAAATCTCATTAGCTATTATATCTATGGACTCCCAATTTTAGACTCTTTACTTTCTACTCCCACCTATTGCTTTCATCACCTTATCCTTTTCCCAAAGATCTTATACCAATTTTTTTTTCACTATAATGGAAACTTCATCTTCAAACCCCAAAGTTGAACCTAAATATAAGGATAATTTGTTCCCAAATAGATTGACCCAATTTAGTCATTACAATGAAGTATCCAAATCCAAAAACTAAGTGCCTAAGGAGTCGATTATAGATGATGATGACCAATCTAAATTTGAAGATGCCCTATGAGTATATAAAAATTATGACCTACACAAGGCTATGGCCAAGCTTGAAAAGATCCCCTATATTGACTTATTCAGTAAGATACTCCTCACTTCTAGCTAGGTGTAATAAGGCATTCATGATTGGGTCTATTGTACCAAATATTGACATCAAATTTCTCACATCTCAAGAACAACAATAAAGCCTATTACTATCTCTTGGAGTTCACCCTTTTGTATAAATCAGTAGTGGTGTAGATGTGGACTAAATCTTTTAAAATATTAGATGTCTTGAGGGAGTGGGCCAAGAATATGGATGCAAAATGGGCAAGTAAAGATGATTTTAATGTATACATAGTATATACCTTCAAGGAGGATGTTTGTATTGGTATGATTTTATTGAACCAATTGTTTGGGGCCCCAGATTTCCTATATGTCAACATGTTATGGGTGCCCTTGCTTCACATGATCTTGTAGAATCCTGAGTCCTTGACATAGGAGGAGTGGTTTATTTTCAACATGGTCAAGGCCATACAAGATGCTCGGGTAGGGGGGAACTTTTACATGATGAGTTATCTTGTAGACATAGTTTATAAGACACTTGCTTTCTAGCCATCTTCTTTTACTACATGGGTTCTTAGAGGCTCTATGGTTCATGTAATTTTATACAAACTATATAGACACCTGTACAAAAACAACATTCAAGATATATATGATTTTTTCTACCTAGTGGTATACAATATGATGAATGAGACCCCTAGACCTCACCTATCAAAGGAAATCAAAGACTCACTGAATCCCATCAGAGACTAATGGTATTACCAAGAAGACACCATAATTTGAGTCATGAGAATATTAGGGATCCCCTTCACTTACCTTATCACATCCTGGATCACCTTACTGAGATGGAGATTACTTGCCAACTAGTGGAGGGAATTTTTAGACATTGTATTAGTCACTAGTAAAAGGTTTTCCCACTTATTCCAATCATCATCAAGCACCATGTATATCACTCTTTACATTCCCTATAGAAGATAAAAACTAGATGGGACACTTTGACCTTGGTTATATCTAATCCATGAGACTAGGACCTAAAGGGCATGATCTAATCCCATTTATATAAGTATTCAGCTTGACTCAACCTTAATTATGGCACTAGCCAGAGGATGATGATAGGCTATATTTAAATGCATAAGATGAATAGTAGGAGATCACATGGATTGAGTCCCATAAGAAGGAAAAGGTTAAGAAGATTTAGATTGGACCATCCTTGAACCCCTATGTATATGCTCAGCCCTTAGGTGATGTCACCCTAAATTCCCCATAATTTCTTGTAGAATAATACAAGGGATCCCATTGATTTCTCCCCCTTGAGAAACAACTCCTCTTGTCATGGATACACCTCTTCCACCTCTATCAAATCAAGCACCTCATCCCCAGCCAAGTTAGATTTGTGTGACTTGTTGACATGCATCCTAAGCATAGGCGACTCCCCATCAAGCACCTCAACCCTAAGCCACCTAGGCTCTAATGTTTGACATCATCAATAACTTGAAAATGAGGTTGAATTGGGACTAATAGAAGGCACCAATGAAATTTCCTCCCCTCACCCCTCCACTTTCCAACTACCTCTTATGATGCCATTTAGTTCCTTAACCCTTATGTGAACCATTCAATCGATACCACCTCTCTTCCCTATTGTATCCCATCTAATTTTCACCCAATTACCTATGGATTGGACCATCCCTGGCATCCTACCTTCTTCATTTCAATCCACCCCTTCCATTTCCTAACCTGTAACTTTCTTGGTGCCTCTATTGGCCATTTCTCAAATTTAGGTGCCTATGAGTACCCCATATTCATTGATTGCCTTAGATTTTATATAACTAGGTGTGCCCATGTACATATCTCTAATAATTAGAACCATATTGATAGTTCTTTTGATGACTCAATAACTTCCACAATTGACCCCTATATCCCTCACTACCTCTACTCCTACAATAATGTCTAGAGCTAACCTAGGCAAAAGCCCAAGGAAACATGGAAGGAAATTAATGCTCAACATTCAATATAGGTTTTAGCTACTCTAATTCCACCTCCTATACTAGTTTATATATCTCCTCCAACAACAACCCTAGTTTTTCCTCTCATATCTCCTTGACCCCCCTTTTTCTATCACCTTAGGCACCTAAGGATGCAACTTTAATCAACCAATCTCTTCTCTTTTGATAAATACCCCTCTCCCAGGAGTCACCATCCCTCAAATGGGCATGACCTAGAGCTAGGGTCAAAAATAGATGTTCCCTTGGAACTCTCCATTCATTTTACCCCTTTCACCCCTGTGCCTCCACTTCCTTTGCTACTTTAATCATTCACACCCTCCAATTACTCCATTCCCCCTCCACCTCATCCTTCGCCTATCACTACCATATCTACCACCCCAATAATACCTCCCCAAATTTGGGGAATGGTTTTAGTATAATAGGTACCAGAGATGATTATGTAAGGCACTTTAGAGGTACAGTGGGATTTTGACTGTATCATAGGGAGTATGTAAAGAATCCTTGCCAATAAATTTATGCAAGGAAGAAATCCTATGGTTTGGAAAACCCAACAGGACTTGTTCTTTCTCACCAAGGTAAGGACTCTCATGGGAGAATAAATTATGGTGGAAGACCCATTCTCAATTCTCTAGGTGAACCATAACATGTCAAAAAAGCTTATTGAGGACATATAGATCCATGTATGAACTCTCAAGGAGCAGATAAAGAGATCCTTCCCTAATGGGATAATTGGGTAGGTCAAGGACACTTATAGCTTTTCTCAACTCTGAGAAAGGTGGTATGGAATATGGTGGAGACCTAAATGATCATATAATGGACCCAAACCTATTTGAATAAGATCACTATAATTGATGAGAAGTGTTAGAAGCTAACTATTGTGATTAACAAAGGCATGTTCTAGGAGCTAAAATTGATGCCTAATTTAGATTTGGGCTTATATCATACATACATTAGGATCATGACTACTATGATGGAAGAGTGGTTTTACTTAAAACAAATGGTAATGGGACCCCTAGAAAATGGTAAGAATGAGATATTGGCTTATTTCAAGGAAGTTAATATCATAGTGTTGTTCCAATCAAATGACACTCTACTGGGTAGGGGAAAATTTGGAGTTCACCTACGTCACTTTGACTAGGTCATGAGGAGAAAGGTGGTAAAGGTGAACAAGGAGGGAACTCATGCAGTTCTCAATATTTTGACCTAATCCATAATGAGCATCAACTAGGAGTCTAAAGTCTAGGTGTTTATGGAAGATCCCTTCCTGGTATACCAAAGACTCATGGCTGAGGTAGAGATGATCTTCAGGGAGCCTCCAATGAACCTCACCAAGTGGGAATAAGATTTTGACCTCATGGTAGTTGTGCTAGATGCCAAGGAGTCAAAGTTAAAGTAGTTAGGAGCTGGCTCCTCCATTCTATTTCCACCTATTAGTTGAGTGGTCCCCTGCAAATCTTTTTAAGGCACGCAAAGGACATTTTTATCCATTTTTGAATTATGTAGTTGTAAATACCACTAATGGCCATCATGGCCTAGGATTATAATCTCTCACTACTTGGGGTGAATCCCATCCTTATTATCTATAAATATGTAGTTGAATTGTAATTTTAAGGTCAATAATTTTTTAGCTCCAAAGTTTTGCTAGAATCAAACTAAGATCTCAAATATGGTTTCCTTCACCCTTTTGAATTATAGAGAGTTTGCCATGATCAATATCTTTGTAATATAACTAGTTGTTTTATTGAATGCAATTTTAGCTTTTGTGTAATGAATGTTCTATTTATCAAAGTATCTATCATTTCAATTTTAAATTAATGTTAATGCTCATATAATTATTTTAAGGATATATCACTTTATAAATACAATTGTTATGATGTGTTTTCCTATCATAACCTATTTGTGAACTCCTTTCATTTTTTTTAAAATATTGATAACTTGTGTGTTAGCCTGTAAGTTATCTTGGAAGTTTGTGTGTTATTTATTGTGGGCTTATAGTACTAGAGTTAAAACATTTGGTGAGACTCAATACATAGTGGTATAACTATGGTAGATGTACTTAGCTTGATAGTTGAAGCATTAATCTCATCTTGATATGGAAACATTCTTTTGTGCCTTAATCTTCCCTTTTTTATGTTTATTTTGGAGATTGAACTACCCCTCCATATCATTTATAAAATGGTAAAGAAAAATACATTAACATTAATAGTACACTCAAATAACTCACTCATTTACTCTCATCCATCATGATTAAACCCCTGATGGTGGTATTGCATATCTTAGAGATTATTCAACATAGGCTCCATTGTGAAGCCAAATACCTATAGTCATGCTTTGGGCTGATTTCACATTAGTCCTAAAATAAAGGACAAAAGTCTATAGATGTTCCCACTATTCTCTTTGAAAATACTCAATCTTATGAGTATTTTGGAATAGGATCTTACACCAAAAAATACCCATAAAACATTAAAAATCATAATTCCCTTTAAAGCCTGGTATATTAGGAAACATATGGTTAAGCGTTTCAGAGTCTTTATATCTCTAGCTATGGCCTACATACCTAAGAAGAATCATAAGTCTATGTAACTTTAGAGTAAGCCTTGAATTTTGTAGGTTATCTAGATTGTGTCAAGGGGTATCACCTTCTCAATCCAACCACACATGATTTGTTCATTGAGATAAGTGTTCATTTTAAATAGAGTCCCATATAATCAACACCTAACACTTCTCCCAATTCATTAGACTCACATATATTCAATTCAGATAATTTAGACCCACCAGAGCACATTCTAGAGGTCAAAGACACTTCTTCTAGTTCTAATAGTTAGGGTAGTGATGAGGACTCATATTCATCCACATATGGTCACACTTCAAAGGATGATGTTTATCTACCTAACTCATCCACATATAGTGCTCTTTGGGCTAGGCAGACACTACAAAGTGAATGTATATGGGTTGGGGATCCTTAAGATGACAGGCAGACATGTTGAGATTTTTAAAGTGGGCCACATGATTTTTATGCCTCTATCTCAAATCCATAGAATTTTTAGGGGGTATCAAGTATTATTGAGTGGGAATATTCCATACATGAGGATTATAACTCCTTAATCATAAATAAAACTTTGGATTTGAGACTTATTCTTAAGGGAATAAAGATAACTTGATGCAGATGGATATATCAAACTAAGTATGTAGTAGATGGGTCAATTGACAAGTTCAAGGAACGATTGGTCGCCAAGGGTTTCTCATAGGTTCTTGACATCAAATACATAAAAAAATTTGCACCAATCACCAAAATTAGCTTTATTAGACTCATACTTATTATTGATGCAACCAATTATTAGGATGTTCATTAGATGGATGTGAAAAGTGCCTTTCTTCATAGTGATCTTGAGGAGGATATTTACATGAAGTAACCTCTAAGATTTGTTGAGGATTTTTCCTTTTTTTTTAGACTCTATAAAAAAAAATAGGCCCATAAATCTTGGTAATCCAAGATGAATTCCTTTCTTCTTTCAGTAGGATTTACTAGATGTCATTCAAATCCAAACATATATCTCTTACAGTAGGATGATCCACTCTTGATTCTATTTCTTTATGTTGATGATCTTTTGATCATTGGTAGCTATTATTCATCCATTTCATTGGTAAAAAAGAATATTTAAGATATATTTTCCATGATAGACTTGGTTTTGTTACACTATTTCCTTGGGATTCAGATTCGTGAGCTTGAATCATGGATTACTCTTGTACAGCCTAAATATACTCTTGATCTACTTGCTCAGTTTCACATGGATGATAATTAAACAACTCTGACTCCATGTCTATCTAGAATCAATATTTAGGTAGAATTTACTTCACCTTTTATTTATTTTACCTTGTATCGACAATTTTTGGGCATCCTCATCTACTTGACATATACCAGACTTAACACATCATATGTAGTGGGCCTAGTCTCCAGATTCATGTAGAAACCCCATGAGTTACACTAGAAAGAAGGTAAAAGGATATTTCACTATATTCAAGGTACAAATAGATTCAAAATTTAATATAGAGCTAGCATTGACATCAACTTGATTGGCTATACCGACTTAGACTAGGTTAGAGATATTTAGAACTGTAAATCCACTTCAAGTTATAATTTATCCATTGGTTCAAGTCCAATTAGTTGAAAAAACAAGAAGTAGAATGCTATTAATTTATCATATACTGTGGTAGATTACAAGGGGATTTAATATTTACAATCAATCCTTCTAGCTTCAAGGGATTATCTAGAGTTTGGTATCTAGTTTAGATGACCAACCATCATCTACTATAAGAATTAGAGTACTATTCATATTTGTAGGAATCCAATTCAACATCAATGGACCAAACACAAAGATTCACATGCATTTCATTAGATAGCTCATTCATGGGGACATCATTGATCTAAGATATTTCTAGATGATACATTATATTACATACATCTTCACCAAACCTTTCATAGAGAACAAGTATCTTCAATTGTAGGTTCTTCTTGAGGTTTGGGATACTGCAACATCATTTTTTTTTTTTGGGGGGGATTATAGCATCTATTTATCTCTCTCTTTTTTTTGGGGGGGGGGCATTTTTTCTTACTTTTTTTTTCATCTCATCTAACTGATGAGAGATTCCTTTGTACATGGGTACCTCATCAGGCCTAATTATTAGGACCTATTTTTTTACACTACCCACCCAAGCTATATTTTTTTCATATTTATTTATTATGTGTTTTCCCCTCACTCAGAGTTTTTATAAATTCATGGATAATCTTTCTTAGGTGTATTTGGAGTTACATTTTGATCATATGGATATAAAGTAACTCTCTTGACTAGCCATTCTAGGTATTAGAGTTAGTCTTCTATTATTGGCTCTCTGACTGTCTTTCTTGGAAGAGTCAATCATGCAATATTATCATGTATATGATTTTATTTAATTGAATCTATTATGTTGTGTACTTTCTTAACTCATTCCTATCACAAATATATGCATTCACTTTATTTAGATATCTTGGCATCCACTCTGATATTTCTCACTTGAGTGCTTCTGGTAAGTTGTCTTGGCCTTTTCTAGATATTTTTAGGATTAGAATTTTGAGGGTTGATCTCATATTTATATCCATAACTTTGGAGAAAATATCACAGTAAAACACTTAGGCTGACCATAATAATATATTTTATTTGAAAATTAGATGAATTTAGGGCACTGGACACTTGTGTTGGGATAGGACACTTAAGTCAATGTAGGCATCTGACTAGGACATAAATGTCTAAGTAGTTGGAAAACATGTCTAGGACCAAAATTTGTAGATATGAATAATAAGTAGGTTAAAATCATTTTGGGAAAGTTAGAAGGCCTAATTCATCATAATGATACTAGTCAGACTAAGAGACGAGTAATGATATAAAAAGATATCAAATGTGATACTTGTAGAAGTGGGAAAGGTCTAGAAATAAGAGAACAATTAAGGTTTGAGTTTTCCAATTATACAAGACTAAGGTACTACATAATTCATAAATATAATCTACACATACCAATATTCCATATAATAATAATCATGATTAACATAGTAATTTACTTTATTCACACTATTCCTCATCCATATAGTCAATATCATTAGTCGTACAAGTATGATAATCTACATCAACATTTATCCACTCATTCACATAAAAACAAGGCATATCATGTGTAGATAATAATGAATCAATAGTAATATAACTATTAAGGTCTTGTGGATGCACACTCATAGAGAAATTATAAAAATATAAGATGACAAGGAATACAATAATAAGGCATACCCCTAAGATTTGAGTAAACATATAAATCTAGGGTTTTTAGGATTAGAACCCTGGATAAATAGACATGTATAAGGGGAAATAAGATATCAAATCTAAAAACCATACCTTAATACAAAAATATGAAACCCTATGAGAGAAGGATGAAACCCTAAGGTGAAAATACTTTGAGATTTAAATGCTCAAAATAATTATCTGATTTACTAGAATGTTTAAAATTAGTTTGGATTTAGGTGATCAAAACAAGTAGAAAACTATTAAAATTCATATTTTATAAGATATAACAGAAACCACATAAATGTGAATGCTAACATATATTTATTAAACTTACTAAATATAGAAATGATCAAGCATGTAAGGGATACAAAAAACTTAGTTGGTTTAAATCTTATGTTTTCTCATTTCCTCTATCAGAGTCATTTCAAAAGTTGAATAATAGTTGTGTGATATGTTTTGTAATCTTTTGTATGGATATACTTTATTATGATCTTATTATTGTGATACATTATTTTCGTTCTGGTCTTGATATTTATGTTTCCATCCATTATTATGACTTTTATTTATCTCTATAAGTAATTTCATTATAAGTGGTATAAAAATTTTGATTTTGGAAAGATTTTTCACTACATTTGTTTGGGTCAAGATCAATGTTTTTTTAATTGTTTTGAAGGATTGAAGAAATATAAATTTTTATCTACAAATAATTTAAATTATTTATTTATGAAATATTATTTTAGGTTTTTTAAAATTAAAAAATCTGTGAAATATAGTAGTCATTGGAATTATCTCAGTGAGGCGATTACAACAATGTATATTTTTTCAACCTTATTTTTCATGTGCTTTGAATTTTTCATTTTTTTGTACCCTTATGTAATATAGATATCATTGGATGCATCTTGGAGAGATAATTGCAACAATATTTACATATCATTAGATGCATCTTGAAAAGAAAATTACAACAATATAATTCTATAGTACCCTAATTTGAGTCCTCATTTTAAAATATGTGTATGGTTGTTAAACACACTAGGGGTAAGGGAAGGGTTTTGACATAAAAAACTAAACATGATGTGGGTAATATCCACACAACAGGTTTGACAAGAAACATTTCTCTCATTTTAGGATCACAAGGATGACACAAGGCATGAAATGTAGTTACTTGATTTTATAAGTAATAACATGGAAGAATAATGGTTATTCCTCACAAATATATTACCTGTCTATCTATATAAATATAACAAATAGTTAGAAAATCTATTATATGATAAATATTTAGAATGTTTCTATAATTACATGAGCTATCTTGATCAAAAGAAACATACAAGGGGAAAGAATAGAAAGATGGAAAAGAGGGTTTCTTAGACAAACAAGAAATATTTTCTTAAACTAATTAATTTATAAAACTTACTAATTCAAACTAATGATTACCTATCTCTAATTATGAATCATATTTAATAAATAATAGTGTGAGATTAAGCAAATTATGTTGAAAATGTGATTCTTGTAGCTCTAAACTTGACTATTTTGATCTATGGTGAATTTCATAAGCAAATTCATCCACAAATCAATATTGGAAAAGAAAATGTATATACAAGAATAACTAAAATATTAAGTACTCAATTCAAATAACCTATAATTTATACATATAAATATCATACAATAATCAATTCAATCTAATATTTGATGTGATATTTACAAATTGAGAGAAGAAAACACATTTCAAACTCACTAGACATTACAAAGAATTATGAGGCTATATTACAAATTATTCCTCTTTTTGAGAGGTAAATACAATGTGAATAAATAGTTTATATGGGTAGTACCTCATCTTAAATTAAAACTAAATGATAATCTTTCTAAGTTTAGACAAAACTAAAAATCATGCAAGACAAATTACAACACTTTTTAAAAGCAACGAGCTCTCAAAATTATCTTATTCTCTTAGTTTATTGTGATTTTTGTGGAGATTTAGAGGAGATATCTTGATGATTCTTGAAAGGCAGTGCACATGCCTAATAATCTTCATTGATTCTGATCATTTTTATAGTTGGCACTCTTTTAAAGATTCTATCTTAGCCAGTAGCATTTCATGATTCAATAATGGGGACTTAAGTGTTCCTTTCATTGCCATGGTTCATTTTAGTTTTTCCTTATCATATCTTGTCAAGTCAATGACTTATATTCTACCTCTCCAGTTAGATTCTAGAACATTCCTTCAAATTAAACATAAATTTGGCTAACTTGGAGGAAAACTTAACAAAATAATCTAGATTACCCTCAGGGTAAAATAATGAAATAATGTCTGCTTCTTAAAAAAACTGAAAATTGTGTTAGTGGCATTGTCAATAGGATGGAGGAAAAAAATCATGTCACCTATCCATTCCTATAGAGAATTATTCATATGCATCATAAAATATTGGCATATGATTATGTCAAATAAATTCATGAATTTAAAGTGGGTAAAGATGGTTTTTATAACCTTGCTCAAATTTCCCAACTTGATGTCTAATTTAAAAATGTGGCCTTGGTATATTTTGACATTTTTGCCATAAAGTTCTCTTGAATTTTGCTTGAAAACTATCAATTATATACTCATACAGGTACTTTAATACCTCTTCAACCTCATTAATTATATTTTTTAGGACGAAAACTTTTGTTTGAGTTTCCAACCTTTGAATTTTATGCTTCATCCCCTAGACTAATTTATTAGCCAATTATCTTATGGTAACCACCATATAATCAATATATTGAGAAAGATCATATCTTTCCCTTAGATTTAAATTTCTCTTCCTTGTTAAAGTAAAGAGTTCTTTTGTTTCATTAAATTTAAGAGTCTACTTTTTATTAAATTTTCTTTGAGTTACTCGCATGAGATTCCTTGTGTTTTTTTCAAATTAAAATTTCACCTCAGGGTTTTCAATTATTATCATGTCTTGCTCTTAAAATTAGCCATGTAAAAATTATCAATCCATTTTTCATCTACTTATGACATGGAGACAACAATGGTTGTGGGTGGTTTGGACTTAAAAATAAAACTATGATGGTGTGAAAACTTTGAGATATATTGATCATTAGATGTTTTTGACAAAGGTAAATGTCTTTGAATTAAGGTTTTTTTCTGTGATGAAAAGGGTAATGTAAATGAAATTAGGTTTTGTCATCATTATGTTTTATTTAGGTTTGAACTAGGTGAAGAAAGGAGGATTTTTCTTGGCCACAATTTTTCATGCAAAAATTAATGGAGTGCGAGTTGAATTAGAATGGAGAAGTGGAAAATTAATGTACATGATGTTTAGTTGGTGAAATAGTAGGGTTTTGGTGGAGGCCATGCACTATTTGTGGAAGAGAATAAGAAAGATGATGAGGATAAAAAATAAATCATCTTCATTATCATCAAAGGATAGAAGGAAGAGGAGTCAATAAGAAGCTCAACTATTGGGAAAAGAGAGGATTTATACAGTCTTTGCTTGAATACCCTAGTCAGTTTTTCTCTTGTTATTTTGAATTTTTTATAATAAATTTTATGGGTTTCACATATAGAGGTTTATGAGAATTGTTTAAAGAAAAACTTATTCATAATATTAAAATTCTAGGTTTATAAGATTGAGGATGGAATTCAATTCCATCCTATAGCCTATA
The DNA here is from genome assembly GCA_037957365.1 of Torreya grandis. Taxonomy (NCBI): domain Eukaryota; kingdom Viridiplantae; phylum Streptophyta; class Pinopsida; order Cupressales; family Taxaceae; genus Torreya; species Torreya grandis. The sequence continues at coordinate 2,570,644 of JARHVA010000159.1, read as the reverse complement.
AGGCTGAGATCCAAACCCTTAGCCATCAAAAAATTGGGTTTTTAGTGTTGAGTTATGAAAATTGTAACTATTATTAGAAAGTTGGTTTCTTATTTTAGATCTATATAAACTAAGGATTTTTATGGGTCAAAATTTGAATATAAAAATATAGACACTCTTCCTCAAACAAATAAGGATTTACCTTCTATGAATATTTGATTATTATTGATTGGGGTAATTTTTTAATCCTCTTACTTTATTTGGCAGTCAAAACCCAGTTCTATTAATGTGTAGTTATAGTTATATTAAAATATTTGAGGGTTATAATCTAATTTTACTTTAAATCTTAATTATTTTTTGAGGTACTATAAGAGAACTTGTAAGGCTAATAATTATTAAATAAATAGAAATCGAGTTGGAAGTAGATTTTAATACCTTGACACCTGAAAACTTATTAGATGTGGAATGATTATTTGTGAGTCTCTGAGTAACCTTGGCAAAACCTGTGCTTGAGAATATCTCATTGTAGAATCTTTTTAGGTATGGATAAGGAGACTTCCTATGAGAAATATGGAAGAATGGATAGTTCTACCTAGATGCTAAGTTTGAACTTGAAAATAACTATTTTATAGTAAGTTGTAGGGTTATTTTTGAGTTTTTTAACAAATGAATACACATAAGTAGGAATAAAAGTGAACCTTATACAATATGTCAGATCTGAAAATGTTAATCTAATAGTATGTGGTTAAGTAGTTGTGAAAATATAAGAGAGAGACTAAGTTTAATTGTATACATTTGGAATAATTATATTAGATTCAATACTCACCTTCATAAAGGTATTTTGGACCAAATTGATAGTATATCAATTGCCTATTATGAGCTATGGATGATAAGTATCTATATAGATATTAAACCATGTGGCTATTCAAATATAACTGAAATACTTTTTTTGGACACCCCATTATGTCCACAACTAGCTTTCGACCAAATTTCGGACTGATTTCTACCAAACATTAAAAATTAAGTTTACAAATCACTAAACATCCAAATTTTACCTACACATCATTCATTAATGATCAGAATCATGTTAAGACATCCCTATTTTGGTTATTATACTATATGCAATAATAACCTCTCATGGATCATCCTCAGTCACCTTGCGACCTAACAACTAGAAGTTTGGCCTATGGACCCATTAAATAGGGCACTTGAATAATTTTTAAAAGAGATAAAATGTTAATCAAAATGTTTAAAATAATTAAACCAAATTAAATTCTCATCTAATAATTCTTTTGAAATTAATGAATATCTTAAAATGGAAATTAAAAAATTCAAAATATCAAGCTTCTTCATCATTGCCTTTATGAGTTGTCAAGCTCTCACAAAATATTTAGCAAATATCTAATTTTTGATTCAAGCCTATTGATTGAAAATCATAATTACATGTACCCTCATTAACTTAAATAGATTTAACTTTAACTTACTTAGGGTTAATTTCAACTCATGTCATGCTTAAATCCTAATCTTACTCAATTTGGGTAAGAGTTAACTTTGGAGGCTATAAATACAAGACCTTACCTATTGATCCATAGGATCTTTTAGTGTAAATTTATTATAATCAAATGGATGAAAGAAGATTTTTGATTAGTGTTACCATGACAAATTCATAAGCTAAACTAAGCCAACCAACATTACCAAGGTGCCAAGGAAAGGTGGAGAAATAGAGCTTCATTGAAAAAGAGTTTTTGAGTACATAGCCAATCAAGCCATTTTTGAGCTACAAAGAATGTAAAAGGATAATTTATTTTATTTTCTAGTTGTGCTTTCATTGCATTCTTGTTACATATGCCCTCTCTAGTGTCTAGGCTAGAGGTGTTAATTTTTAGTGTGTTTGTTTTTATTGTTTTTTGTTGATGAACACCATACTAATATCCCCTCTATAGATTCATTGTTTACATGGTGACATGTTCTATGGGACTCACACCCCAAAAAGTTCTTCCCATGGAATTTTATGACCTATTTCTAACATTTTTCATGTTAAAATCTTATTTTTTTGGCCAAAAAATAAAAATTTGAAGCTCACAAACATTGCACAGTAAGTTACATTTTTGTTTTGTGTAGTTGTGTTTTTGCTCTATGTAGTCACATTTTTGTACTCTTAATTAGTGATATTACACTGTGGAGTAGCGATATTACACCTTCATTTTTATATCTAGTAGTTGTACTTGTTTCTTAAAATATGTGATATTACCTTGATAGTTACATTTTTACATCTCATAGTTGTGATATTGATTTAAAATCTATGATATTGTTTTAATAGTCATGATATTTCTTTAACAGTCATGGTATTGATCTAATAATCATAGTTTTGACTTCAAAATTTATGGTTGACCCTGTAAACAGTGATTTTAAATTATATAGTTGTAGTTTTGTACTAACACTTTATTTTCTAGGATGTTGCCATTTTGCACTAACCAATTACATTTTTATATGAAAGTTGTGGTTTTGCTCTATGTATCTATGATATTTCACTATGTGAAAAACATAAGAAACCTGAGAGCTAAATTCTAAAAGGCATTTGCTCACTTGATTTTAGCTTTTATAGAGTAAATTTTTACTCTATGTTGCATTTTAATTTTCAGTCGAGCACTGCAATTTTGTTTCCTACATACCTTGGTCATGGCGGTGAAGTTTTGGAGTAGAGCGCGGGTTTATTTCCATCATTTCATTTTTGTTTAAGTGTCAAAGTGCATCGGAAGCTAGCAAGTGGCGTAGTCCTATCACGGGTTCTTTTTTCCCCTTTTTGATTCCTTCACTTCAATTTTGCCTAAATATTGAAGAGCAGCAGAAGCCGCCAAGTGTTGCTTTCCAAAACACGAAGCTGACCAGCTGGCATCATTCAAGACAATTTTCACAACTTTCAGAAGGGTTTTGGATCATGCCATGTATCTAATAATAGCTAAGCAAAATGCATCGCATGTCAGCATCTGCATCTCATACTGGCACCCACGTTTCATCTATTTTTCAGTGAAAGGGTTTCAATAAGCTAAGTAGCAAGATCAAGCGAAAAGCACCAGGTGGTAGTCACAGAGGACCTTGGACTACTTTTTCAATGGAAAGCAGAAGTCACCACGTGTCGACATCTGAGAGACAGTCGGTTCAACCCTGGGGTTCAATGTTTTGGTTCAATACCTCGGTCAACGTGTAAATGGTGCGTAGCGTTGAACTGTTGAACCATTGAACCATTTTGGTTCATCAGGTAGTTCAAGGGAGTGTCCCAAAACAAAAAGGGTCAGGTACCTTTTTGGAAGGTAGGGAAGTGTCATTCCATTCTGTCTAAGTATCGAAGAGTAGCGGAGGTTGCCAAATGTCACTCTCTGAGCCCCTTTCTACTCCATTCCCAAAAATAGCATAGAAGATACCACATACCCCTAGTAGGAGAAGCAAAAGATGCCACATATTCTCCCAAGAATAGTGGAGGCCACCATGTGCCATCTTTTGAGAGATCATCTTCAAGCTTCATTGCCGAATAAAGATTGTGGTGGGTCTCAGGTGTTATTTCAAGGGTCTACAGAAGCTGCTAAGTGTCACCATCCGTAGAAGCCTAGTATGTGCCTTGGATAATTCTACAACATAGCTAAAGAGAAGCAGAGAAAGGTGCGTGTCTTGCATAAATTAGGTGGAAAGCACCAAGTGTCATTCTTTGGTGCTTTCTAAGTAATAAGGAGAATTTTAGGAAAATGACTAAGTGTCCTATCCCATTTTAACAAAATAGAGGGTCACGTATAGGCACTTCTAGCTCAGTTAGAGTTTAGTATTAGGATATAAATTTAGGGATTTGCAATCAATCTGGAGGGAAACTCAGCTAAAGTTAATTCTAGTAGATGGAACAGTTCACCGAGTAGATTTTTGGGGCTAGCAAACATTGAAAGCGCTGTCTGTTTGTCCCTTATGAGTTAAGTGCAGAGTAGAGTTGCGTAGGAAAAGGGATGATGGAAGGAGGCATATGAGGCTATAAAAGAAGATGATCAGTTTTCTAAAAAGGGGGGGACTTTCTATAGTTTCAAACTTACTAGAGTTTTTGACTAAATAATATCATTTATTTTTGTCTCATTTTCTTGAGTTGTAAAGTTGATGTAACTGTGCATGTTTTTGTGCCTTTTATGTGGTTGAATGAATTAAGAAGATTGAACTCTATGCCTTGGTTGCTATTATCTATGTCATTTGCTAAAATAGTCTATACTGTAGATTTTGTAGAGTTGTGATTAGGAATGTCATTTGCTTTTGTCTCATTTTCTTGAGTCAGAAGTTCTACGTAACTGTATGTGGTTTCTACACCTCTTATGTGATTGAAAGATTATTATAAGAAGACTGAACCCTATGCCTTTGTTTAAATTTCTATATCTTAGAAAAATAAGTCTCTGTTGTGAGCCTTTGTTTCTATTATTTTGATCTTTTATATTGTGCTCTTAAATATAATTGAATCCTACATATAGTCTCATTGTGCTTAGGTTAGGATTAGGATTACACTCAAGCACATCACCATAGTTAGGTTTCATTTCTTGCACTTGCATTTATATTTAATTTCCTATCCCTTTTCCCCCAACACTTGATACAAAAGAAGAGACCAGCTTCTCTAAAATCTAGAGGTTGTTTCAAGCTGTAATATCCCACAGCTTGAAACTTCCCATTGTTGTTGATTAGAATCAAGCACAATTTTAAGCATCAACAATTTTTGGCATGCCCAGTGGGACCAATATTACAAGGATTTGAAGAAGTCTGGTGTGTTTTTTGGCCAACTAGCCTTTGAAGGTTTATATTTTATCAAAACTAGTGGTAACTCTGAGTTGAATCAGCCGGTTGAGCGGTCCTAGTATCATCAAGAAATCACCATTTGGTATGTATAATTATGTTACTCAGAGTTATGAGTCTTATGCTCCTTCATATATTTTTAATCAAGATCAAGTTTCTCATTGAACCATGTCAAGTAATAAGGATGCATATGGTCATGAGTTTCACCCTTCACAGGTCCGATATGACCAGCCTCAACCCTGTCATGAGCTATACCAGTCTTATGCCCAGTCTCCCCAATATGTCACATCCCATGCTCAACCAAATCTCATTTCCACCTTTAAAAAAGCATTACTGGGATATAAAAAATATGTATTGGAGTTTGACAACAGAAGGGGATGTGGCCAAGAAATTCATAATCATGTCATCCATCAAGTAAGAAGTGTGGTAGATCTGATTAAAAGTGAATGGGATCCCATTGAAAGAACAAATTGGCAAAGGCTTACATATGAGATGTTGGATGTGTGTGGCTTGATTGCATTTTTAGAAGAGAAGCTGAAAATTCATGAGAGATAGCCTTACCAAGTCTATCAACCTGCACATTCACTACCACAAGTTTCATATCAGATATACGCAACCCTTGCTCATAAGCCAAATCAAACCTATCAAGGTCATTTCCCAAATAATGTCGAGTCTATGTTGATAGTAAAGGAAGTGGACTCCAAACCGTCACTTTTCCCTCAAGTCCCTCTCACCCTTCCTCAAGAAGCTACTATCTTTTCATCTCAGCCTTCATACACTCCCCACCTCTATGATGATTCCTATGAGCCCCAAGAAAGACTTTTTCAAGAAAATATAGCTAAGCAAGTTGAAGAATTAGAGGCAAAGATGAGATTGCTTAGAGAGAGAGAGAGATAGAGCTTTCAGACCTTAAAGGGGAGCCTACACCAAAAGATAACTCTTATACCAATCCTCAGGTCCTTCAGCATGATGACAAGACTCCAAGTTGGAAGAAAGAAGATCATAAATCAGCTGAAAACTTTGAAGAAGAGTATACTCAGTTCATGGCTAGTCAAGAAGATTTCATGACAGATGAGGAGGAAATCACCATAGGTACCCCCTTTGATGAACAATAAGACAAGTCACAAGATTTTTCCTTAGCTTCTGATGAGGAAGAGATCATTTTTGACTTTTTTCTCACTTTGCAAGAAGATATGGAGGAGCATGGACACTTCCTTGATCAAGTCATTGTGATAGGTTACACTATCCTTCAAGGAGACCATGAACTAGCTAGGTGTGGAGAAGACAACATCGAGACTCAGCTAAATATGTAGAGGGGATGCTAGCTTTCAGATTTATCCTTTCAAGAGGTTGAAGACATCAAAGAGCATGATGATGCAATAAAACCCAAAAATGAGGCAAAAGGAGATAAGCCAAAAGATGATGGATATCAAAAGACACAGAGTGGAGAACCAATAGCCATCGATTTATTGATGAGACATGACATCATGATGAACCAGTATTTGATGGGCTTGGAAGAACAAGAAGAGCTTATGGATGTCAAAAGCAGGTTTGACTCGGACTCACTCAAATATAGGCAAATCCATGTAGCCTACACGAAGGACATTTCACCAAAGATATACCCATTTCAATCACTTTTATGGCAACTAAAGCTGGCTCATTATGAAGGAGACATTAGAAATTTTGTTTTTGATCTCAGAGGGAGTTAAAGATGCTTAATTAATGTAGTTAGGTAGTTTCCCATTCTCGCATTATTTTTGTTTTTTATTGTTGTTTTCTCGATTTTTTTTTAAATAAGTGTTTTAAACACAGAGTTGGCAGCTTAGAAAGTTTTTAAATTCTTAAATTTTTGCCGCATTGAATGCTTCCCAAATCTTGTGAAATCTCCAAGGTACCTTACACCATAACTTGCATAGTGTGTCCACCTCGTTGTTTCCTAAAGATTGAGTAGGATCTACTAATGGTCATCTAAATTTAATGCTATTTGAGACTTGATAGGTCCATAAATGTCTCTTAGCAAGATTTAAAGTTTACAAATTCTCAAGCATTCCTGCACCTGTGAAGATATCTTGCTCCTTGCAATTTTTTAGCACCTAGTAAAATTTGCTTCAACAAGAGTGTTTCTATCTTGCACAAGGTTCATACGAGGTATTACATAAAAGATAGAGATGGTGGGAGCATCATCTTCACAATGAAGAGTTGGGACGTCTGAATCTCTTGATAGGTTGCTTGCTAGTAAATCATATGCTTTAGCTCCTATGCAATCGTTAAGAACCTATTCGAGAACAAAAATCCTAAGAGTTGGTCAAGCCAGTGACCCCTCAAAGGTAAAGGATTACGTAGATGAAATCATGGACCCAATCTTGCAAAAAGCCAATAGTAAGAGTCTTAGAGAAGGGGCACACCAAAGGTACCTTCAAAGAGCCAAAGCAGGGCAATACGAGACATTCAAAATGAGGATATGGACCTCACAACTAGCTCAATTCATTATCCTAGCTATGCATCCATGCCCTGATTTGATTGAATTATGCACAAACTTGCTCCATGCACCATCTTGCACCATTCAAAAGGGTATCTTCATGATGCAGATCACCCCACAAGCTATCAATGACATGCTGGCCCTGCATTATGACAATACCGTCACATTCCCCACTATTGATAGGATGCAAAGAATGTGGGAAAATGTCAACTCTCAGACAAGGTTTTTGAGGTCTAAGTTATAAATGGCTGGTAGTGATACTTCGGTACCCATGCTCCCTACACCAAGAGCTCAGTTCACGCCAGCTAGCCAAGATGCACTGTCAATGATGGCTCTCATCTTTAGCATGAAGGATGAAATGGTAGTATATGCAGAACAAATGGCCATCCTTTTCAGGCTGAAGACAGTCGACAAGATGCGGGAGTATCAACTTGACTTCTTGGAGAACATTACCTTTTCAATAGTGGAATAGCTGACCCAATTCAGATCAAAAGGGGTGTTCAAGTATTCCTCTTATTTGTTCCATCTCATACTGTATCAGAACCCTAACCTTTTCACTCAACATATGGATCTAAACATATATGACCCTAGTTTTGACCCTCAAAGGACCATTCCTGTGTCTGCATAGACACACGTTTTATCAAGAACTAGCGACTCGTATGATTTTTGGGAACTGCTCGTTACCCTCACTTTTTGTTGCCTTAGCCCTGAACCTATCATAAACATGTTATTTCCAAGTGTTTTAAACCTCCTGGTTAGTTGTCCAATCTCGTGTGACTTCTATTTTGGGTCCCACCACATGATCGTAAGGGTTCATGGTTTCTATGGGAAACTAGTGTTGCTACCGAAGACTTTAACTCTTAGATTGGCATTCTTATAAGTCACCAGGTAGGTGTTCATAGTCGACAATGAGTATGGATCCAGGAAGAAGAAGAGAAAAATGTACAATCTCTCATGGATGGCAGGCAACATAAGCCTAGAAGCTAGAGATGCTGAGACGATGCTACTAAGAAAACTGGCCTTCCTAGGTTTCCTGCTAGTCAAAGACAAATGGGTTTATGATCCAAGTGGTTACATAGCTTCTTAGGTAAGGACCAATAGAACTGGGGCTAGGATTACACATGAAGGCTACCCTTTTTGGGAGATCAAAAAAATTCCTGCAGAAGATGCTCCTGGTCTTTATGTTGAATTGACAAATTTGCCCCAGCCACAGAATAGGCCATGGAAAAATTTCTATGATAAATTGAGGGATTATGATTCTAAAGTCAGGATGACTTCAGGTTTGAGAAGGACATTGAATAACAAAGATTGGGATATAGAGAAGATTGAAGGCTATTGGAATTATAGGCAGAAAATTTCTCAAACCACCCACACTTTTGGAAGCATGGATTCAGATGAAAGATGGGAGGAGCTTTGGGATGAGTGTCATCCCTCCCCTATATCTAGCCTAGAAACAAGCCAATTGCTGACACTCGGTATAGGGCAAGAAGCAAGAGAAAGACCAAGCCAGCAACCACAGGGCTCAAAGCAAGCTACAGCTAGAATCACTACATCAACCTGGCCCCAGCCTCTTAGCATCATGGAACAACAAAGGAGTGTGGTGTCTTCACCACCAAAAGATTCCCCATCATCGAAAGTAATTGAAGTCCTTGGTTCTCCACATGCACCACCGGCAATAGAAGATGTGGAAGGGAAGCAAATGTAGCCAGAATTAGAGACACCTAGGAAGAGAAAGAGGGTGCAATTCCATTTTGATTCAAAGGAGGAAGAAGAACCTTCACAGTGCCAAGTGTATATCACTGTAATTCCCCCTTAAGTAAGTATTACTCCTCCTCCCCCCTCTCAGTCTGCTCCTTTCTCTATCGGCATGATGCCTCCACCTAGCCAAATGACACCTCCTATCACCTTTGCCATCCCCATTTCACAATTCACCCCATCCTTGATGCCTCAAGACCTAACGTTACCTCATTTCTTCTCCTCTATTCCCAAAAAGATGCCCCTTCAACTCACCCCTAGCCAACCACTGCCTCTTCAATATGGCCTGCCACAGGGATATCCTTTTGTGGGAGGACACACTACATCCCCTTCCACCTTCCAGATGTAGGCCAATGATGCTAGGAAGGCAAGAGAAGCCTGAATGGAGAAGAAGAAAACTAAGGAGAATAAAGCATTGGTTGTCCCACACCTGCAGTCACAATTTGACCCTATTCAGTAGCAGTTGACAGTGACCCATTTGTCACCCAATGTTGTCAAGCTGAGTGAACAAATGCATCCAGAGGATTATACAATGAATGCAGTGGCCATTGATATGTCCCTGTTCAGGCTCCAAGATAGAGTTGAGCTATTGACAAAACCACTTTTGTAGTCACAGAAGATTATTTTAAAACATCAAGAAGACTACAGAAGATAGAGGCCAATTTGGCCAAAGAAAAGGTAAATTATAGCAGTTTGGAAAAAGAAATCAATAAGAAAGATAATGAAATAGCAATTCTAAATAAACAATTGCAAGATACTACTTCCCTTCAGACTCACCAGGCAGTTCAGGCCCATAATGATTCATTTAAAGTAGAGCTCATACATGTAAAAGATGCAGTAACAACCCTTAGGTGGGAGAAAGCAGTGTTGCAGGGAAGACTCAAAGGACATTAGCTATAAATTACTCAATTACAACAGAGGTTGTTGGATGAACAAAAAATACTATGGCTTTTCAAGCCCAGTTCCAAGCAGAGTAATAGAAAGTAGTGCAAATGATGCTAAAATTGGCTAATAGGCCAAGAGGTGTTAGAGTGATAAAATTGGTAAAAGAGCTTTATGAGTCAATGTGGAAAATAATATCCTCAGAGATTATTTAGCTCAGGCCATCTCTCACCTTCCTGGTCAAAGCATAGCAATTGTGTGAGAAGGTGGAAGATTCAGTGAAGAACACTCTAGCTACAGTCTCTAATAGAGTCACAGACTCCCAAACCTTGTTACAGAAGCTCTATGATGCAATGGATGCAACATTGGCAGTCGTGGGTATCCCTGACAAAATGGTCACTGTGAAATGGGTCAATGAGGTGCTCAATTACAACATCGCGGCCAACAGTTGCAAAGAGCTTCTCAAAGTCATGAAAGAAGGCATACTTGAGATGAGACAACATATTGAAGATCTAGTGCAACTAGGCCTTCCTTCTTCATTTATGGATGCCAACATGGTGCTAATGGTTGATCAAATTGAACCATTATTGTTGGCCAAGCAGAAGGATCAAATAGTTTTCTAGGACCTGCGAGATGATTCCTCAGTCTCAGAAGTTGAAGCTGTTCTGGTTCCTATTTCTCAGCTAGAGTTCAAGTTGAAGGCTACAGTTCAAATTTTGTAGAATTTTTTTGCACAAGGATATCATTCACCTTGACTTAGTCTTCACTGACTTATAGAACAAGCAAGGGTTATCTGATCATGAATGGTCCATCTACCAGAAAATACTTTTGAAGCTGTAAAAATTTTAAAATTTTGACAGATGCAGGAGTTGTGTTTCTTTTTGAGTAGGCTCAAAAGTCCTGGGGGTCACCAGTAATTGTAGAGTAAATTTTTACTCTACGTTGCATTTTAATTTTTAGTCGAGCACTGCAATTTTATTTCCCGCATACCTTGGTCATGGCGGTAGAGTTTTGGAGCAGAGCACAGGTTTGTTTCCATCGTTTCATTTTTGTTTAAGTGGCAAAGTGTAGTAGAAGCTGCCAAGTGGCGTAGTCCTAGCATGGGTTATTTTTCCCCCTTTTTGATTCCTTTGCTTCAATTTTTCTTAACTATTAAAGAGCAGCGGAAGCTACCAAGTGTCACTTTCTGAAACACAAAGCCAGCTAGCTGGCGTCATTCGAGACAATTTTCACAACTTTTAGAAGGGTCGTGGATCATGCCACATATCCAATAACAGCTAAGTGGAATGCACCATGTGTCAAAATTTGCATCTCATACTAGCACCCACATTTCATCTATATTTTGATGAAAGGGTTTCAATAAGCTAATTAGCAAGATCAAGCAGAAAGTGCCAAGTGGCAGTCGTAGAGGACCCTAGACTACATTTTCAATGGAAAGTGGAAGTCACAACATGTCGACATTTGAGAGACAATTAGTTCAACACTGGGGTTCAATGTTTTGGTTTAACATTTTGGTTCAGGTACTCAGTCAACGTGTAAATGGTGCATAGTGTTGAATCGTTGAACCATTTTGGTTAATCGAGTAGTTCAAGGGAGTGTCCCAAAACAAAAAGGGTTAGGTACCTTTTTGGAAGGTAGAGAAGCTTCATTCCATTCTGTCTAAGTATCGAAGAACAACAAAGGCTACCAGTGTCACTCTCTGAGGGCCTTTCTACTCCATCCCCAAAAATAGCAGACGATGCCACATACCCCTAGTAGGAGAAGAAAAAGATGCCATGTATCTTTCCAAGAATAGTAGAGGCTGCCACGTGCCAAATTTTGAGAGATCGTCTTCAAGCTTCATTGTCGAATAAAGATTGTGGTGGGTCTTGGGTGTTATTTCAAGGGTTTATAGAAGCTGCCAAGTGTCACCATCCATAGAAGCCTAGTATGTGCCTTGGATAATTCTACAACATAGCTAAAGAGAAGTAGAGAAAGGTGCATGTCTTCAATAAATCAGGTGGAAAGCACCAAGTGTCGTTCTCTAGTGCTTTCTAAGTAATAAGGAGAATTTTAGGAAATTGACTAAGTGTCCCATCATATTTTAACAGAATAGAGGGTCCCGTATAGGCACTTCTAGCTCAATTAGAGTTTAGTATTGGGTCATAAATTTGGGGATGTGTGATCAATCTGGAGGGAAACTCAGCTGAAGTCAATTCTAGTAGATGGAATAGTTAACCGAGTAATTTTTGGGTTTGGCAAACATTGAAAATGTCATCTGTTTGTCCCCTATGAGTTAAGTGCGAAGTAGAATTGCACAGGAAAAGGGATGATGGAAGGAGGCATCTGAGGCTATAAAAGAAGAGGATCAGTTTGTCAAAAAGGGGGGGACTTTCTATAGTTTCAAACTTACTAGAGTTTTTGACTAAATAGTATCATTTGCTTTTGTCTCATTTTCTTGAGTTGTAAAGTTGATGCAACTGTGCATGTTTCTGTGCCTTTTATGTGGCTGAATGAATTAAGAAGATTGAAATCTATGCCTTGGTTGATATTATCTATGTCATTTGCTAAAATAGTCTATACTTTAGATTTTCTAGAGTTGTGATTAGGAATGTCATTTGCTTTTATCTCATTTTCTTGAGTCAAAAGTTCTACATAACTGTACGTGGTTTTTGCGCCTCTTATGTGATTGAAAGATTCTTATAAGAAGACTGAACCCTATGCCTTTGTTGACATTTATGTATCTCAGTGAAATAAGTCTCTGTTGTGAGCCTTTGTTTCTATTATTTCGATCTTTTATATTGATCATGCACTTGTCTACTCTTAAATATAATTGAATCCTACATATAGTCTCACTGTGCTCAGGTTAGGATTAGGATTACACTCAGATGCATCACCATAGTTAGGTATCATTTCTTGCACTTGAATTTCTATTTAATTTCTGATCTCTTTTCCCTCAACACTTGATACAAAAGAATTGACCAGCTTCTCTAAAATCTGGAGGTTGTTTCAAGCCGTAATATCCCACAGCTTGAAACTTCCCATTGTTGTTGATTAGAATCAAGCGCAATTTTAAGCATCAATAGCTTCTAATTACAATGACCCCCTAACACTTTTTGTAGGACCCAAAGTCTAAGGAAAGCCATTTTTTATAATATAAGATTCAAACTCACATTCACATTTGGTGTTTAACACCCATTTATTTTACTTATTTTTATTTTTTTCAAAGTTCTCAAACAATGCTAAGGGGCTAAATTTCATATTATATTTTTCTTGGTTCTATAAAAATGAACTCACACTTTATTTAAGTGATCATAAGAGTTTTTTACTTTTTGAATTATTGTTGTGTGTTTATTTTTTAAATTAAGTGTATCATGTATGTTCTCCCCCATCCCCATTAAGGAACTTGGGTGATAAAAATGCTTCACTTTTTTTCTTTGTTTCTTTATCCCAAGCATGGAAGGAAAGTCAATAAGGAACTCCCCAAAGTTTGAGTGATTTGAGTGGTCCTAAAATAACCCTAAATTTCTATAATTTTTATTTTGTGCATCTTGGCTTGTGGGTAGGAGTTCATAGCTTCTCCATGAGTTCTCTAGGGAAGCATTGACCTGAAAATTTATCTTCCATCATCATTTCAACCCCAATCCATGGTAGGTGTATATAAATTGAGGTCAATTTACTAAGACACTTGATTGAGTGTTTAAACAAGATTTTTAATAAGAGACTGCATTAGAACATAGGTTTAACATAGACATTGCATTACACTAAGCAATTGATAGATATAATTGTTGTGAAAAGAACAAGACCTTTTCATAATAATTTGGCTAATGAATATCCAAATAAAGTGTTGTTCCTTAGTGTTAAATACATATATGGGATCATTTATAACATATAAAAAATGATAGTTTTTAGACAACCCCACTTGCCACAAATATATTGTCAATATAAGGCAAGTAGCTCAAAGTTCCATGTCATCGTATGAACTCTTGAGAGAAGAGGGGGCCTAAAAACCCTACTTTTCGTGTGTATTTAACATTTTGAATTAACAACATTATATTATCTCAAGAGAAAGTATATAGATAAAATTTGATAGTATCAAGCCACCTTGTTAGTTTTTAAAATTAAGACAATACACTTAGGTGTTTTTGTTGTTTTTCCTTTTTACTTGCATTATCTTGAGTCAAAATTATTTTTTTGTTTAAACCACATCCAAAACTATTCATGTTTGAACATAACTCTTTTAGAGGGATTAATTCATCCATTTAACACACCACTTTGCCTTAGCCATTTTCCAAAAAAATTGTGTGTGTCACTTGTTTGAAAGGGGTGTCATTACATTGCCCATTTAATTCCAAGTTTTGTGCCTTAGTTTTCAAAATAAACCATTTGTCATACCTTTATAGCAAGATAGAATTTTTATGTTGCTCGCATAATTTCAAAAACATGTTGCCTTATATCTAATTATAATTTAAAAAATATGCGTGCTTTTTTGGTTTATGACTAATATCATTATGTCATCCATTGTGGTCTATCCTATTGTCCATTTAAGTACCAAGCCTTCAAAATAGAGTTTGAAATTGGTCTTGATAATTTAATATTCAAACATTGATTGGTTTATGCCTATGCCTCATGTAATTTTGGCTTAGACATTTATCTCTCAATTTTGTGTTGTGCAACTTAGACTAGTTCCTTAATCAATTTATAGAATATTTTGTGCCTAAATTTGGGAAGTGGTATATCTTTCATGTGCCTAAAGTCCAATTTCTTTTTTCCAAACGTCAAATTTATCTTTAAATCTGGATGCCTAGTTTGACTCTAAGTGTTTCAAATTTGTTAGATTAATTGTCTTGCCTCTTAGACCTAGTGGGATTCAAAGTCTAGCTTTTGTGTCGTGTTCCCAAAAGACCTAACAATTCTCATTTATCTTAGACCTAGTATGTTTCAAAGTCTAGCTTTTATGTCATGTTCCCAAAAAACCTAGTAATTCCCATTTATTTTAGACCAAGTGTTATTTCAAAGTATATCTTTTATGTCATGTTCCCAAAATACCTAGTAATTCCCTTTTGTTTTAAACCTAGTTTTGTTTCAAGTCTAGTTTTTGTGTGGTGTTTCTAAAAGTTCTAGCATTTTATCTTTTTATCTTAGACCTAGTTGTTTTGAGCCTATCTTTGTGCATTGTTCCCAAAGACCTAGATTTTTTTTTTCATTTTTAAACCTAAATAAGAATTGTTTGAAACACTTCTTACTAAGTTTGGAATTTAGAGTTATCCATTCACTTGACCATTTATGTAAGACATTTGACATTAGACCATTTTAGACCATGTTATCCCCCAAAAATATCACTCATTTTTGGGACAACATTTGAACTATTTTGGTCCTACAGACCAAAATTGTCTCTTCCCTTTTCAAAATTTGTTCTGGGCATTCAAATTCCTCATTTTTCAAGCTTCTCAGAAATCTACAGACTTTGCAGGGTTAAATCTATGGACTCTGCAGGCTTGAATCTACGGACTCAACAGAAAGAGAAATCTACAGACTCAGTAGGAAAAGAAAATCTACAGACTCTGTAGGCCAAGTTCAATGGGCTTCACAGGTTGATTTCTATGAACTCTTTCAAGGTTAGAGAAAACTATAGACTTATTTTCTACGGACTTTGCAGGCAGGTTCATTTCTACAGGTTTAAAGGTTTCTGTAGGTGGATTCAATCAAAAGAATCAGTTTCCAACACTTAGTCATTTTTGGGATTGGTTCAACACCTTGGTTCAATAAAAAATGTCCATTGGCAAGCATCTAAGCAAAAAAGGCTTGAACCATTGAACCAATTTGGTTCAAAGGTTCAATGGGTTCAAGGTTCAATAGGTTCAATGCATTTGGTTCAACAAGGATCAAAAGGATTGCCAAATTAAAGAGAATGAACCCATTGAACCGATGAACCATTAGACCACTTTGGTTCAATGGCTTGGTTCAATCAAATGGTTCAACGGCTTGGTTCAACCAAATAGTTCAATGCTTCAGTTTACTCAGTTGGTTCATCCACTCAGTTCAATGCTTTGGTTCATCTACTTGGTTCAATCAAAGGGTTCATTGGCTTGAACCATATTTGTTCAAAGCTTGGTTCAAAGGAGCGGTTCAATGCAAAAGTTCAAAGAAGCCTCTCGAAGGACAAGTGCCCTTACAGAGGGCACTTGGTCAACAAAAGCACTCTTTAGAAGGGTCATTTTCAAGGAAGCCTCAAAAGGTAAATTCTTTTAGATTTTTGTTTAAGGTAGTCGAAAAAGATTAAGGTAGAATTCTTTCAGACTTTTTGTCTGAAGGAATTCCTTCAAATAAAAAGTCTGAAGGAATTCGGGAAAGAAGCCGCGGGAGGACAGCCTAAAGGAATTTCCAAAGGCAAAGACAAATCAATCGAAATAATTTTGCAAACTTTTTGTCTGCAAGAAAATGTCTATGGAATTTTTGTCCATGGGAATAGTTTTGAAAGACTCCAAAGAAGCTCGAAGGCCATCCGAAGACCGGCTGAAGGGCAGATACCCTTGCGAGGGGCTCTTCTCAACCCAAAGTGGAACATTTTTTAAGGCCTGGAAGGTAGGTCTCCTTCGAGAGGATGAAAAATAGGAAAGTTGAAGAAGGACCAAGGGGTGACGTGCCCAAAGATGTCAAATTCAAGAATAGTGAACTAGCTGTTGAAAACATAGTGACAGGTGTGCGAATGTCAATTTTGAGGTTCATAAAATAGCCATTGATCCTTGTAAGTTTAAATCTATGGGACTCAAATGCATTCAAAGGCTTTAAGGCCAAGATCAGTAGAAAGTGACTAAGGAATAGAACATCAAATTGAATCAAGGACCTGATTTAATTAACCAGAAAAGGAAGAATAATGAAGAAGGATCAGATCACCAAGTGGACATTGAAAGACGCAAACTTTCAATAGTGTGACTTGTTTCTCTGCATTGAGAAAATCAAATGAGTAGATGCCCCTAAATATTAGCCTGTCTTCTTAACAAATTTTAATGTAACATGATGTGTTACTGTTCCCGAGTCCTTCTTGAAGAGGCTATATAAGGGACTCTTTTTTATTGTAAATATATCTCTCTGATAATCAGAAATGAAACTCTGCCCAAATTGAAAGGCATTATTGATACTTTGAGCTTAGATTGTTGATCATATTTTGTTATTGGAATAAGAAAGAGACTTTTCAGACTTTGTGCTGTGATATCTTTGTTGTTGGGGAAACTGTTCTTATGTCTTTTTCCTTAATATATATTTTTTTCCTTTAATTCAACAAGCATAATTAGTGAAAGTAGTCAGGAAGGTGTCCTGAAGTCAACTATGGAGAGAATTTGTGCCCCCATAATTGCCTTTAGTGTGTTTTCTTTTCATTTTTGTGTAAAGGACCTTGGGATGACTTTGTGTCCTCATTTTCCTTCGTATCTCACTCTTGGGCAATTTAGGTAGAGACTTTGTGCTACATCTCAATTTGCTAGTTATTACGTCCTTGGTTACATTTTGCTTTTACTATTAGGAGTATTCTTGTGGTTTGTTGAATAGTAATTCTAAAAGAAGAGGAGTGATTTCTATCATTTCCCTTGAGTTTTTTCTTTTGATTTACACGCATCATCTCTGAAGAAAGAGAGATGGATGGTTTATCCTACCCTTGAGTATTATTTTCTATATATATATATATATATATATATATAGCATATCTATAGGGAACCTCCCCTTGATGAGAGGAGAGATTAGTCCCATTTTGATGTGGTAAACCTACACATTTGGATGACCAATCTTCCTACTTTGGCTTATCAAACCTATTTTGTTTATCAGTATGCTGATCGACAAAATATTAAATCAACAATTTTTTGTGACTCCATTAGGGATTATAACCCATTGTCCATTTACAGCCTTACCATTCACCTTCACATTAATCGAGAAAGAAAGCGTAGTTTAAAGTATCAAGCTTCAAACTGAAGCAAGGTCAATTCTTTTCCATTTTTATTTTACAATCTGGCAAATTCTAGGTATACACGAAGCCAAAGGGCTAAAAGTATTCTTGACCCTATATTCGAGCTAGTACAATAAAGTGATTTTGATCTATTTACTTCACCATCTCATCTCCAATGAACCAAGAGCTTTCCTCCTACTAAAGTCAGATCTCCATTGCCAGACGAAGTATCTACTTTTACTGTCAATAAATCTTTACCAATAATTACCCTTCTAAGATTTGTTATTCCTCCTTTTCATAATCCTATAATGGTAGTTCAAGGCCCCTGGGGTAATGCTTTTGGTCCTCTCAATCTTAATCCACCTCTACATGAGCTTCCACACAGTTTAAGGAAGAATTTCTCTAAATTCTATGGTGATGGGAAAGTTCATCCTGATGAACACATTGCAGCCTTCAGCATAGCCTATGGCGTAATTGGAGTAGAATTTGAAGATGTAGCAGTCAAGCTATTTGTAGAAACATTATAAGGTGTTATTTCAAATTGGTTTTATCATCTACAAGCTCGGTCAATGACTGATTGAAATACTCTCAAAGATTAGTTTGAAGCCAGATTCAAACCTACAAAAGATGCACATGCATTACTGGTTCAACTTACATAGATGAAGAAAGAGCCTCATGAACCAATGAGAGACTTCATCGCCAAATTTGACAAACTAAGAAATAGAATTCCTATAATTGCTTAACCTACAGCTGAGAATCTCAAATGCTTCTTCATTAATTCTCAGTTACCTGAAGTGAGTTTTCTTTTGACATGTGCTAGTCAAATAGATCTTGCTACAGCTCAACATTTGGCCACTGAGGTAGAAAATAGTTTCATCTTAGCAGGGAAGATAAGAAGAGATCCAAATAGAAATAGATCTTCATTATCTTTTGAATATTCATCTACAAGCACCACAAATCCAATGGTGCAGAAGTTGGCAAATGAGTTGCTTGCTCTCAAAAATCAAATGGCACAAGGAATGTCTCCTGCTCCTTCATACAAAGATATGCCAATAAAGACATTTCCCAATTAGTCATATCAGGGCAATGCTGCCAGGAATCAAGGGCAATAGAATTGCCTTCCTCCCCCACAAGGGAAACTTTCCCTAGAATCCCCTCCAACTAATTTAGTAATGGGATATCTTGAAGCAGAATCAGAATTCTCTTTTCAGCCTGAATTGAATCAAGAAAATAACACTGATCTCCTTGAAGACAATCAAGAAGAATTAGCTGGTGACTCTCACATTGGTTTCTTGAACTACCAAGATGAACCCAAAAGCAAAGGAGAAGCTTTTGATGGATCATATGTAGTGTTTACCAGGTCCAAGAACCAATCAGTCCAACAAGCTAATAAAGAGAAGATAGAGAGACAACCTCAACCAACAATTATAATTGCTAAGCATGGAGCTACTCTGCCTTTCCAATTAAAAGATCTGGTGATCACCCAAAAGACAAGTACATCAATTTTGCCTTCACCTTCTATTTAAAATTTGCAAACCAGCCCTCCTCTCATCCCTCTTAGAACTCAGAAGGTTGAAATGCCTTCCTCTGTACCTAGCTCAATTTAGCCATTTGACATAATCGATCATGTCAAAAAGATAAAAATACAAATGTCTAAATTCAAATATTTGTAGTCCAATCCTGATCAATTGAATAAGTTAGTCTAATATGTCAAGAACCAAACCATCTCTGTAGGATAAAAAGCTAAAAAGGTAACCCTTAATTCTCTAAAGAACACGCCTATTCTAAATAATCTTGTCATTACTCCCCTAGCTACTCCTAAAAAAATAGAACCTTTCTATGTTTTCCTGTTAATAAATGGTCACAAGCTGAGTAACTATATTATAGACTCAGGTGCATTTGACAATGTCATGCCTGCTAAAGTAGCTAAGTCTCTAAGTCTCACACTGACCAAGCCATTTAGGAGATGTTTCTCCATAGAGAATAAGCAAGTACCATTGCTGGGGTAAATCAAATATGCCCAATTTATATTTGTAGCATTTCCAGACAAGAGAATCAGAATGACTGTCTTGGTGGCTAAAATCCCAACATCCTATGGCATTTTGCTTGGATAAAATTTTTGCAAGGATGTGGAAGGAGAAATAAGCATAGACCTGTACGAGGCAAGGATCCCTGTCTAAGGCATAATGAAGAGATTTCTCTCTAAAAAGGAAGTAAAATATGTGGTCACCCAAACATCAGCCCCTGAAGCTCAAATTTTTTTTGAATCTGTAGGTATGGGTAACTACTTTCTATCTACAGACAAAGTGCATGAAGCATCTGATATAATTCTTGAAAGTATCAACCAAGAAATTAGTTCAACTAGAATAATAGAAGAACTAGTAGGCTACAATACAAATGAATAACGACCCTCCATCTCTAATGAAGAAAAGTCTAAAAAAATTAGTGTCTAATGAGGTATGGACTTTGGAATTTGATGGTAGCTGTTCTTCTACCGATTCAGGAGCTAGAATTGTGTTGATATCTCCTCAAAGAGATATGTTTCCTTCATCTTACAAATTATAATTTAGAAACACTAATAATATAGCTGAATATGAATCTCTATTGCTTGGAATGAAGGTTGCTCAAGAAAAAGGCATCAAGTTTCTTCGTGCTAAAGGGGATGCTGAATTAGTGGTTTGTCAAGTGAAAAATCTATACCAAACCAAGAATGAAATATTACACCACTACCACAACCTAGTTTGGGACCAAATTGAAAACTTTAATGCTTTCAACATTTCTACCATACTCAGGGAATCTAATGACAGAGCTGATGCACTTGCTATTTCAAGAAATCTTTTAGTTCCTCACTCAGATTTTAAAGAAGACATGTATACTATTGAGCTAGTCTATAGATCAAGTGTTCCTGATAATGCTGATCATTGGCAAGTATTCAATTATGATCATCAAATCATTACTTTCCTAAAACAAAAAGACAATTTTGAACAATTATATTTTGAAGGCAGTGAACCTCAGAAGTATGAATCTGCGTCTGAATCTAGTTCAGATATAAATAAAGAATTCTTACAGCTGAAAAGAAATAAAATTTCCAAAGACCTGGTTTCTCTTTAAATTTTTTTTGACAAGCATGATAGATTCATCAAACAACAACAAATAAATTCAAGTTTTTCTCAGGGATTCGATCAAGTAAATTTGACTACTAAATAAAAGCCCAAGTTGGTTAACATTGGTAAGTGTTGCACCCCTGAAAAAAGATTCAAGTTTATCACTTTACTCCATAAATACATGGATGTCTTAGCATATTCTTATGAATACTTGAAGTCTCACAAACCTGATGAAATTTTCCATGACATTCCTCTCAAGACTGATTCAATGCCCTATAAGCAAAAATCTAGACTATACAATCTAAAAATATTAGGTACTATTATGTCTAAAATACAAAAAAAGTTAAATGCTAGAATCATCTTCCTAATCCATCATTCCATATGGATTGAAAACATAGTGCCTATAAGGAAGAAGAGTGGCAAAATTTGTATTTGTGTAGATTTCAAGAATCTGAATCAATCATCTTTGAAAGATAATTACCCTTTGCCAATTATGGATCAAGTGCTTCAAATAGTGATAGGTTCAGAGATGTTATCACTGTTGGATGGCTTCTCAAGATATAATCAAGTTGAAGTTGGTGAAGCAGACCAACACAAGACTGCATTCACCACACCTTGGGGTACATTTGCATATAGAAAAATGCCTTTTGGCTTGATAAATGCCAATGCTACCTTTCAGAGAGCAACAAACCTGGCTTTCAAAGATGAGATAGGTAAATTCATAGTGGTATACCTTTATGACTTGACTATCTTTTCAAAGCATCGATCTGATCATGTACACCACTTACAACAAGTGCTGGAGCACTGCCGCCAGAATGGTATTTCTCTGAACTCTAAGAAGTCTATTTTTGGAGTAACAAAAGCAAAACTCCTTGGACATATTATGTCTAAATAAGGCATAAAAATTGATTCAAATAAAGTCAAGCCTATTCAAAAACTTAATTTGCTTACAAGTAATAATGTTGTTCATTCTTTCTTCAGAAAGGTGAATTTCTTACAGAGGTTCATCCCCAAATTTGCTGAGAAGACTAGACACATTGTGAACATGATGAAAGGAAAGACCACCTTTAGCTAGACTAAAAAAGACAAATCAACATTTCAAGATATCAAGATTGCCATTGTCTATGCTCCTACCTTGGTTTGTCCAGATTACAACAAATATTTCATCATATAAAACTATGCATTTGAACACACGCTTTCAACAATTTTTGTTCAACAAGACAAGGAAGGTATGGAATCTCCTATTTATTTCATGAGTTTCCCTCTCAAAACCCATGAGATGAAGTATTCAAATTTAGAGAACCATGTTTATGCATTGGTGAAAGCAGTCAAACATTTCTGCTTCTATATTCTGAATTCACACACTACTGTCTTAGTTTATAACACTACAGTCAAGTCTATATTAACTCAGCAAGAGTTTTAAACAAAAAGAGGCAATTGGATTACAAAGATTCAAGAGTTTGATCTAGACATCAAGCCAACAAAGTTGGTCAGGGGAAAAAATCTATGCTAATTAATTGCTGAGAACAAGCTAAAAGATACACAGCATGAAGAAGCTGAAGTGGAAGACACTCCAACAGTCCTTTTTATCTTCACTACCAATGAGTGGTATTCAGGTATTACTCATTTCTTTACTTATGGTGAATGTTTTGCTCATTTGTCTTACAAAGAAAGGAGAATTATCAAGTTGAAAGCTACCAATTTTGTCCTTTGGGATAATGGCTTGTACAAGAGAAGCATAGATGGAGTATTCCTTCACTATATAGACAAAGAGCAACAAAGCCAACTTTTAAAATCTTTTCACAATTTGGCCTGTGGAGGACTTTTTTTGCTCCTGTGACTACTCACAAAATTCTATGAGCTAGATATTACTGGCCAACTTTTTTTCAAGATGCACATAAGTGGGTGAGAAAATGTGACCTCTGACAGCAATTTGTTGGAAGACCCAAGTTAGCTACCTTGCCTCTCGAGCCAATGATCATAAATGAACCATTCCAGAAATGGGAGATTGATTTTATTAGAACTATAAATCTATCTTCAAGTGCTGGACATGATTATGTCCTTACAGCAACTAACTATTTCACCAAGTGGGTAGAAGCAATCCCAACTAAGCATGCTACTTCAAAAGTTGTATGCAACTTCCTCAAAGAGAATATCATTTTCAGGTTTGGAGTTCCAATCAAAATTGTTACTGACAATGTAGCTTGTTTCACCTCCTAAGAGATTACACAATTCTGTTTCCATTATAGAATTATACTCTCTCACTCTTCTGATTATTTTCCACAAGGAAATGGACAAGCTAAATCTAGCAATAAGAACCTGGTAACTATCATCAAGAAGCTAGCAGATGACAATCAAAAGACATGGCATAAAGCATTAGTTTATGCTCTATGGGCAGATAGAATCACACCAAAGAGGGAAATTGGTATGTCTCCTTTTCAACTTCTTTATGGTATCAATGCTGAGATACCAATCACCTTAGAATTGCCAGCCTTAAAATTGGTAAAGGTAATTGAAGATCAGACATATGAAATCTCTCTTGATAAGAGAATCATGTGCCTGACTGAGTTAGATGAACAGAGAACCATGGTGGTGGATAAAATTGCTGCTCATCAAAGTCTGGTAAAGAAACTCTTTGACCAGAAAGCCAAAAATTGTGATTTCCAAATTGGAGATCAAGTCCTGCTGTGGGACAAAAGGAGAGAACCAAAGGGGATGCATGGAAATTTTGACTCTCTTTGGAGAGGCCCATTTATAATTCATCAACACAATGGTGAAAACAAATTTCTATTGAAATATCAAGATGGCACACTCTTTTCTCTGCCTCACAATGGGCAGCATCTGAAACACTTCAACTCTTGAAGTATTAGATCATTACATCTGTATATATGTATATTTGTATAGCTTTTAATTCTATTTTGTTTTGTTTGTTTCCATTTTTGATGCCTTCTATTTTTGGGTAGCATGAATCCATAGCCCAATGGTATACTCAAAGACACTGGAGATTTTGGATTCTACTCCCTTCAATTCTTTTTACAATTAATAGAAGTTTCCCAATTGGAGCTAGTTATTGTCCCCTAGAAATATCACTTATTTTTGGGACAACATTTGAACTATTTTAGTCCTACAGACCAAAATTGTCTCTTTCCTTTTCAAAATTTGTCTTGGGCATTCAAATTCCTCATTTTTCAAGCTTCTCAAAAATCTACGAACTTTGCAGGCTTAAATCTGACTCTGTAGGCTTGAATATACAGACTCAATAGGAAGAGAAATCTATGGACTCAGTAGGAAAAGAAAATCTACGAACTCTGTAGGCCAAGTTCAACAGGCTTCATAGGTTGATTTCTATGAACTCTTTCAAAGTTAGAGAAAACTATAGACTTGGTTTCTACAGACTCTACAGGTAGGTTCATTTCTATAGGTTCAAAGGTTTCTGCAAGCGAGTTCAATAAAAAAAAATAGTTTCTAGCACTTAGTCATTTTTGGGATTGGTTCAACACCTTGGTTCAATCAAAAATGTCCATTGGCAAGCATCTAAGCAAAAAAGGCTTGAACCATTAAACTGTTGAACCATTAAACCACTTTGGTTCAAAGGTTCAATAGGTTCAGCAAATTTGGTTCAACAAGGATCAAAAGGACTTAGCCAAATTAAAGAGAATGAACCCATTGAACTGATGAACCATTGAACCACTTTGGCTCAATGGCTTGGTTCAATAAAATGGTTCAAAGGCAAGTTCAATCAAAGGGTTCAACGACTTGGTTCAACCAAGTAGTTTAATGCTTCGATTCACTCAGTTGGTTCATCCACTTGGTTCAACGCTTTGGTTCATCCACTTGGTTCAAAGGCTTGGTTCAATCAAAGGGTTCATTGGTTTGAACCATTTTGGTTCAAAGCTTGGTTCATTGACTTGGTTTAAAGCTTGGTTCATCGACTTGGTTCAAAGCTTGGTTCAAAGGAGCGGTTCAATGCAAAAGTTCAAAGAATCCTCTCGAAGGACAAGTGCCCTTGCGGAGGGCACTTGGTCGACAAAAGCACCCTTCAGAAGGATCATTTTCAAGGAAGCCTCAAAAGGTAAATTCTTTCAGATTTTTGTTTAAGGTAGTCGAAAAAGATTAAGGCAGAATTCTTTTAGACTTTTTGTCTGAAGGAATTCCTTCAGACAAAAAGTCCAAAGGAATTTAGGAAAGCATCCATGGGAGGAAAGCCTGAAGGAATTTTCAAAGGCAAAGACAAATCAATCAAAATAATTCCATGGACTTTCTGTCCACAGGGAAATGTCTACAAACTTTTTGTTTGCGAGAATTGTCCGCTAGAATTGTCCACGAGAATAATTCTAAAATATTCCAAAGAAGCCTGAAGGCCATCTGAAGACCGCTCGAAGGGCAGATACCCTTGCAGTGGGCTCTTCTCGACCCAAAGCGGATCATTTCTTAAGGCCCGAAAGGCAGGTCTCCTTCAGGAGGATGAAAAATATGAAAGTTGAAGAAGGACCAAGGCGTGATGCGCTCGAAGACATCAAATTCAAGAACAACGAACTAGCCATTGAAAACATAGTGACGGGTGCGCGAATGTCAATTTCAAGGTTCATAAAATAGCCATTGATCCTTGTAAGTTTAAATCTATGGGACCCAAATGCATTCAAATGCTTTAAGGCTAAGACTAGTAGAAAACGACTAAGGAATAAAACATCAAATTGAATCCAGGACCCGATTCAATTAACCAAAAAAGGAGGAATGATGAAGAAGGATCAGATCACCAAGTGGACATTGAAAGATGCAAACTTTCAATAGTGTGACTTGTTTCTTTGTATTGAGAAAATCAAATGAGTAGATGCCCCTAAATTCTAGCCTATTTTCTTAACAAATTTCAATGCAACATGATGTGTTACTGTTCTTGAGTCCTTCTTGAAGAGGCTATATAAGGGACTCTCTTTTATTATAAATATATCTCTCTCTAATAATCAAAAATGAAACTCTGTGAAAATTGAAAGGCATTACTGAGACTTTGAGCTCAGATTGTTGATCATATTTTGTTATTGGAATAAGAAAGCAAGTGACTTTTCAGACTTTATGCTGTGATATCTTTGTTGTTGGGGAAACTGTTCTTATGTGTTTTTCCTTAATATATTTTCTATTCCTTTAATTCAACAAGCAGAATTAGTGAAAGTAGTCATGAAGGTGTCCTGAAGTCAACTATGGAGAGACTTTGTGCCCCCATAATTGCCTTTAGTGTGTTTTCTTTTCATTTCTGTGTAAAGGACCTTGGGATGACTTTGTGCCCTCATTGTCCTTTGTATCTCACTCTTGGGCAATTCAGGTGGAGACTTTGTGCTACATCTCAATTTGTTGGTTATCACGTCCTTGGTTATATTTTGCTTTTACTACCAAGAGTATTCTTATAGTTTGTTGAATGGTACTTCTGAAAGAAAAAGAGTGCTTTCTATCATTTCCCTTGAGTTTTTTCCTTTGATTTTCATGCATCATCTCTGAAGAAAGAGAGATGGATGGTTTATCCTACCCTTGAGTATTATTTTATGTTTATATATATATATATATATATAGGGAACCTCCCCTTGATGAGAGGAGAGATTAGTCCCCTTTTGATGTGGTAAACCTACACATTTGGATGACCAATCTTCCTACTTTGGCTGATTAGACCTATTTTGTTTATCAGTATGCTAATCGACAAAATATTCAACCAACAGACCAAGTTTATCATTTCCCATTTTTGGAGAAATAGCTCCATTCCTAGACCAAGTTTTACCAAGTTCAGACCATTTGTCTTTAAGACATTATTTTTAAGAGTTTATATAACTCTAGACCTTCTTCACGTAACATTAGTCATTGATTTGGATGTCTTGTTACATTCATAGTGGATCCATATATAATCCAATCTATGATAACATGGTCAAGAATGATAACTTTGTTCAAGACCCCTATGGTGATGATGTGGCTTGTGAGATGGATCCTTATCCTACTTACACTACTCAATCTAAGGAACAAATTCAAGATTCATTAGCCCATTATTTTTTTTAGACACTTCCATATTCAGAGTAGGACCAAGACTAAACTGCATAATATTTTGCTAGCGTACCATCAATTTTAAAACAAGTTTAACAACAACCATATTACATCACTATGTTTTTGACATATGACCCTTATTTGTTTAATCATCACTTGATTTAAAATAAGGATGCGGTTTTAGTAAGAGCCATAAAGGTAGGGGCCAATTTTTCAGTAGACTTCCCCCATGAAAACTTATCTAGTCTAGTTAGAGTGTCTCTAAACATGCCATATATCTAAACCATTAAACTTTCCTTTACTAGATATCCTTAAGAACTCATGTTGATGTCATATCAAGACCCAAATATGCTTGTAAAATGAAAGGGCCTCATGGAATACCACTTTATACAAATGCACAAGCATATCAAACCTATTTGAATCTAACATGTAATTTTAATGCCATAGCCATGTCGAATTCTCCACTCATAGATCTATCTCCTTTAACATGAGTGTTAATTGAGTTGACAGGTTAAGTTAAGTTAGGTATAGACCCATTTTCACAAAGCACTTCAATCAGTGACATGTACAATGACCCATCTATTGAATATGTGATTGACTTTTACACAAAATAATATGCTAAATATGGTGGATAATACAAAAGTGTCTTGCAATCTAGGCCAAAGTGGTTTAACTATTAGAGAGTTGTCAATAATGTCATGGAGTTGTCCTGATGAGTAGATGAAGTGCTTTGATAGACTAAGTAACGATGACAAAGTGTGAAATGTGATTATCTTAAGATGCTTTAATAAGGTTTGGTTGATCTTTAGAGTTTGCATGGATTGAGATGATTAGGGATGAGTTTGAATTATTGTGTGCATGAGTGGAATTCACCTAGTTCATCATTTTTCTCATCTAGATATTTTGGGTCTTAAGCAAAAAAATTGAGTAGGCAATTTGCTGATGTCACCATTACCACATGTGGATGAGTTAGGGGGAGTATGTCATATGGTTGTGATCATATTAGTTCTTAGTGTGATCTAGAAATTTTACTCAAGAGAGGATGGTTAGTATTGTGTTAGTTTTAAAATAAAAATAAAATGAAAGAAACACACTAACTAACATAACATCTCTAAGCCTAGACACTAGGGAGAGATTAGTTAACAAATATGAATGAAATACATAACTGAAATTCAAAAAAAAAAAAAATTACTTTTCTTGGATGCTCCAAAAT
The DNA here is from genome assembly GCA_037957365.1 of Torreya grandis. NCBI lineage: Eukaryota > Viridiplantae > Streptophyta > Pinopsida > Cupressales > Taxaceae > Torreya > Torreya grandis. Next base: position 2,542,481 of record JARHVA010000159.1, on the reverse strand, counting down.
GCTTGTTGTAGTGGCTTACTTAGCTTGTGCTCATGAAGTCCTTGGCAATAGAAGCTTGGCCATCTCCATCTCTCTTTGGTACCTTTTTCTTGTGGCTTGACTTGGATTGGAATCAATTTGGCATGGTAACACTAATTACAATGGCTTTTTGAAGATATTTGTACATTATAACTTTGCACCAAAATAGATTAGAAATGATGTTCATGGCCTCTTTATTTATAATTTTTTGAGAATGTCTAAAATCAACCTGAATCATCCATCTTAAAATTGAGATGTGTGGTTGAATATTAATTTAATTTTTGGAATTAAGTTTAGAATTATTCTCATCATGACATTGGAAGAAAGGGAAATTAAGAGGCATGGAGGGCATTATGAAAGGCATTGATGAGGCATGGAGGACATGAATCTTGATATTTATGGTATTTATGGCCTAGGAATGTATTCCTAAGAAATGAGGTTATTTGATGATATAGATATTCAATATCCAATTCCAAAAATAATTTTTCAGCAAGTTTCCATGGATTTCTTAATTAAGCCTTGATTTGGGTTAATTAGTTCTTAAGCATGTTTAAGCAGTTTGTGCAAAATTACTCAAATTGATCATAATATCTTGTTATTGATCCAAAATTTGATTGGACTAAAATTATAAGGCAATGCCAGATGCATTAGAACCATTATCCCATTTAGGATGTTGCCAAAAACAAATAATGAAGGCACATGTCTTGTGTAAAAGATCTGATAGCAAAGAGCAATCTAGAGCACCTAGGTGTAAAATTAGCATTTTAACTCAAAATAATCTTATCAAAGTTAGTTGGCCCATAAATTACATTACCCCATTTAATGATATTCTATCCAAAATTGACATTTGAATATGTCAGTTTCACATATTTTAGCATGTTTTAGTGTTTTTAGACCAAATTATGCATTTTGGGTCGAAATTGGCCAAAAGCCTGATTAGAGGTTATCGGTGGCTAGATTTAAGTGTCTACAATTTGACCTTATTTGAGAAGATGTTACAAATCATAGGCAAAGTAATGTCTTATCAAAGAATGAGAAATGGCTTGTATGCCAAAAATAAGATGGTGGTTGAAGAACAAAACTCCAAATGGTTTTTGGGAAGCCTATGATGATGCCCCCTCGAGGGAGTGGCCATCACATTTATTGATGGATGGTCCCTTGAAAAGAAACAAGAAGAAAAGTGGAATTAACCTATGGTTGAGATTAATCTAAATGAGAAAATTATTACATGCATTGATGTAAAAAAGATACTAATTTGCCCAAAAGTGGTTATAATCAAGAATAAAAGTCAAAATAATGGTTTGCCCATAGGTGGTTATAGTCATTAAGTGGACCTACATTGGATAAAGATGATTGTGCCCCAGTTAGGTCTAATTAGCAAGCATAACTCAAGGATATAACTTAAAATATAGATTAAAGATGAGCAGGTGCAAAGTGAAGAAAGAGATGGATAGAGGAATAAGATTGATCATTAAAAATGATTCAGTTATACTTACCAATGAGGAGATTCTCATCCTTATTAGTAATGATACAAATAAAATGGCCAATGGGTTAATTTGATCAAAGGTGGGATGGGATAATTTGCCAAGGTGCCAAAGATAAACTTCTATGGCTCCATTGATTATAGACCTTTTTGAAGCTAATTTTTGTTGTAGCATGTGATGGTAGGCTTCATGATAGAACACCATGAAGACTTGGCCAACATATGCGTAAAGACTAACTCTTGATCCAATAAACACTTGAAAAAAATACACCAATGATAAAAACCATGATGACAATGTTGATGTATGAATATGAATAGACTCAAGAATAATGTGTGCAAGGAATCACCTAATGCATATATATAGACTGAGTCGAGGCAACAATGTTGAAATCAAACAAATAGGCAAGAAAATAGACAAACAAATAGGAAAAAAAACAAACTAAAATAAATAAATAACTAGAAATCTTGAAAACAAAAGTAAAAGAAATCATCCTAAAAATGACCATGTCCCAGTAAGGCAGATTGAGGATAACTAACTAGGCTTAGATAAGACAAATATTTTTGGATTTTTGAAATGTTATGAATGTTTTTGGCATTTTGAGGTATCTTAACTCATTAGAGAATGAAAATATACCTACTTGTAAAATGATGAGAGCATTTAGCTTAGGTTGCTCACAAAATGATGAGAGCATATGGAAAGGGGGACTGAGGTGACCTCAACATGAATTAAGCATGACCTAAAAATTCTTAAAATGACCTCAAATCATAGTAATAAACAAAAGCCAAAGGACTAGGTCTTGATATGATGAAGGGGCATTATGGAACCTGATTGCTCACATAAACTAAAGGATGAGATCTTGGTATGGAAATGGTGTGATGTTGTAGTCTTGGAATAGAAATGGTACAATGTGGGGGAGCTTGATTACTTGCTTAAGCCAAAGCATCCATGTCTTCCTCATAAACCATATCATCCCAGTCGTGAGTTGGCTCATAAGTTGGTTCTTGACTATGTTCTATGTACTGACTATTGCAAAGAGGGTATGGATCCATATCCCAGACAATATTATCTATAGTTGGTTCTTCAAAGTTCTCTTCACAAGCCTCTTCATGTCAATCAAGGTTTTAATTTAGATTTTGTGGATTTTGACTATGTTCTCCATATGGAGTATTGTAGGGAGAATAATAAAACTCCTTAAAAAATCTTTATCTATAGGGGTTCCTAGTGAGATTTTGTGTGGCCATTCTATCATAAATTTTATTGTACATGACTTCATCATAAGTGTAACTAGACATATTCACGTAAATGATGAAATCTCAAAAAAAAAGGCTTAGAGTTATGCGAACTCTAAAAAACTATGTACAAAAGATAAATGGTTCAAACTTAGTTTAACTCAGTTGAAGGTGGATTTATATCTCCAATATGGTCTAAAAGAGGAGTTGTATCTCCAAAATGATTTATACTAAAACTTGGCATAAAATAGTCTAACATCAAATGTCTAATGTCAAATGTCATACATACAAAAGGTCAAGTGTCTAAATAAAAACTAACATGTCAAAGGTCTAGGTCAAAGTGTTTCAAATAAATTCTAAACTAAGAAAGGGAAAAGTTGAGTTACTATGCCTTTTGTCCAAACACAGAGTCAAAATATAGACTTAAATAAATAGGCATACGCTAGGACTTTTGGTCAGATAGCATCAAAAGCTAAACTTGAAACAAAGGCTTATGTAATTTGATTTAATCTAACAAATTTGAAAACAACTTTGACATAGACCCAACACACAAAATCAAACATAAACATGATCAATTGGCATAATACATAAGACAAAAGGCTCTTTGATAAAGGTTGTGTTCTCCCAAATAAAGGCACAAACAATGATGAAGATAGGCTTTAAAGAAATAGACCATCAATAGTTTTCAAATTTGGGTAATCGATTAACCGAAGTTATGTAACCCAAAATAGAAACATCTGTGTATCAACTCCATGAATTGAGGCCTAAATAGAAATTAATCAATGTTTGGATCCAAACTTAACAAGGATAATTGAAAACTCAATGTTGAAAATTAGGATTTGACCAAATAAGCTAGACAAGATTGGACAACATGATGGCATAAGACAAAGGTCCAAATGGTATACATAAAATGGTTTGAAACTAATGGTTTCTGATACAATGGTAAATAAGTCTTATAACAAATTGAGCAGCCTAATGGCATAAACATACTCGAATATTGTGGTTAATGTTATGTTTCAAAGACTTAAAAGGCTCAAAATGTTTTGACATGATTTGGGCAACATATCACTACCCTCTTCACCTCAAATGACACACACATAAACAAGTTTAATAAAAATTTCAAGGCACAAGTGTCGTGTAAAATGGCCAGCATAACACCTCTTTAGACAAAATAGTGAAGTATAGATAAACTGATTTTGATATGGCTTATGAACAAACAAACAAGTTTTAGTCTCAAGACATACCAAGCAAAAATGATCAAAATATACTAAGTATACTTATCCAAATCCTAACAAGGGTATGTCAATGTGCGGTTAAATAAACTATTAAGTTTCAATTGTTTCTAGGGAAATCAATTACATAATGAATTTCATGTCAAATGATGCAAAAGACAAGTATGAAAATTAGGTGACCACAACATTGACTAGTTGTAAAAAGGTCTAGTCTTTTTTTACAACCACTGCATCTTGTTGTTTGCTTAGTGTAGTGTGATGTCTAAATTCAAATACGTCTTATGTGCAACTCAAAAGGAGTAAATAAAGTCAATGCTAGAAGATGAAACCTTGGGTCAAAGCTTCCCTAAATAACTCATAGGAAGTAATTACATCCCCCTCGCAAGACAAGTTTGCATAAAAATAAAAGACTAAGAGAAAGACTTTAGGGTCATTTTGAAGGTCACCGAAACTTTGACAAGTTTTTGTGGAGTGCTTTAGATGACATTATTTTTAAGCCTTGGACTAGGCTTTTTGTAATAGGAATGGTGCTTTTGATTCCAAAGGTTCCCTAAAGGGGAAAAATGGAATATCATACACGTAATATCCCTCTTTTTGCTAAACAAAAATTTAATGTAAATAACTACGTAAATACAAAAAGCTTTGAAAAGATGAGTTCATTTTAAATCCCAAATGGAAAATGAGGTGGTGTTCATTTGACCCCTTGGTCTTAGTTACAAACTTTGAAAACATTCACCATAAACATCTAATTTTTTTTTGTTAAACACTAAAATAAAGCTCCTAATTGATTTTTAAGCATGCAAAAAATGATCTAAAACATATTTTTAGCAAATTTAAAGCTTGGTCCTGTAGAAAAAATGTTAGCATGTCCTTTAGCCTTGAAGCTATTTTGGGTTGGAAACAATGAACTTTAGAAAAAGAGCTCTCGGATTTGTGTTTTAGGAAAAACACAATGATCGACATCGGTTTATATAACCAATTATGGTTATATTTTCTAACCGATGATGGTTATATAACCAACATCGGTTATACCAATGTGATCAATGATAGGTATACAACTGATGTCAATTTTGCTAATTAGTGCCGGTTAAGCTATGCAAATAATGTCAATTTTACTAGCTGACATCAATACTATGTAAATTTGTGTCAAATAGAAATGGTAAAATAAAGTTAAAAAATTAATTTACAAGAGTTTTAAGGGTCCAAATGAATATTTTAAAGCTATAAAATGATTTTCTTTATGTGTGGGATGTGTCTAGTCCCATCAGGTGTGCCATTATGTGATCTAAATATTTTAACTCAAGAGAAGATGGTTAGGATTGTGTTAGTTTAAAAATGAAAACAAAATAAAAGAAACACACTAAATAACATAACATCCCTAGGCTTAGACACTAGGGTGAGCTTAGTTAACAAACTTGAATGAAACACAACTAAAATGCAAAATAAACCCTCTTTTACCTTTCTTGGATGCTCTAAAATGTTTGTTGTAGTGGCTTACTCAGCTTGTGCTCATGAAGTCTTTGGCAATGGAAGCTTGACTACCTCCATCTCTCTTTAGCACCTTTGGATTGTGGCTTGACTTGGATTAGAATTAATTTGGCATGGTAACACTAATTTTAATGGCTTATTTAATATATTTATGCATTATAACTTTACACCAAAATAACTTAGAAATGATGTTCATGGACTCTCTATTTATAGATTTTTTAGAATGTCTAGAATCAACCTGAACCATCCATTTCAAGATTGAGATGTGTGGTTGAATATTAATTTAATTTTTGAAATTAAGTTTATAATTATACTCATCATGACATTGGAAGAAGGAGAAATTAAAAGGCATGGAGGGCATCATGGAAGACATTGATGAAGCATGGAGGGCATGAATCTTGATATTTGTGGCATATATGGCCTAGGGATGTCTTCCCAAGAAATAAGGTCACCTAATGATGTAGATATTCAATATCAAATTCCAAATATAAGTTTTCAACAAGTTTCCATGGAATTCTTAATTAGGCCTTAATTTGGATTAATTAGCTCTTAAGCATGTTTAAACACTTTGTGCACAAATTACTCAAATTGATCAAAATGTCTTGTTATTGGTCCAAAATTTGAATAGATTGGAATTAGAAGGTGATGTTAGATGAATTGGAACTATTATCCCATTTAGGATGTTGCCAACAACAAATAATGCACATGTCTTATGTAAGAGATCTAATAGGAAAGAGCAATCTAGAGCACCTATGTGCAAAATTGGTATTTTGACTTAGAATGATCTGATCAAAGTTAGATGGCCCATAAATTGCATTACCTCATTTAATGATACCCTGACCAAAATTGGCACTTAAATATATCAATTTCACATTTTTAGTATGTTTTAGTGTTTTTAGACTAAATTATGCATTTTGGGTGGAAATTAGCCAAAAGCCTGATTGGAGGTTATCAGTGGCCAGATTTAGGTGTCTACACCTAGTTGCTATGCTCTAAGTCTCTAATCATGTGCCTAATCACATTAAAATATATGAAAGTGCAAAGTTGTGCTCCCAGGCAGTTTGACATTATTTTTCCATACTTAGCCAAATTTGCATGAGGTAAGAAAGAGTTGAGTAAGCATTTTGATGGTGGCATATATCACACATGTAGAAGGTTTAGGAGAAGTTTATTATATTTTTTTGTTTAGTTTTATTCCTAGTTGATTTGTGCTAAATTTTAGATCATGCATCGAAGCGTGACAAAATATATGCAAGTTCAAAGTTGGTCCAAGCAATTCTTGACATTATTGGCTCTATGACATAAATTAGAGGAGGTATTTTAGTGTCATTATATCTCACACATGTGAGGATTATATGATTAAATTGACACATGGTTATATTATAATATGTGATGATATCATATGGTCCAAATTTGAGAACATGCACTTGAGAGAAGGCAAATTTACAAAGGTTCCCATAGTTATTTTTTAGTAAGGGTAAATAATAAGACCAAATGGAGATATTATGGATTGAAGGAGATCATATAGATTGAATAAATGATGTGCAGTGCATGATAAGGACCTAGTTGATCTATAGATATCGATGGTGTACATGAGTTCATACATCTAGATCTACGATGCATAACACGTCAAAGAGGTCAAAGTGTTCAAAGTTTAATGTCAAGAAGAGATAAAGATTGAGCTTATTAAAAGGATAAATAGTGATTAGGTGATTATAAATATAGAGATTAATGGTGTATTTTAAATTCAAGATGTCAAAGTGATAGTTGTTTTGTATTGTTAAAGACTGAGCTACATATAAAAGATTGATGGTAAGCATTGAGTTAAAGTTTCTAGATTATATGAGATGAGGTCAACATGTTTAAGGTTTAACATTTGGGAATTGGTGTAATATGAATTAAAGATAAAATAATATTGATGGTGAATTATCAATCTGAAGCAGTGAGGACATGAGATGCAAGTATAGTGTTCAAGTTTTAATTGTGATTGCTTGCTTTTGAATTTGCAAAGAAAAAACTAGTGCTTTGTATTTTGGCTATATCTTTTGGCTTATGAAGAATTTGATCATGGTGTAGAAATATAACTTGTATATAAATCCAAGGTGCATCTATAAATATATATTTGAAGATTTGAAAGTGTGTATAGACATAGTTATGATGGTCTAAAGTTGACTATGTGTTCAACGATGTTCTACAAGTGACCCAAAAAGGATGTTCGATCTTGTATTGATGTTGTTTTGATGTTTAATGATGAATTAGGTATTGTATCATGTTTTAGAATCCATAATCATGATTTTTTTGCATTATGAAGGTTTGACCAATCATATGCAATATGAATAATGGTTTATAAATTGATTGTGTGTTCATTCATGGTGAATATATGTACAGAGAAGTGTTTGAGCTAATTGTGCTTAAGTAAAAGGGTACTATGTTGGTTGTTGGAACTTAAGGGGGACCTATGTATCATATATAATCAATCCCTATATTTTTAAGTGGTCTTTTTTTCTTGTTTTATTTGATGAAGTGCTAAATGGGTGAATAGGTCTCCATGAGACCTATAAGAGCTACAAGGGCCTAATTGAAAGGTGTAATTACTTAAGGGTGAACCATAGATGCTATGGATGACCTATGAATATTATATTGAGATGGGTATTTTTATGATATATGTCTTAAGGGTTAAGGCATGTCTAATATCTGACCAAGATGTTGATAATCATGAATACTCTATATATAGTGAAACCAAATGTGATGGTTTTTAGACTTTGTGAGAGACTTGTGAGGTGGATTTGCATTTAAGAGTAGAGTGTTGTGAATCAAAGAAAAGGGTGCATTCCCTATGGATGATTTGAAGATAAAAATGGATTGAGTATTATTTTTATGACCTATAGGTCATACTTCTATTGGAAGATTAGTGATCTTGTATATTGAGTGTGAATGAAGGTAAAGAGTGATAAGTAGAGGTTCATCATCAGGTGTTGTATAAATTAGTTAAAAGGTATATGTATTCATAGGTATTATTGTGGTAGCTCAAAATGTAAGGGGGTTTCATCCTCCTTGCAAGGTGAAACTTGTTAAAGGTCTAGTTGTTATTGTAACTCAACTAGATAGGTGTGGTAACACCTTGTAGGATTGTAGTCTCACTATATAGGGATGGTAGTTCCTTGATCAGTTGTAGCTGGTCTAAATCAATTATTATTTTTATAAGATAGTAGTCTAATTATAGATTCTAGTAGATTTTATCCTCCAAGAGGGTTTCCCACATATGTCATGTGTTATGTGATTGATCTTGCATTATCTATCTTGATCATTGATATGAATGATATGTATGTTTCATGAATGTTTATGGCAATTGTTTCAGAACTTGAAAGGATTGAAATTGAAGTTGGATTTTCTAGGCTCTCTAATTCACCCCTCCCCTCTCAATGATTATACCTCTAACAATTGGTATCAGATCAAGTCATTTTTATAAGTTTAACTACTTGAAGGTGATCCAAGTTATAATATGTGTAGTCATCAAAAAAGTTTCTCTACTAAGAAAAAATCGATGTTTAATGGATCCCATTATGATTTTTAGAGTGAAAATATGAGGACATACATTATGTCCCTTGGGTTTGATGTATGTTAATCTATTGTGGATGGTTATGTTGCTCCTACTAATCCTCTAACTAGTGTTGTTCTGTCTCGATGTGCTAACGTTGGTCACTGCAGGTCTAGACAAGAAGTTGTTTGAGAATAATTATAAGGCAATGAATTCCATCACTTGTGGTCTTATAGAAATTGAGTTCACTAAGGTAATCCATTGTAAATATGCTAAAGAGATATGAGAAAAAGTATAGATCATTTATGAATTAGATTCAAATGTCAATCTTGCTAAGTTATAAACTCATAGAAGGCAATTTGAAAATATCAAGATGAAGGAATAATATTATGTGGCATCCTTCCTATAAAGATTTGATGAGACTGTGAACATCATCAGAGGTCTTGGAGAGAACCTTGAGGAGGATACTATGGTTCAAAAGTTATTAAGGTTTCTATCTCTCAAGTTTGATCCAAAAGTATCTACTATAAAAGAAATTCATGATCTTACTCAGTTAAAGATGGATCAATTGCATGGAACCCTTAATGCCTATGAGATGAGAGTAAACGATGATATACTACCAAAGAAGTAAACACAATTCAAGATAGAGATGAAGCCCAAGAATAAGTTCCAAGGTAAGAACCCAAAGAGGATGACATATCTGACATTGATGAGGATGAACTAATTGCTTTAATTACTAGGAAATTGAATACAATATCATGGAAGTATAAGGGTAAACTAACCTTCAAATGTTTCAAATATGGAGAGATAGGAAATTTTGATCATAAGTTATCTCATAAACATGAGAAGAATGATGAAGAAGAGCCTAGTGAAAGTCATGATGAAGATAAGAAGACATACATGAAGAAAGGATTCAAAAAGTATAACAACAAGAAGAAGTCCTTCAAGAATAAGAAGAGTCAATACACCAAAGAAGATTGCACCTCATCAGATGAGCATGAAGATAGTGACTCATAATATGATCATGAAGTTGATAGTCTTGATGAATATGAAGCCTTGTTCATGGTTGAGGAAGGAAGATTATTACATCAAAAGGAGTTTACTTGGAATGATTTATATGATGATGAAGATGAGATGGACTATGAGACTACATTAACAAATGCTCTTGATTATGAAGATTGAGAATAAGATCAATAAGAAGATGGAGTCTCAACTCAAAGACTATGAGGAGCAATTCAGTGTATATGAAGCAATATTGAATAAAGGTACTAAAAACATGAAGATATGGTCAAGAATCTTAGATTTTAAATAGAAATCCTATCTAAAAGCCTAAAACCTAAAGAAGATGAATGCTCAAGGTATGTTTCTAAAAATGATTCTTTAAAATCTGAAGTTAAAGAAGACATCTAGTAAGTGAAGACATTTTAAAGATTTTTAAAGAGCTCATGTGATCTAGACAATATTCTTAGTGGTCAAAAGAATGCTAGTGATAGAACTAGTATTGAGTATGAATAAAAACAAAAGAATGTAACTCAAGATAAGATAAAGACTAATTTGAACTAGGATAATCATACTTTGAAGACAAATCATCAAATAAGAAATGAAGATGCTAGCAGAATAAAGAAGATTCAATAACAAATGCTCTTGATTAAATGAAGATCAAATTAAATCAGACATATAAATGCCATGAAGTATGCAAGATTCAATAGATGATGAAGATGAGATGGAATATGAGACTTATTGTTACACTTGCGATCAATTTGGTAATAGGGATAAAGAGTGAAGAGACCTATTAAAAATTAGTTTGCATAGAACTATGATGGGGGTCATCTATCAAAATATGTAAACATAATTAAGTGTTTTAACTATCTTAATGTGGGACACTTTGCAAACCATTATCTACATAAGTTTAGACAAGGTGAGTCCTCTTAAAAAAGAGGAGGTTGTTTCATTTTTCATGACATGGGACATATTAAACAAAAAATTCCAAAAATGGTAATACAAATTGTGTTTCCATCAAGAAGTATGGTGTACTAAAATTATGAATAGAGAGGTTGCATTGCTAGGTTCTATAAGTAAAGGTCTACAAGTTAGAATAGGTTTAATCGGGATCCTAAAGTGCGAGGAAAAAGACAAGTCCACTCATGGAAACCAAAGGTGGTAAGTATGAATCATGATGAGCTAGAGGTTCAAGTCATCTATTTGCTATGGTAGAGAAAGCTACAAAAATTAAAAAGTACCAAGAGGTCTCATTGTTTGCTCATGTTGAGAATGAAGAGATCAAGCTCAAGGAGAAGACCAAGGTGTTGGTTGAATCTAGTCCTGAGGTGTATATAGATCTAAGTGAACATCCTATTTTTATTGAGAAAGAATCATTCAAATAACACCAATTTTTAGTACCTAGTGATGAGGTTCTTAATTTCAAGATGGATTCTTTAGATGAAAAGGTATGTCATGAATTTATGTTGTCTTCATGTTTTGTTAATACAATAATTGAAATGAAAGAGAATGTTGTAGTGGATGAGCATGTGACTTATCTTAAGCCTAAGAAGAAGAATAATAACTACAAGTATTATATGACCAAGTAGGAGAAATAATATGAGGAGTTGTGGGTAACTCCTAGTTTCACATTTTTCTAGGACATTGTGAAGTAGGGCGTCTCTACCTATGCTTCTTAGGAGACATATTTATTATGAAGAATAAAGTTCGTGTGCTGAAGATAATAATGCCAATTTTTCTAGATACTTGTGTTGATTTTATAATTTCATTAGTTAAGGAGGATCAACAAATTCATAAGCTTGTTCTAGAGATTTGTGAAGGAGCTATTTTATAGGGTTAGAATGGGTGTTTCAAGATGGCCTAATGATATTGATGGAATAGTTTGGTGCTAAAAAATGTTTGTACACTTATTTTTAATGTCTTATAGGTGTTTTTATGGTCTGAAGGTATACTAGATTCAAGTTGAAGATTTTATAGTGCTCTCAATTTTCACATTTTTTGGGCTTAAGGGCAAACAGGTTTAAAATGGGTTATATGAAGTTAAGGCTCCCAAAGGTGTGAAGGTTTAAATATTGGTCCATAAGTGTGTGATGGGTGTCTTTAGGTGTGAAATAATTTTTACAGGTGTGTATTTACCAAAAGGAGGATTGTTGACCTTTTTTGTTTTGATTTTATAGGGTTTTGAGCTATGATAGAAAAGCGGTTTGCCTTATGATTTGAGAGATGAGGATTCTTAATAAGTTGAATGGACCAAATAGGTTGTCAAATCAAGCTTCATAGAGATCTAAAGGTTTGTGGATTTCTAGTTATTCATGTTTTAATCAAGATGGAGACTTAATTGGCAAATTGGTTTGTGAAGGAAGTATGTTATAGAGGATGAGATAGGTGTTTAAAATTGGTGTGATTAAGGGGGAATATGAGAGTGATCTAGATATGAAGTTTTAGGTCTTGAATGTGTGTCTACTAAAATTTATTGGCTCTACAAGTTACACATAGGGCTATAAGGAGACTAAATAGGCCTAGTTTGAAGAAGAGTTATTTTTACTCAATTTTTAAAAAATAACAAGGTATATTTGTTTCAAGGAGAGCATGTTTTCTATTTGGTGAGTGGTAATAAGTTATATTGGTGGTCCTTGAGGTGGTTTGATAGAGAATGGTGGTTATTCATGGTGAGTGGAGATCTGAAGGTGATCAAGAGATGCATTGGCTTAGAGATATTAGGGGGAGTCCCTCTCAGATGTTTCTTAGTGATTTTCATCAAAGTTTAATGATTTTGTGTGTTCTTTCTTCATTGGTTGTAGTGCTTGGTTGAAGAGAGTGTTGGAATAGAGCAAGAAGGAAGTTGTCAAGACAAAAAGAGGTATAATCAAGGTAAAGGGGAGTTTTTACTATCTTCATAAGATGGTATACTCTTGTTAGTAGTTTTTTTATGTCTTTAGGATTAGTTGGTGCCCAATTTTTCAGTGTCAAAGGGGGAGAAAGTTCCTATTATGAGAAAGCTTGAAGAGAGAGAAGGAAGGTGAGATGTATATTGATATATGATGGTTGTTGACATCAATGAAAAAGGGGGATATTGTTGAAGAGTTGTCAATAATGTCATGGTGATGTCATGGAGGTGTCTTGGTGAGTGGATTAATTTTTTTAATAACCTAAGTAACAATGACAAAGTGTGTAATGTGTTTATCCTAGTATGCTTGAAGAAGGCTTGGTTGATCTTCAGAGTTTGCATGGTTTGAAATGATTAGGGATGACTATAAAGTATTGATAATGTGTAATGGGTCCTATCAATGGTTAAGGATTATAAAAGAGCTTATGTGCATGAGTGGAACTCACCTGATTTATCAATGTTCTCATCTAGACATTTTTAGTCCAATAGCAAAAAAATTGAGTAGGGAGTTTGCTGACATCACCATTGCCATGTGTGGATGAGTCAAGAGGAATTATTCATATGGTTGTGATCACATTAGTCCCTACTTTTTATGTGATATTTATTAATTCATGCTCCTAAGTGCATCAAAAGATATGTAAGTGTAAAGTTAGGATTCCTGATAGTTTGACATTATTTTCCCATACTTAACCAAATTTGCATAAGGAAAGAAAGAGCTGAGTAAGCATTTTTATGGTGGCATATATCACACATGTGAAAGTTTCAGGAGAAGGTGGTCATATGATTTTGTTCAATTTTATGCTTATTTTATATGTGTTAAATTTTATATCATTCACTGAAATGTAACAAAAGATATGCATGTTCAAAGTTAGCCTTCTAAGCGATTCTTGACATTATTGGTTCTGTGACAGATAAATCTAAGGAGGCATTTTAATGTCATTATATCTCACACATGTGAGGTTTATAAGAGTATATTGACACATGGTTTGATTATACTTTGTGAGGATATCATATACTCCAAATTTAAGAACATGCACTTGAGTGAAGCAAAAGATATGGAGGTGCAAAGTTGGCCTTCTAGATAGATTTGAAAAGGTTCGTGTTGATCAATTTTTGGTTTTGCAAGAAAAAATTGGGTACCCCCTCCTTTTTATTTGTAAAAGTCATCCAATCTATGTGTTGGCTAGATCATCCCTCTACTACCATGTGCAAAATGTTCTCTACCAAACATTTCTCATGAAAAAGCTAGGTGTTTCCCTTATTTTGCTTTGCTAAGTGTATTTCAGGTTTCTCAAGAGCAATTACTTCACATACAGTAATGCATTTTAGGTTTCCCAAAGGACTTTACTTATGAAATTTTATAAGTCAAGTCACTTGATAAACCTGATTTGGTCTTGGTGGTGTAATTCAGACATTGCAAATGTCTTTATTTATTTTCCTTATCAGCTGAAGTTGATGTAAAACCTAAAGTAGAAGCTTCTTGGAAGTCTGAAATGGTCTATCTAGTGTAAATCAGGTTTGTACAGGTGCATTACTTGTCTAATTTTATAAATAAAAGAGACTAAAGAACCCAAAATGGTCTAATCAATTCACAAAAGGCAATAGATTTCCTTCGAAGGGGCATTTTGATGGCTTGAAGGACATTTGAAAAAAGTCCAAAGGGTAAGTGTCTTTTCAGAGGGCACGTGGGAAAAGAAAGAGGACTTCTTCACTTTTTTGAAGGGTTATTACAAAATTCTTGAAGGGTATGTACCCTTGCCGAGAGCACCTTGGTTAGTGGTAGGATCAAATCAAAAGTTCTGAAGGGGTATTTTGAGGCACAAAGTGCCCTTGGAGAGGGCACTTTGAGAAAGTGAAGAACGAAGATAAAAGGCCCAAGGGACACGTGCCTGTCAGGAAAAGAAGTAATCAAAAGAAAGAATTATTTTAGACATTTTATTTGAAGGAAAGCATGACAATAATCTCAAAAGAAAGAAGGCCTGATAAGTCAAAGACAATCCAAGAAGAAGCCAAGGCAAAGGAGAAGGCAAGGAAAAGATAAAACACAAGCAAAGTAAAGAGAAAAAAAAGATAAAGCATATAATAGTTCTAGTAGCCAACAAGGTCAAAAGGTAGAGTCAATGACCACTCAGACCAAGACAAGTGGCATAGACAACTCAACAAGGATAATTAATAAATTTGGTGAAATTTATCTACCAAAAACCAATAAAATAGATTGGTTTTTGAACTATAGAGGATAGCAGCTCATGTTTTCACACTTCACTATTAATGCACAACTAGTTACACCAAAAATTGAAGAGAGCATGGTCTAGCCACAACAATTTGGGAATGAATTTATTAGTTGTTAGGAGTACCCCATGATTTTATAGGCCCAAGACAACAAGAGAAGTGACTTAGACATCTACAACATGGCTCTCCCATACACAGTTTGAAGAATACAACAACAACATGGTCTTCTGGTCTCTATAGAAGTGTTTAACTCAGTATGGGTTTCCATTACTTGATTTGTTAGATACCTTGTTTCCAATTCTCTATATATTTATAACTTCTCATTTTAGAAAATATTTCTCAACTAGTATGGCGAAGTCTTGCAGGAATATACCTTGAATCAAAAAGAGCATTTTACCTCCATTTGAGCTTGCACTTTTGTATATGTCTATGGCTTTATCTTGTGTTAAGTCATTTTATTTTCATGTTTTCATAATTTTACTCTATCATATCTAGTGCATAGTGATTTTATTCTCTTGCAGGTCACAGGAAGTATTTGAAAAAGTATAGGCAAGTGAATAGGTTGCGCAATAGTGTGTCTCAAAACACCTCTTGTGCTAGTTTCTTCCTCCCTGTATCTTCATAGGACCCCTTACTAAAATATTGATGTAAATATGTTTTTCTCACCTAAATGAAGTGTATGATTTCTGTCCATGGTTAAAAGTGTATGCCAAATTTGATTAGACTAATTATTTTGGTGCATCACCTCTTAGCTTAGGTTCCATTTTTAGTATTTCCTCTCCCTTTTTATCCCCCCCATTATTAGTAGTAGGAGATTTAGGGCCTCAGGATGAATCAAGGGGAGATATCCCCTAATCTAGAGATTCATCCCTTATGTTCTCCACCCACATAAAGAGGGATGTCTCCATTGTGTCACATGGATGAGGAGAGCTGAGCCTCCCTTCAGAGGGTACAATCCACCATGTCAAAATTTTCCATAGTCATTTTTGAGCAAAGGTAAAGACCAAGACCAAATGGAGATCCTACAGATTGTAGGTAATTGTATAGATTGATCTAATGATTCATGCTTCATATAATGGCTTGGATGATCTATAAAGATCAATGTGAGTAGGATTTTGTACATCTAGATCTACAATGTGTAACAAGTTAAATAAGTTAAAGTGTTCAAAGTTTAATATTAAGAAGAGATAAAGATCAAGATTATTTAAAGGATAAATGGTGAGAGGGTGATCATATAGATAGATATCAATGGTTTGATTTAAATTTAATAGGTTAAAGTGATAGTTATTTTGCATTGTTAAAGACTAAGTGACGTATAAAAGATCAATAGTGCGCTTTGAGTCAAAAAATTTTAGATTGCACGAGATGAGGTCAACATGTTAAAGGTTTAACATTTGATAATTGATGTAATATGCATTAAATCTCAAATAATATTGATGGTTCATAATCAATCTGAAGTATCAAGGACACGAGATGTGAGAATAGTGTTTGAGATTTAACTGTGACTGTTTGTTTTTGAATTTGTAAGGGAAAAAACCAGTGCTCTATATTTTGGCTATATCTTTTGATCTATGTAGAATTTTCTCATGGTGTAAAAATAAAACTTATATAAGACTCCAAGTTACATCTATAAATATATATTTGAAGATATGAAACTATTTATAAACATAGTTATGATTGTCCAAAGTTGACTATGTTCTGCAAGTGACCCGAGAAGGATGTTCAAGCTTGTGTTGATGTTGTTTTAATGTTTAATGATGAATTATTTATTGTAACATGTTTTAGAATCCATAAAGATGATATGTGTGCATTATGAATGTTTTACCAATTATATGCAATATGAATAATGGTTTAGAAGTTGACTGTGTGTTCATTCATAGTGACTGTATGTACAGATAAGTGTTTGAGCTAATTGTGCTTAAGTAGAAGGGTACTATGTTGGTTTTTGGAACTTAAGGGGGACCTATAGATCATATGGAATGGGTCCATTTAATTTTAAGTGGTATTGTGTTCTTTTTTTGTTTGATGAAGTGATAAATGGGTGAATAGATCTCCATGAGACCTATAAGAAATAAAAAGGCCTAATTGAAAGGTGTAGCTATTTAAGGGTGGCACATAGATGATATGGATGACCTATGAAGATGTTATCAAGATATGTGTTCATATTATATATTATTTAAGGGTTAAGTCATGCTTAAAGGTTGACCAAGATGTTGATAATCGTGAATGCTCTATATATAGTGAAACTAAATATGATAGTTTCTAGACTTTGTGAGAGACTTGTGAGGTGGATTTATATTTGAGAATAGAGTGTTGTGAAATGAAGGAAAAAGTGGATGCCCTATGGATTAGTTTAAGATAATAATATATTGAGGACTATTTGTATGACTTGTAGGTCATAATTCTATTGGTAAATTAGTGCTCTTATAGATTGAGTGTGAGCCAAGGTGAAGAGTGACAAGAAAAAGTCCATCATCAAGTATTGTAGACATCAGTTAAAAGGTGGATATGTTCATAAGTGTTGTTGTGGTAGCTTAAAATCTAAAGGGGTTGTATCCTCCTTGCAAGGTGAAACATGCTAAAGGTCTAGTTGTTGTTGTAGCTCAGCTAGACATGTATGGTAACACCTTATGGGATTGTAGTCTCACTAAATATGGATGGTAGTTCCTTGATTAGTTGCAATTGATCTAAATTGGTTCTTATTTTTATAAGATAGTAGTCTAATTGTAGGTTCCAATGGGTTTTCTCCCCCAAGAGGGTTTCCCACATATGTCATGTGTTATGTGATTGATCTTGCATTATCTCTTTTGCTCATTGTTATGAATGATGTGTATGCTTCATGAATGCTTATGGTAATTCTTTAAGAACTTGAAAGGATTAAAATTGAAGTTGGATTTTCTAGGCTCACTGATTTAATGCCCTCTTAGTGATTGTACCTCTAACATTAACTACACTAATGAATAGTCTACAATAATAAGTGCCTTTAGATAATAAAATGAGTGGTTCATAAAAACAGGGGGTAAGAACTCTTACATCCCAACCATAAAAAGTTATTTCCAATCCCAAAATAGTTGCTTCATCAACCACACAACCATAAGGATTATGTAATCAAGTGCTAGCTAGTGCTTTGCCTTAACAACAAGTGACTAATTTTATCCCACATCAACAAGTCATGACTAACATCTAAAAATATTAGGCATAATATAATTTACCACCACAACAAATTAAAAAAACTATGCCACCTCAACATGGGGAAACAAATGTTCCACCTTGATAGGTAATGGCAAACATACCTTAATAGTCACAAACCAATATACCTTTATAATCATTAATGTTATTTAATCAATAATGTGTCTCTATTGGTCAAAGATAAATGTCAAACACCCAACAAGCATCTAATTCACAATAGGTGTTTGTATAATAAAGAGGTACCAGTATATAACAAATACTAATATGCAACAATTAACTTTTACTCATCATGTGCCACATATCCAAAGATAGGGCCTTGGTCCACAACAAGTTTCCCTTATTCAGCCAGGTTTGACTAGTCAAAGATAAGTCCCTACTCAACCTTAATATGCACAATATTTTATCTAAAGCCATATCCTTCTATCATAGACTCAATTCCCTCAAAATAAAGGATATATATTGAATCTAAACCAAAAAATAGTCCAATAATGTACGCGATTTCAATAATTTCATCCCAATTTATGTATGCATATTCCTAGTGGATTCACTCATCAAACCAACATTCTACAACAAATTATACCTCCATTTCACCCTAGTCAAGGAAATCCACCTTTGACTACTTGGCCACCACCTTAGCCAAATGTACCATCCAATTTTTTGGCACAAGAATTGCAATAAATGAAGGATATGATTGCCACCATTTAAATACGGAAGTAGGCCAAGAAATTCAAGTTAGTTGACATGTGTTTATACCAATTCAACATGGAGTATCTTAAAATACCATTTCCTCTAAATTATAAACCACTAAAATGTGATAAATACAAGGGTAAAGGAAACCCTAAGGCCCATTTGATAGAGTTATTTATTACTTGCCAACTAGTGGCTTAATGTGACATTTACATAATCCTTTTATTTCCTTAAAGTCTAATAGAATAGGGTTTGGAGTGGTTCCTTAAATTTCCAAGGAGTTCTATATCTAATTTTGACAACCTCTTAGGCAAATTTATGCAACATGTTTCTATAATCTTGAACATGAGATTTCATTAGTATATTTGACTCAAGCTAAGAATAAATTTGGTGAAATATTTACAAGTTATCTACCCATAGCTCACCAAACAAACTATTGTCTATTATGGAGAGCACTTGCTAGTCACTTCACCCATAGCTTACCAAACAAACTATTGGGTATTATGTTTACTAAAAATTTGCACAATGATATATCTTATCATTTGGATCTTCAATGTGTGTATACATTCAAAGAGATCATTGAAAAAGGTTTACAAATTAAAAAGGCCCTTATTAACAAAGGGATTATCAAGCTAACCTCCACAAACCATAATCAAAACTAAAATCAAGGCATAAGGTATAAGTTAGAATCCAAACCAAGTCCAAGCACAAGTGTTGATAATAGCTTAGTCTAAAAACTCTGATAAATCCAAGAAATAAAACCATAATAATAATGTTATTGTAAATGGAGTAATTGAGTCATGCCATGTCCAAATAGTGCAAATACCATATGTTTAACCTACACTACAAATGTAGCTTATTCCTCATTAGTAACACATTCAGTAAGCATAACCTACATAACAACCTAAAATAACTCCACAAATGCAACAACCACCACCTTTGAAAACCCATTCTCCAGTAAGAAGACCCACTCCTTGAGTCTTTAGTGACCTTGGTGAACCTATCAAAGCACTATTTACAAGCTAGCCATAAATAATATGATTAGTTGGTCAATTCTAAAGCAATATCTTAAGGGTATTGAGAGAATGAGTTCTATGAATACCATCATGTTCATGGACATTCCATATGCCATTATGTGTAGTTGAAGTACCTCATAGAAAATATGCTATAAAATGGGGACATTACACTAGGTAATAGGGCATCTACATCTAATCAAAACTTGGATATCTACCAAAACCCTTTTCCATAACATAAAAATAATAATAAATAACAACAACAATGAAGACCATAACAATAATAAAAATAGTATCAAAAATTATTGTGATAACAACAAAAAAATCAATAGCAACAATAATGTCAACTGAATGGGATGAACTAAGGCTTAAATGATTCCAAAAACCAAAAAACTTACCACACAATTTCAAATGACTACAATAAAGTTATAGGTCATATTGTGAGAGGTCATATTTCTACCGTCACCATTAATCCTAGACCAAGTGCTAACAAACCAGTGATATTTCCAAACAATACCAATCAATCCACCTATACCAGTAATCCTTCCTTAATCTAGGACCATAGATAAATAATAAAACAACTAGGGACTACTATTTTAGGGATTTATAATAATAAATCATCTTTACCCCATGACCACAACAAAATTTACTAACAATTGAGACTTATCCTATCTAGTTCATCTCCATCATCATCAAGTTATAATGGTCATGTATCTAATCCTGATTGTGCAATCACAACTCAATGGTCTAATATTACCATCCCAGGCCCATAACCTCCTCCCAAAAAATAAATCCAACCCATTATGCTAGCTAAGAACAATCCATTTAATAATTATAAGGAAAATCCACATGATATTTTGGAATAAATCTAAAAGACACATAGATCTTCATTCTAGATTTGTTATGTACATCTACTATCCACAAGAATATCATAATAGAGCTCCTAGGCTAATCCCAAGTTCTAACTAGCATAACCCTAGACAAATTCCAAACTTTGGTTGGACATCTAGCTCCAAGATAAAAATTGACCTTAAACCAAAGCAATATGTCTCCCTTATCCCTCTCCATAACAATCCCCTATACATTAAAGTTGTCATCATGTGGCACAAAGTTAAACATGTCCTCATATATAATGGACCAGTCTTGAATATTGTGTCTTTAAAGCTCGTCAAGCATTTTAGATATACAACAATTGATCTATAGTCAGAGACCATTACTATCAAAGCCTATGATAATGAATAATATGAATCATAAGGCACCATAATCTTGCCAATTATCATTGGGCGCTTGACCCATGATACACTTTGCCATGTGTTAGACCTAGATTTATCATATAATTTGCTCTTAAGTAGACCTTGGATACATGAAATTTGTGCAATCCCTTCAACATTGAACTAATGTTTTAAGTTCTCACACTCAAGCATAAAGGTCACTATCAATGGATATTTGCATTCCTATGAACATTACAAACATTTGGAGGTTGAGTAAAAAATTTACAATTACTACTTTGGCTTAGATATAGTTCCCAAAAAAGATAAAGACAAAGAGATACATGTTGAATTAGCAGAGGCTAATTATATAGAACCATATAGCCTTGACTCATCTTCACATATGCCTTCTCTTGAAACGTCTAATCATTTTACCATCTCAGCCAATGGCCCCTAAGATTATTTAACCCACAACACATTCCACATTGCCAAGACTCCATATAACCCCAAAGTCTTATGGAAGACCTAAAGCTAGGCCACCTTATATGGACTGGAAACAAAAAGGAAAAGGCGAGCTTCATAGTCTAGCTCTTATCATTTTCACACTAGCCATTGGCCAATAAGAGGACCCACTTACCAATGATGAATCCTAGTTGCATAATGATAAATTGGTTGATTTATAAAAAAATGCAAAGTATCCTATACCTAACAAGATCATGGATAAATAAGACTATGAAGGTGGAGGCATTGGACCAAATCAATAGGGTAATCTTGACCTAGTTTCTATAACTTAGTACAAAGTAACTTATGGTCTTAGATTTAAACTACCTAAGGGTGACCCCACGTATCTTATTTGCATTCCAATGCCAATGTCTAGTGATGACAATACCAGTAGTGAAGCAGAGTCTGATCATAGAGTTTATTAATACCTTTCCAGTACCAACCTATTTGACACCTATACCATTTATACCATCACCCCAATAATTTGACATAACCCACTTCTGCTATATCATCTTCAACTTATAGTCTGAGACCAAGAAGAATCCATAGTGTTTATATATGGGTTTGAGAATGACGAGGCCTTTTGCAATTTTCTAGGCCTAAGAGACAAAGCTTTATTGGGATACCACAAACAAGAGTTCTCTATCAAACTAGATCTTGTAGCCTATTTTTGAAAGTGGGTGAACACCCTTAGCCAAAGACAAAAGAATAAAACATTTAGGTCCCAAAGTGAAAATCTATTTGAGAAAATTTTAGACCAAGGTAAAAGTAAAGAGAAAGGCTAGTCTTTGGTGAAAACCTATTTCATGCACCATTAGATGGGGTGTTCACCTTTTCTCAAATAAAGTTCAAGTGACCACCAATGATGAAATTATTTTTGGGTTCAAGTTAAATTTAGCATAACAATATGCCTTTGATTGAATTGCCTAAGAATTTTATATAGTGTTTGTGACATGGCCACCATTGCCATTAGGAGATTTAGATTCATGTTGTTTAGGAGAGCTTGAAGAACCAGTCTAACTAGAGGACTTCAAAATTATAGTCAATTCCCATCATTGTTAGCCATTCTAGAATATGGATCGACTCTCCTTATATAATATATTATAGAAGTCAACATCATGACTCTAGATGACCTGAAGTGGATCACATTAGGTGCATCTCTCACTAAAGAGGAGTGAGAAATATTTCCATCCATTTTGAGGGAATTTGATGATATTTTTGCATGGGTCTATTCAGACATGTCAAGTTTGGACCCCACCTTGGTTTTACACCACCTTGTTTTTCATCTTGATTCCAAACCTTTGAATTTAAAATTATGCAAGATGCATCCTTGTATTATTGTACTAGTAAATAAAGAGTTTGAAACACTTGTAGAAGCAAGATACATCTAACTGATCGACTATTCAGAGTAAATCTCAAATGTTGTGCATGTTAGTAAGAAGCTTGAATGAATTAGAATCTGTAAATTGATTTCAAAGATATTAACAAGGACTACCTTAAGGATGACTTTCCTTTGCCAAATATCAACATGATAGTTGACTCCATAATGGGGTATAAAATGCTTTCACTTATGAATGGATTTTTAGGGTATAATTAGATTACGATCATACCAAAAGACCAACACAAGATAATATTCACCACTCCATGGGAAATGTTTTGTTATCAAGTTATGGTATTAGGCCTCAATAATGTTAGGGCCACATACCAAATATCCATGACTATCATATTTATTTATATAATAAATAACATTTTTGAAGATTATGTTGATGACATATTGGGTAAATCAAAGACCTGTACCAATCATTCAGCTACACTACAAACAAGATTTAAGAGGATTCATGAATACAAGGTCAGACTTGATCCCAAGAAGTATATCTTTGGTGTCACTTGAATAAAAATTTTAGGCTTCATCATCTCTCATCGAGGCATTGAAGTTGATCTTTCCAAATTACAAGCCATTACTGAAATGTCACCATCTTCTAATTTAAATAACTCCACCATTTTTAGGGAAAGATTCAGTCTATTAAATGCTTCATTTTGTAGTTGGCTGACAAATATCATCCTTTCATTCACTTACTGAAGAAAGGTGTTACATTTATTTGGGATGAAGACAATCAAAAATGCTTTCAATATCTAAAATATTATCTTATCAATCTTCCTGTTTTGTTACCACCAACACCAAGAAAGCCACTTCTAATGTACCTATCTACCATAGACAAATCCCTAGGGGCACTTATATCTCAACATGATGATAATGAGAAAGACCATGCTATGTATTATCTAATCCATACACTAGTCATGTATGAACACAATTATACGCCAATAAAAAAAATCTTGTTTGGCTATGGTTTTTGTAGCCTATAAGCTAGGACATTACATGCTTAACAATAAGACCATAGTTATTTCCAAAGTAGATACTCTCAAGTATATACTATCCAAGATAGATTTATAAGACCACATGGATAAATAGATCATGCTCTTGAGCGAGTTTGAGATTGAGCATGTCAACCAAAAGGCCATAAAGGGATAAGCACTTGTAGATCAATTTGTTGAATCTCCCCTTGTAGTTACTGAACCACTCATTTTTTAATTCATAGATGAGTCCATCATGACCATCATAGAAACACTTCTTGAGGAGTAACACTAGAAGATATATTTTGATGGATCATTCACATCATATATATTATTGGTAGACCTATTATTTATTACACCATAGGAGGATATTATCCCTAAATTATTTCATATTATATTTACTTGTACTAATAACCTGGTAGAATATGGAGAACTTGTTTTAGGGCTTCATTAAGAAGTACAATGGAATATGATAACTCCAGGATCAAAATAGATTTAACCTTGTCCCTGCTTAGTGCGAGTGCACAAGTATTTTATTAATTTCAAAATAACAATTACATAAGGGTGCCTTTACTCCGTTAACCCTTTCACAAAGCAAATATGGATTTATATAGTTTTTACCAATGACCGGTAAAAACAACTAATCCAATAACCAACTAAATACGGGAAAACAACCCGTAAAGCAAATCTAATTAATAAACATAAAACATAAAAACTACCTAATAATTAAACTAAGTTTATTTATTTTATGGGGGTGTCTTTATAAAAGATGCATGCCCCATTTACAATAGTAATTATTTTCTACCAAAAAACTAACCTATCATTAAGACTTTGGAACAAGTCCTAACAAACCCCCCTATGATCCAAAGTCAGGTCTTTGGACACATACCAAGCATTTTTCTAAATTTTTCAAATTTGATTCTGTCAAGGGGTTTTGTGAAGATATCAACTGTCTGATCGGCAGTTGGGCAATATATTGGATCAAGAGTTTTCTTTGCCACCAGCATTCGCAGATAATGATATTTGACATCCATATGTTTTGTTTTGTCATGAAACACTGGATTCTTGGACATCTTGATTGCACTCTGATTATCAATGTATAACTGTGTAGGAGCAAATTGAGAAACCTAAAGATCTTCAAGAATACGATGAAGGTAAACAATTTATCTAGAAGCATCCCATGCTGCAATATACTCTAATTCTGTTGATGAATTTGCCACTGTATCCTGCTTCTTACAACACCAAGCAATGGCAGCTGAACCCATATGCATAGTGTATCCTGTGGTTGACACTCTGTCATCCACACATCCGCCAAAATCTGCATCACAATATCCAACAAGTTTGAAGTTCTTGTTGCAGTGGTATTCAAGGCCATATGTTTTCATTCCCTGAAGGTAACGAAGTACTCGTTTTGTTGCATGCCAATGAATTTCTCTAGGCTCATGCATAAACCTAGATAAAATTCCAATTGAAAATGAAATATTGGGCCTGGTAGTCATCAAATATATCAAACCTCCCACCAATTGTCTATATGTGGTGCCATCAAAAAAGGCACTGCTATCATCCTTAGACAATTTCAAGTTACTTTCCATGGGAGTGAGGGTAGGTTTGCAATCACTCATGCCAAACCTCTCCAATAACTCAAAAATATACTTAGTTTGTGAAATGAAAATACTGTGCTCTTTCTGAGTTACCTCTATGCCTAGATAGTAGTGAAGAAGTCCAAGATCTGTCATCTCAAACCCATCTTTTAATTCCTTCTTCACAGACTTATTATGATTTTCATCATTACCTGCAATAAACAAGTCATCAACATAGAAAACTAATATCATCATTTTCTTACCCTGCACTCGAAAATAGAGAGTATCATCTGATTCACTGCGATGAAAACCAATGGATTTCAAGTATGAATCCATTTTCTCATACCAAGCCTTGGGTGCCTGTTTGAGCCCATACAAAGCTTTTGTCAATTTACACACTTTGTGTTCAGCACCCACCTATTCAAAACCCTGAGGTTGTTTCATATAGACTTCTTCCTGTAAATCACCATTTAAAAAAGCACTTTTAACATCCAATTGATGTACTTTCCAACCATTTTGTGCTGCTAAGGCAAGTACCATACGAATAGTGTGCCATTTGGCAGTTGGTGCAAATGTTTCCTCATAATCAATACCTTCTTGTTGAGCATATCCTTTGGCAACAAGTCGTGCCTTATGTTTATCAATGGAACCATCTGATTTATACTTAGTCCTATAAACCCATTTACATCCAATGGGTTTAACATGTGGAGGAGGATCAACTAAAACCCATGTATTATTGTTGAGTATGGAATCATACTCACATTTCATTGCCTGTTGCTAAACATGTTCAGTAGATGCCTCCTCAAAAGTGGATGGCTCAGTGGAAGAAGTAGTAACAACCATAGCATAGTTCACCTATTTTCAAGAATTCCTGGGCCCTGTTAAACCAACTTCATCTGTTGTCAAGTCAGAAAAAGTAATTTGAGCCCATCTTGGATACTTAGACAAATTATTCAAATTAGAAACTCCAAAATTCTCATTAGGTGCATTATTCGATGGGGGACTTAGAGAATTTTCAACAATTTCTAAGTCATCAACCTGTGAACTTGTAGATGAAGGAGAGGAAAGTGAAGGAATTTGAGTCTCATACCATAACTTCGAAGAGTTATCCCCATTATTCAAACCCTTATCTCTTTTTGCATTTTCCCTCTCTAATCTATCAAGTTGAGAATCAATCTCTGCAGTGTTCATAGTCCCAAACTCATCAAATATTACATCTCGACTCACTATGAATTTGCCTGAATCCTGTGCAAGCAAATGAAACCCCTTTTTATCTTTAGAATAACCAAGAAAGATGCATTTTTGACTTCGTGGTTCTAACTTAGTTCTATGTTTGGGAGGAACCAAAGCAAAACAAAGACATCCAAACACTTTCAAGTGTTTAACTTTGGGTTTAAACCCATACCATGCCTCATATGGAGTTTGTCCCAAAAGTGCAACTGTGGGGGACCTGTTTCTCAAATACACTGCAGTACCAACGGCTTCGGCCCAAAACTTATCATCAAGCTATTTATAGTGCAACATGGCATGTGCTATGCCCTCTAAAGTTTTATTCATTCATTCAGATACTCCATTTTGTTGTGGAGTATAAGCATTACTATATTGTCGATGAATTCCATGTTCTTGACAATAGTCTAAAAATTCATTAGAGGTATACTCACCTCCATTATCTGAACGAAGAGTGGCCAAATGTGAACCTGTTTCTTTTTCGACTAAGTGTAACCAATCAACAAACTTAGTGAAAACTTCAAATTTGTTTTTCATAAAGAATACCCAAGTTATCCTAGAAAAGTCATCAATAAACAAGACAAAGTATCTACACCCACCAATGGATGACATTTTCATGTCACATACATCACTATGAACTAACTGTAAACATCTGGTAGCTCTCCAAGATGACTGTTTAGGAAATTTTTCCCTATTTTTTTTGCCCAAAACACATGACTCACAAAGAATACTATCTTTGCGAAAAGTGGGAAACCCATTCACCATGCCATATCTCTACAAATCCACTAAAGAGTGGATATTCAAATGTCCATAGTGGAGATGCCATAACCGCTATGTAGACATAGTACCTGTACCTGTATCAACAATTGCTGCAAGTTCTATATTGGGAGGAAGCACCTTACAATGCAATCTAACCAAGTTTCCATCTTCATATCTTATATACATGGTTTTATAATTATCCTTCACTGAATTGATGTAAATTAGCCCATTTTCAAGTACAATTTGATAACCTTTCTTTCGAATAGTTACCAAAGAAAGTAAGTGTTTCTTCAATGTGGGAACATACCAAACATCCTCCAAGTATTTTATAGACCCATTAGGAAGA
Source organism: Torreya grandis (assembly GCA_037957365.1). Taxonomy (NCBI): domain Eukaryota; kingdom Viridiplantae; phylum Streptophyta; class Pinopsida; order Cupressales; family Taxaceae; genus Torreya; species Torreya grandis. The sequence continues at coordinate 2,514,515 of JARHVA010000159.1, read as the reverse complement.
AGAATTCGAATAGTACCAAGTCCTAGTGGTGTATGCATAGACTTATATGCTAAGGCAACTGGAGAGAGAGAAGCTTCCTTATAAGACCAAAAGAAATCTCTCTTAAATGTCATGTGTTTGGTTGCTCCTGTGTCTAAAACCCATACATCTGTGAGCTCATCTCTAGCCTCATATTCAACATAATCAATGTGCCCCAAAGAAGTAAATGCAAATTCATGGGCAACATTACTAGATTCATCATAGTCATGATCGGCATACTGAGTAGAGTTAGTCTTAGTCGCTTTTTGTGGCCTCTGAATTTTATCAAAAGGAACTCTACATTGTGAGGCAATGTGACCAAATTTTCCACATCTATGACACTGAATGTCAGATCTACCTCGACCTCTGCCCCTATATGAATTGTGACCTTGTCCTCGATCACTTGTTTCATGTGAATGTGATTGATTAGATTGTTGATTATGTGAATGACCCCTACCTCTGTTTTGATATCTGCCTCCTCTATAACCTCAACCCCCTCTATAACTATTTCCTCTATTGTTTTGATGCCCAGATGAAGATGAACTAGGCTTTGACTCTAAAACATGGGCTTCTTCAGTTTTCTTGGATTTCTTGGGTAGAGAGAGGTCATGTTAGATGAGCAACTCAGCCAACTTATCAAAGGTGATGCCTGTGATCTTCTCAGAGACATGCAACATTTCAACAAAATTTTTATAGGACCCTGGTAGTCCTTTCAAAGCAGCAGTAACTATGAGGTCATCATCTAGTTTTCCAAAACCAGCCTTAGTGTACTCAGTAGTGATATTTTTCAACTTAGACATATATTCTCCCATATCCCCATCCTCATCTAATGACAAAGTAAACAACTGCATATGAATATCTATCTTCTTATGCTTTGGTTTCTTATCATACAAATCTGACAATGTTTTCCATGCAGTGTAACTATGAGGAGAATTTTCAATATGAACATACGTATCACGAGTACAACAACATTTAATAAGAGCTAAGGCCTTAGAATCATGCAAATTAAAAATATCTAACTTAGCCTACTCTGTTGGCAATGTGGGATTTTCATTCTTAACAATATCCCATAACTCATTAAACACTAGTGAAGCCTCCATCAATCGTTTCCAATCTGAATAATTGAAAATTGTTAATCTATCACCATTTGAAAGCAAATTCTGAATTTTTGGCATTTTTGAAATGAAAGAAAGTGCAGTAGAAAAATGTGCGATAAAATGCGAAAGAAATGAAACAAATATCACACTCACTGCACAAGACACTGCTTCTACGAGGTTTTGCACTTAACCTCCGCGTAGAGCGTAAAAGAAAAAACAAGTATTTTTGATGGGTTTTGCACTTAACCACACCAAAAATAATGATTACACCCTTATTTCGCCAAATTACAACCTTATTTCACCAATTACACCCTTATCTCACCACAACAATGCGAAAGAAAAAAGATTAAATTTCGCCCCTTTTTCAAAAAATAAATAACACAATACAATAAGTATGTGTTTTACAATATTCAGAATTAAAAGGGAATATTCTTTTTTCAAAAAAGTATATTCCAAGGCAAAAAGAAACTTTCTCCAAAAAGGGATTTGAACCCTTGACCTCCTCCCTTGCAAGCTTTTAGCAAAATAAGCTTAACCAATTGCTCTAAGAGCATTTATAAAATGTTATACTCAGAAATTTAAATTTATACCAGATTTCTGTGTATGAGGGAAAATAAAAAAAATTACATGAGAATGTAAATAAATAAATTCTTTTTCCCTTTCTTTTTTTTATTTGACAGCCTTCACTTCAAGCTTTCTCCCGGATGGGACCCAGCAGCAAATATTTTATAAACAAAACTTTAGAAAAACAAAAAATTAATTTCTGAACTTTATTCCAGTGCCATGTTTGCCTGGGACGCCATGGCTGCTGCTGGAAACTTTTTCTCCACCTGCTCTCTCTCACCTAGGCCGTACAAATCCGTACAAGCTGCTAAAAACTGATTTATACTGTGTTTTTGCAAATTGTTTTGAAGTATTTTGCAGGGAATGGAATTAAAATGAAGTCTGGACGTTGGGAGGCCGTACAAGTCTGGTTTTTTCCAGATTTTTCAATTTAAAATGCAAAAAATAGAGGTTTCAATGTCATTTGGAGAGGATTTAGACATTAAGAAGCCTGAGAATGGATGAAAATACCAAAGGCAGCCATGAATAAATAATACACAGGTATTTTTCTTAGATAAAAGGTCGTACAAATCTAGTTTTGGCTCAAAAATAATGAATTAATAACATTTAAATGCTAAAATTCATTTTTATGCCAAATGAGGAGGCTTAACAGAGGAAAAAAAATGGAGTATGAATGATCCAAAAAGGCCACACAGTGGAATATGGAAAATACAGGTTTAAATATAAATAATTTTTGAAAAATTAAAATAATTTAATAATTTTTCAAAATATTTAAACCAAAACTATATGGCATACCTTATTTTCATGCCAAATGAAATCACACCTTCCTCCTTCGAATTCACCGTGCTCCCAACCATGCTCTGATACCACTGATAACTCCAAGATCAAAATAGATTGAACCTTGTCCCTGCTTAGTGCGAGTGCACAAGTATTTTATTAATTTCAAAATAACAATTACATAAGGATGCCTTTACTCCGTTAACCCTTTCACAAAGCAAATATGGATTTATATAGTTTTTACCAATGACCGGTAAAAACAACTACTCCAATAACCAACTAAATACGGGAAAACAACCCGTAAAGCAAATCTAATTAATAAACATAAAACATAAAAACTACCTAATAATTAAACTAAGTTTATTTATTTTATGGGGGTGTCTTTATAAAAGATGCATGCCCCATTTACAATAGTAATTATTTTCTACCAAAAAACTAACCTAACGTTAAGACTTTGGAACAAGTCCTAACAGAATATTCAACATCTCATAGTTTATGGTGATTCTTAGTTAATCATCAATTAGGTTACATACCACTTTCACACCACTTTCAGACCAAAGATGACAATCTAGTGCCATACAAAGCCATAGCCTACATTATCAAACAACATATCACCGACATATAATTTAAACACACACCTAGGGCTAATAATAGGACAAAAAATTCCATGGCCACCATTGGTTTGTGGATCTGCTACACATACAAGGAAAAATAATATCAATTCCTCATTAAAAATCTTCTAGCACTTGCTCATGAACCTTTAATTGTTACAATGATCTATGATATTGTTGGTCTCACATATATTTGGTATTTAGACCTATATAATCACCTTCATGACCATATCATTCCACTATACCTATCATGTAAACAACAAAAAATCTTTACACACTAAGCCTCTCGTTATACCTTACATGGCCCAACCCTTTACCATAGAAGCTTTGATGGAACTCTGATCCATTGTTTAAATTTGATAGAAGCCATAGTATAATTAAACTAAGTTCATGAAAGAGTATGTGGATCCCACATTAGTTGGGGTATCCTCGACAAAAAGCTTCTATGTACTGATTATTATTGGCGAAATATGGAAGCAGATATAGCTAATTATATCAAAAGGTGTGACAAATTTCAAAGGCATGCCAATTTGATTCATGCCTCAACCAAAACAATAAATTCAATGCTTACACCATGGTAATTTACAACATGGTGACTCAACCTCATTGGGAAGATTAACCCAACCTCATCTGATAGCCATAAACATATCATTATCGCTACCGAATATTTCACTAAGTGGGTCAAATTTATACCCCTCACTTATGTGATTAAAAAATAGATGTACAAATGCATCTTTAACCATCTCATCTTCCACTATGGTATCTCATCTGACATTATATCTGATAATGGAAAATATTTTAAAAACAAGGATGTCAAAGCACTCTATATCAAGTACAATATCACCCAACATTTTTCTACTGCATATTACCCACAAGGTGATGGTCAAGCATAGGAATCTAATAAAACCATTGTCAACATCTTTAAAAATATCATTAATGATGCTATCCATGATTGACACCTCCAAATATTTTGTGACCTTTGGGCATATCACACTAATTATCATACTCTAACTAGAGCCATTCCATATTCCCTAGTCTATGGCACTAAGTCCATTCTTCCCATCGAGGTTGAGTTACTTTCTCTATGTATCTTGTTGAATCACATCTTAGATGATGAATATTATAGATTAGATCACCTATAAGAGTTAGATTTACTTGATGAAAAATGCATGGACATTGTCAACAACCTCCAAGCATACCAAAATAGACTCCATGGCCCATATAATTGGCATGTCAAACATAGAGAGTTTGAGCTTGGGGATCTTGTTCTCAAATAAAAATAAAATAACACCAGAACCTAAAATAAAAATAAAGGTAATTTCAAACCCAATTGGATAGGTCCATATGTCATTATGGCTAACTATGGCTCTGGATCATACAAGTTCACTACACGAGATGAATATGAACTTGATGAGATGATGACCATCATACACTAAAAGCATTATTTCACTTGAGAAACTTGAAGTATTGTCTATGAGGAATGTTTACATTATACCATATCATCATCTTCTTTGTATCATACCCCACACTATTCTACCATACCTTCAATTAAGACCAAAGTTATTTTTAACCTCCCTCCCCACCCCTTTAACCTTGGTTTCGATCTATTAGTTCTTCAGGTACCGTCATTAAGGGGATTCAGATCAATTTTTAGTAGTTAATTAAATATTATAGATAAAGGTAGCATCTTAGACTAGTATAATAGTGGTTTGGTAGTTGTATCCTTTATTTTTTATTTCATTTTGTTACAAGTATTCTTGATTATAACTACCTTCGGTAAAATCAATGGCCTAATCTGTGCTACTAATTATAACCAATTTTGAAAAAATTAGTATCATCGATCTATGTTATTTTTTATTAATTATAATTGTCTATGGGCAAATTAGGAACAATAAATTTCCCATATTGCCACATCTCCTTGCCATACTTATGATATATTGTGTCATTTGCCTATTCACAAACTTGTTGCTACCTAGTTGGATTCTTCCACTTTAACTTGTAACTATAGTGACTTGATATTCCATAATAGGAATATGTAAGTAGTGCTTAATTTAAATTAAGGTTATCTCAGTCACCCTTTACCATGTTCTCACCATTTTATAGGCAATTTAAAGTTTGCATGCTCTCACCATTTTACGAGTTGGACCATTTAGTATGTCATAATTCTCAATCAAGTTGAGATGCTTCAAAAATTCCCAAAACATTTGTAAAAGACTTATAAAATCCTAAAAATCATAAAATCATGAAAATTGGCTTAGAATTTCCATGAAAAATATAAAGCTGTCAAAATTTTTAGGATGGGCCATCTTCTTTGTTTAGTTTATTTCTAGACCACCTTGCTCTTTTTCATCCCATTTTTTGGAGGACTACATTGACCTTAGGTCCACAAAAAATATGTAGGTAGTACTTAGATATATGGGGTATCTCATGTTATCTTAGTTTCACCTTTATTTATTTTTTAACCACTTCTTTGGCTTAAGGATTCTGAGACTCCTAGTTATTTCACAAGTAACCACTTGTCCTTTAGTTTCCTCATCCTTTTCCTTTAGTTTCCCTATCCTTATTAGTATTAGACCTATACTCCTACCATTTAATGATTTTATATTGTGTGAATTATGTATTCAATTTTGATACATTAATTATTTCTAGGCTTCATCTTATGTTCTCACTATTTTACAAGTATTCTCTATTTTAAATGCTCTCACCATTTTGCAATACCATTCTCATTTTTTCTCTACAACATAATAAAGTTTCATTCATATTTTTATTCTATCCCATATCCTTAGAGAAATATATTTTTATCTAAAATTTACATTGGATCTTGTGTCCATATAACTATGTAAGTAGTATCCACTTATCTAGTGTATATGGAGTTACCTCAGCTACCCCTTTCCTTTCATCTATTCCCTCCTTTTTTGTTTGTTTGTTTTATTGTCCCCTATAAGCCTAGGTGAAATGTTTGTTATCTTTTTTGTGTCATTGTTTCCCTATAGCTTAGGAAAAACCTTATGTCATCATTCTTGTGTTATTATATCTATGTTTTTACTATCTTGCTTAAGAGTCACCCTATCACCAAGAGTAACACCTCTATTATACATGCATGAATAATATTTTCTATTTGCACTAACATTATGATTAACCATTATTTGTCTTCATTTCATTTTGTTTTACTTTTTTTGTTCGCTTTTTATTTTATTGGTGTTTTTTGAGCTTTTTTGTTTTGTCTTCTTGTTTATTTATTTATTTGATTTTATTATTCTGCCTTGACTTAGTATGTATGCATTCATTAGGTGATTCCTTGTGTATCATACTTAATTCCATACATATTCATACGTTAAGATTATCACCATGGTTTTTATCATTAGTGTATTGTTTTCACTTATTTATTGGATTGCATGTCAATCTTTATGTATATTTTAGCTAAATTATCATGGTGTTTTATATCATGGTGCATACCATCACGTTCTATAATAAAAATTAGCTAAAAAAATCTTACAATCAATGATATTGTAGTACTTCTCCTTGGTCACCTGATAAATCTCGATCTACCTTCATATTACCCAAATACAAAGTAATTAAATCATGAATGAATGTTAATACTTCCTATTTAGGATGTGTTATTTCATACTAACAAGTAGCCTGAATTCATACATATTCTCTATACTAGCTTACTCTTACTCCATGAGTATGGATTCACTACGTAATCCCCCTTTCCATTTACCATATTATCCCAAACTATCATGCCAATGATTATAACCACCTTTAGGCAAATCATGATCCTTATCTTACCCTTATAGGGCATGTTTTCATTGTATTAATGATTATAACCATTTTGGAGCAAATCAATAACTCTATCCGCCTAACTAGAGTATGTTATCATTTTATAATGATTATAACCACCTTTGGTCAGATCATTACCTTTTTATTTCGTTATGCCAATGATTATAACTACTTTTAGGCAAATCATCTTTTCTATCTACCCAGTTAGGTCATCTCACTATGCCATTGATTATAACTACCTCTAGACAAATTAGTCTTTTTTCCCCCTTTTTTTACCTTTTAGTCTCATTGTCTTCCTTTTTTTGAGAGATCAATCACCTACCTTCTATGTCAACCATTCCTTCAAAGGGGCATACAGGGCTCATCCATTGCCTATTGGGGCATTAGACATTAAAACATTTCCATTATTTGAGAATATGTTATTGTGCCAATAAATTACAATGTTTTCCCAATTAAGGTCAACTTTAGACACCTCATTCTGGTTACAACTAGATTATGTCCAAACTTTAGACTGATTTCTACCAAACACTACAAATTAAGCTTGAGATTTACTAAATATCCTAATTTCATCTACACATCATTAATTAATGATTAAAAGCATGATTAGGCATATCTATTTGAGGTATTATACCATACATAATAATAACCTTTCACATATTCATCCTTAGTCACCTTGTGACCTAACAACTAATAGTTTGGTCTATGGACCCATTAAGCAAGGCACTTGAATAATTATTAAAAGAGATAATATGTTAATCAAAATAAATCAACCAATTAAAATAGATTAAATTCTTAGCTAAATAATATATTTTTAATTAATGAATATCTAAAAATAGAAATTAAAACATTCAAAATGTCAAGCTTCTTCATCATTGTCTTTATGAGTTGTCAAGCTCTCATAAAATATCTAACAAATATCTAATTTGTGAGCAATGTGTATTAATTGAAAATCATAATTATATGAACCCTCCTTAACTTAATTAGAATTAACTTTAACTAACTTAGGTTTATTTTGAGCTCATTCCATGCTTAAATCCTAACCTAATTAAACTTGGGTAAGAGTTAACTTTGGAGGCTATAAATATAAGGCCTTACCTATTAATCCACATTCTCTTTTTGTGTAAAGTTATTATGCTAAAATATATGTAATAATATTTTTTAGTAGTTTTACCATGACAAATTCATAACCCAAGATAATCCAACCAACATTACCAAGATGCCAAGGAAGGGTGGAGAAATGAAGCTTCATTGACAAAGATTTCTTGAGCATATAGTCAAGCAAGCCAATTCAACAAGCCATTTTGGAGCTATAAAGAAGGTAAAAAGATGATTTATTTTTTTTTCTAGTTGTTTTTTCATTATATGTTTGTTACATATATTCTCTCTAGTGTCTAAGCTAGAGGTGTTAATATTTAGTGTATTTATTTTGATTGGATTATATGGACTAACACTATACTAATCTTCCTTCTATGGATTCCTTGTTCACAAATAAATCAAAATAAATTATTGGTATTTGTGTGATGGTATGGTTGTGTTCATAATAAACCTAAGTAAAATTTATGAAAGAAACTCATAGACTCAAATATATTTATATGAGGTAAATTTATGTGGTATGGGATTTGTATACACATAATATGTTCAAACTTTTATAGATTACTAACAATCTATATCTTGAAAAAACCTGTCGAGCTTCAATCTCTCTTAGTGTATTTCTTAAGGGGTGCACTGGGAAAAGAGTGGGTAGACCATTGGTTCTTCATAAGATTGTTATCCCTTTTTCTATTTGTCATCTACACACTTGTCTCCTAAAACCATTTACCCTAAGTTTATTCTCCTTAATCCTATCCATTCCTCTCAGTTATCATGCGTTATCCATATTTTTCTTACCTTAACTCCCTTTTTTGGTTAGTCATTTGTACTAGGTCGACCTAGTACAATTTAGGGGTATTTTTAACTTTCTTAGCTTGTTAGCCTTTTGGCCAACCTAGATCAAACCTAGTGAATTATCCTTAAAAACACATTGGGTCGACTAGGTCAACCCTATAAAATCATCATTTCTGAGAGGATTTAGGGAAAGATATACCTATATATACAAGTTCATTTTCTACCATTTTATAAGAGAATAATTAATATAAAATAAGTGTAAATTAACATCTATTTATTGACCATTCTACTTGAGGAATAAATCTTAGGGTTCCATACTTTCTTTAGAGATACGGATCTTATCTTGTGGAGAAGTCTTTTGGATGCTTAGATAGGTTATGTATCCTAGAGATGATTTATCTTTTTTATCCTTACATATGATAAAAATATATTTTGAATCACCTTGGTCAAGGGAGATATTGAGTCTCAACGGGTTCATCTTCAAAGGTAAGTATTCTTAAATTTATTTCTCCTTTGTAATAGTAAATAGACAATGTATTTGTATTCTTCTCCCATGTATTAGGATTTCGTATACATTAATGTGAGTATATATCTTTTAATACATGTTTAGTTTAATTATTTTATTATTTTTAACCCACACTTTATGCCACAAGCTTTGGTGTGCACTAAATTAGATTTACTTTCTTATTATTATAATATGTGAATGTTTTAAACCTTAGGACTCTATTAGGGTTTTTATGGGATTATGTTAGACTATAGGATTTGAAACCCTTTATAGCATGATATGTTGTGATAAGTGATATCTTAATTAGGTATAGTAGATTCCCATATTGGTCATGCTCTCACTTAACAAGTGTATCCCAATGATAAGTGTAGGTATGTTCTATCTTGTGATCTAGCCATGTTACTTGTTGAGGCCTTAATTTGAATCCACCAAATATTATGATATAAATAGGTTTTTTGAGATCTCAATCCATCTAGATTTTTTGTAGGTACACTACCCACACTCATGACTCTACTAGATAGGTCTGAATCTCTATCATTTATGCCATTATGGATAGATGTGAAACTCTCTCCTCTATTAGGGCTTACCATGCCTATAGCTCCCCTGCACCCATCACTACTAGTGGATAAATATTCTCTTTGTACCCATATCTACCTTATTACCTCTCAAACTAGTCTAAACTAGGTCACCTAAGTTGGGGCAGATAGTACATTTAGATCCTCTAGTGTCATGGATATGTATGGCTATAGAGTCTGATCCAGGATGTCATAGAGTGGTCCCCTCACCAATGACCCCCATCTCTCCTCATCCTTAACTACACCTATAAAATACCATAAGATGGATATGATATCACCATTACATCTCAAAATATCTATCTATATATCTCTATTTACTAAATAAAAACCTAATTAGTAATATTTAATCATCTTACCTATCTATGTCTCAGCTACTATGGTCTCACCATATACGTGACCACCTATCATAGTCTCCTTGACTATGTGGCCTCTTAGCACCTCCTCAATAGCTCACTACCTCAACACAAACCCAGCTATCATGACTCATGTCCATCTTAACCTACATCTGAGTGGTCTCTTTGTCATCTCCTCTAGCTCATCTATAGGGTCATCTAAGATGGTAATAGTCTCCACTCTCTCCTACTCTTACCTCTATCAGCATCGTGTCCATGGTGATCGCTACTCATCTCTCTATGGATCTAGTAATGGTACATTTGGTATCTCTACCTTCATATCCTTATCTTCTTACTTAGCTCCTCATCATGCCTGACTAGTTTATGGTCACTCTTGATGTGGCCTCAATATTGACCTCACCACTAGTGGCCCTAGTCCTCTCCACCCCCATGGATCCCTTAAATGTCAAGCCCACAATTTAAGCATCAATATTAGTGTTTTTAGATGAGGTAGGCCCATTTTCCTTGACACTTGTGCCACTAAATGTGGATCTCTCCACCAAAAAGTAGTGTTTGACCACCTCTATCCTCACTATCACTCATTATCACTAATACAACTATGTCCTAACTCACCCATGTAGTTGTTATATGATTGTATGGATACCATACTATATTTATATTTCTCACTAATTATTACATTAGAATATGGGGCATGGCCCATGCTACTTGGTCCTTTTTCCATCTTTACACTCAAGGTGACCTGCTATCAACCACATGGGGCAACCTAGCCAGTTGGTATATAGGACACCTATCATATATCCAAGCTATTAGTAATATGATCAATCCCATGGTCCTCTGTCCTCTGAATAACATCTTGTATATATCATGTATGAGTTGGACCTAGATGATAGATCCTAGATCATATATAAATTGCTCCTTTAAGATCATCTTGTTCAAGGCTACATGAATAATGGTACCATACCATGTGACTTGTGACATATCACCTATTGTGTCATAAGGCCTATCACAACCTTTTGGATGTCTAAAATATATGATGTATAAACATCAAACATATTAACTCTCCTACCTGGTAATATCACCTTTGAGCTTGTAGCCCACATGGCTAAGGCTCTCCTCTCCTCTAGGATATCTAGTATCCCTCTGGTCACTTGCACTCCTAGTATAGGTAGCCTCAAAATGGCATGGACATCCTCTAATGTGATATCCACCTCTATTGTATCCCCATCTAACTCCCATCTGAAGGTGTTAGTCAATCATTCCTAACAATTAAGGAACATGACTAATAGATCAACACTGAGGAGGATCCAACACATATCAGCTATCCTATTTAGACATACAAATCTTATCGTAGCCTTATCTCCACATGAAAATTTATCTAAAAAGTCTAGTAACCATGTCGTGTCTATAAGTCTCCAAAATCTGTATTGTCCCTACAACCAAAAAATAACAAAAGATGTATTAGTTCCTCCATACCATGTATAGTCACCATACATTCTTTTTATTTAAAAAACAATTCTAAATTAATTTATTTTAGTCATTTTAACCTATTTTTAGCTTATTCAATCCTTCTTGACATTACTTGGTCATTTCAAGCCATTTTATCCCTCTTTCGACCTTTTACACACTTTTTCATATCATTCTAACTTTTTGGTCAAACTAGTTTAACCAAAATTTTCCTATCTTTTCACTTGGTTGACTCAAAAATAAAGTCAATCCCCTTCTTTTCCTATCCCTAGTGTTAAGTTTTCATTTTAAACCTTTTGGACCACCTAGCGAATTCAAACTAGGCCATCAACTTGCAGAATGTACATGGTCGACCCATACCTATTGGGTCAACACTGTGGATTTCACTCATTTTCAGTCCATTGGGTTGATTGGGTTGAACCAATACCTTCCACCTACTGACCCCTTACATTTGCATAAAAAAGTGCAATTTTCTTACTTCTTAAACCCTCTAAACCCATTTTCCATCTTTTTATTTTCTACCCTAGAATCTAATTTTGTTTCATTTTGACATATAGAAATGCTTCAAATCAAAGTTTACTAAAACTACACTTAATTCAATTCAAATTTCAAAAATTGGTTTGAGATTCATAGTTGCGTACCTGTAGTACACCTACTACTGCCTCTAGAGCTCCTTCTTGCCTAACATGTCATATCCTCACCATACTATCTCATTTTTGTCTCTAGAGCTCTTTTTCCCCTCTCTCACAAATCAAAATAACAAATGAATTATATTTTGCCATATTTTAAAAATTCTTTTCAAAATTCAACTCTTTTAATTATTTTTAGTAGATTCCTTATTTTGCTTATATCTTTTTTTCTACACGTCCATTTTTCAAATCATAAAATGTATTAGATTCATGATGATGTAGAGAATCTTTTCTACTACCATATGCCTATATTTCAAAAAAATGATTTTTAGTTATTTTTTGCACTAACTTATACAAGTTTGTTTAGTGTTCTCTACATTGGACACCTTCACATTTCTTACAGTCTACTTCTTTATCTATGTCACTAAGGTAAGTTAAAAGTATGTGTTTTTCAATTTTATCCTTTCATTTATCTTATTTTCTACTTATTTCACTTTACTTAGAATCAACGTTATGTGTTATCATATTCTATCTCAAAGCACCATCCTATGTTGCACTTACGTGACACATGATGAGCTTCGAGTGGGGCATATGTATACACATAATATTTTTAAATTTTTATTGATTACTGATTATTTTTATCTTGTAAGAACTTGTTGAGCCTTAATCTCTCTTAATGAATGTCTTAAGGGGTGCATTAGGAAATGGGTGGGCAAACCATTGGTACTTCATAAGATTGTTGTTCCTTTTTCCACTTGCCATCTACACACTTGCCCCATAAAAATATTTACCCTAAGCTTATTCTCCTTAGTCCTCCCCATTCCTATTAGTTGTCATGTCTTATCCATCCTTTTCTTACCATAACACCCTTTTGGTTAGTTGGCTATACTAGGTCAACCCATTACAGTTCAGGGGTATTTTTCACTTTCTTAACTTGTTAGCCTTTTGACCAACCTAGCTTAGACCTAGTGAATTATCCCCAAAAACACACTAAATTGACTAGGTTGACCCTGTACAACTAACATTTCTAGGAAGATTTAGGGTAATATCCACCTATACATACAAGTTCAGTTCCCACTATTTCATAAGAGAAGAATTAATAGTAAAAAAGTGTGAATGAACATCTATTTATTGACCATTCTACTTGAGGAATGAAGATTAGGGTTCCATACTTTCTTTGGATATATGGATCTTATCTTGTGGAGAGTTCTTTTAGATGCTTATATAGGTTGTGTCCTAGAGATTATTTATCTTCATTATCCTTACAAACCACAACAATCTCTTGCGAAGCACCTTGGCCAAGGGAGAGATTAAGGCTCGATGGGTTCATCTTCAAAGGTAAGTATTTTTAACTTTATTTATTCTTTGTAAAATTAGATAGATAATGCATTTGTATTATTCTCCCATGTATTAAGATTTTGTATACATTAATGTGAGTATATGTATTCTAATACATGTTTAGTTTAGTTTTTTTATTATTTCTAACCCCCATTTTATGCCATAAGATTTGGTGTGCACTAGATTAGATTTATTTTCTTGTTATTATAATAGGTTAATGTTTTAAACCTTAGGACTCCATTAAGTTTGTTATGTGATTGTGTTAAAATATAGGATTTGGAACCATTTCTAGCATGATATGTTGTGATAAGTGATACCCTAATCAGGTCTAGCAGATCATCATATTAGTCATATTCCCACTTAACAAGTGTATCCCAATCGAAAGTGTAGGTATGCTCTATCTTCTCTGAGCTGAGATTGATTTATAGACATGAAGCATTTTTGATTACATAGAGGATCACTCCTCAAATTCCATAATATCTAGGATGGCTCTGTTAGATGGAGTAAGGCAATATAAAATAAAAATAGTATAGATTATATTTACATATGGGTTTATGGTACATTCTTTATGTTGAAAAGATTCTATTGTGAATTTTATGGACTACCTGGGAATTTCATGTTGACTGTATATTTATGTTTGTTGTATTTATTAACATTATAATAAAATGTTATGTTGAGATGAAAGCATAAAATAATTTATTATTGTTCTATTTGTCATGGAATCAGTTGATTTATGGTTATTGTATTCTTGACTTATAATTATTACATCATTTATTTTCTACATGATATTGCACTAGTCTACTTTTGAACCTTTTTATTTACACTGTATGGGAATTCCATGTTGGTTGTAGTTGAGTATCAAATTTACTTATTGGCATTATAATAGAAGGATATGTTTGGATAAAATCATAGAATGAATTGATCTTATTCTAGCTTAATAAACATATTTGATATGGAGTTAATTGGATTTTTGATTTATGATTTCTTATATCATTCAATGTGCATAGTATTTTATTACTATGATTTTAAATCTTTATTTTTGATTGTGTTTAGATAATAGGAGGTACATATATGAGTATGCCAATGGGTAACTCATATATGTACTCCTTGATATAATTATATCATGATTCAATAATAGAGAATACGGCATGAGTGAAAATGACTTAGATTATTAAATTTCAATTCTATATTAATTTTTTTGGTTAAAATAATGTTATAGCTATGACATTGTGATTTCACTATACTTTTAGTTTACATGTATTAATGATATAAATTAGATAGAGGAATGAATTCAATGGTCTATTTAATTTTTTAATGTAATAGTGTTAGTATACATACATGTTTTGATTATTTCTTGATATCCACAATGTCCTTATATTATCCTCCATGAAGGGTAGGGAAACTCTTAGAAAGAAGGTGTGTGGAATACCATTTGTATATGGTTGGAGGTAAAGCATTCGAATGATGTTCTTATTCTGTCATATATTCAACCAAATAAAATTACACTCAGGCTATGTGATGGATCATGGAGTTATTTTATGTAGCTTATTTTATACTTCTATACTTATTGATAAGAATATTTAACATTTTACATTATTGTACTTTATTTTAGATGTATCTTCAACACATCAGTGGATATATACTTGTGTATTGTACTAAAAATAAAAATAGTAGTGGATATAAATGTATTTATGACTAACTTATGGATTATATCAGTAGTGTTGTACATGTTTCATTATTATTTTACATGATGGACATTTTTTAGCATATAGACTAGTTTACTTCTTGAGTATTGAATAGGTTGTTATGCCAGTGGGATAATATGACTATAATTTCTATTGGTTGTGAATGATTTAGTTTTTAAGATGTAAATGGTTAACTATAATTAATCTCAACATAAATATTATATAAAAATATAGTGTATTAGTCAGTTATCCCAGTGGATTCTAACATTATGGTATCAGAGTTTAAAGTATAGCTCTCAAATCTAATGAGTCCAATAACATAAATTTTATTCTCCTAATTTAAAAAAATTAGAACTATGTGAGGTAGATCAATTGGTGAAGGTATTTATAAGGTGAACCCTTATGATGATCCTAATCAGCTAGTAAGAGTAAGCTTCAAAACCTTATCAGATTCTCACTATTATGAATGAGACTTAATAATGTACAGTAGCTCTTGAATTATAGGTTCATGTCACAGATGAGTAAAATTAACAAGAGTTACTTGTAGAACACCCTATTGAATAGTAAGTCTTCTAGGAGCAAAGGCATGCAGAAGTGCACCTAGATACTAGAGTTTAAGTAGTTAAAGAGCTAGCATGGGACATGAACAAAGTAAATCCACCCAAATTTGATGGCATAATTCTGGGTGATGGAGATGAATCTTAGCTCATATAAATAGAGAAATACTTTGAGATTCAAAATTACTCTATGATCATTAAGGCTTTGTGGGGTGGTTACCAATTAGCTAGTGTAACAACAACTTGTTGGGCTAACAAAAACTTTTAAATGGACCTAGATTCTACTACCACCACATGAGAGAAATTTATGGCTCTTTTTAGATCATGGTGGTTACCTTAGCTTTATTTTTACCAAAATTTTATAAATGTTTAAAACATGAGGCAAGGAGATGTGACAATGAATGAGTACTGGGAGCAGTTTGTTAATATCTTAAAATATGTTCTATAGTACTAGAAGAATGATAGTGAAATTCATTATGGGTCTGAGACCCCAAATTAGATGTGAAGTGCATGTGTATGGACCATTGACTATGGATCAGGTGTTTGAAAAGGTTCTTAAACAAGAAAAAATATTAAAATCACTAGCATAGGTAAGAGAAGTATAATAAAAATTTTAGCTATTTCAATATACCTTTCAAGAAAAAGAACTGGAAATGAAATGAAAACTCCAAGAACTGGCTCAACAATCATAATATAATATTTGGTAATACTTTTGGGAATAAGAAATCATGAAGAAATTTTAGAGAAATATTTAAGGGTGCAAATCAAGCTATAAAGAAGGGACCTTCAAAAGGATGCTTTACTTTTGGAGGGGATAATTATGCCAAAGATTGTCTTTGGTAGAATACAAATGGTGAGAAGAAGAATAAAACATCTTCTACACAATAGGTAACTTTTCAACAATGTATTCATGCAATGATGAATAATTGGTAGGTTGAATTCTAAGCCTCTCTTATCAAATTATCAGATTAGTCTATTTGGTCATCTAATTATTATGTTGATTGAAATTAGAACTATTATATACTTTATTTCTCCTAGAATGTTGAGTAAAAATTTTAAGAAATATAGTTAGATCATAAATGCATGGTTAGTATAGTATGGGAATGAGTCTAAAGTCAAGGTTAATAGATGTCTTATAGAGGATAAAATACATTTATCATAATTCACCATGGTTGTGGATATTTATGAATCACCACTAGGGTCATATGATGTGATCCTATGAGTGAATTGACTTTATATACACAAATCCAAAGTTGATTGCTTCCTTAAAAAAGTTAAATGTCTACACAATTTAAGAAATCAGATCCAACTCCAAGGAAGTCAGAGGGAGTTAAAGCTCAAGGAAATTTATACCATTTAGTTAAATGGGGATCAATGTAAGGGATGTCAACAATTTATTATCAAAATAGATGAAGTTGATGCATCCAAGGAACCCACCTTGGAAGATTATCCCTTTTTAAAAGATTTTTAGGGTGTTTTTTTAGATGAATTTCTAGGGTTACCTCCAAAAAAGGAATTTGATTTCACTATCAATATCATTCTAGGGTTAGAACCATAATATAAGACACCTTATAAGATGAAGAAAATAAATTTAATTAATTTTAAGGCTTAATTTCTAGAGATGTTGTGCAAGGGTTTTATTTAGCCATGTGTTTCACCATGGGGGCATTCCTTTAGGTTTTGTTAAGAAAAAGGATATGTGCATTGACTACCACATGGTTAATAAAGTAATGATCAATAACAAGTATCCATTACCTCGTATTGATGATATTTTTAATCAAATACATGGTCTTAGGTATATTTTATGATTAATATTTGAGTAGGATTTGAGATGAGCATTTTTAAAAATAATTCTCAAAACTTGTTATGGACATTATGAGTTCAAAGTGTTATATGTTGGGTTAATGAATGCACCAACATCATTCATGAATCTAGTAAATAGTGTGTTAAGGAATTATCTCGATCAATTTGTATTATTATTGTTAGATGACATCCTCATCTATTCCAAGAATGAGGAAGAATATGTTGAGCACTTATAGTGAGTTTTACAATGGTTGTGGAAACACAATCTTTATGGGTAGTTATCTAAGTGTGCTTTCTTTCATAAGAGAGTATAATACTTGGGACACATCATCTCCATAGAGGTAATTCTAGTGGATCTATCTAATATTAATTCCATCATGGATTGGCTATCACTTTAAAATGTGTAAGAGGTGTAATTTCATGGGATTAGCATGGTACTACAGGAAGTTTGTACTAAATTTTTACAAGCTAATTAACTTGATCACCTCTCTTTAACAGAAGGATTAACATTTTGTATGTTCATATAAGTGTGAAGAAGCTTTTTATATCCTGAAATAGAGGCTTAATTATACACCAGTATTGCAAATCCTAAATTTGAATGGACATTTTTCAGTGATAATTGATGCTTGAGGAGATGGATTAGGAGAGCTCATGAATGATGGTTCAGTTGTGGCCTATGAATCTAGGAAATTGAAACCTTATGAGGTAAATTATGCTCCTCATGATCTAGAGCTGACTATTGTATTTCATACCTTGTAAGTTTAGAGGTGTTAATTATTGGGTAAACCCTTTGAGATTAAGACTGATAGTTAAGTCTTAATTATATTTTCACCTAACCCAACCTCAATGCTCACCAAAGGTGGTGGTTAGAGTTTATTTTAGATTATGATTTGATATCAACTACGTCAATGGAAAAGAAAATAAGTATATGCTCTTAGTCATAGAAGATACATTGTAGCTTTGCCTAACATTAGAAGCACCTTTTGAGATCAGGTAGCAAAATTCTCACTTGGTGATGATTTCTACGAAAAAGTACAAAAAGCTTTGGTTGAAAGCTCATAAGATCATATATATCAAGGGTTTTAATTTGAGAATGATAGGATTTGAAGGTTACATGGCATGCTATATGTTCATAATAAATATAATTTGAAGATATTGTGATGATATTGCACTAGTTTGCTCTTGAATTTTTTTTATTTAGTACATCATTTATTTTCTACATGATATTACCCTAATCTTATCTTGAATTTTTTTTATTTAGACTATATGATAATTTCATGCTGGTTATAGATTAGTATCAAATGTACTTATTGGAATTATAATAGATGGATATTTTTAGATAAAAGTATAGAATGAATTATCTCTTGTTCTATATTGATAAACATATCTGATATGGAGTTAATTATATTTCTTATTTATAATTTCTTACATCATTCAATGTGCATAGTATTTTATTGCTCTGCTTTTGAATCTTTATTTTTAGACTATGTTTAGATATTAAAAGGGAACATATATGAGTATACTAATGGGTAACTCATATGCATACCCTCTGATATCAATATGTCATGATTCAATATCAAAGATTACTATGCGAGTGAAAATGATTTAGATTGTTAAATCTAAATTATATAATGAAAACTTTGGCCAAAGTAATTTTATAACTATGACTTTGTCATTTCATTATAATTATAGTTTAAATATATTATTGATATAAATTAAATAAATGAATGGATACCATGGTCTATTTGATTTTTACATGTAATAGTGTTAGTACACACACTGGCTTTGATTATTTCTCGATATCCACACTATCCTTATTTTCCCTTTCATGAAAGGTAGAGCCAATCTCAAAAGGGATGTGTGTAGGAGACAGTTGGTTTGTGGTTAGAAGTAAATAAATCAGATGATGATCTCCATTTGTCAGCTAATTCAACTAGATGGAATTACATTCAGGCTATGTGATGGATCATGAAGTTGTTTTAGGTAGCTCATTTTGTATTTTTACACTTATTAATATGAATAGTTAACATTGTACAATATTTTAATTTATTTTAAATGTATATTGAAAAAATGAGTGGATGTGTACTTGTATATTTTACTAAAAATAAAAATAACAATGGTTGTAAATATATTTAAGACTGACTTATGGATTATATCAGTAGTGTTGTACTTGTTTCATTATTATTTGTACATGATGAATAGTTTTTAGCATATAGACTAGTTTACTTATTGAGTACTAAATGGGTTATTATGCCAATGGACTAATATGACTATAGATTTTATTGCTTATGAATCATTTAGTTTTCAAGATATAAATGGTTGGTTTTAATTAATCTCAATAGAAATATTATAAATAGATAAATAAGTAGTGTATTAGTTAGTTAGAACAGTGGGGTCTAATATTATGGTATCATAACTTAAGGTTTAGCTCTTAGAATTAATGAGGCCACTAACATAAATTTGATTCTCTTAATTTCAATAAAAGATAATGGTGCAAGGTATATTAGTTGGTGAGGGTCCTAATGCAAACCCTTGGGTTGATCCTAATCAACTAGTATTATAAAAAGCTACAAAACTTGATTAGATTTTTGCTATTATGTACAATATTTGAGACCGTATAGCAGCTCTTGAACAAGAGGTTAGTGACCTTGAAGAAAAAAATTAACAAGAGTTACCTAAAGAACACAATTCTAAATAGGAGGTCCCTTAGTAGCAAAGGCACATGGAAGTGCACTAGGATGTTAGAGCTCAAGTAGCTATAAAACTAACATGGGACATGAAGAAAGTAAATCCACCCAAATTTAATAGAAATTTTTGGGTTATGGAGTTGAATCTTGGATTTAAAAAATGGAGAAATACTTTGAGATTCAAAATTACTCTAAGGTCACTAAGGATGTGTGGGGAGCTTACTAATTATCTAGTGAGATATTGAAGGGTGTAAATCTAGTTAAAAATAATATCCCTCTAGAAGGATGCTTTACTTTTGGAGGAGATAATTATGCTATATATTATTCTCAGTAGAAGATAGATGGAAAGAACAAGAATAAAACCTCTTGTACATAACATGTAACTTTTGAACAATATATCCATGCAATGATGGATAATCGATAGGCTTAATTCTAAGCCTCTCCCATCAAAATATCAAGTACTTTGCTTGGTCATCCAATTATTATTTTTATTCATAATGGAGTTATTGAATGCTTTATTTCTCCTAGAATATTGAGTAAACTATTTAAGAAAGTTGGTTATATGGCAAATGCATGGTAAATATAATATGAGAATGAGTCCAAATTCAAGCTCAACAGATGTCTCATAGAAAATGAAATCCATTTTCTATAATTCACCATGGTTGTGGATATTTATGGTACCCCAATAAGGTCATATGATGTCATCCTAGGAATGAATTGGCTTTATAGAAATAAAGCCAAAGTTGATTATTTTCTTAAATAGTTTGAATGTCCAAACTATTTGGGAAACCAAACCCAAATCCAAGGAAGTCATAGGGGTTTGAATCTCAAGAAAATTTATACCATTCAATTAAATAGGGATCAACATAAGGAATATCAAGCATTATTTATCAAAATGGATGAAGCTTCTACATCTAAGGAACCCACCTTGGAATATTATCCCTTTTTATAGGATTTTTAAGATATTTTTCTAGATGAATTTATAAGGTTACCTCCAAAAAAGGAATTTGATTTCACTATTGCTATCATTCTAGGGTCAAAAATGTAATTTAAGATACCATACAAGATGATGACAATAGAGATAATTAAGTTGAAGGATCAACTTATATATGTGTTGGACAAGGGTTTAATTAGTCCAAGTGTTTCATCATGGGGTGAACTTATAGTTTTCATCAAGAATGATGAAACTCTTTACTTGTGTATTGAATACCACATGATTAATAAATCATTGATTGACAAAAAAATTCCATTACCTTGCATTGATGATATTTTATATCAAATGTGTGGTGCTTTAGTATTTTTCAAGATTGATCTTTGATAATGATACCATTACTTAAGAATTCAAGATGAGTATATTTTAAAAATAGATTTTAAAACACATCATGGGCATTATGAGTACATAATGTTACCTTTTAGGTTAAGGAATATACCAAAAACACTCATGAATATAATGAATGATGTGTTCAGGTATTATCTAGATTAATTTATATTAGTCTTTTTGGATGGCATCCTTATTTATTCTAGGAATGAGGAAGATCATGTTGAACACTTACAACTAGTTTTATAATGGTTGTAGAAACATAAGTTTTATGGGAAGTTGTCTAAGTGTGCTTTCTTTTAGAACAACGTATAGTACTTAGGACACATCATCTCCACATATGGAATTTTAGTGGATCTAGCTAATATTAAAGCCATCATGGTTTGGTCAGCACCTAAAAATATGCATGAGGTGCGTAGTTTCAAGGGATTAAGAGGGAACTACAAGAAGTTTGTATCAAATTTTTCCAAGATAGCTAATCAAATCATCTCTCTTCAGTATAGGAAGCAACATTTTGTATCATCAAATAAGTGTGAAGAATCCTTTCAAGTCCTAAAATATAGACTTATTATTGTACTAGTATTACAAATTCTAAATCTGAATGGGCATTTCTTAATGATAATAAGAGGAATGATCATGCATGATAATTCAGTTGTGGCCTATGAATCTAGGAGGAAAATTATGATCCTCACGATATGAAACTAATTGTTATAGTTTATGCCTTGCAAATTTAGAGGAATTACTTATTGGGTAAAACCTTTGAGATTAAGACTGATAATTTAGGTCTTAAGTATATTTTCACCCAATCCAACCTTAATACTCATTAAATGTAGTGGTTAGAGTTTATTTCAAATTATGATTTTTATATCAACTACATTAATGGAAAATAAAATAGAGTAGTATATGTTCTTAGTCGTTGAAGATAAATTGTAACTTTGGCTACCATTAGGAGTACCTTCTAAGATCAGGTAGTAAAATTTTCACCTAATGATGATTTCTATGAGCAAGTTAAGAAAGTTTTAGCTGAAAAATCACAAGATCATAAATATCAAGGGTTTTAGTATGAAAATGATGAGATTTTAAGGTTCTATGGTAGGGTACATGTGCCTAATGAGAATAATTTGGGGATATTATACTAAAATAATTGCATAATGCTCCATATTCAGGGAATCATTAACTAAACTGGTAGTAGAGTTAAAACCTATGTATTTTTAGAAAAGAACTAAGAAATATGTAGATGATTTCATCTCTATATGCTTAAAGTGTTAGTGATTCAAGGCTAAACATGTGCATCCAATTGGGTTGTTATACCCACATTTTGTACCTAAATGGAAATGTCAAATAATTACTATGGATTTTTTCTAAGGTTTGTCTATGTATAGGAACTGTCATGATATGATCTTGGTAGTTGTGGATAAACTAACCAAGGTAGTTTATTTTATTCTTGATAATATAATTGGTGATGTACCAATGCTTGTTAAGAGGTTTATGAAAGAAATTTATAGATTGCATGGGTTTCATAAAAATATTATTTCAAATAGGGACCCTAAGATGACTTCTATATTTTGGTAGACTTTGAATTTAATATTGAGAACTCAACTTAATTTTAGTACAACTTACCATCCAAAAATAGAAGGGCAAATAGAAAGGATAAATCAGATATTCAAGGATCTATTGAAAATGTATTACATAGACCAATAATATAAATGGTAAGAGTACTTAGCTTTGGTTGGATTTTCTTAAAAATCATACCAATCAACTATGAAAATGGTTCTTTTTGAGGCATTATATGGTAGGAGATACAAAACACTAATTAGTTGAGACAAGCTATAAGATAGAGTGGTTTTTAGACTTGATAAGCTTGCTAAAAAGGAAGAGCAACTGAAATTAATAAGGTAGAGATTGGCTGAAGCCAATGATAAGCATAAAATATTCAATGATTTGAAAATAACAATAAGGCATTTCTTAATTGGGGATAAAAATTTTCTGCAGATTAAAATATTAAAGAGGGTAATAAAGTTTGGTAAATTAGCAAAGTTATCACCTAGATATGTGGGACTTTTTGAGGTCCTAAAAGTGATCAATCTTCTAGCATATAGGCTTACACATATTTTGTATTATAATGTATTACATGTTTAAGATCTATGGGTGATCACGATATAACCAATTAGAATATTTTATACTTGTAATCTTAGCTTGCATAATATAGAAGTGTTAGAGTGTCAGGTCTAGTGGGACCAATATCATGAGGATAGTGTAATATGGTAGGACTATGAGGAGTTTTTAAGGCTATTTCCTTATTTTTTTACTTGATATTCTATTGAAAATTATCTATTTTTTACTAAAAATATTATTAATAATATGTTGAAGTTTTTTATATTTTAGAACTATTATTTAAAATAAGTGTCATTGGGATGATGACTAGTTTTAAGGGGAAAGGATGTCACATGCAAATTTTTCCTATGGATATTTGAAACATTATTCAATGGATTGTGTGTTGATTATTGAGAAATCTTATGTTTATTTTTGAGCTAGATTTGTACACATTATTTGGTTGATAGATACATTACTTTTGATAGTTATTGTATATATTATATTATGTTTATGGTCATGATTTTTACATATTTATTACATTAAGATGTTATGACTATATTAATTATTACCATGATATGGGATAACTACTAGTTTTTTTGATGAGGTGGATGTAGGTTAGTTCCACCTTCACTAACAATGCAGAGAGAGAGAGAGAGAGAGAGAGAGAGAGAGAGAGAGAGAGAGAGAGGGGAGAGAGAGAGAGAGAGAGAGAGAGAGAGAGAGAGAGAGAGAGAGTATCATCGAAAAGGGGGGAGTAGATATCTACAATGGGGATTGAGAGAGAAATGTGAAATGGACCTGTGTACCCACCACTATAATTTGTTTGGAATGAAATTTATGATACTTACATTTAATTATTTAAACTTTGGTTGTTTTGACTTCATGACTACATAAATGTGTTGATTTTTGTTATTCCTCACTGCTTTATGCTTAGTAGGAAACATAATGTGTCAATTAGGTTTATTGGGTGCATATGTTGTTAATTTATCATCTCATGCTTATACATATATCTAGTTGGTTTTTTGGCTATATTTAACTTTGAAATATAATGTGTACCAAGTTTTGGCATTTGATTATCTTATCTAGTTATATATGCATACTTTGTTTGAAATTTTGACTTACTTTGAGTTGAAAGGACTACTTGTCTTATGATTAATTTCAAATGGTGGTACCATTTTAGTGGTGAGGTATAGGGTCATATAAAATTAATAAAAATATATATACTTTGAATCATATTGTTAAGTTAATGCATTTAAAAGGGCTTAGGGGGAAAATACACCCCCAAGGTAAATTCTTTGATTATCATTTCAAGTTATGTATTGGTATAAGTCTTTGTGTTTGAATAAAAGTATGATGGTGATGAAAATTTGAGATATCTTGATCATTGAACAATTTTTACAAAGGTAAAGGGCTTTAAATTAGGGTTCTTGCTATGATGAAAAGGGTAACATAAATGAAATTAGGATTTGTCATCATTATGTTTTCTTTGGGTTTGACCTAGGTGAAGAAAGGATCATTTAACTCGACCACCATTTTTTCATGTATAAATTAATGGACTACGAGTTGAACTAGAATGAAAAAATGGAGAATTAATGTTACATGACATTTAGTTGGTGAATTAGTAGGGTTTCGGTGGAGACCATGCAGAGCATGCACTATCTATGGAAGAGAATAATAAAGATGATGTAGAGAAAAAATGAAATCATCTTCATCATCATCAAAAGATGGAAGGAAGAGGAGTCAGTAAGAAGCTTAGCTATTAGGGAAAGAGAGGATTTCTACAGGATTAGCTTAAATATCCATGTCAATTTTTCTCTTGTTAGCTTGAAGAGTTTTATAATAAATGTTATGGGTTTTCTTATATAGAGGTTTATGAGAATTGTTTGAAAACAACCCTACTCAAAATATAGAAACCTCAGGTTTATAAGCCTAAAGATGGAATTCAATTCCATTATCTAGCCTATAAGGATGAGATCCAATCCTATAGTCATATAAAAACAAAGTTCTTGGTGTTGAGTTATGAAAATCATAGTTATTATTAGAAATCTAGGTACTTGTTTTTAAAATTGTATGAACTTGGGATTTTTATGGGTCAAAACTTGCATATAAAATTCTGGGCACTCGCCTGTATACAAATAAGGATTTACCTTCTTCAAACCTTTGACTATTATCACTTTAGGAAATTTTGCAAGGGCTAATAATTATTAAATAAATAGAAACCTAATTGGTTGTATACATACATAAATATTTATGGAAGTAAATTTTAATACCTTGAGACCTGAAAACTTGTTAGATGTAGAATGATTATTTTTGAGTCTGTGTGTAACATTGGTGAAACTCAAGCTTGAGAATATCTCTTTGTATAATATTTTTAGGTATGGTTAAGAAGAATTCCTATGAGAAATATGGTAGAATAGATAGTTCTACCTGAATGCTAAGTTTGAACTTGAATATAACTCTTTAATAGATAGTTGTAGGGTTATTTTTGAGTTATTTTCTAGATAAATATACATATTTTTTAGATGAACACACATAGGTAGGTATAAAAGTGAACCTTATATAGTAAGTCGGATATGGAAATGTTAATTTAATAGTATGTGGTTAGGTAGTTTTGAAATTGTAAGAGAGAGATTGAGTTTAATTATACACAGTTAGAATAATTAGATTAGATTCAATACTCACCTTCTTAAAGGTATTTTGGGCCAAATGGATCATATATCATTTTCCTATTATGAGCTACGGATAATGACTATCTATATAAATAATAAACCATATGGCTATTTGAACCTGACCTAAATACTTAGACAAAAATAAATTATTATGATTTGTGTGATATTATGGTTGTCTTCATAATAAACCAAAGTTAAATTTATGAAGGAAACTCATAGACTCAAATGTATTTATATGAGGTAAAGTTATGTGGTATGAGATCATTCCTTGAATTCAATAACAACTAGGATGGCTTTGTTAGATAGAGTAAGGAAATATGAAATAAAAATAATATAGATTGTATTGACATATGGGTTTATGGTATATTCTTTATGTTTAAAATATTCTATTTTAAATTTGATGGACTACCTAGGAATTTTGTGTTGACTGTATATTTGTGTTTGCTATATTTGTTGACATTATAATGGAATGTTATATCAAGATGAAAGCATAAAGGAATTTATTCTTATTATATCTTATATGGAATCAATTGATTTATCGTTATTATATTCTTGACTTATTTTTAGTACACCATTTATTATATTCTTGACATCAACATTTTTAACTTGCACAAATCTCAAGAAACCTATATAAAAGATTCAATGCACTTAAAATGACCTCTAAATGACCCAAAAATGATAAATAGACCTAGGGAACTAATAACCAAAGGTAGTATAACATGAAATGACATTAATTGACCCTTGAAACAACTTATAACATCCATTTAAACCCTTATAGACCTAAAAACTCAAGTTTTTGCCTATAGGTGCCCTAGTTTGACTAAAAAGTCAAACTTGGTCAACAATGATATGATATGATGTATAGATATAGATGTACATGATTTTGATACCAAAATGCATGCTAATGTAGTGAGATGTACATGTTTTGAGAGAGAGAGATTATACAGTATTACATGTATTATTTATTTTAATGACATGATGTTTATGATTCTCTTGATGATATATAGATGTGTTTTATTGTTCATGGTGTAAATATTTTCATGTTTCGTGCTTATGCTTATGTAGACTCAGTAACTTAGGCATGTGATGATTTTGCTAGATGATGCTTTATTTTGTTCATGGATATGATGTTTATGATTATGGATTTTTTGACTATGGTTATTGATGTGGTTTGTCATATGATGTTTTATTTTGATCATGGATATGATGTTTATGATTATGGATGGTTTGATTATGGTTATGTGATGCTTTTTTTTATACATGGTTATGATGTTTATGATGATGTGATTTAGGATCATGGTTAGGATGATACTGATGGTTGTATGATGTGGTTTATTTCATTGATTATGCATGTGAATTTTAAAATATGGTTATGATGTTAATTAAATCACATAAAGTAAGTTATATAAAAAACTAGATGTGGGAAAAGAGATAAGAATCATGAGACATATGTCTACATGAACTAATGATAAAGAAAAAGCATGACGCCTTTTCATTGGTAAGGACAAAATAAAACCAAAATTAGATTGGCTTAGGGAACATAGGCCTTTAAAATGCTTCAAATTAGCATGCTTTGGTTGAAAAAATTTGTCTTGATCACATTGTGTCAAGTAATCTCATAATCCCTTGATTTATAAATGGTATAAAGGGGAGATGGGTGGTAGGTGAAGGGTGAATGGGTGATAGGTAAGGTAACCTTATGTGGGTTAGTTTTTCCCTTCTATAGGTGACCTAAGAACCATATTAGACAAGTCCATGTATTCATTTAAGGTGTAGACTGATCGATGTGGGAAGTATATTAATGCTAGATATGAAAGTTGATTACAACTTTCTAAGGATAACTTGTTATGATTTTGATATAAGGTTTTTTATTGTTTTTTTTTGATAGGTTTATGAAGTTGATCAATATGGGAACCTTCAAAATGATTGATTTGACAAATTTGACTTATCCATCCTTTAAGGGAGTGACCTAAGTTTGGGTTTGTTTATTTTTGGTAGTTGTCCCTTAAGGGAGCAGTCTATCTTTTTAAGCAATTTTTAGATTTGGGCATCTATCCTTCAAAGGAGCAGTCTGCAATCTAGAGACATGTGACCTAAGTAATATTTTAGTATCCCAAATTATTTTGATGTTAGGTTTAGACATAGACAAGTCTATATAAGCTTAGATGTTTACCTTTATGAGGGTAAAATTTTATCACAAAAGGTTGATGATAGGTGAATGGGGGGTTTAAGAGAAAATGACCATGGGATTATGTTTGATTTGAGACAAAAAGTATCCATGAGAACCATGCTTTAGGTAGAGCCATGGTACCCATATTTAAGATTAGGCTATGATTATGATATTTGATCACATGGTTCTATGTTGTAATCTATTGTCATCAAAGGGATAGTGATAGGTAAGTCAAGGTGAAAATTTCATAAATCAAGGGATGAGTTTAGGATAGATAAAAAGTGAGTTTTATCCTTGTTTAACAAAATAAATGATGTAGATGCAAAGCATCAAGAAGCTCAGGTTCTAGTTTTCCTTCGAGAGGGAACAAATGGTAAGCTCCTTATCCATACTTGTAGGTTATGATGTAGGGTTCAAACTGATTGAAAGTGAACCTACCTCATTTCCTTTTCTCTGTATTGGTAACATGTTGATTTTCCTTTAGGACAAGGTCTCTGATATTTATTCTCATTCTTTTAGGTGCCTATTATATGCATGCTTAATTCACTCTTGGTAGACACGAAGATGGTTAAGTGTTGTTAGGTGATACTTGCCAAGTAGGTCAAGTCATGCTAGCCATTTTTTATGACAGTCACTCTCATAAAAAATGTCTTAAAAGTATATGCAAAGAGAGGGAGTATATACTTTTAGATGAAAAACTACCTCTACTCAAAAGACTAGAGAGAAAGGGGTAACACCCATAGAGGTTCGAATGCTAGTGTGATAGACCCATAAAGCAAAAGGGATGTGCAAGTGCCAATCCTAACCTAAAACATTAACTACTTTGGTTAACATTTTGTTGAATATTTTATTAGAGGCTTCTACCTGTCTATTTTCTTATGGATGGTAAGGTGAGAAAAAGCTTAACTTAATGCAAAATGCATTACAAAGACCTTGGACTTTCTTGTTTTTGAAAGATTTTCCGTTATGAGTGATGATCTTATGGGGAACACTAAAATGATAGATGATATGATGATTGATGAAGTTGATTATCTATTTTGGTTGGGATGAGAGGAATGGCCTCCACCCATTTGGTGAAATATTTCATGGTGGTGATGATGGATTGGTGTTGTTTTGCAGAATGAGGATTTATTTCCCCAATGAGATTGAGTTTCCATTGTGAGAAGGGCCAATAGTCTTTAGATACTTGAAGGCCATAGGCTAGTGTGTGATGTAAATTGACGTGTTGTTGACATTTAAAACACTTCTTTACATAATCACAATAATCTTGGTTGAGGGTGGTCTAATAGAGTCCAAGGTGAAGGATACATTTAGCAATATCTAAAACACTAAAATTTCCCCCATAGATTATGTCATGTATTTCCTTGATAACATGGGCAACTTCATGACTATGTAGACAACAGATAAGGAGCCATCAAAACTATGTTTATAAAGGATTCCCCCTAGTATGATGTAACAAGAGGTACTCTGAACAAAATCTCTTTAGGCATTCCTAGAGAGGTTGGGAGAAATGATGTTGAAGTTGAGGTAGTTGAAGGTTTTTTTCATATTATGTGTCTAAGGGAGATTCCTCCACACTAAAAATAGTTGGAAGGTTGGAATGGATATAATAGGGTGTGATAAAATGATGGATGGTGACAAAGAGTTTAGAATTGGCAGGTGTGGATGGGATTTGGGAAGTAAGGGAAGCCATTGTATCTACAAACATGTTTGTAAATCATGGGATAAATTGGATAAAGTAATGATCAAATGATGCAAAGAGTACATCTACTAGATATTTGTATTTTTATAAGACATCATTCTTATATTAGTAGGATCCATTGAATTGGTTGACCATAAGTTAGCAATCAACAAAGATATTAATCATCTTAACTCCCAAGGCTAGAGTGGTATGGAGACCTATTACTAGGGGTTCATACTCAGCCACATTGTTAGAGCACTAAAAATCAAGTTTAAAGGAAAAGGGAAGAGGTTCACCATTAATGGGAATGAGAATAACTCCAGCACCCCCATTGTGTTGGAATTTTGAGCTACCGAAGAACATGGTCATTTGGTAGGTGGGGTCCTATTGAGAAATATTTGTGATGGAGTCATTCAAAAATGCAAGAGAAAGTAGTTGGGTGTCTAATAGAGGAGATTAAACCAATTTATCTATAATGACTTACCCTTTAATCAACTTCTACTATAGTAACTCAAGGTCAAACTCAGTTAGGAGCATGGGCCACTTAACCATATGATGGTTTTGGTATTGTTTAGAGTGAATATACTTAAGTGGTTCAGTGTGGGTGATGACAAAGTTTTTGTGATTGAGGAGATAATGATGAAGTTTAGAAACCAAAAAGACTAGGGTGAGGTAGAGTTTCTTAGAATGTGTGTATTGATTCTCATACTCTATAAGTGTTTGACTTATATAATAGAGAGATTGCTCTTTGTTTTGTTTATCTTGGTGAGTGAGTATTACCCCTAAGGAATGGCTAGTGGAAAAAATATAAAGGTAGAAGGGTTGGTCCTCTTTAGGAGGTATATTAACAGGTGGAGAAAGGAGGTACTCTTTGAGTGAATCAAATGCTTTTTGGAATTCCTTAGTCCACTTAAAAGATGTATCTTTCTTGAGAAGATTATGAAAGGGTTGACATCTATTTGATAACTAAGAGATAAAGCGATGGATGGATTGGATCTTCCCCTTTAGGCTGTGGAGTTTATTAAGGTGGGTTAAAGGTGGCATCTCCAAAATTACTCTAACTTTAGCAAGGTCCACTTTGATTCCTCAAAGAGAGATGATAAATCTAAGAAGCTTTCTAAATAGGATCCAAAAAATACATTTATTAGCATTGAGTGAGGCATAGAAATGTATTAGGCACTTAAAGATAATTTTGAGAACATCTAGATGATCCTTGTGATGTTTAGATTTCCTAAGGAGACCATCTACATAGTCTTCTATGATTTTATGAATGAAATCATGGAAGATTTAGGTCATCGCACACTAGTAAGTTGATCCAGTGTTCTTCAGACCAAATGACATGACCGTGTAGTAAAAATATCCCCAAGGGGTGATGAAATAAGTCTTATACTAATCTTTGGGGAAAATAAATATTTAATTATATCTTGAGAAACTATCCAAGAGAGATAACATCTCATGGCCATCTGCAAGATCAACAAGTTGGTTAATGCTAGGCAAAAGGAAGTCATTCTTTGGGCAAGCAAGGTTGAGGTCATTAAAGTCAATACAAAGGCAAAGTCCTCCTATGGGTTTGGTGATGGGAACAACGTTAGAAACCTATTGAGTGTAGTTAATGGGTTGGATGAAGTTAACAAACAAGAGATACTAAAGCTCTTTTTTGACTAGAAGGGTGATGTGAGATTGCATCTTATGAAGCTTTTATCGAATAGGCATAACATTAAGATGGATGACAATGTTATGGAGAGAAATGGAAGGGTTGATCTAAGGAATATCTTGATATGACCAAGCAAAAGTTATGCTTTGATCATGAAATAAATAAGGGTAATTTTGTTACTCTATAGAATCTAAGGATTGACCAATCTTTACAATGTGAGGGTTATCATGAGTGCCCAAGTTGACATCAACAATGGATTCATTCAACATGGTAAGGTTATTAGAATGAATGGTTTTATGGATAGAATAATCCCCACATTGAGGTAGGTGAGAATGGAATCATCATCCTGATATTGGATGGTGTTGATGGTAGGAAAATCATTTTCTACCATTTCAGGTTGAATGAGAGAAAGGGTTTTAGTCCAGCCACCTTTTTGATAGGTCATGAGGCTAAAACTAACAATATTAACTAAAAATAAGGTAGGAAGAATGAATTTAAAATCCTCATACTTTGAATAATATTGGGTTGGTGAGGATGGGTTGTTTTTCTCAACGGTGGCAAGGGGTTTCAATGAATTGGTGGGTTCTTCTATTAGTACACACCCAAGGTCAATAACTCATAAGGTTTTTGGGTTTTAATCAAGGGAAACTCATGAGGTCCATGTTGATAATATTCAAGTCTAAATCCATTCCATACACATCTGTGAAGGTAAAATTTGGCAAATGTGGGTTTGTCTAAGTAGGAGAAGTTAAAGGTAAATGGTCAAGCAGAAGAGGTAGTGGTAGAAGCAAGAAGCGGATGATCAAGTCCCCCATAGATGAAGTTGATTTGATGGTTGGGAGGCCTGAAAGGAATGATGGTTCCATTTTTGGGGTTGTAACTAGGATCATGGTTGAGGTTCCCATACTTTTGAGGAGTAGGGAAAGCATCCAAGGATAAAAGATGATATTCCCCTAGTGAGAGATATTGGAATGTGGGTTCCAAGGGGTCCTCTATGAGCATCTGAGAAGAAGGGATAAATGAGCTAGTTGAAGCTTCATTGATGGTATGGGTGGAGTTATTATTAATTGATGGTGAGGTGGATGAGGGAGGAAGAAGAATGTCATTGGGTCAATATGTCATATTGTAAGATGTAAAAGGATTAAGGTCAGCTTGTATGGTAATGACTTGACCTTCATGTTCAAATTTCACACATCAATCTAAGGTAGATGGGACAAACCTCATGGCATGGATCTAAGGGATTCCAAGTAAGACATTGTATTTTAACTCACCTTTTACAACATAAATGAGCTTTATAATTATGTGAAGTCTCAAGTGGATGTGGAGGATTACTATCCCTAAGGTAGTGGCCATAGTGTCATTAAAGGAGTGGAGGATTACCGTAGTTTCTAACATGATATTCTTTGGCTATTAGAGTTGGTCATAAGCATGAGAGGATATCATGTTAAGACTAGCTCTTTCATCAATTATCACCCTTTTGATGTGGGTTTGATTAATGTATGCAGTGATGAAGAGGGGAGGATCCAGATCCTTAGGATGGACAGAAGGTATTTTTGAATCTTAGAAAGTGACAAAGGGAGAAAGTTGAAGGGCTATTACAAAAGATGTAAGAGGTTAAGGGTCTTCTAGTTAAATCTCTATTAAATCTAGGGCCTTTATTAGTGTTTATAAATGATGGGGTGAGGTGTTGATCAGTTCATAATGGCTTATATTCACTAGTGTCTAGTGAATTTGTTTTAACACTACACACTAAAAGGATTCAAAAAGGTTGGATAGAAAGGCACCCAAAATGGATATTTTGGGTTTTGGTGAAGGTGAAGGTAAATGTGAGAATGTTTGGGTTCAGTTGGAAGTTTGAGGAGTGGAAGGATATGTCCATGGTATGGAAATTTTTTCCTTTCCCTTATCCTTTTGTTGGGCCTGAGATCAGGTGACCATATGGATAGTGTGGATTAAGGAAGGTGTTGGGCTAGAAGGATACTTCGGCTCCTCCTCACTTTCAAATGAGAGTGGAGGAGTAGGTAAGTGTTGGATGGGTTCATTTGATGGTTGGATTGGTAATGAGCTCAAGGGAGGTTCATCTAGTAGTAGGTCATCCTCATTCCATAAGTTATGGACAAGTGCTTGGAGATCCTTATAATTTTTTATGTCATGTCCAATTGTCCTATAGTATGATTAGATTAGACTGTCATTGAACCAAGATGGTTTAGGTATTGAAGGGTCGAAGGGTTTGATAGGTGGTAAGCTTAAAGAAGAGGTTTACAATAACCTTTGTAGAATGGTTGAATAAGATTCAAGAAAAGGTTTTGGGGATGTTAGGTTTTTGGTTTTAGGAAAGGGAGCCTTCTTAGAAGTAGGCTTCACTATATAAGTTGTAGGTGGTGGATTGGTTTTGAGGTGGATGATGAAGGTTTGGAGATATGTGGGAAGGTAAAGGTAGATAGGTTAGTTAAAAATGATGGGGAGTTTGATGGTTTAGAGGGTGTAGGTAAAGTTATAATGAAAGGAAGAGGTTTACTTTGGGTAGTTGTGGGAGGGTTCACCTTATATATAGAAGGATGATCTCATAGTATGGTTGAAGGATGAGGTCCTAAGATAGAAGACAAGTGGGAAGGGGGTGGTATGGCTCTAGTTCAAGGTAGGAGTTTAGGTGGCTTCACCTTCTTAGTTGGTTTGTGGGGTTTTGTTTGGTGGAATAGATGGTGTTAAGTCAAAATTCAAATATGGGTGAGTAAGGCTAGGTGTAGGAATTATTCCAAGATTCTTGATAGGTTTGGTTAGAGAAGCGTAAGGTGATTTGATAATTTTAGATGGAGGTTGGTTGTATGGTTCCCCTACATTTTTTGAGGAAGAGGTATTTGATGAAGGTATTAAGGTGATGATAGGTTTGATGGTGGATGAAAGTGAGGTTGAAGGTTCATGTTTATTTTGACAGGGGATCCCAAGATGATGCCAAAAGGTGGCTCTATCTAGATTGGATTGAGAAGTGAAGTCTAGACTTTGGAAAATCTAGAAAAAGGCTTATTAATGGGTTTGATGCCTTGGTCATTGGTTTCAAATATTAAGCTCATAGGTTGAGGTGAGGGAATGGTTTATTCACCTTTGTTCTTGATGAAAAGTTCCATGATTTGGGAGGATGTTTCCTTCATGAAAGGAGTATACAAGGTAATCTCTTCTTTTGTCATGGTTTCCAAATAGAGTGGGTGGTTCTATGATAGGGAAGGAAGGTGTGATCAGCCCAAGTGAAGGAACAGGGATGGTTGTTTTCTTTGTTTGGGTTTCTAAAATAATGGTGGGTAATTCCACCACTTCAATAAGTGGAGTGGGGGAAGAGGCAGTTGAAAAAATGGTTGCCTCCTTTAGTATTTATATCAAAGGAGATGTGGATAAGTCCATGGTCTCATCAAGTAAAGAAAGAGGAGTGGTTGCTTCCTTTATTTGGGTGTCTAAAGGAATATAGGGTGATTTTACCACTTCAATGAGTGGAATGGAGGAAGTGGTAGTTGAGGTAATTGTCTCTTCAATGATAAGCTCACTGATAATGACATTGATCGTATGGACCTCATGAGCATGAGATGATTCTAGTTTATTATCATCATAGTTGGTAGAAGGGAATGATTGGGAAAAGGTTTATGAAAGATGTCAAGGAATTTATTTGAGGGTGCATTGGGATTATCAAATACAATTTCTTGTTAATCATGTTTTGGACAATACTTTTGAAGGTGTTACACGTACTAATATCATGTCCAATGACACAATGGAAAGCACATAGATCATTCTCATTTTACCAACTAGGTGTAAGGCAAGAAATATCAAATTATTGGAAAGGTTTTGTGGGAGGAAGTTATATGATGTTGGATTTGAGAAATTTATCCAAAAATGAAGCATAATACTCCCCTATCGGAGTGTATTATTTTTGGGTAGCTTCATTTTTATTTTGGTTTTATGGGTTGGAAGAGTTAGAGGAATTGGTTGGGTTGGGTTGGTTGATAGTTGGTGGTGGAGTGGTTTTAAGGAAAACTGATTTTTTAGATAGCTTTGGTTTGATGTTGAGATGGTTAGAATAATTGGTGGTTTTGGATGAGGAAGAGTCATTGGATTTAAATCTAAATTTTTTATTTCTCAGATTCAATTTCCCCTCATTTATGGCTTTAATTTCTAGTTTGCATGCCATGGTGAAAACCTCATCAAAGGTCCTAAAGGTTTAAACCTAAAGAGTAGGGGAAATATGTTTAGCATAACCCTGAGAGAAAATTTCATAAAACTTGGGTTGGGGTAAAGAGGAAGAGAGCCCGATTGATAAGACCTTTCCATCTAACTACAAAATCAGCAATTGATTAATCATCAAATTTTTTGATGGAGTAAAGGTCAGTGATATAGACCTTCTTTGATATATTAACTAAGAAATGATCTAAAAAGATTTGGGCAAATTAGCAGAAGGAAAATATGGAGTTCTTGGTGAGAGAACTATACCAATCTAGTGCTAATCCAGATAATGACATGGGAAAAGTGCGAAGGAGGAGAGCATCGTCATATGCAATCAAGTAGCAAGAATGGTGAAATGATCTTAAGTGTTGTTGGGGATCCTCCTTGCTTTGGAACTTAGAAAAATTGGGTAGTTACCATTAAGGAGGATAAGATCAGATAGGGATGGATGGGTGAATAGGTTCATTATAGATTTGATCATAAGCTAAGAGGTTATGAACCCCAGAGATAGATGACTCCAAATTGGTCATTTTGTCCATTAACATTTTGAACAAATCTATTTGGGGCTAGGAAGTTCCAAAATTGTGTGGTAAGTTTGGTTGAGGTTGTGTGGATGAAATACATGGATAAGTGATGGAAGGTTAAGAAGATGCCACATATTGGTATGTGGTCATTAAAGGCTGGGATGATGCCACATAAAGGTTAATAGGCACAAAAGGTTAGGTAGATGGTGCTATGTATCCTTGTGGATTAGGAACATATTGGTAGGATGTCATGGGTATTTTTTGAGGGATTGATATGGGTTGGTTTGAAGGTATGAATGGGTTAGTAGTTGGTTGGGGTTGAGTGGTTACTCTAGTACTGATAGATGGAAGGGTAAGGGGTATGGAAAGCACTAAATTTTGAAGTGGGGTAGAAATTGGTGGATTGGTAATGATAAGGGGAATGGTATAAATAGGGGTAGAAGATATCCCTATTGTGGATGAAGTATGGGTAACAAGAGGTGAGGTTGCCCCTACATTGGAGGTATTGGTTGGTGTAGGGGGTGTTTGGCTATTGGTTGGGATGTTGAATTGAGTTTGGGTGGTGGTAGTGGATAGGATATGGGTCGAAGAAGATGCTTGGGTGATTATGGGTTGGGTAGAGATGATGCTAATCTTAAGATGGGGTGGCATCCCATAAGGTAGATCCGTAGGAGGAAATGAAGAAATAAGGGTGTGGTGAGATAAAGTGTTGAGGTAATATTGGAGGGATATGAGTTTTTATAAAGGAAGGTAATGAAATCTGCATCACCCTTGATAACTATCTGAGGCATGGTAGGAGGGGGAGAAAGATGAAGAGAACTCTCAACATCATAAGTATAATTCATGGAGGAGGAAAAAGAGGAAGGTGGTTCTTGGTTGGTTTGGTTCCTCAACTATTGTCTAGTAAATACCATGTGAGGAATAGAAAAGAAAATGATGAAAAGCTCATAACTCAAACACAAAGCAAACAAAATAAAAAGATATCAAGGTAATCAAAACATACACTAAAGTGCCTTAGACAGTGTGAAGAAGAACTTTGGTTTGTAGATCATGTACTAAAGAGGAAGTCTAAGGTTGGTTTTATGTATTAAATGCTCTCAAAAATATGTATTAAAAGTCAATACATAACTTGATGTTGGGGCCTACCCCCTCACTTCACACACTTTAGTGATAAGGGTGTTGGGTGCTTAGCCAAGATATAATGAATATTAGAGTTTAGACTCAACTAGAGAGATAAGTTTTAGTTTCTCTTCTTGGTAATGACCTTCAAGTAACATAGCCAAAGGGTAAGGTTTACTGCTAGGTGATGAAATCCTAGTTGGGCCTTATGTTAATTGTTTTGATGTGTTGATTGATTATGTGGTTTCATAAAGTGTGTGATAATAAGAGTGAAACTATGATCGATTACTTTGATTTTAAGTTAAGTAGATGAAATAAAAACATGTAAGCAATCAATGTATTCTAGGTTTATTTTAAGCCCAAAATGAAACGTTTTTGATTTCATTAGCATAGAATAAAGGAATAAAAGGGCATCTAAATGATACTAGTGTCCCACCGGGCATGCCAAAATGTTTCTTTTAATTTTTACTCATTTCTTAATTAAAGAAGAAGGTAAGAAACTAGTAATAAAGGTGTGGTAGAAGAACTTGGCTATTATGTATGCATGATCTAGATGAGTGTGGAGAGATCCTTTTTGTCTTAGAAGGATGACCTATGTATATGAAAACACTAAAAAAAGGGGTTGTTGGAAAGATAGTAAGGTGGACTACCTATCATGAGCTAGATCCAAGAAACATGAGCTTACTAAGAGGTTGTCAATCCACTCTTTGATAACAATTAAGTTGAAAGAGATAATGTAAACTACTTGCATAAAGTAATAGAAATAACTAAAATGAAATATAAAAATAAATGAATGCTTGTTAATAAAAATAACTAAATATAACAATAACAAGTCAATACTAGTGATAAAATAGATTAGGTTAGATTTAGAAAATTAGGTAGGGGTCAATGAACAAGTAAGGACACAAAAAGTTAGATTTGATTTGGGGTAAGGGGTTACAAATAAATTTATATTATTTCTTACCATAGTGACTACCAGTAGTCAAGGTGATTGTCTATGGTTATGTTGACAATTGATGGTTGGATAACCATCGGCAGTTGGAGGTGACTGTCGATGATTATCTTAATAATTGATGGTTGCATATGGATTTTGGAGTTATTCAAAAGGAGTTACAAAATGGGTTAATAATTAGGTAAGGGTTTGTTGAGGGTCTGGTTAGGGGTAGGGAAGTCAGAAGATAAGTGTAGGAGGTCTGATTAAGGCTTGAAAGTTAGAAACCAAGCAAACAAAGATGAAATATAAATTATACCTATGGCTTGTTAAATGGCTGATGGTAGGAGAAATTTTGGTAGAGTAACATTACTTTGCCTTAAGAGCAATTTTGATAGAGGTTTAGGTCTCTATTGTAGTTGTTGAATTATTAGAAGAAAGATTGGTTGGATAGAGGCTTGAACACATTTATGCTAGAATGTTCTTGTGATTGATGGATCCTTTCTCACCTCCTACTCCCCTCCTTTTATAGGCAAAGATAGATAGAGGATAGAAGGTTCCATAGGAGGTAGGCTTGTTGATTTTGATGCTTGAGAGTTTATTAGCACTGAGTAAGGTAGACATATTAAATTTTGTTGTGTTATCTTGTACACAACTAGCATTTATGTAAGAATGATGAAGACCTGACCATTGACAATTAACTTAACCATTGATGGTCATGTTGACCATCGATGATTGAGGGTTTAGAGGAAAATTGGTCAAGGAGGGTTAAAAAAGTTTGGGTAATGGGTTAGTTATTAAGTTAGTGAGTTAGTTAACTAATTAGATAACTAAACCTAAGGTCTTATGGGTTGGTTAGTAGTTCCATAAGGGTTCGGTGGTCCTTATGGGGTTTTGAGGCATTTTGGCATCTAGAACCATTGTGTGTGGTTTTCTAGTGTCTACATTTTCCCCCTTTTTGTTATATGGCTTTGAATCAACAAGCTGCAAAATAAAAATTGATTTCTAGTCAAAGGTCTAGTTATCTTGAGTATAGGAGGAGGTGTTCCCCCTCAAACTGAGAGTTAATGAGGTGAAATCAAAATTGATTTAAGGTTTTATTTTTGATTTGTGGTGAGTCATGAGGTTGGTGATAAGGGTGGTTAGGAATATGAAGTGAAAATATGCACACAAAATATAACTGAGTGTGATATTTAAGATTTCACAAAGATTAAGGATGTCATAGTTGGTAAAAATAAGGTCTATTCTAGAAGGACTGGTGATGAGGTAACTGGACCACAACATTAGGCATAATTGATTAGGTCATTCCTATCAAGTCTCCTAGATAGGGTCGATGTTTTTACAAGTATCCAAGGTAAGAAGTTCTCCCATGAAAAATGCAAATGGTTTGGTGTGCACTAAGTGGTGTAAATTCAAATGCTCAACATGGCAAGGTTAGTTAGTGTTGTCAAAAAGGACCAAGGTAGGCTCATCACAAAAATATGTGATAGTTTGAGGAAAAAAATGGGCAACATCAAGGTATATGCACTTGGGTGCTTGGTCGATTGGTCAAAGAGGGTATTCTCTGAAGGTTGGTTTTGCTTTGGTAGAGAAGGTAATCTCTAAAAATGTGGCACTAAGGTGTTGGTGCCTGAAAATTTTAAAATTTTAAAATGTTTAAAAGGTGGGTTACCTAACTGTCGATGGTCAGGGGTCCCAAACTTGATCGTTGATGGTCACCCTGATCGTTGACGTTCAAGGAGAAACCATAAAACCATAGAGCATAAAAAGTGAAAATGAAAATTAATTTTCACTTTTTACTATTTAACTTTTGTGACTTCCATGCTCTTGGTGATTTGGTGTTTTATGAGTGATAACATTGATGAGGTGGGGTCAAAGTGTTGACTGGGTGATTGTTGATTAGAGTTTGGATTGACTAGATAGTTGAGTGGACCCAACTGTTAGATCAATGATGTAGCATGGATGAGGATGTGTCCAAGTAATGGGATGTAGGATTTATCCTCGATAACAGTTGAAGAATGAGGTAGGTGGTGTCTTAAATTGTTAGATTTAGTTTAATAGTTTATCTAAATGTTAAATTTGGTTGTTTTGTGTTTGTTTTGGTAGGGGGTTTTGGGGGTTTGCCCTAATTCTAACTTTTGGTTTGATTATTAATATTAGTAAGTAAAACTCAAAATTGAGGGAGTAGTTGGGTTGGGGGTAGGGTAGAGGGTAGAATTAGGGTGCTTTATTACTAGTATGGGTAGTTTTTTATAGTTTTAAAGTATGTAGGGTTAGGTGTTTTTCCATTTTTATTCACACACAATGACCATTAGAAGTCATACCTAACTTTCAATGGTCAGACTTGACTATTGATGGTTGACTATCAAAGC
Source organism: Torreya grandis (assembly GCA_037957365.1). Lineage (NCBI taxonomy): Eukaryota > Viridiplantae > Streptophyta > Pinopsida > Cupressales > Taxaceae > Torreya > Torreya grandis. The sequence continues at coordinate 2,473,450 of JARHVA010000159.1, read as the reverse complement.
CAATCGGTCACTTGACCATCAACGGTCATAGTGACTGTTAGTGGTCGAGAGAATGATCAAGTTTTTAATAAAGAAGAAAGGAAATGGGTGGGTTTTTAAAATTTTTTTATCATTTAAAATGTTAAGGGTTGGTTGGTATAGGGTAGGTGTCAAGTAGGAGTGGTGTGTTGGAATATTTGTGGGTTAGCGTAGGTTTTTTTTATAATAGAGTTAAGGCTAGAGGTAAGTTGAAAATGTTGTAGCATTATAAGAGTAACTTTTAGAATAGGTTAATATAGGTGGGTTGAGGTTGATAAATAGGTTTATGTTGATATAATGAATGAAGTGAATCAACATGAGTAATGGGAATGGAAAACTAAGTGTGTGTGCTAACTTTGAATTTTGTAGGCATGAGATCAGATTCAGATTTTTTTTGAAATACATGAAGGGATGATTGGGGATGACTGGACACAGATGGAAGAGGTTAACCTCAGAGCTATGAGACACTATCAACATGTGCCATAAGATGTGGCGATGATCATGGCCCTCATCAAGAGATGGGATTCAGCTATAAACACCTTCCTCTTGTTGTCAAGAGAGATGACCATATGACTAGAGGATGTTTATAGGTTTACATGGCTACCCATTCATGGGGATTTTATATACCATATTGAGAGTTAAGAGAGGGATGAGAAAATGGATCTTCTATATGGTGAAGATCGGTCCCTTCCTAATTAGAATGTTGGTGGCTTTAACTATAGGCCATTATACTAGAGGGATCGAGATGAGATGTATTTGATGATGATAATGATGATGATGATGATGATGATGATGATGATGATGATGGTATCATGTTTTTCATTACCTTATTTAAGTAGTGCATATTTTTTTAATCTGCTACTGAGAATGTTGGTGAAGATGTTTCTTGGTAAGATAGTGTTTGGGTGGGCACCAATTTTGTTAGTTTAGATATATAGGGAGCTATGGGGATTCTAAGCTCACTAGTGATATGGGATTAGTGTGGGGTTTGTCCTATAAGGTTGATGGTGCTACCATGGTAGGATTATGCCCAAATGGACTTCATAGTGGGCTTCATGCGATGGAGGAGTGACTATGCACTCACAAGATCTAGAGGAGGTGTAAGGGATAATGACTAATTCAAGGATGCATTAGATGGCTTGGTTGTGGGGTATGTGGTTTGGATGCCATATGTTAGCTTTCCTAGGTGGACTCACTACACCTGGTATACATTGTCATTATAGAGCTGGAGATTGATCTAAAGGAGGAGAGAGGGTGAGACTAAGATTATCTCATTTGATAGACTTTAGAGGTAGTTCAGCCTAGTACAAGGGATTCTTGTTCCATTCTTGAGATACATGAGGGAGGATGCTAAGCTTTTACTTCTTGAGCCATAGCCATAGGAGGTGGTGCTAGATGATGAATAGCTACCCATTAAAGAAGATGTTGATGATGTTGGTTTTGTCAATTACTATGTAGTATGGTACTATGCCCTTTATGTAGTGGCTAATTTTAGGTGGGATGATGGGGGTTGGTAGGCTATGAATGTGGATCTAGTTGGTGGGGGTCCATAGGCATAGGTATAAGGGAGTGGCCTTGATAAATAGCCAAGAGCAGTAATAGCTACTGCATAGGCATATAATTATTGTATTATAAGGGTAGGTGGAAACATTATAGGGCCGAATTGTCACATTATAGGGTTAGTTTACCATTATGATAGGTGAGAAGTATCAAGTTAGGACCTCACTAGGCTTAGTGACATAGGAAATGGATACCTTGAGATAGAGGGGAGGATCAGTGATAGTACCAACAAGACCACTGAGTACCATCCCTATGACATGGTACTTAGCCATAGTGGAGGAGTTGAGTTATTATGAGGCCATATTTCTAGCATAGTGTCCTGATCAACCTTGATGGGGTGAGTACAAAGCCAACTTAGTAGGCAGGGTAGTTATGGTGAATCCAACTTAGTGGGTTACTTCAATGGGTAGATAGGTAGGAATCCCAAGAGGAATGACACTAGATAGCAGTGGTAGTGTAGGAGGGGCCAGTGGTAGTAGTACCTTGGGGGCATGATATGATATGATATGATACGATGTATAGATATAAATGTACATGATTTGGATACTGACCTACGTGCTGATGTAATGATATGTATATGTTTTGAGAGAGATATTATACATTATTAAAAGTATCAGTTATTTTGATGACATGATGTATATAATGATTATGATGCTCATGATGATATATAGATGTGTTTTATGGTTCATGGTGTAAATGTTTTCATGTTTTATGCTTATTCTTATGTAGACTCAGTAGCTTAGGCATGTGATGATTTTGCTAGATGATGCTTTCTTTTGTTCATGGATATGATGTTTGTGATTATGGATGGTTTGATTATGGTTATTGATGTGGTTTATCATATGATATTTTATTTTGTTTATGGATATGATGTTTATGATTATGGTTATGTGATGCTTTATTTTATACATGGTTATGATGTTTATGATGATGTGCTTTAGGATCATGGTTAGGATGATATTGATGGTTTTATGATGTGGCTTATTTCATTTATTATGGATGTACTTTTTAAAATATGGTTATGATGTTAATTAAATCACATAAATTAATTTATAAAAAAAACTAGATATGAGAAAAGAGATAAGAATCATGAGACATATGTCTACATGAACCAATGATAAAGAAAAAGTAGGATGCTTTTTCATTGGTAAGGATTAAAAAAAACCAAAGTTAGATTGTCTTAGGGAACATAAGCCTTTCAAATGATTTTCATTGGCATGATTTGGTTGATAAAAAGGTATTTTGATCACATTGTGTCAAGTAAACTCATAATCCCTTGATGTGTAAATGGTATAAAGGGGAGATAGGTGGTAGGTGAAGAGTGCATGGGTGATAGGTAAGGTAACCTTATGTGGGTTAGTTTTCACCTTCTATAGGTGACCTAAGAATTATATTATACAAGTCTATGTCTTCGTTCAATGTGTATACTAATTAATGCAAGAAGTATACTAATGCTAGATATGAAAGCTGATTGCAACTTTCTAGGGATAACTTGTTTTGATTTTTATATTGTATCTTTTATTACTTTATTTTGAAATGTTTGTGAAGTTGAGTGATGTAGGAACCTTAAAAATTATTGATTTGACAAATTTAACTTATCCATACTTCAAAGGAGTGGTCCAAGTTTGGGTTTGTTTATTATTGGTAACTCTCCTTCAAGGGAACAATCTATCGTTTTAAGCAATTTTTAGATTTGGGCATATATCCTTCAAGGGAGTAGTCTAAAATCTATAGACATGTGACCCAAGTGATATTTTGGTATCCCAAATTATTTTTATGTTAGGTTTAGATATGGATAAGTGTTTATAGGCTTAGATGTTTACCTTTATGAGGGTAAAACTTTAGCACAAAAAGTTTTATGATAGGTGAAAGGGGGGGTTTGAGATACAATGACCATGGAATTTTGTCTGATTAGAGATGAAAAGTATCCATGATAACCATGCTATGGGTAGAGCCATAGTACCCATATTTAAGATTAGGCTATGACTATGATGGTTGATATCATGGTTCTATGTTGTAATCAGTTTTCCTCAAAGGGATACGAATAGGTAAGTGAAGGTGAAAATATCATAAATCTAGGGATGATCTTAAGGTAGACAAAAGTGAGTTTGATCCTTGTTTAAAAAAAGAAAGGATGTAGATATGAATCATTGAGAGGCTCAAGTTCTGGTTTGCCTTCAAGGGAGGACAACTGGTAAGATCCTAATCCATACTTGTATATTATGATGTAGGGTCCAAGCTAATTGAAAAAAAACTTGCCTCATTTTCTTTTCTACATATTGGTTACATGTTGATTTTCCTTCAAGATGAGGTCTCCAATATTGAATTCTTATTCTTTCAAGTGCCTGTTATAGGCACACTTGATTTAGTCTTGGTAGACATGAAGATGGTTAAGTGCTATTAGGTGATGCTCATCAAGTAGCTCAAGTCATGCTAGATGTTCTTGATTTTAGTTGCTCTCAGAAATGATGTCTTGCAAGGATATGTGAAGAGAAGGAATCTAGACTTTGAGAGGAAAAACTACCTCTACTTTGAACACTAAATAGAAATAGGTAACACTTATACAGGTTTGAATACTAGTATGATAAGCCCATAAAGTGAAAGGGATGTGCAAGTGCCAATCTTGACCTGAAGCATTGACTACTTTGGTTAACATTTTATTGAGGATTTTGTTAGAATTTTTTGCTTCTCCATTTGTTTATGGATGGTAAGGAAAGGAACAACTTAACTTAATGCCAAATACATCGTAAAGACCTTGGAATTTCTTATTTTCAAAATATTTACCATTATCAGTGATGATCTTATGGGGATCATCAAAATAAAATATGATATGATGATTGATGAAGTAAACTATCTTGTCAGCTTTGGTCAAGATGAGAGGAAAAACCTCCACCCATTTGGTGAAATATTCAGTGGTGATGATGATGGATTGGTGTCATTATGAATAATGAGGATTGATTTCCCTAATGAGATCGAGTCCCCATTGTGAGAAGGGCCAATAGTCTTTGGATACTTGAAGGTCATGGGATAGTGTGTGATGTAAATTGGTGTGTTTTTGACATTTAACACAATTGTTTACATAAAATCACAATATTCTTAGTTGAGGGTGGGAAAATAGTAGCCAAGGCAAAGGATATGTTTATCAATAGATAAACCACTAAAGTGTCCCCCATAAATTTTGTCATGCATTTCCTTCATATCATGGGAGCTTTATGACTATGTAGACAATGGAGAAGGAGGCTATTAAAACAATGTTTGTAAAGGATTCCCCCTAGTATGGTGTAATAAGAGGTACTTTGAACAAAAGCTCTTTAGGCATTCCTAAAGAGGTTGGGAGGAAAGATGTTGAGGTTAGGGTAGTTGAAGGTTTGCTCAAAATATTGTGTCTAAGGGAGATTCCTCCACACTAAAAATGGTAGGAAGGTTAGAATGGATATAAGAGGGTGTGATAAATTTATGGATGGTGACAAAGAGTTTAGAATCGATAGGTGTAGATGGAATTTGGGAAGCAATATAAGCCATTTTATCCATGAACTTATTGGTAGATCATGGAATAGATTAGATGAATTAATGATCAAATGATGATAAGAATACATCTACTAGCTATTTTTACTTTTACAAGACATCATTGTTACATTGGTAGGATCTATTGACCTAGTTGACCACAAGCTGGGAATCACCAAAGATATTGATTTTCTTAACTCCCAAGGCTAGATCAGTTTAGAGACATACTACTAGGGTTTCATACTCAGCCACATTATTTGTGTGCTCAAAATCAAGTTTGAAGGAAAAGGGAAGAGGCTCACTATTAAGGGGAATGGGAATAAATCCATCACCCCCACCATGCTGGCATTTCAAGCCATCAAAGAACATGGTCATTTGGTAGGTGGGGACCTTATGAGAAAGAGTTATGATGGAATCATCTAGAAATTCAAGAGGAAGTGGTTGGTTGTCTAGTAGAGGAGATTCATCCAATTGATTAGCAATGACTTTTATTTTAATCAACTTTTACTAGAGGAACTCAAGGTCAAACTCAACTAAGAGCATGAGCCACTTAACCATATGCTAGTTTTGGTATAGTCTAGAGTGCATCTACTTGAGTGGGTTAGTGTGGGTGATGACAAAGGTTTTATGATTGAGGATATAATGATAAAGTTTGGAAGCCACAAAGACTATGGGAAGGTAAACTTTCTTAGAATGGGTGTACCGAGTCTCATACTCTATAAGTGTTTGACTTATATAGTAGATAGATTGCTCTTTATTTTATTCATCACAGTGAGCAAGCATTGCCCCTAAGGAGTGGTTAGTGATAAAAATATAAAAGTACAAGGGTTGGTCCTCTTTAGGAGGTGTAAGAATAGGTGGAGAAAGGAGGTACTCTTTGAGTGAATTAAAGGTTTGTTGATAGTTCTTAGTCCACTTAAAATATGTATCTTTCTTGAGAAGATGACGAAAGGGTTGACATCTATCTGATAGCTAAGAGATAAAGCTACATATGGATTAGAGCTTCCCCTGTAGGATGTGGATTTGCTTAAGGTGGGTTAGAGGTAGCATCTCCAAAATTACACTAAATTTGGTAGGGTCTACTTTTATTCCTCAAAGATAGATGATAAAGCCAAGAAGCTTTCCAAATAGGACCCCAAAAACACATTTCTTGGGGTTGAGTCAAACATAGAAATGGATTAGGCACTCAAAGATAATTTTGAGAACATATATATGATCCTTGAAATGTTTGGATTTCCCAAGGAGATCATATACATAGTCCTATATGATTTTATGGATGAGATCATGGAAGATGTAGGTCATCACATGTTGGTAAGTTGCTCCAGCATTTTTTTGGACAAAATGGCATAACCCTGTAGCAAAAATTTCCCCAAGGGATGATGAAATAAGTCTTAGGATGATATTTGAGGACAATCAAGATTTTATTATATCTTGAGAAACTATCCATGAGAGATAACATCTTGTGGCCATTTATAAGATCAACAAGTTGGTCAATGCTAGGTAAAGAAAAGTCATCCTTTGGGCAAACAATGTTGAGGTCATGAAATTAAATACAGAGGAAAAGTCCCCTTGTGGGTTTGGTAATGGGAATGATGCTAGAAACCCATTGAGGATAGTCAATGGGATGGATAAATTTGACATATAAGAGACACTAAAGCTCTTCTTTGACTAAAAAGGTGATGCAAGGGTGCATCTTGTGCATCTTTTGTTGAATAAGCTTAACATCAGGATGGATGACAATATTATGGAGATCAATGGAAGGGTCGATCCTGGGCATATCCTAATAGGACCAAGAAAATACTATGTTTTATTCATGAAGGAAAAAAGGGTAATCTTGTTACTTCATGGAATCTAAGGATTGACCAATCTTTATAATGTGAGGGTTATCTTGAGTACCCAATTTGACATCGATAGTGGATTATTTCAACATGGTTTGGTTCTCAAGAGGAAGGGATTTATGGATAGAATAATCCCCACACTGAGGTAGATGAGAATGGAATCATTGTCCTGATAATGGATGGTTTTGATGGTAGGAGAATCATTTTCTATCATTTTAGGATGAATGAGAGGAAGGCTTTTAGTTTGGCCACCTTTTTGATAGGTCAGTGTGATTAAACTAAAATTATTGACTAAAAAAAGTTAAAAGGAATGATTTCAAAATACTCAAACTTTGAATAAGATTAGGTTGGTGAGGATGGGTTGTTTTTCTTAATGGTGGCAATAGGTTTTGGTAAATCGATGGGTTATTTTGGTGGTATGAACCCAAGACCAAATAACTCACATGGATTTTGGGTTTTAATCAAGGGTAACTCGTGAGGTCCATGTTCATAATAGATGAGGCCAAATCCCTTCTAGGAACACCTGTGAAGGTATAATTTTTTCCAAGTAGGAAAAGTCAGAGGTAAATGGCTGGGTGGAAGACGTAGTGGTAAAATTAAGAAGTGGATGATCAAGTCCCCCATAAATGAAGTTGGTTTTATGGTTTGGAGGCCCAAAAGAAATGATTTTTTTGATGTTGGGGTCATTACTAGGATCATGGTTGAGATTCCCATACTCTTGAGGAGTAGGGAAAGCATCCATGGTTAAAATATGATACTCCATAGTGAGAGATGTTGGAACATGGGTTCCAAGTTGTCCTTTACAGGGATCTAAGAAGAAGGGATAGATGAGTTAGTTGAAGCTTCATCAATTATAGGGGTGGAGTTGTTATTGATTAATGGTGAGGTGGATGAGGGAAGAACAAGAATGTCATTAATTTGATATATCTCATATTGTAAGATGCAAAAGGACTAGGTTCAACTTGTATGGTAATGAATTGACCCTTATGTTTGAACTTCACACATTGATGTAAGGTAGATGGGACACAACTCATGGAATGGATCCAAGGGCATCAAAGTAAGATGTCGTATTATAAATTGAATTTTATAATGTAAAAGAGATTTGAAATTGTATGAGGTCCCAAGTGGATGTAAAGGATGACTATCCCCAAGGTAGTGGTCATAGTATCATTAAAGGAGCAGAGGATTATCGTATTTTTTGACATGATATTCTTTAGAAATTGGAGATGGTCATAAGCACGAGGGGAGATAATGTTAATACTAAATCCTCCATAAATCATCACCCTTTTTATGTGGTTTTGATTGATGTATGTAGTGATGAAGAGGGGAGGATCATGAGACTCATGTTAGAAATAAGGTATTTCTGAATCCTATAAGGTGAAGAAGGTATAAAGTTTAAGGGCTCAAATAAAGGATGCAAGAGGTTAAGAGTCTTCTAGTTAAACCTTTATTGATTGTAGGGCCTCTATCAGTGCTTGGTGATGATGGGGTGAGGTGTTAATTAGTTCATAAAGTCTCATCTTCACTAGTGTTTGGTGAAGTTATTTCAACACTACATGCTGAATGGATTCAGAAGGGTTAGAGGGAGAGGCACGTAAAATGGATATTTTGGGTTTTGGTGAAGGTGAAGGTAAAGGTGAGGATGTTTGGATTTAGGTATAAGGTTGAGGGGTGGAAGGATATGTCCATGGTATGGACACTTTGGCCTTTCCCTTATCCTTTTATTTGGCTTGAAATCAGGTAACCATATGGATAGTGTGGATTAGGGGAGGTGTTGGGCTAAAAGGCTACTTTGGTTCCTCCTCACTTTAAAATGAGAGTGGAGGAGTAGGTAAGTGTTTGATGGGTTAATTTAGTGGTTGGGTTAGTAATGGCCTCAATGGAGGTTCATCTGATAATAGATCATCCTCATCCCATAAGCTATAGACAAGTGCTTCTAGAGATTTGTAGTTTTTTGTGTCATGTCTAGGTGTCCTCTGGTATGAGTAGATTAGATTGTTTTTGAACCATGATGGTTTAATACTTGAAAGGTTGAAGGGTTTGATAGTTATTATGTTTAAGGAAGAGGTTTTCAATAACCTTTATAGAATGGTTAAATACGATTCAAGCAAAGGTGTTGAGGGTGTTGGGTTTTTAGTTTTAGAAGTGGGAGCTGTCTTAGAAGTAGGCTTCATTGTGAAATTTGTAGGTGGTGGAATGGTTTTGGTAGGTTGTTTTGGTTGAAATTACTTATTTGTGGTTAGTTTTGAGGTGGATGATGAAGTTTTGAAGATAGGTGGGAAGGTAGAGGTAGATAGGTTATTTAAAAACGATGGGGAGTTTGATGATTTGGAGGGTATAGGTAAAGGTATAATGAAAGGAGGAGATTTAATATGGGTAGTTGTGAGAGGGTTCACCTTATTGGTATAAGGATGAGCTATTATGATGGTTGAAGGATGAGGTCTTAAGAAATAAGGTAAGTGGGAAGTGGGTGGTATGGCTTTGGTTTGAGGTGGGAGTTTAGGTGGCTCCACCTTCTTAGTTGGTTTGGTTGGGGTTTTCTTTAGTGAAATATGGGGTTAAGGCTAAACTCAAAGATGTGTGAGCAAGGATAGGTGTAGTAATTATTCCTATATTCTTGATAGGTTTAGTTAGAGATGCATAAGGTGATTTGACAATTTTAGATGGAGGTGGGTTGGATGGTTCCCCTATGGTTTTGAAGGAAGAGGTGTTTGATGAAGGTATTAAGGTGATGATAGATTTGATGGTGGATGAAATTAAGGTTGAAGGTTCATGTTTACTTTGATATGGGATCCCAAGATGATGCCAAAATATGGCTCTATCTAGATTGGGTTGATAAGTGAATTCTAGGCTTTGGACCAATTTAGAAAAAGGCTTGTAAATGGGTTTGATGCTTTAATCATTGGTTTCAAAGATTAAGCCCATATGTTGAGGTGAGGGAATGGTTTCCTCACATTTGTTCTTGATGGAAAGTTTCATGATTTGGGAGGATGTTTCCTCCATGGAAGGACTAGACATGGTAATCTCTTCTTTTGGGATGGTTTTCAAAGAGAGAATGGGTGGTTATATGATAGGGGAGGAAGGGGTGATGTCCCCAAGTGAAAGAATGGGGATGGTTGTTTCCTTTGTTTGGGTGTCCAAAATAATGGTGGGTAATTCCACCACTTCAATAAATGGAGTGGGGGAAGATCTAGTTGAATCAATGGTTACCTCCTTTGGTATTTTTATCAGAGGAGATGTGGATAAGTCCATGGTCTCATCAAGTAAAGAAAGAGGGGTGGTTACTTCCTCTATTTTGATGTCCAAAGGAATAAAAGGTGAGTTCACCACTTCAATGAGTGTAATTTAGGAATAGGTAGTTGAGGTAATTATCTCCTCAATGATAGGTACACTAATATTGACATTGATCTCATGGACCACATGAGCATGAGATGATTTTGGTTTATTATCATCATAGTTGATACAAGGGGCATGATTGGGAAAAGGTTTACAAAAGATGTCAAGGTAATGATTTGGGGGTGTATTAAGATTATCAAATATAATTTATCTCTTATCAATCATGTTTTGGATAATATTTTTGAAGGTGTTACACCTACTAACATCATGTCTAATGACACGGTGGAAAGCACATATATCATTCTCATTGTACCAACGAGGTGTAGGGTAAGAAGCATAAATTTTTTGGAGAGGTTTTGTGGGAGGAAGTTGTATGATGTTTTATTTGAGAAATTTGTCCAAAATTGAAGCATAAGACTACCCTATTAGAGTGTATTATTTTAGGTAGCTCTATTTTGATGTTGGTTTTGTGGGTTGGAATAGTTAGAGGAATTGGTTTGGTTGGGTTGGTTGACAGTTGGTGGTGGAGAAATTTTAAGGACAACTGAGTTTTTGGATGCCTTTGGTTTAGTGTTGGTATTGTTAAATTGGTTGGTGGTTTTGGATGAGTAAGATTCATTAGATTTAAAGCTAGAATTTTTATTTCTCAGTTTTAATTTCCCCTCATCAATGGCTTTGATTTCTAGTTTTCATACCATGGTGAAAGCCTCATCAAAGGTCCTAAAAGTTTAAACCTAAGGAGTAGGGACAATGTGTTTAGCAAAAACCTAAGAGAAAATTTTAATTAACTTGAGTTGGGGTAAAAAAAAGAGAGTTGGTTGATAAGATCTCTCTATCTAGCTATGAAATCAATAATTGATTCATCATCAATTTGCTTGATGGAGTAGAGGTTGGTGATAGAGACCTTCTTAGATATATTAACTGAGGAATGATTTTAAAATATTTGAGAAAATTGGGAGAAGAAAAATATGGAGTGTTTGGTGAGAGCATGATACCAATCTAATGTTGGTCTAGATAAAGACATGGGAAAAAATTGAAGGAGAGCTTTGTCATATGCAATCAAGTTGCAAGAATGGCAAACTGATCTTAAGTTTTCTTGGGGTTCCTCCTTGCTTTGGAACTTGGAAAACTTGGGTATTTTCCATTGAGGAGGATAATATTGGATAGGGATGGATGGGTGAATAGGTTTATTATATAGTTTATCATAAGGCAAGAGGTTTTGAGCCCCAGAGATAGATGACTCTAGGTTGGTCATTTTGTCCAGTAACATTTTGACCAAATCTATTTGGGGTTAGGAAGATCCATAATTATGTGGTAAGTTTAATTGAGGTTGGATGGATGTAATATACATATAAGTGATGGAAGGTTGAGAAGATGCCACATATTGGTATGTGGTCATTAAAGGTTGGGATGATGCCAAATAAGGATTAAGGGCACAAAAGGTTGGGTAAAAGGTGCTATGTATCCTTATGGATTAGGAACATATTGGTAATATGTCATGAGTATTTGTTGAGGGATTGATATGGGTTGGTTTGAAGGTATGAATGAGTCGGTAGTTCATTGGGGTTGGGTGGTAACGCTAGTACTAATAGGTGGAAGGGTAGGGGGTATGGAAAGCACCAAATTTTGAAGTGGGATAGAAATTGGTGGGTTGGTAGTGATAAAGGGATTATAGAAAAAGGGGTAGAAGATATCCCCATGGTGGATGAGGTATGGGTAACAAGATGTGATGTTACCACTATGTTGGAGGTGTCAGTTGGTGTAGGGGGTGTTTGGCTATTGGTGGAATGTTGGATAGAATTTGGGTGGTGGTAGTGGATGGGATATGAGTAGAAGAATATGCTTGGGTGATCATGGGTTTTGTAGAGGTGGTTCCAATCATAAGATGATGTGTAATCCCATAAGATAGATCTGTAGGAAAAACTGAAGTAATAGGGGTGCAGTGAGATAAGAAGTTATGCTAATGTTGGAATGCCATGGGGTTGTTATCAAGGAAGGTAGAAAAATCTACATTACCCTCGACAACTATTTGAGGCATGGTAGGAGGGGGAGAATAATGAGGAGAATTCTCAACATTAGAAGTATACTCCATGGGGGAGGAAGAAGAGGAAGGTGGTTCTTGATTGGTTTGGTTCCTCAACTATTATCTAGTAAAGACCATGTAAGGAATAGAAAATAAAATGATGAAAAGCTCAAAACTCAAACACAAATCAAGCAAAAGATAAAGATCTCAAGGAAATCAAAACATACACTAAAGTGCATTTAAAACTTAGGATTCTTTTTAGATCATTTTTGGCTTATGCTTTAGAAAGTGTGAAGAAGAACTTTGGTTTGTAGATCAGGTACTAAATATGAAGTCTAAGGTTGATTTTAGGTGTTAAAGTCTCTCAAAAATATATATCAAAAGTCAATACATGGCTTGATGTTGGGGCTTACCCCCTCACTTCACACACTGTAGTGATAAGGGTGGTAGGTGCTTAGCTAAGATATACTAAATTTTAGAGTTTAGACTCAACCCAAGAGTTGAGTTTTGGTTTTTTTTTGGTAATGACCTCCAAGTAAGATAGCTAAAGTGTAAGGTTTATTGCTAGGTGATGAAATACTAGTCAGGCCTTATGTCAATTATTTTGATGTGTTGATTGATTATGTGGTTTGGTAAAGTGTGTTATAATAAGAGTGAAATTATGATTGATTACTTTACTTTTAAGTTAACTAGATGAACTAAAAACATGCAATCAATCAATGTATGCTAGGTGTAGACACCTAAATTTGGCCACCAATAATCTCCAATCATGATTTTGACCAATTTTTACTAAAATACAAAATTTCGCCTAAAAACACTAAAGTACATTAAAAAAATTTGAACTTGATATAGTCAAGTGCTAATTTTGGCTAGGGTATCTCTAAATAGGGTAGTGCAATTTATGGGCCAACTAACTTTGATCAAATCATTTTGAGTCAAAATACCAATTTTGCACCTAGGTGCTCTAGATTGCTCTATTTTTTCAAATCTCTTGCATGAGACATGTGCCTTTGTTATTTTATGTTGACAATACCCTAAATGAGACAATGGGTCCTATGCATCTGACATTGACTTCCAATTCCAATCCAGTCAAATTTTGGACCAATAACAAGGCATTTTGATCAATTTGAGTAATTTGTACACAAAGTGCTTAATCATGCTTAACAGATAATTAAGCCAAATTAGAGATTAATTAAGAATTCCATGGAAACTTTTTGAATACTTATTTTTAGAAATGAATATTGAATATTTGCATCATCAGGTGACCTTATTTCTTAGGAAGACATCCCTAGACCATAAATACCACAAATATCAGGATTCATACCTGCCATGCCTCATCAAAGCCCTTCCATGCCTATGAAATGCCCTTCTATCCCAAATATTGATGAGCCTATCTATTTATTTTAATTACATAATTAGATTAATCTTTAGTTACACATCTCAATCTTAAGATGGACGGTTCAGGTTGATTCTAGCCATATATAAAAGTCTATAAATAGGAGGCCTTACCACATGAAAAAAGAGCTTAACTTGTGCAAAGTTATAATGCTAAATTGTTTTTAAAGCCTCATGCCAATTAGTGTTATTATGCCCAAATATTGATCCAAGCCAAGCCAAGTCAAAGACATAAGGTGCCAAAGAGAGATGAGGTAGCCAAGCTTCCATTTATGTAGACTTCATGAGCACAAATCGAGCAAGCCACTATAATAAACATTTTAGAGCATCCAAGGAAGGTAAAAGAAGGTTTATTTTACATTTTAGTTATGTGTTTCATTCATGTTTGTGTATATTAAAAAATACTCTACATTTTATTTTGATTTTCAATTGCGCTCCAAAATTTTGTCCTCACACTTTTTGGTTCGAGACAGTGAAGTTTTGACTCACAGCGTGGGTGCAAGTTTCTTTTCACCTAATTTTGTCTAAGTATCAAAGTCACATAGAAGCTGTCAAGTGTCATTGGTTGAGGCACATTTTGTAATTTCTATAAGTCACTCGGAAAGTTCTACGTGTCCAATGGTAACTCAGTGGAGTGCAACAAGTGTCAGCATCTGCATCTCACATTTCTTATATGTTTCGAAAGCTTCTTTCAATAAGCTTTTCTTAGGATCAAACTAAAGGTGCCAAGTGGAAATTATGGAAGGTTTCAATTGTTTTTTATAAAAGTAGTAGAAGCCACCACATATCCCTAGCTAAAGAAAGTGAAAGTCGCCATGTGTCAACATCTGAAATATCTTCATTTTGTTTCATCAATAAGTAAAGACTGTGGTCGACCCCGAGTTTTGTTTTTGAGGCATGCAAAAGCCGCTAAGTGTCGCCATCCATGTAAATATGAAATGAGGCCTGAATTTTTCTATAATATAGATAGAGTGACATGGAGACCAACACATGTCACCTTCAGTAGGATTCTCAAAAGGTAGCTAAAAGCAACGGAGACCACCACATGTCCCTTGTTAAAGATGCATGGAAAGCGCCACCTATCCCTGCTCTTTTTTTGAAGTTACTCAGGAAAAAAGTGTTATGGGTCCCATTTTTTATAAGTTTTTAAAGTTTTGGATAAGTGGATGGTGATAGATGTCAAAGGTGAAACACTCCTTAGTGAAGATATAGTAAAGAGTATAGGTTACGTGAAAAGTGCCGTGTGTCTTCGGTAAGTGCTATAGAACATGCCAAGTGTCATTTTTTGGTGCTTCATGAATAATAAGAAGATTTTCAAGTAGAGTAAGTGAAGCAGCCAAGTGTCATCACCCATTTCATAGTGGGAAGCATCATGTGTATCTATTTTAGCCAATGAACTTGCAAGGAGATGGAACATTTCAGATCCAAGAAATATCTTGTGTTAGACACTTCTAGTTCAGTTAGAGTTCAGTTAGGCCGTTGGATTGGGAATGTGAAGACAAACTAGAGCTAATTCAATGCTATAAATAGGGGTGTAGAGATCACCAGAAGGATCATCATCAGAAGATAGAGAGAGAATTTTTTGTAAGAGATTGTCAAGAAGTTTTAGACTTTTTTTAGTTGTGACCAATAATGTCATTTGCCTTTGTTTTATTTTCTTGAGTTAGAAAGTTTGTATAACTATGCATGTTTTTGTGCCTTTTATGTAACTAGAAAATTAATGAGAAGACAAAATTCTATGCCTTTGTTGATATTTCCTGTGTCATTGCAAGAATAGTCTAAGTTGTGAGCCTTTGATTCTATTGTTTTCATCTTTTACATTGATCATACCTAGTTTGCTCTTCAATGCAAATTGAATCCTAAATATAGCTTCACTGTGCTTACAATTAAGGGTCAAATTAAATTTAGGTGCATTTCCATAGTTAGATTTTTCTTTCATTGCATTTGTGTTTCTACTTAATCCCTATCCCTTTCCTCATTATACACTTGAGATAAAGAAGAACCAGCTTCTTTAAAATTTGGAGGTTGTTTCAAGTTTCAAGTCCCACATTCCTGAAACTTTCCATTGTTGGTGTTGAAACAAGTGCAATTTTAAGCATCAACAATTTTTGGCATGCCCAATGAGACACCATCTTGAAGTTTCTTTCAAGACCATATGAACCAGAGAGCTGCAAGGAGTCAGAGCTATGGACTAGTAACAAGATCTCAATCTGCTGTAAATCCAGGTATTCTTTTTCCACCATTAATAACTAGTCCAAGAAGAAGGGTCAATCAGTTTATACCAATACCAAGAGAAAACATGGGAGCACCTATAGTCCTAAGAAATTATGCAAGTTGGAACACTGATGTCCTTTAATTCTCCCAATACCACTAGCCACCTGGGATCCTATCCCAGTAAATGCCTTGAAAGCTCTGCCCAAATTCAGTGGGCAAGATTTCAAAACACCTGAAGAACATCTACAAGATGTTTCTGATGTATGTGTTATACATGTTGTCACATAGTAGAATGTGGCTATAAGATTATTAGCAACTTATTTTAAAGGAAAGGCTCTGGAATGGTACCGATCCTTGACTCTAAATACAATATCCACATGGGATCAGCTTGGAGATCTTTTCTTTGAAAGATTTGAAGAAAAGGGTGATAAATCTTCTTTGTTGCAACAATTGATTACTATCCAAAGAGCACCACAAGAAGCAATGACTGACTTCAATTCAAGATTTCAAAAGACTTGGGAAAGGATTCCTGATATAGCAAGACCATTACTAGGTATGGCTATAGTATTTTACCTTAAAGCTTTAAATTCAAATATATCTGTAATGATTCAGTCACTTGGAGGTCAGACTCTGCCAGAAGCTTATGACTATGCAGTCAGAGCTAAAAATAATTTAATAGATGCTAGAAAGTTTCCCCCAAGGCCTCCCATGCCCATGTTTCTAGAGATTACATTACCTATGCCTTAAGAAGCCCCTAATCCCATAGCCCCACCTGTGTCTATGTATAAATATCCTCAACAACCTGTTAAAGAACTTGTCCCTACCCAGTCATTTGAGATGGATGATATCAAGAACATCTTAAGGACATTTTCTAATGAGTTAATCAACATAAAAAGATAGTAAAATCCTTACCCTAAACCCCAATATCAAGGCTACCAAGGAAATATATTTTCATCACAGCCAAACTAGTATCAGGGTCCTCAAAGACAAACTAACCCTCATCCAGCAAACCAATTAGTTGCAGTCCCTACACCCTCACAAACTATTCCCCCTAATTCAAATAGGGAGATTGTTCAAGGGAAAAATAATTATGCAGATGGCACCAATGCTTGGTGTTTCCCTTGTAATAATACTCATACACCTAGATATTGTCCCATGGGTAATCTACAACAAAAGGTAGCAGAGCAAAGAAGAATGGATGGACAATTTGTAAGTACTAGTGACAATCAAGCCTACCAATCTTCTGGTATGCAAAATTTAGTCCTAATGGCTCAGATGCAAGGGATGTCTTTACAAAAATAATAAGAAATAGACCTGGAACATGCTTTGTTCTCATGGGTTGAAGATGAAGAGTCAGTATTCTTGAATGAAGCTTCTAATTCCAAGAAACTATTGGTGTAATCAGACTACTATACCAGATCAAAGAGAAGAATGATGGAACAGCCTGAAGTTACAAATAATGAAGTTATGGAGAATCCTCCATTTCAAGGTCATCGAAACACAAGTGTTAGACAAGAAGTGCATCGGCCAGTGCAGAATCAAGTAGTTCCTAGACAAGTTCAAGAAAAAGCAAGGTATCCTTATTTTCCAAGAACCCAAACTCTGGGACCAATGAATGTGGTGGATCAATTGAAGAAGACCCCAGCACAAGTGTCAATATGGGACATATTAGCTATTCCTGAACAAAAGACACTATTACAAGAAGCCCTACAAGGTCAAACAGTACCTAAACATATTGGCACCAAAGAAAAACCTGCTGAAAAAGAAAAGTTAAAGAATTCAGTTCCTTAGTAGACAACAACCCTTGTGAACAATGCACCAGAGGTAAGTAAATCCAAACTAGAGCCCTTCTATTTAACTTTGATAGTTGGAAAGAAACTATTACATAATGCAATGATAGACTCTAGAGCTAGTACAACAGTAATGCCTAAGCAAATAGCAGATGCTTTAAAGATAAAGTATGAGCCACTCACTAAAGGAGTTATGCAGCTAGATGGCAAATCAATACAAATAATAGGGAGAATTAAACAACTCCCATTGCAATTATATACTTGTCCCAATATAATTGTCAATCAAGATGTAGTTGTCATAGATATACCTCGTGTATTTGGCCTATGTTTATCCAGAGACTTTACAACCAAGATAAGAGGATATATGTCCCTTGATTGGTCTCACCTCATCCTAAAAACCAAATATGGTTCAAAGATGAAAATACTATCTGAGCCACTATCAAAGGATCATATCAAAAATGAACCAACCTCAAAATTAGAGGCAGATCATGCTATGTTGAATAAGAAAGAAAGGGTTTTTATTGAAGAGTTAGGTGAATGGACTGAACATGACCAAGAAGAAGAGAATAACCATTTGTTAGCTATGATGCAAAATGATCCATATGGAAATTATGACTCTACTGGTCTAGGCACTTATGTCATATTTGATGAAGATCATGAAATCCCAAATGTTTTAAGGGAAGAAACTCTAATTACTCAATAATCTGAAAAAGATTCAGAAATTTGGACCTTAAATTTTGATGGAGCTAGAAGTAAAAATGGTGCTGGAGTAGGAATTTGTCTTGCTGCTCCAAATGGTGAATTTTTTTTAAGAGTTATCCGTTTCCAATTCACCTGTACTAATAATGATGCTGAGTATGAATCCTTAGTACATGGGCTCTTGTTAGCCAAGAAAAAGGGAATAAAGAATCTGATAGTAAAAGGAGATTCAGAATTGGTAGTGAAGCAAATTAGAGAAAAAATAATAGCCAAAAATGTAAGAATGAGATCTTATAGACACAAAATTTTAGACTTAATAGAAGATTTTGAAGCTTTCAATATTGAAGTAGTTCATAGAACCCAAAATTCTAAAGCTGATAGGATGGCACAAATTGGCTCACAGTTTGATCCAGCAACTGGCCCATTAGTTAACAATGAGTCAGTAAAAGTTATAGTAAGGCCAACTATCCCAGACAACGATGAGAATTGGCAAGTATTTGAAAATTATTCTCAAGTGCTCTCATTTTTTCAACAATCAAGGGAGTTTACTGATCAATTACAACCCAAAATTGAAGAGGCATATGGAGACCAAGTTATACAATTAAAGACTAATAAGCTTCCCAAAGGCTTGATTAATTTAGAAAATCTATTTGATCCAGAAGATGTAGGCCTAGAGAAGAGAAGGTTCCAAGTAAATAAAGAAGATTATTCTAAAATAGAGGTGAGTGAAGGAAGAAAATAAAAAATTGGAAACTATGCAACTCAAGAGGAAAAGGAAAGACTAATTGACTTGTGCAAAAGATATGACAGAGTCATAGCCTGGAGCTATGAAGACTTTCATGGATATAATAGAGATATCATTCAACACACAATAGAATTGACTGAAGGATCTAAGCCAATTAGATAGAAATGGAGGCCAGTGAATCCAAGGATTAAACCTCTAATGGTAGATGAGTTGCAAAAACTTTTAGATTCTAAAATATTTTTTTCAATTAAACACTCAACTTGAGTATCAAATCTAGTACCAGTCAGGAAAAATAATGGTGACATAAGACTCTGTGTAGATTTTAGAGACTTGAATAGAGAATCTCTGAAAGATCACTACCCCTTGCCCTCTATGGAACAAATTTTACAGACTGTGGCTGGATCAGAGATGTTTTCCTTGTTAGATGGTTTCTCTGGATACAATAAGATTTGGTTGGCTGATGAAGACCAATACAAGACTGATTTTACTACCAAATGGGGAACATTTGCATATGCTAAGATGCCATTTGGCCTATCAAATGCTATAGCCACTTTTCAAAGAGCTATAGATGTAGCATTTGGGAAACTTATAAATAAAATCATCCTAATTTATCTTGATGATCTTACTATTTTTTCAAAGAATGTTGTTGATAATTTTAAATCTATTTTTAAGAAATGCAAAGAATTTGGAATATCCCTGAATCCTAAGAAGTGCATCTTTGCCGTACCTCAAGGCAAATTATTGGGACATATAGTATCTAAAGAAGGAGTCTTCATAGATCCAGAGAGAGTTGCAACTATAATGAACTTACCACTTCTAGTAAATAAGAAAGAAGTTCAGTCTTTTTTGGGGAAGATTAATTTTGTCAGTCGGTTCATATCTAACTTTGTAGGCTGAGTAAGACCAGTGACACTCTTGTTGAAGAAAGACTTGATTTTCAAGTGGACTACAGAAGGAAGGCAAGCCTTTGAAGAGGTCAAGAAAATTATCTCAACAGCCCCAGTACTTAGAAACCTAGACTTTTCTAATCCTTTTGTAATGCATGTCTATGGAGGAGAGCTCAGTATTGCTGTTGTCTTAACACAAAAGGATGATAGACAGGAAGGAGAGCACCCAATAGCCTTTTTCTCAAGGACTCTTAGGGAGTATGAAACCAGATACAATTTTATGGAGAAACAAACATATGCTATGGTAAAATCCCTCAAGAAATTTTGGCATATGGTATCAAGAAGTAAGATTTTGATACTTGTGGCTCACCCAAGTGTCAAGGAATACATTATGAAGGGTGAAATTACTGAAAAAAGCAAACTAGATAACAAAGATCCTTGAATATGATGTAGAGGTCAAACCCACTAAGTTAGTCAGAGGTAGGGGGTTGTGCCAATACATGACTCAAGAGCTTGAAAATATGAAACCTGAAGAAATAGATTCAGAAATAGAAAAGGAAACTGTATTGAGGATACAAGAGGTTGATTAGAACTCTTGGGTCACAAACATGATTCATTTTATGAAATATGGGATTTACCTAAGAGAAATTACTCAAGACAAGAGGAGATACTATAGGATGCAAGGGGTCCATTATGTTTTAATTGAAAAAAGTTCTTTTCAAAAGAAATATTGATGGCAAACTCTTAAGATGCATAGAAAAAGATGAGGCTGAGAAAATACTGCATGAAATGCATCATGGAGTCCCAGGTGGACATTTTTTTGCAAAGACCACAGCTATAAAATAAGTGAGGTAGGTTATTTCTAGCCCAATTTATTTATAGATTGTTATCAATTGGTAAAAAAGTGCCAATCATGTCAATATTATGTAGGGATGAGAAGGAATGCAACAATGCCCCTTAGTCCTATAATTATTGATGAACCTTTTACTCAACGGGGTCTTGACTTCATTGGAATGATAAATTCAGTGTCTAGTATGGGTCACAAATGGATTCTAACTACCATAGACTATTTCACCAAATGGACTGAAGTAGTGCTACTCAAAGAAGCAACAGAAAATGTGATCCTAGATTTTCTAGGGAGTATCACTACTCACTTTGGGGCTCCTCATACCATAATTTTAGATAATACTGAAGCATTTTTAGGGTCTAAAGTATCTAAATTTGCATTAAATCATGGGATCTATCTAAAAAATTCCTCTAATTATTACCCTTAGAGTAATGGTTTGGCAGAATCAACCAATAAGACTCATCAAGAGAATAGGGGTTGATCATCACAAAGAGTGGCATAAAGTGCTTAATATAGCATTGTGGGTTGATAGAATCATGCCTAAGAAGGTGATAAAAATGTCCCCATATGAATTGGTCTATGGTAAGCCTGCTATAATACCTTTAAACTTGGAGATTCTTGCTCTCCAACTGTTAAAACAAATTGAAATTGAGGAAAATGGCCCCATGCAGTTTAGACTTGCTAAACTTTTAGAAGTTCAAGAAAAGAGGGGTGTAGCACATGATTCATTAATAAATCATTAAAAAAAATCAAAGACTATGTCGATAAAAGGACTTCAAATCCTCATTTCAAAGTAGGCTCAAATGTTTTGAAATGGGATGTGAGAGCTACCAAGCTGGGGCAACATAAAATTTGAAGCATTGTGGACTGGCCCCTACAAAATTTGCGCATGTAAAGAGAAAAATTCTTTTAAACTAGAAACAATGGAAGGCAAACCTGAAGATATTCTTGTGAATGGGATCTATCTTAAACATTTCAATTAAGTTGTGTCTCTAATGTATTATAGTTAGATAGTTTCCCTTTCCTTGTTGTTTTGTTTTCCCATTTTTCTTTCCCACTCTTTCTTTTAAATAAGTGTTCTTTAAACACATGGCCATAGCTCAGAAACTTTTCAAAATTTTCAAAACTCTCGACACATTAAATATCTCCCAAATCTTTGAATTCCCCAAGATACCTTGTGCAATGACTTTCACGATGTGTCTAACTCACTGTCCCATGAAGATTTAGTAAGATTTGCTAACGGTTACCCAGTTTTAATGCCATTTTGAGACTTGATGGGTCAATAAATACCCCATAACAAGAGTTAAAGCTTACAGTGTCTCAAACATTCCTACGTCTACTAGAAAATCCCTACTACTTGCATTTTCAGCTCATAGTAAACCTACTTAAGTGAAAGTGCCTCCTTTATTGTAAAAGCTTCACCCCTGTTACCACAGTTCACTATTTTTAAGAATAGATATAGATATGGAGGGAGCACAGTCTTTAAAACAAGGGTCTAGGATTTATGAATCCATTGACAAGTTTCTTACAAGGAAATCATATGCTTCAGCCCTTGCACAACCATTACAGACATATCCACAGACTAGAGTCCCTAAAGTTGGTTTTGCAAAGGACCCAACAAAGGTGAAAGATTTTGTAGATGGAATCATGGACCCAATCCTTCACGAGCCTAGCAAAGCTCTAAGAGAAGGAGCACATCAAAGATGTCTTTAGAGGGCCAAAGTTGGACAATAGAAAACATTTGCAATGAGGATATGGACTTCTCAGCTGGCACAATTCATTGTCCCAGGTGTGCATCTTGCCCTAACTTGGTTGAAGTATGCACTAAATTGTTTCATGCTCCCTCAAATACCATACAATAGGGTTCATTCATGGTACAAATTACACCAAAGACTATCAGAGAGATGTTGGCCCTGTATCATGATAAGACAACCATGTTTCCCACAATTGCTAAAATGTAGAAAATATGGGCAAATGTCAATACTCAATTGAAGTTTTTGAAATTAGAATTACAATTAGGCAATGATGATACCACTATGCTGACATTGCCAGCAACAATAGTACAATTTGCACTAGCTAGTCAAGATGCACTTTCCATAATGTCTTTCATTTTTGGAATGAAAGAAAATACAACTATCTATGAAGAATAAATGGCCATCCTTTTTAGATTGAAAATTGTTGACAAGACTCAAGAGTATCAGTTTGATTTCTTTGAGCAGATTGCATATTTAATGGTTGAATAACTCACCCTGTTCAAATCTAAAGGTGTTTTTAGGTATTCCTCTTATCTATTTCATCTCATGTTGTATCAAAATTTTGGCATATTTTCCCAACACATGCATCTAAATATGTATGACCCAAGCTTCAATCTAAATAGGACCATTCCTGTGTCTACATGGACACATATCTTATCCAAAACCAGTGACCCATATGAATTTTGGGAACTTTTTGTTGCCCCTACTTTTGGTCATCTGAGCCCAGAGCCAGTTGTAAATAGAATGACTCCAAGTGTCTCAAGCCTTATAACCAATTGCACAATTCCTTGTGATTACTTTTTTGGATCCCATCATACTATTATTAGAGTCCATGATTTTAGTGGAGAACCAGTGCTACCACCTAAGATTTTGACCCTTAGGTTAGCATTCTTAGAGGTCACCAGGCAAGTGTCCATGGTGGATAATGAATATGGAACTGGGAAGAAAAAGAAGATGTATGATGTTCCATGGGTGACAAATAACATGACCCTAGAGGTTAGAGATGTTGAGCTCGTGTTGCTGAGAAAGTTAGCTTTCATAAGTTTCTTTCTAATTGAAGATAAATGGGGATATGACCCAAATGGTTTCCTAACTTCATGGGTCAAGAATAATAAGGTTGCTTCTAGAATTGCACATGAGGGTCATCCTTTTTGGGAAAATAGAAGGAATCCTAAGGAAGATATTCCTAACTTTTATGTGGAATTGACAGATTTGCCCCTTTCAGAGAATAGGCCATGGGAAACTTTTTATGTTAAGCAAAGGGATTTTGATCCTAAAATTAGAATGACTTTTGGTTTAAGAAGAGCATTAAAGAATAAAGACTGGGATGCTAAGAAAATAGAAGCCTATTGGAAATATAGGCAAGAAATTTGTCAGACAACTCATTCTTTTGAAAATGTGGATTCAGATGAGAAATGGGAAGAACTCTAGGATGAATGTCATCTGTCTCCTGTCTCTAACCCTGAGACAAGAA
This sequence comes from Torreya grandis, assembly GCA_037957365.1. Taxonomy (NCBI): domain Eukaryota; kingdom Viridiplantae; phylum Streptophyta; class Pinopsida; order Cupressales; family Taxaceae; genus Torreya; species Torreya grandis. Next base: position 2,449,366 of record JARHVA010000159.1, on the reverse strand, counting down.
ATTTGTAGACACAGGGTGGAGAACTAGAAGCTAGAGTAAAATCTAATCAAACATCGCAGACCCCAGGGCAAACCTCAGCTTCAGTCGCTATAACTATTTGGCCCCAATATCTTAGTATTATTGAAAAACAAAAGAGTGTCGTATCTTCACCACCAAAAATTTCTCCATTAATGACAACTCTTGGGGTTCCCAGTTTTACACAAGCACCACTAGCAGCAGTGGTAAATGTTGAAGAAAAGGAATCACAACCAGAAGAAGAAACACCAAAGAAACATAAGAGGCTGAGATTTCAACTTGATTCAGAAGAGAGAGCAGAACCTTCACAACACCAACCACAGAGTACTTCAGTTTCTCCTCAGGTTAGTATTGTTTCTCCTTCTTATTCTCAATCTATCTCTTCTCTTATAGGGGTGATGTTTCCATCTAGCCAAATAATATCCCCTGCCACCTCTGCTATGTCCATTTCTCATTTTACCCCCTCTATCCATACTCAAGCCATATCATTGCCTCATTTTCCCCCTCTATCCCTAAGAAAGTACCTCCTCAGATTCCTCCTAGCCAACATTTGGCTATTCCATATGGCTTGCCATAAGGTTACCCTTTTGCGGGTGGGCACATTGCCTCTCCTTCTACCTTAAAAACTCAAGCAGATGTTGTTAAGAAGGCAAAAGAAGCCTGAAGAGAGAAAAAGAGGATCAAAGATAATAAAGCCTTAGCTACACCACATTTGAGGTCACAATTTGACCCAATCTAGTAGCAACTAATGGTGACCCATTTGTCACCTAACATAGTCAAGCCAAATGAGTAGATGCAGCCCAAAGATTACACAATGAATGCAGTGGCTATAGACATGTCCCTTTTCAGACCACAAGATAGGGTCAAGCTACTAAATGAATCCACTTCTACAGTAGCTGAAGATTATTTGAAATTATCAAAGAATCTCTAAAAGATGGAGGCTGATCTAACCCAAGAGAAGGCAAACTATAGCAATTTGACTACAGAGATCAAAACTAAGAATCTTGAAATAGAGAGTCTTAATAAATAGTTGCAAGTTATTGTTTCTCTTCAGACTCACCAGGCTATCTAGGTCCAAAATGATTCCTTAAAAGTAGGGCTAATGTAGGTGAAAGATGCAGTGATAACCCTAAGGTGAGAAAAAGTAGAATTACAGGAAAAATGTGAGGAAAGCTTACTACAGGTCACTCAACTTCAACAGAAGCTACTGAATGAGTAGAATAATACCACTGCTATATAGGCCCAACTTCAAGCTGAGCGACACATGACAGAACAATTGACACTTGAGTTGGCTAATAAGCCAAAGAATGTAGGAGTGTTGAATCTGGTGAAGGAGCTTTATGAATCAATATGAAAAAGAATCTCTCAGGAGATTATTTAGCTCAAACCTTCTCTAACCTTTCTACTAAATGCATAAAAATTATGTGAAAAGGTGGAGACATTAGTAGAAGACACTCTGTCTACTATCTCTATGAGAGTGTTTGACTCTCAAATGCTACTACAAAAGCTATATGATGCAATTAATGAAACATTTTTAGTAGCAGGGATTAATGATAGAATGATCACTGCTAAAAGAGTGAATGAAGTTCTTAATTGCAACTCTACAACAATCAATTGTAGAGAGCTTCTAGATGTGATGAAAGAAGGAATCAAAGACATGAAACAACACATTGAAGATCTGGTGCAATTAGGTCTTCCTTACCCTTTTTTGGATAACAACACCATGTTAATGATTGTTGAAATTAAACCTTTGTTGTTAGCTAGGCATAATGATCAGGAAATTTTTTAGGGTTTAAGGGATGATTCATTAGTGCTTGAAGTAGAATCTATTTTGATTCCTATTTCCCTACTTGAATTTAAATTGAAGGTTATAATTTAGATTTTACAAAAAATTTCACACAAAGATATTATCAATCTTGATTTAGCCTTTCACAAATTACAAAATAAGCAGGGATTATTTGATGATGAGTGGTCTACTTATCAGACAACCTTACTGAAGCTGTGAATTTTTTTGGGTCACATTTGATCATGCGGGAGTTGTGGATTCTTTTTGAGAAGGCTTAAAAGTCCTTGGGGTCACCAATAACTGTAGAGTAAAAAATACTCTACATTTTATTTTGATTTTCAATTGCACTCCAAAAATTTGTCCCTACGCTTTTTGGTTCAAGATAGTGAAGTTTTGACTCACAGCGCAGGCATGAGTTTCTTTTCACCTAATTTTGTCTAAGTATCAAAGTCGCAAGAAAGCTACCAAGTATCATTAGTCAAGGCACATTTTTTAATTTCTATAAGTCACTCAAAAAGTGCTACGTGTCTAATGGTAACTTAGTGGAGTGCAACAAGTGTCAGCATCTACGTCTCATGTTTCTTATACGTTTTGAAAGCTTCTTTCAATAAGCTTTTCTCAGGGTCGAACAAAAGGTGCCAAGTGGAAACTATAGAAGGTTTCAATTGTTTTTTCTAAAAGCAATGGAAGATGCCACATATCCCTAGTTGAAGAAAGTGGAAGTTGCCATGTGTCAACATCTAAAATATCTTCATTTTATTTCATCAATAAGTAAAGATTGTGGTGGGCCCTGGGTTTTGTTTCTGAGGCAAGCGAAAGCCGCTAAGTGTTGTTATCCATGTAAATATGAAATGAGGCCTGAATGTTTCTATAATATAGATAGAGTGATGTGGATACCAACACATGTCACCTTTAACAAGATTCTCAAAAGGTAGCTAAAAACAATGGAGACCACAAAATGTCCCTTGTTAAAGATGTGTGGAAAGTGCCACCTGTCCCTGCTCCTTTTTTGAAGTTGCTTAGGTGAAAAGTGTTGTGGGTCCCATTTTTTATAAGTTGTTAAAGTTTTGGAGAATCAGACAGTGAAAAATGTCAAAGATGAAACACTCCTAAGTGAAGATACAGTAAAGAGTATAGCTTATATGAAAAGTGTCGTGTGTCTTTGGTAAGTGCTGCAGAACATGCCAAGTGTCATTTTCCAGTGCTTCATGAATAATAAGAAAGTTTTCAAGTAGAGTAAGTGAAGAAGGCAAGTGTCCTCACCCATTTCATAGTGGGAAGCATCTTATGTATCTATTTCAGATAATGAACTTGCAGGGAGATGGAACATTTTAGATCCAAGAAATATCTTGTGTTAGACACTTCCAGTTTAGTTAGAGTTCAATTAGGCCATTGGATTGGGAACGTGCAGACAAAGTAGAGCTAGTTCGATGCTACAAATAGGGGTGTAGAGATCACCAGAAGGATCTTCATCAGAAGATAGAGAGAGAATTTTTTTCAAGAGATTGTCAAGAAGTTTTAGACTTTTTTTAGATGTGACCAGTAATGTCATTTGCCTTTGTTCTGTTTTCTTGAGTTAGAAAGTTTGTATAACAGTGCATGTTTCTATGCCTTTTATGTAACTAGAAAATTAATGAGAAGATGAAATCATGTGCCTTTTTTGATATTTCTTGTGTCATTGCAAGAATAGTCTAAGTTGCGAGCCTTTGATTCTATCATTTTCATCTTTTACATTGATCATGCCTAGTTTGCTCTTCAATGCAAATTGAATCTTAAATATAGCTTCACTGTGCTTAGAATTAAAGGTCTAATTAAATTCACACATCACCATAGTTATATTTTTCTTTCATTGCATTTGTGTTTCTATTTAATCCCTATCCCTTTCCTCATTATACACTTGAGATAAATAAGAACCAGCTTCTTTAAAATCTAGAGGTCATTTCAAGTTTCAAGTCCCACATCCCTAAAACTTCCCATTGTTGGTGTTGAAACAAGCACAATTTTAAGCATCAATAGTTTGTAACTAATCTTTCACTAGTAACTAGGCCTAGAGATGTATGCTGATTAGTGTGTTTTTATCAATTTATTTGCATTTTTAGACAAATAAAATACTCAATCATGTTAATTATTATCCCACACCTCGTCTAAAAAGATACTCTATCAAGAACTCAATACATATTTAGATTCCAAGAATGCTTTTGTGATCTTCATTGGTCATTGATTCTGATTCCTTCAAACATTAAGACAAGGTATCTTTGTAGCCTCTACAAAGGAAAGTGCAACAATGGATGGTAAACAAGGACAAATAATGGATGGTAGGTTTGACTATGAAATGGAATGGTAAATGATAATGGAATGTGGAATGGTTGGGAAATGGATGAAGATTAGGAATTTCAGTCACACATAATGTTGATGATGTTGGATTCAACATAACTTTGGTTGTGGTAGGGGTGAAGACTTATTCTCTCAATATGACCACTAGATTTTGTTGTTATTTGATCTTGAGAGTATCTACCATCTGATTAGGCTATAGATAGGAAGCTATTTTGATTTGATCTGTGATTTTATCTTCATCCAATAGTGAATAAATTTTGTGCTTAGCTATTGGTGCCTCAAAGAGGTTTTCACCAATAAAGTTATCTTGATTATCTCATAGCGCCTTCGAGATGGTTTCTCTAAGGAATGTTGACTTTTGACTTTGATTGTCTTCTAGCACTTCCAAAATAATTTCACTAGAGGATGCTGAGTTTTGACTTTGATTATCCCCTAAGACCTCCAAAAAGGTTTCACTAAGAGAGTGTTCTTCTACTATATGAATGTGGTCTTGGCTTCCTCACTCTTCATCCACGGCTATATCACCATGGATGCCGTTTAACAAAGTGTGATTCTATCGATCCTAATTGACACTTATGGGAGATGGAATGTCAATAATATGGATATTTTAGTTGATGGTAATGGCATATGGAATGGTAATGAAATGGGTGTTGGCATCACAATTTTTGTAGAATATACTAGGATAACTTGTGTCAAAGCTAAAGTAATCATCCTCAAAAATTATAGAAGGATCACAAATGTATTCAAATTGATCTTTAAGGCACATGTAACCAATGTTGTAATATCCATGAACATATTCTACTTCTAAATTTGATTCTAACTCAAGGGACTTTGAATCCAATGTTGAGACTAATGTTGATTCAGATTTTGATGGTAAATTGATGTCAATTCAAAAATAGAACCTAACTCTAACTCTAATTCTTCATCTGATGGGTACTATGTTACAATGATGTCTTGTTGAATATTTAGTTTTAGACAAGTAATAGCCTATGATGGCATAATGGGCTCCACAAGAACTTGTTTGCAAAGTGAGACTCCTCTAGGATGGAAAAAAGGTCAAAAGGTAAGTCCTTAGAGACTAGCTTGTCAATAGGAGGCTCTTGAAAAATAAGCACATGGTCAAGGTAATGATTTGCCTAAAGGCATTTATAATCATTAAGAAGTGACTCAAAAAAGATTGGCTCATCAGAGTGAGACTCCTCAATAACTAGGTTAGGATCAATAGGTGATTCATCATAGGCTAAATTATTATAAATGGTTGATTCAATAGAAACATATCAGATTAGTTGGTTTTCTTGGCCTTGGGTTCAAATGAGTTGAAAAATACCAGTTTTGCACATAGCTTGGTCTTCGAATGATTAGATCAGTTGAGGTTTGGTTGGGATTGGTACTAGACAAGGAATTACTTGTGGTTGGATAATGGTAGGGCCTTGGGGAGCATGAATGCTTGCACAAGCTAAAGGACTAGGTCTTGGTATGATGAAGGGGTGTTTTGAAGCTTGATAGCTCGCACAAGCCAAAGGACAAGGTCTTGGAATGTAAATGGTGTGATTTTGTAGTCTTTGAATATAAATGATATGATGTGGGGGAAATTGATTACTTGCATAAGCTAAAGCATCTAAGTCTCCCTCATAAACCATATCATCCTAGTCATGAGTTGGCTCATAAGCTAGTTTTTGATTATGTTCTATGTACTACTTATTGTAAAGAGGGTATGGATCCATATCCCAAACAACATTATCTATAGTTGGGTCTTCAAAGTTCTCCTCACAAGCCTCTTTATGCCAATCAAGGTCTAGATTTGGATTTTGGGGATTTTGACTATGTTCCACATATGGAGTATTGTAGGGAGAATAATAAAACCCCTTAGAAAATCTTTCTCTATAAGGGTTCTTAGTGGGATTTTATGCAGACATTCTATCTTAAGTTGGATTGTACATGACTCCACCATAAGTGTAGAGAGACATATCCATGTAAATGATAAAAGATCTGAAATAAAAAGGCTTATATTTCTATAATTTTTGAAAAACTATGTCCAAAGGACAAATGGTTCAAGCTTGGTCTAACTTGGTCAAAGGGGTGGAACTGTATCTCTAATATGGTATGCAAGTGGAGCTATATCTCTAAAATTATTTGAGCTAAGACTTGGCATAAAATAGTCTAACATCAAATGTTTGATGTCAAATGTTATATGCATAAAAGTTCAAGCATCTGAATAAAAACTAGCATGTCAAAGGTTTAGGTCAAAGTGTTTCAAACAAGGTCTAAAATAGGAAAGGGAAAAGTTGAGTTACTATTTATTTTGTCCAAAGATGGAGTCAAAAGCTAGGCTCAAACAAATAGCCATATGCTACAAATTTTAGCCAAATGGTGTCAAAAGCTAGACATGAAACACACGCTGATGTGATTTGATTAAATCTAACAAGTTTGGAAATAACTTTGACATAAACCTGACACACAGAATCAAACATAAACACTATTAGTTGGCATAAGGAATAAGATAAAAGGCTCTTTGATAAAGGCTATGTTTTTCCAAATAAAGGCACAAACAATGATGAGGATAGGCATTAAACAAACAAACCATCAATATTTTTCAAATTTGGGTAATCAATTAATTGAAGTTATGAAACTCAAAAGAGAAAGATCTATGTATCATCCCCATGAATTGAGATCTAAATAGAAATCAATCAATGTTTTATTCCAAACTTGATAAAGCTAATTGAAAAATCAATGTTGAAAACTAGGATTTGACCAAATAAGCTAGACAAGATTGGATAGCATGATGACACATGATAAAGGTATAAATGGTATACATGACATGGTTTGAAAAATAGTTTTGACACAATGGTAAACAAGTCTTGAAATAAACAAAGCAACCTAATGATGTAAGCATACTCAAATAATGTGGTCAATGTTATGTTGCAAAGACTTAAAAGGCTCAAAATATTTTGACATGATTTTCGCAACATAATGCTACCCTTCGCAACTCAAATGACACACACAAAAACAAGTTTAACAAAAATTTCAAGGCACAAGTGTGGTGTAAAATGGCTATCATAACGCCACTTTAGACAAAAGAGTGACATATAGACAAATTGGTTTTGATATGGATTTATAAACAAACAAAAAAAATTAGTCTCAAAACATACCAAATGAGAAAATGATCCAAAAATACACTAAGTATAATAGTCCAAATCCTAGCAAGGGTATGGCAATGTGGGGTTGACTAAACTAGCAAGATTTCAAATATTTCTATGGAATCAATTGCACAATGACTTTCATGTCAAACAATGTAAAATAAAAATACAAAAATTGGGTGACCATGGCATTAGCTAGTTGTTAAAAGGTCTAGTTCATTTTACAACCACTACATCCTACTATTCACTCAGTATAGTGTGATGTCCAAATGCAGATATGTCCTGTGTGCAACTCTAATTAAGAGCAAGTGAAGTTAATGCTAGGAGATAAAACCCTAGGTCAAAGCTTCCCTAAATAAATCATGAGAGGTAATGACATCCCTCTTATAAGCTAAGATGCAATGAAATAAAATACATAAAAAGAAAGACTTAAGGGTCATTTTCAAGGTCACCCAAACTTTGACGAGTTTTTGGGGAGTGCTTTAGATGACATTCTTTCTAAGCCTTGAACTAGCTTTTTTTAATAGGAAAGGTGATTTTTATTCCAAGGGTTCCCTAAAAGGGATAAATGGAAGAGCATAAATGTGGCATCCATTTTTTTTCTAAACAAAATTAGATCAAGCAACTATTGAAGATACAAATGACAAGTGAATTCAATTTAAAACCCAAATGAAAGATTTGGTGGTGTTCATTTGACCCCTTGGTCTTAGTTGTAACTTTGAAAACTAATTCTAAAAAAACTTATTTAAGCACCTTAAATGTTAATTTAAACACCAAAATAATGTTCCTAACTCATTTTAAAACATGCAAAATGTGTTCTAAAACATGATTTATCAAACTTGAAATCTGATAGTTACTTGTCTACCCTTAAGGCATCACCCCAAAAGCAAATATGTTAGATTAGAAACATTTTAAATATATTTTCCAAATTTTGTAAAAAATGTCTGAAACTTTAAGCTAAACTAATGTCAAATTCTAAAAAATTAAGAGAAAACACATGCTTTAAAAAAAATCCAAAATGGAGTCTATATGACCCAAAACCAAGCATTTTAAAATGACCTATTAGTTCTCAAGTTTTGTGTTTTTAAGAAAAACATAATGATCAACATCAATTATATAACTAAAAATGGTTAAAATTACTAATGATGTTTATCTAACTGACATTTTTAATACCAATAGTGATCAACGATGACTATGCCAACTGATGATAATTTTACTAACTGATGATGGTTACTATGTAAACTTGAGACAAAGAAAAATGGAAAAACAAAGTTAGAAAATCAAATTGCAAGAGTTTTAATGATCCAGATAATTATTTTAAAGTTGCATAATGCTATTATTCATTTATGGGATGCGTTTGGTCCCATTGGACATGCCACTATGTGAACTAGGAATTTGACTCAAGAGAGGATGGTTAGTATTATATTAGTTACAAAATGAAAAAAAATGAAAGAAACACACTAACTAGAATAACATCTCTAGGCCTAGACACTAAGGAGAGCTTAGTGAAAAAAAATGAATAAAACACAACTAAAATGCAAAATAAACCTTTTTTTACCTTCCTTGGATGCTCCAAAATGCTTGTTGTAGTGGCTTGCTCGGCTTGTGCTCATGAAGTCTTCATCAAAGGAGGCTTGGATATCTCCTCTTCTCCTTGGCACCTTGTGGATTTGGCTTGGCATGGAATAAATTTGGCATGGTAACACTAATTTAAATATATTATTGAAGATATTTGCACATTATAACTTTGCATCAAAATAGCTTAGAAATGATGTTCATGGCCTCTCTATTTATAGATTTTTACTAATGACTAAAATCAACTTGAACCGTCCATCTTGAGATGAAGATGTGTGGTTGAGGATTAATTCAATTTTTGGATTTAATTTTATAATTATCCCCATCATGGTATTTGAAAAATGGGTTATTAAGATGCATGTAGGGCATTGATGAGGCATGGGAGGCATGAATCTTGATATTTTTGGCATTTATGGCCTAGGGATGTCTTCTCGAGAAATGAGGTCACCTAATGATGCAGATATTCAATATTCATTTCCAAAATAAATTATTCAACAAGTTTCCATGGAATTCTTGATTAGGCTCTAATTTAGTTTAATTGGCTCTTAAGCATGTTTTAGTATTTTATGCATAAATTATTCAAATTGATTAGAATGCCTTATTATTGGTCCAAAATTTGATTAGATTGGAATTGGAAGTCAATGTCAGATGTGTTGGAACCGTATTTACATTTAAGATGTTATAAAAAACAAATAACAAAGGCATGTGTCTTGTGCAAGAGATTTGATAGGAAAGAACAATCTAAAGTACCTAGGTACAAAATTAGCATTTTGACTTGAAATGATCTGATCAAAGTTAGTTCGGCCCACAAATTGCATTACCCTATTTAATGATACTATAGCTAAAATCAGCCCTTGAATATGTTAGTTTCACATCTCTTAGTGTGTTTTAGTTTTTTTAGGCCAAATTTTACACTTTGGTGGAAATTGGTAAAAAGCCTAATTAAATGTCATTGGTGGCTAGATTTAAGTGTTTATATGTGGCTAAGAACTCATTGATAAAAACTGAAGCAATTTTGGTAGAGTAATGGTACTTGGTTACTGAATGATGAGTTGATACATCATTTCAGATCTCTAGCCTAGTTACTAGTTCATTGGGAGAATACCTATAAAAGATGTTTTGATTCAAGAAGCTCTAATAATTACTAGTGATCTTTGATACTTGATTACTCTGATTCTATATGTGGATCCCTTTAATCTCCTCCCCTATTTTTATAGATGGAAAGGAGAGGTGAAATAATGAGTTCAATAAGGTATCAAGGGGTCATCTAATTTTAGTCTTAACATGCATTGATTTGCATTTAGATCAAGTAAGTTAAATATAAAAAAGCAAGTTAGAGTTGAAGTGGGAGTTAATACTTTATGGTGATTAAAGCCAAACCATCAGTGGTTAAGACTAACCATCAGTGGTTAGGGTGGTCATCAGAGGTTGATAGGTCAAGGTGGTCAAAGTCAATCAATTTTAACTTAGGTTTGTAGTCAACAGGTTATGGGATAGTCCCTAGGGGGTCTCAAGGGTTAGCTCAATATCTAGAACCATCATGTGTGGTTTTTTAGTGTCTAAATTTTGCCCCTTTTTGTTATGAAATTTTTATAACAAGATGCAAAATAAAAATATATTTTAGGTCAAAGTTTTGGTTTCCCCAAGTATGGGAGGAGGTGTAACCCCTCAAACTGGGAATCGATGAGGTGAAACAAAATTAGGTATGGGTTTGTTAAGTGGTAGGTTGGAAAACATCTTGGTGATAGGTTGGGCACTGAAATACAAATATATGCATAAAGTGTGACTAATTGTGATAGTTAAGATCGTGCATTAAATAGGTTACTATAGTTGGTGAAAAAAAAGAAAGGCACTAGAAAGGCAAGTGACAAGTGGACCATGTGACTACATTTAAGCATTGTGGTTGGGTTACACTTATAAGCACAAGTTTCATAGACAAGGTCAGTGTAGTCATAAGTATCCAAAGTAAGAAGTGCTCCTGGGAAGACATAAATAGGTTAGTTGTGCACAAGGTAATGCAAGTTTAAATTGTTCAACATGGCAATTTAGTTGATATGATCAAAAGGACCAAGTCAAGGTCATCATAAAACATGTATAATTCAAGACAAATTGATCATTGATGAGTTAATGTTGTTGGTGGAAAAGCTAATCTTTGTTGGTTGATAGTGGATTAGGTTTGTGCTAGAAATTTGCTTGAAAATTTTGGGGGTGAAAGGGGAAAAACCCTAGAATTTTGACCATCAACAATCATAGTTCACCCTCAGGGTCAACCATTAGTGGTTATATGTTATCCATAAAAGGGTGAAGATAAAATACTACTAGGGGTTTTATTATTTCATTATGAGTTTGAAACCTTTGACAATTGGATCTTGGTATTCTTGAGAAAAAAATGGTGACAGTTTTGTGAGGGTGATTGAGAGTGTTGAGTAGATTGATTTGAGGCTAACTGAGTGATCGAGGATGTAGAGGGGACAAGGGAGAACATGGGGTTAGGTAGTGGTTCCTAGGGTTCCTCTTTGATGATAGTTAAATAATGAGGTAAGTATTGTTTTGAATTGGTAGAGTAGTTTCAAATTAGCAAATGAATGCTTAATAGAATGTGTTAATTGTTTATTTTGTGGGTGGGTGCTGACCTAAGGATACGTTTGTTGATATTTTTTTTGGTTTTGGAGTTTAATTTGGTAGTTTAGAGTTAGATTGGAAAGGGTAGGGTAGATAGGGGAGGTTAGGGTGAAGATTAGACAAGTTTATTTTAGCTATTTATGGTTTTTGGTAAGTAGTTTTAGGGGATAGGGTTTGGTTTGATCATCAACAGTCATTACATATTGATCATCAACATAAATTACTAACTATCTATGGTAATTATTGACCATTTATGGTTAATATGTGACCCTCGATAGGTCACTTTATGGTGACCATCAGTGGTTGGTCACCTAACTATCAATAGTCAACTATAAGAATAGTTGACCATTGGCGGTTGATGGATGTGTTAAAACTTTGGTGAATGGTTAAGATTTAATGGGTAATAGTTGAGGTTAAAGGGCTAGGGTAAGGTTAGGGGTTAGGTGAAGGTTTGTGTATAGGTCAAGAATGTCAAATGATGGGGTAAAGTAGTAGGTATAGGTCATATTAAGGAGTTGAATAGATTAGAATAGGAGGTAGGTGTAATAAGTAGAGTTCAAAGGCAAAAATATATTAGTAAACTAAGGTTTTTACGATCAAACCTTATATGCATGAGAGTAGATACAAATGAGGTATAGAGTACCCCAGATACTAGATGAGATTCAATGAGGGATAACCAAGACTGATTGGGAGTACATGAAGGATGTGGGCCTTAGAGGTATGAGGTATTATTAGCATGTACCTCAAGATGCAATAATGTTAGTGAAATGCATTAAAATATGGGACCCTACCACTTATACCTTCTTGCTTATGATAGGAGAGATGACCATCTTGCCTGAGGACATCCATGAGACTATGTAGATACCCATATGGGGTGAGTTGATCTACCACATTAAGAGTGATGAGTGAGATGAGAAGATGGAGCTCTTATATAGAGAGGACCTTGATTTCATGAGGTGGTACTTTGGAGGCTTCCACTATGTGCCACTATACCAGAGGGATAGGGATTGTAGGTGGATGTTCACTATGATGATGTAATAGTTATGTACTATGCATTCCCAAATTTTAGTAGCGAGAGATTCCCTTACTTATTATTGGGGGTACTCATTGAGATGTGATTGGATCACACAATTTTTTCATGGGCACCTATGTTATTAGTTCAAATTTATCAAGAGCTATGGGGGTTTTTCTCCCATAAGAGATAGGAGATCAATGTTGGGTTTGTCCTCCATTGTTGAGCCTAAAAGCACATTTAGGTTTTGAGACCTATGGGGATATTATGGGAGGGTTTTGTGTAGATGGATTTTAGGGTTGGATATATGATCTGGAGAGGTGATTATGCCCTCTTAGGACTAGGAGGAGGAGCACATAATATATAATAATATAGAGATTGGTTACATGCCTTGGTTTTTGGAGATGTAATTTAAAGACCGAATGTTAGATTTCTAAGTTGAGCACACTTTAGGAGGCATAATCTATCTCTTCATAGATACAAATGGATTTATGGTATGAGACCATGAGATAGAGATATTTATATTTGATAGGGTATAGATGTAGTTAATCCTCACATAGGATATACTCGAGGTGTTCCTGAGGTATAGGAGGGAGGATGTAGAGTTTCTAATGCTTACTCCACAGCTAGTGCATGATTTCATTGATCACAAAGAGTTGCCTATGAGGATAGATATGTACTTTTGAGGTGTTAAATATGGTTATCTTACATGGTAATAGGCACACTATGCCATGACTAAATTTGGGGTTGATGATGGTGGTCGACAAGACATGAATGTTGATGTAAGGGGAAATGGTCAATAAGTTCAAATGTAGGGGTTGCCATAGATGTATAGGTAATGATCATTGAGAGGGCCCAGACACAAGTGGCTATAACTATAACTCAGGCATCTATGACAACAACATAGGCATCCTTAGAAGTAGCATAGGGTTAGGTGGTCACTCTTATAGGAGAGAGATCAGGCTAGGGCTCAGCTAGCCATGGTGATGTAGGAGAGAGATTATCTATGATAGGTAGGAGGAGGAGTACCAATAGCTATGGGAACAATAAGGACTATCTCAATATAGAGATATGTAGTAATAATGGAGGAGATATGGTATTATGAGGCCTTGGTCTTTAGGCATTTAATAGATGAGCCCCAATGGGGTGAGCACAAAGCATGTATGACTAGAGGGGATAGTAAGATAGTATTAGGTTAGTGGGCCACATCTATAGGTAGACAAACATGTGCAGGAGGGTAGGCTCTGGGAGGAAATGGTGCCTCAATATCATAGATTGATTATGAGACATCATATTTTTGATGTATTTTATGATTTTGATGCTGACCTATGAGCTGATGTAGTGAGATGTATATTTTTGAAAGATATATATTTTTGTATACATGATGATTATTTATGAGATATAGATGTGAACCTTGTTTATGGTTTGTGGTTCATAGTTATGATGTTCATGTTTCTTATTTATGATTTGATATGATGATTTTCATGATGGTTTATGTGGACTCATATAGTAAGGCATGTGATGGTATGGATTTTTTATTTATGTTCATGATGATTATGGATTGATTTTTTGTATGTGATTATGATGTGATGGTTAATGTGGGCTTACCTAGCTAGGCATGTGATGTGAATTCTAGATATTTACTAGATGTTTGTTTATGATATGATTATGCTTATGATATTTTTTTATTATTGTTATGGTTATCTTATATGGATGTTATAAATGGTAGGATGATGAAGATGTTTATGATATGGTTATGTGATGATGATGTTTGTTGTTGATGATGAGCATTTAATTTATGTCTAATATGATCATGTTTATGATATTGCTATGATTATGGTTAAGGCTAATATTTATGTGTGGGTGGACATGGTTATGATGTGATTATTGTTATGGTTTATGGATGACTATGATGATATTGATGATTATGTTCATGCTTAATTTTAATGAGTAGATGATTCCTCATTTAGATTTAGACATGTGATGGATAATATGTATGAATGAATAATTTATTTTTGATGTATGATTGGATTATGGTACATGTGATAGATGGATTAGTGGATGTGATTGACCATTGGAGGATGTTTAATGTAGGATATATTTAATTGATTAAATTTTTTGTATAGTTAAAAATAGTTAAACCAAATAAGGTAAAAACACTTGGTCAAATGCATTTATTTTGGTAAAGGTGTCGAAACACACAAAGTAGGTTGGATATTGAAGTTAAATGTGAGAAAAGAAAGATAAGATAATCAAAATACAAATGTCTTAATGATAATATCAACCAGTATAAGAGAATAATAAGAAGGCTCAATGCTTCTTCTTTGGCAAAGATGAAAACAAATCAAAGTTGGTCAACTTAAGGAACATAATCCCTTCAAATGCTTTGCAAGAGAATTCATTAGTTGGTTAAAAATGTGTCTTGATCACATAACATCAAGTAAGTTCAAAATCCATTGCTTATAGAGTGTATAAAGGGGAGGGAAATGAAAATGGAACCTTCTTGGGAGACTAGCTTGCCTCTTTTGTAGGTCATCAAAGAGCCAGTATAAACAAGTCCATGTCATATAGTGTGTAGATTGATCGATGCAAGAATTCTACTTACAAAAGCTGATTGTGGTTTTCAAATTATATTTACATTGCCAAATTTGATAACAGGTCTTTTGATCTTGTGTTGTTGTTTTAGAGGGGTTAGGGAAGCTGATTGATGCATGAAGCTTCTAAGAAATTACTATGTTTTTTAAAAATGCTTTACTTAGCCATCCTTCAAGGGAGTGGTATAAGTTTGTGTGTTTTGTTTAAGGCTATTGATATTTGTCCTTCAAAGGAGTAGTCTACCTTATATTGATAAATTTTGATATGTTTGATCAGTTGTCCTTCAATGGAGCAGTCTGTAAATGTTAAGAATGACCCCTAATTTTCCTTTGATGAATCTTTTGATTTTTCTTATGATTTGTTTGCTCTTGATGACATAGACTTGATTATATAGGCTTAGAGATTGACCTTTATGAAGGTAAGACTAAAAGAACAAGAATTTTAGTGGTTGGTAGAATAGGTTTAAGAGACAATGACTATGGGAATCCATCCTATAAGGGATGAAAATTACCATGAGAAATATGCCATGGGTAGAACCATGGTACCCATGTTTAAGATTAGGCAAAGGCTGTAACGGATAATCACATGACTCAATTGTAATCATTTGTTCTTGAGAGAATTAGATGAATATGGGTGAACACAAGGGATGAGCTTACGTTAGACAAAAGGTGAGTTAGATCCTATTTAACCAAAAAAAGGATGTAGATGTGAAGCATTGAGGGGCTAAGGTTTTTGGTTCCCTTCAAGAGAGGATAAATGATAATCTCTTGATTCACACTTGTGCATTATAATATAAATAACAAAACCAATTGAAAGCAAACTTGATTCGCTTTATTTTTTCCATATTGGTAACAGGTTGATTTTCCTTGAGGATGAGGTTTCCAATATTGAATTATTACACTTCAAGGTGTTTTTTTATAAGCACACTTGATGCATTATTGGTAGACACAAAGATGAGTGACCACTGCTAAATGATGCTCATCAAGTAGCTCAAGTTGAGTTAAACATTATTGATGATAATCACTCTTAAATATGAGATCTTGTAGGGATATGTGAAGAGAGGGAATTAGGTTTTTGAGAGGCAAAATGACCTCAGCTCCAAAAACTAGAGAGAAAAGGGTAGCAACTATAGGGGTACAAATGCTAGTATGATAGACCTATAAGGTAAATGGGATGTGTAAATGCCAATCCTGACCAGATGCATTAACCATTTTAGTTATCATATTATTAAGATTTTTGTTAGAGGCTTCTACCTATCCATTTTTTTTGGATGATAGGGTGATCATAAACTTAACTTGATACCAAACTCATCACAAAGACCTTGAATTTGTTTATTTTTGAAGGATTTGCTATTGTCGATGATAATTTTGTGAGCAACACTAAAATGAGAGATAATGTGATGGTTGATAAAGTTGATAATATTTTCATCTTTTGCTGAGACAAGAGGGATAGCCTCTACCCATTTAGTAAAATATTTAGTCATAGTGATGATAGAATGATGTCACTATGAAGAATGGGGGTTAATTTCTCCAATGATATCTAGACCCCAGTATGAAAAGGGCCAAAAATATTTGGATACTTGATGACTATGGCTAGGTGTGTGATGTAAATTTTCATGTTGTTGACATTTGACACACCTTTTCAAATAATCAAAATAATATTGGTTAAGGTGGGGCAATAATAGCCAAGTTGAAAGATGCATTTAGTGATGGCTAGGCCACTAAAGTGTCCCCCACATATCCCATCATGTGTTTCTCTGATAACATGAGAGGATTTGTAACTACATAGGAATTGAAAGAGGAGACCATAAAAGCCACGTTTATAAATAATTTCCCCTAGTATATTATAACATGAGGTGCTCTGGATAAATGTTCTTTGAGCATTCCAAGAAAGACTGAAAGGAATGATGGTAAGGTTAAGATAGTCAAAGGTCTACTAATACCAAAGGTTAGGTTGGGTATTCTCCACATTTAATATTGTGAGGGATTCTAATTTGACATAATAGGGCTGGGTAATTTGATGGATATTGATAGATAAGTGAGATTCAAAGGGTGTAGATAGAATCTAAGAAGTGATAAAAGCCATCATATCAGTAAACTTGTTCATAGATCGTAGATTAGTTTGGATACAATAGTGTTCAAATGATGCTAAGAATGCATCAACTAATTATTTGTATTATTTTAAAACATAATTATTACATTGGTAAGATCCATTTATTTGATTGACCATGATGCGAGATTCATAAAAAATGTTGATTGTTTTGCCTCCCAATGCTAACATAGTTTGGAGGCCTATCACTAGGGCTTCATACTTAGCCATATTGTTGGTAGATTCAAAATATAGATTGAAGGATAAAGGAATAGGTTCACTATTAAGTGGGATAAGGATGATGTTGACTTTCCCACCATGTTGACACTTTGATCTATTGAAGAACATGGTCACTTGATATGTGAAGTTTGCTTGAGAGATGGTTGCAATGGACTCATCTAGAAAATTGAGAGGAGGTGGTTGGTTGTCTACAATAGTAATTTATCCAATTGGTTGGTAATGAATTTACCTTTAATTTAATTCTAATGAATAAACTCAAGGTTAAACTCATCTAGAAGCATGATCCACTTAGCCATACACTATTTTTGGTATGTCTTGGACTGCATATACTTGAGTGGGTCAGTATTGGTTATGACATAGGTCTTGTGGTTACAAAGGTAGTGGTGAATTTTGGTATCCATGAAGACCAAGGAAAGCAAAGTTTCTTGGTATAGGTGTATTTAGTCTTTTACTCTACAAGCATATGATTAATTTAGTATATGACTTGCTCTTTATGCTACTCATCTTGATGAGCTAGCATTGCCCCTAAGGAGTGGTTGGTGGAAAAATTATAAAGGTAAAAAGGTTGATCTTCCTTGGGAGGAATGAGGATGGGTGGAGATACAAGGTAATTTTTAAGTGAATCAAAGGCCTTCTGACATTGTTGTTCCACTTAAAATATACATCCTTCTTCAGAAGGTGATAGAAGTTTTGGCATCGATTTAAGAGCTGAGAAATAAAGTGATGAATAGATTAGAGCTTCCTCTATAAGTTGTGAAGTTGCTTGAGGTGGGTAGGAGGAGGATTATCAAGGATTGATTTGATTTTGATAGGATCAACTTTAATTCACCATAGGGAGATGATAAATCTAGGGAGTTTTCCTGACAAGACCCCAAAGATACACTGTTTGGGATTAAGGCAGATATGGTAATGGATGATTCACTCAAAGAAAATATTAAGAATGAACAAATGATATTTATTACATTTATATTTCCCAAGAAGGTCATCAACATAGTCTTTGATGATTTTGTGAATAAGGTCATGGAATATGTAGGTCTAGTGCATTAGTAGGTTGTACCAACATTCTTCAGTCTAAAAGGCATGACCCTATAGCAAAAAGTCCCCCATCGGGTGATAAAGGAAGTTTTATGTTGATATTTGGGGCAAATTAGGATCTGATTATAACCCAAGAATCCATCCATAAGAGATAACATCTCATGGCTAGTCATAAGATCAACAAGCTAGTCAATGATTGGCAAAGGAAAGTCATCCTTTGGGAAAGCAAGGTTAAGGTCATAAAAGTCCACACAAATACATAGTCCCCCTTTGGATTTGGTGATAGGTACAATGTTCAAGACCCATTGGGGATAATCAATGGGTTGAATGAAATTTATGGATAGGAGATGTTGAAGCTCTTCTTTGATGAGAAAGGCTATGCGAGGGTGTATTCATTGAAGTTTTTTCCTAACTAGCTTGACATTGCGGTTGGTGAATATGTTATGGGTAGTAATGGAGGGTTTGATTCTTATCATGTTTTTATAAGACCAAACAAATGCTATGTTGTGGACTTGCAAGAAGGAGGGGAAGTTCTGAGGCTCCTTAGATTTAGTGATTGGACAACTTTGACAATGTATGGCTTATCTGGAGTGCCCAAGTTGATATCCATAGCAGATTTTTTCAACATGGTTGAAGTCTTAGGAGGAAGAGATTTGTGGATAGAGGAGTCTTCTGCACCAAGATAAGTGAGAATAGAATCATCATCATAACATCAAATGGTATTAATGGTAAGAGGGTCATCTCCTACCATCTTAGGATAGGTCAGAGGAATGGTTATAGTTTCTCCATCCTTTTGATAAGTCAAGGGTCTAAAATTGAGCATGTTGATGGAAAAAACATTTGGGGGGTGATGTTAGAATCTTTAATTGTCAATGGCGGAGTGGATGGTAAGGATGGGATTTTCCTACCAATGATGGTAACGGGAGCTAGGTTAGTTTATTGTTTAGGTGGAGTGAAACTGAGGCCATGATTTTTTTGAGTTTTTTGGGTTTTGATTAGAATCAACTTGTGTGACCTATGTTCATACTGACCTAAACCAAATACCTTCCACATACACCTATAAAAGTATGTTTAGGAAAACTCTAGTTTATCTAGATAGGAGAAATTAGAGGTGAATGTTTGAGGTGAAAAAGAGGTGGTGGAAGTGTCAAGGGGTTTATCAAGTCCCCTATAGATGAAATTAGTTTAATAAATTGAGGGATCAAAAGGAATAATGGTTCCAATATTGGGGTCATAACTAGGTTGTTGGTCAATATTTCCATACTTTTGAGGAGTAGGAAAAGTGTCTAGTGTCAAAAGGCAATACTCCCCCAATGAAAGATGTTGGAAGGTTGATTCTAAAGGCTCCATTGTGGAGATTTGGGTAGAAGGGATAGATGAACTAGTGGATGATTTGATGGTAGAAGAAGATGGAGCTTTGTCTTTTACTAGTGAAGGCTTGTTGGATAAAGGAAGGAGAATGTAATTGGGTTCATATGTCATGTTGCATGATGTAAAAAGACTCAGGTCAACTTATATGGTAACAACTTGACCTTCATGTTCAAATTTGATGCATCAGTACAGGGTGGATGGCACATAACCCATGAAATGGATCCAACGGCATCCTAACAAAATGTTGTACTAAAACTCACCTTTTACTATGTATAAGAGCTTATTAGGAAGCATGTGGGGTCCTAGATGAATGTGAAGGACAATAGTTCTTATATTTATGGACATGGTATCATTAAATAATTGAAGCACCACTGAGGTTTTCAACATAATGTTCTTGAGTAATTTGAATTGGTTGTATATGTGGAAGGATATAATGTTTATGCTAGCTCCCCTATAAATCATAACCCTCTTGATGCAGGTTTGGCTGATGTACGTGGTAATGAATAGGGGAGGATCTAAATCATATAGATGGATGGAGGGTATTTATAAATCCTTAAAGGTAAAAAGGTTAGAAAGTTGAAGAGTTCCCACAAAGGTCGATAGAGGTTATGGGTCTTCTAATTAGACCTATATGGATTTTAAAGCCTCTATTATCACTTGGTGATGATGGAATGAAGTATTGATAAGTTCATATAAACTCATCTTCACTGGTGTTTGGTGAAGTTATTTCATAAATACTCATTAAATTGATTTATATGGATTGGATTGAGAGGGTCCCAAGATGGACACTTTGGGTTTGGTTGAAGGTAAAGGTGTTTGGTGTTGGTTGGGTGGTGAAAGAGGGATATGTCCATGGAATGGACACTTTTATTTTTCCCTTATCCTTTGTTTGAGCTTATGATCATGTGACCACATGGATGGTATAAATTTGGGGAGGAGTCAGGATAGAAGATTGGTTTGGTTCCTCTTCACTTAGAGGTGAGAGTGGAGGAGAAGGAAAATGTTGATTTATGGATATTAGTTCTTAGATCAGTGGTGGGCTCATGGGAGGTTCATTTGAAAATAAGTCATCCTCGTGATACAACTGATGGGCTAATACTTGGAGAGCCTTATAGTTTTTAGTTTCATGCATAGGTGTTTTATGATATAAGCATACTAATTTGTCATTATACCAAGACAGTTTAGGACTATGTGGTTTAAATGGTCTTATAGGTGGAAAAGTTAAGAATGATGCTTGCAATAACCTTTACAAGATGGTTAAGTAAGACTCAATAAATGGTGGAAAATGCATGGAGGTCTTAGCTTTTGTAGTTAAGGTGGCAACCCTTTTAAGAGTGGGTTTGATGGTCAAAGATTTGGGTGAAGGAACATCTTTGGTGGATGGTTTTGGTATGGATTACTTGGAGGCAAAAGGTGTTGGGTTAGATGCTTGAGAAGTAGGTAGTTCAGTTATAGAAGGTTAGGTAATAATAGGTGAGGATGAAAGTAGGAGTGATGGTGTAACCAAAATTTGTGGTTCAATTTGAGACTTGTCTAGGATGGTTGGTTTCCTTACCAAGGCAGAAGGGTGATGTCCTAAAATAGAAGGCAAAGTGGAAGGGGGAGGTAAAGTTTTAGTTTATGGAATCTTGAATGTTTTCACCTTCTTTGTTGTCTTGGTTTGGGGTTTCTTTGGTAGGTTTGTTAAAGTTAATTCTAATATAAATGAGGGGTGAGTAAAGTTCTGAATAAGGAATATGCCAAAGTTTTTGGTAGGCTTGGTTGAATTTAAGAAGGTGACTTGGTTATATTATGTGGAGTCAGTTTGGATGGTTCAGGTATGGTTTGGTTGATAGAGGTTTTTAATAGCTCAATTGTGGTTAAAGTGGGTTTGATAGTAGGAGCAAAAGTTTGGGATGATAGTGTTGTGGTTGAAGGTTCTAGCTTAGTTTGGTAAGGAATCCCAATATGGTGCCAAAATATGGGATAATCTACGTTGGGTTGGGATAAGTACTCCAAGTTTTGAACCAATCTAGAGAAGGGATTATATATGGGTTTGATCCCTTTGATACTGATCTCAAATTTCAAACCCATGAGTGGAGGGAGAGAAGTGGTTACCTCATCCTTTTCCTTAGTTAAAGGCTCTAAGGTTTGGGAAGAAAAGCCTCATATGGGAGAGGTAGGTAGGGTGATCACTTCTTAGGGGTGATTTCTAGAGGAAGAGTGGATTGTTGTATGACAAAGGAGAAATACATGGTGGTAATAGATGCCTCTTTTGGTATGTCTTCCAAAGCTTGGGTTGGTATCTCAAATATCTAAATGGGTGGAGAAAATAGAGGGGTTATTTCCTTGGTCTCATTTTCCAAAGAAAAGGAGAGTGACTCCACTACCTCAATAAGTGGAGGGGAAGAAAAGGTGGTTTCATCAATGGCTTCCTCAACAATAAATTGACTAAGGACTACATTAATGGTATGGACTTCATGGTTGTGAGAGGACTCTACTTGATTATTTTCATTATTCATGGAAGGAGCATGATTGGGAAATGGTTGTCTAAAGATGTCAAGTGATTGGTTTAGGGTTGCATTGGGGTTATCCAACACAAATTCCCCCTTGTCAAGGAGATTTTAGATTATGTTTTTAAAGGTATTACACCTACTAACATCATGCCCAATGACATAGTGGAAGGCACATAATTAATTTTCCTTATACCAACTCAGTATAAGATGAGAGGAATCAAATTGTTGTGGAGGTTTGATCGATGGGATTTGTATGATGTTCACCTTCAAAAATTTCTCCAAGACTGAAGCATATGACTCCCCTAGTGGAGTAACTTTATTTTGGTTATTATGGTTTTGGGTTTTAATGTTTTAATTGGAGGAATTAAAAGATTTAGGTTGGTTAACAATGAGTGGAGGAGTGGTTTTAAGGACAACAACATTCATGATTCCCTTTCTTTTGGTGTTAGTGTTTATTTGATTGTTGGGCTTAGAGGAAGGAGCCTCATTTGATTTGAAAGTAGAATTATTTTTTCTCAATTTCAAATTCCCCTGATCAATAGCTCTATTCTCTAGTTTTTAAGCCATGGTGAAAGCTTCATCAAAGGTCCTAAAACTTTAAACTCATAAAGTACAAGAAATGTGTTTGGCGCAAGCCTGAGCAAAGAGTTAAATCAGTTTAGGTTGGGGAAAAGAGAAAGAGAGCTGGTTTATCAAACTTCTCCAATGGGATATAAATTTAGTAATGGATTCATCATCAAATTATTGAATGAAGTAGAGATTAGTGATGGAGACTTTATTAAAGATGTTTATGGAAAAGTGATTTCAGAAAAATTGAGTTAATTGGGTGAAAGAAAGGAGGGAGTGATTTGTAATAGCACTGTACCAATATAGTATTGGAGTTGATAGAGACATGAGAAAGGTACAAATAAGGAGAGCATCATCATAGGCAATCATATAGCATGAATGCCTAAATTATCTCGGATGTTGTTGAGGGTCTTCCTTGATCTTAAATTTTGAAAATTATAGAAGTTCCCATTAAGGAGGATAAGGTTGAATAGGGATGGATAGATGAATTGGTTGATTTTAGATTTGGTCATAAGATAAGAGGTTATGGGCACCAAAGATAGCGACTCCAAAGTAGTCATTTTTTCCATTAACATTTTGACAATGTCTATTTTTGGTTGTGAAATCTAATTGTTGTAGGGTAGATTATGTTAGGTTTGAGTAAGTGCAACATATAGATAGTTGGTGGGGGGTTGAGAGGCTACCACATATTAGTATGTGTCTTTGGGTAGTTGGGATGATGAAACATATGAATATGAGGAGATAAGTTGTTGGGTAGAATGTAGAGTTACATACCCTTATAGGTTAGGAATGTAGCTTGGGTTTTGTGTAATGGGTACATATTGAGAGATTAACATAGGTTGGGTAGGAGGTATGGTTGTGTTAGTAGATAGAGGGTAGGTGGTAACTTTGGTATTGATGGGTAGAAGGATAGAAGTTATGGTAACCACCAAGCCTTAGAATGGAGTGGAGGTAGGTAGGTTAAAAATGAGGAAAATGGTGGTGATACTACTAGAGGGTACTCTTATGATAAGGGAAGTACTAGTTCCCAAAGGTTGGGTTGCTCCTAGTTGGGGTAGAAGGTGTTTGGGTGTTGGTTGGTTGGGTGGGTTAGTTTTAGATGGTGGTATCTATGGGATTATTAGTATAATATGATGCCTAGATGACTAAAGGTTAGGTGGAGATGGTGGAAATAGAAGTGTCTTCCATAAGGTGGGATGGCATGCCATAAGGTAGGTCAATAGGTAGAACTGAAGTAGGGGTACGATGGGATATGGTGTTAAGGTAATGTTGGAGGACTATGGGGTTGTTATCTAGAAAGGTGGTGACATCTTCATCACCTTGGAAAACCATCCAAGGGATGGTAGGACTTCTAGAAGGATGTGGATAATTTTTTACATCTAAGATATACTCCATGGTCAAGGGAGAATAAGAAGATGGATGATTAGAAGGTAGATCCCAGTTTGCTTAGTTTCTTAGTTGTTGCATAGTTAAAACCATGAAATAAAGTAAAGAAGAAGATATAATCAACCTCACAACTCAAACAAAGAGAAGATAAGAAAAAGTTAAGGAAATGAAACATACACTAAAGCATGTTAAATCCTAAGGTTATTTTTAGTATTTCTTGTGGCTTATGCCTTAATATTTAATAATTATGTAACTCAACCTAGTTTATAGAGTGAGCACTATAAAATAAGTCTATGGTTGGTTTCAGGTTGCGTTTAGGCTCTCAAAGGGATCTATATTGGAAATTAGTACATGGCTTGATATTGGGGCCTACCCCCTCACTTCACACACTATAGAAATAAGGGTATTAGGTGATTAGCCAGTATATACCAATTGCTAAATATTATACTCAGCCAATGAACTGAGTTGGTTCTCCCCTTGGTGATGAAATCCAAGTCAGATAGCTGAGAAAGGTGACTACTAGGTAATGAAATCCTAGTCGGACCTTATGTTAATGTTTTTATGCTTGATTAAGTGAAGGTGGTTTGGTCTTGTGTGTGTGATAAGAGTGAAGCTATGAATAATTCACATGATTAATTAATCTATGTGAGCTAAAATAATCAAGAAAATAATGGATGCAGTCAATTTTAAGCCCAAAATGAAAATTTGATTTCATTGTATGAGTAGAAAATAAGAATAAGAAGCACCTAAATGCAACTATGAACCCAAAAAAGGACTCAAGGGTCCCATTATGCGTGCTAAAATGTTTCACCTAAATTTTTCTTTATTCTTAGAAGAAAGTTGTAAAACTTGAAAGAAAGGTGCGGTTAGTAGAAGCTAGATTTGGTTTGTGCTCCATGATCCAGATAGTTGTAGATATTCCTTTTTGACTTAGGAGGAATGCCCTGTAAATAATAAATCACTCAAATAAATGATTGATTATTTAGATAATAGGGTGGATTGCCTAGCAATCTAGGTCCAAGAAGCACATGCTTCTTTGGAGGCTGTCAATCGACACTTTTAAAAAATCAAGTTTTGAAAATGAAAGATAAATTGCTTGCATAAATAATAAAAGGTACTGAAATCAAATATAAGAAGTTCTTGATAAATGAATAGGTTAATTTGACTAATTATATCAATAAATAAATTGATATTAATGTTAAATGATTTAGGTATGGTTTAGAAAATAGGGTGATGTTATGTGATTAGGCAAAGAGGTAGAAATTAGAATTTGGTTGAGGTCTAATGGGTGAAAATATCTTGATATTTATTTGTCACACAATGACCATCAGTGGTTAGGTAATCATTACTAGTTAGGATAGATTGTCAGTGGTTAGGGTGACCATCAGTGGTTACTGTGGGTTCTAGGTTGGTTTCATAAATTGGTTGATGATATTGCAGAATAAAATTTTAGAAGGTGGGTTTACGCTGGGTTGGTTGAAAAATATAAATAAAGTAAACTAATTACTAAAAATAGATACTTATCTTGATGATCTAAAGAAGGGTTGAGGTGTGTCGCTGAGAACTCATTGATAGAGTCTAGAGCAATTTCAGCAGAGTAACGATAATTAGTTATTGATCGATGAGTTACCACAACACTTTATATCTCTAGCCTGGTTATTGGTTCACTAGGAAAATAACTATAAAATAAGTTTTGATGCAAGAACCTCTAATAATTTTTGGTGATCTTTGATATTTAATTACTCTAATTCTAGATGTAGATCCCTTTCACCTCCTCCTCTCTTTTTATAGAAGAAAAAGAGAGGTCAAATAATGAGTTCAATAAGGTGTCAAGTGGTCATCCAATTTTAGTCTTAACATGAATTGATTCACACATGGATTAGGTAAGCTAAATATAAAAAATCAAGTTGGAGTTAACCCTTTAAGGTAGTTAAAGTTTGACCATCAGTGGTTAGACCTAACTATCAATGGTTAGGGTGACCATCAGCAGTCGATAGGTCAAAGGTCAAGGTGGTCAAATTTAATAAATTTTGACTTAGGTTTGCCATTGACAAGTTGTGGGATAGACCCTAGGGAGTCTTGAGGGTTAGCTCTACATCTAGAACCATCGTGTGTAAGTTTCTAATGTTTACATTGCTACAAGAGATATCTCTATATTCTGGGATAGCTCCTTTAATCTATCTTTTAGGCTCACACACTACACTAGAATAATCATTATTGGGTGTGAAAAGGAAAGAAAGAAACTGAAAGTAACCTACATTAATGTATTTTATACACCAAATATGTTTCCATAAACATACTTGCATTCTCACTAAGAAGGTAGACTACTAAAAGTGATCTCAACTCAAGGTTATTCTAGCATAAGTGTTTCCACATGGAGGCATATTGCCATGCATATCCAAAGGTGGGTGAATAGGAGGTCTAATTTTAAACACTGCTAATCTCCTTCACACATCAAAATACACATAACAAACACACACACTTCATAACACCTATTATAAGAAAATGTTACTCACATAATGCATACAAGAGAAGAATGAAAGTAAGGAGAAAACATTAATCACTTGTCATCCAAATAGACTACTTGACATACTTAGGAAAGAATTATAGATAATTAATGAGTTTTATAAATTTATTCAAAGGCAAAACAAGATGTCTTACCATCAAGGCTTCACCATACCATATGTGTATTATTTACAATGCCAAAAATGTCTTCAATATATAGAGCATAAGAAAAGAGAGAGAAAGAGTGAGATTGAATAGTCATATTTCCAAGTGTCAAGTATTGAAAACTAGTTACCATGCAAGAGAAAGAGTTTTAAAATAGATCATGAAGTTCCCTTAGACAAGTTTCCATTAAAAACATGATATCTCCTTAATGTTGGTGAAGGGACACTCCATTGTTCTTCTTGAAGCTACCTTTCTTGATGAGAAATATAATTGATTGATTAGAACTAATTTTGAAGTCATTGACACATATCATTTGACTTGATAAGGTGGAAACTATTAGTGTAGTTTTTTATTTTTCCCTATTTATTAATTAGGGAAATTGTATTTCTTGTTCATACATAGAGTTTTCCTACATTTGTGGGATAGGCTAGCTTATGTGGAGGTGTGTGTAATAGATGTGTCATAAGAATGTCATAAGTAACTCTCTTGATGGGAGTTACTTCTCTATTCTTAGCACCTTATCACCACCTTTCATGGAGGAGTTACTGTCTATTCTTGGGGTGCCTTGTCCACTTTTTGTGGAGGAGTTGCTTACGTACTCTCCTATTTGTAGTCCTCACTTTGGCCATCTCATGCTAATCAGATTTTTGTTTTCTCCATTTTGTCTTGTGCAATTTATCTTCTTGTGTTATTTTCAAATTTTTTTAGCATCTATGTGGTGTGTACTTGCTTCAACTTGTGTGATCATGTCTCCATTACATTCACATTATCTAGATTCTAGCAAAAAATCTGATAGAAACAAGATTGTGAAGGTCATGATACACTATATAACTAATAGCCTTCTCTTTGACACTTTTTGTTCACTTCCTTGTAGCTTCTCACTAGCCCTCTAGGCTTGAATTCACACAAATGTCACTAGGGTGACCTATAGATGCTCATGGAGATTAATTTTAAGCATGTGGGACACCTATTCAAACCTTATTTTTCTTTTGGTCTATCATTTAAAATTCAAAAAAATCAATATCACACTTCTCACTTCCAATTTTGATAGTCACATTGCTTCTCACTATCCTATCCAAGATTGCCTACAATAGCCAGCTTAGCATAAGGGTTCTCATGCACCACTAAGGTGAAAATTAGGTATGAAGAGTTTAAATATATCTCCATACACATTCCATAATTAATTTTACATATCAATTCCCTTCTTCACCTTCAAATCACTTCAAACCCTGTAAAAAACATAGAATTAAACTCATGCGTACAAGTGATGGTACAAAATAACTGAGTGGTAAGGAGCCTAGGAGAGTGCCAAGTATTTCAAAATAATATTAAAGGCCAGTTTAAATATTTATGATTCATTTATCACCATATATTTCTCATCTAGTTGTCCTAAGTGGTTTAGGTCATTTAGGTTCTTAGTGATGATTCATAAAAGTTAAGCCCTTAAACCTCAAACCAATGTCATTGAGTTTTACTTAAAGACGTCCCTCAACTATCCCTAAGTACTTGATACACCATGCATATTGTTCATAAAAATATGAATGAAATAAAATGCTTCTTGATTTCCTTTTATGCATTTTGGACACCCCTAAGATAGATTTAAGACAAAAAGACCAATCATGTGTTGTCCTCTATAAACTACTAAGTTAAATCAACATTATGCGCTCCCATTAAGGCTCTAAATTTAATTTTTGGTACCTTCTCAACCTTTTTAATATTTATTCTACCCATGTACATCATCCCACAATGCTTCCAAGACTCTTCATTTCATTTGTTTATCATTCATGTATCAAGTCTACAGACTGTCTTGCTCATGGAGTGCCTCTAGTCTGAGACAAAATAAAAGGCACTTCCCCTATTAGTTTAACTTGAAATAGACTATGGAAATATATTTTAGGTATTGGTGACCTTCTGTACTAAGTTTTAAAGTCTTATCACACTTATAGGGCTCTCAACATCTCTAATTCCCAAAACTAGATTATAGGTTTTATGACTGTGTAGGGTTTTGGTTGATTGAGTATGAGGTTTGAGAATGCAACTTAGTTCATCATTGATGTATCTCCTTTTCTTATAAAAATCACATGAATGTGATATCATTACTATGAGATTAATTTCTATATGTTCATCTAACTTATAACTCTATCCACTAACCAAAATTGCATATTTCATTAGACTAGGTTAGTTCGTAGTCTTCATATCAAACTATAGGTGCTCATATAGGAATACAAGGGGTTCCTATAGGTGATGATTCATGTGTGAGTATTATGTTTCACCATTTTTAATCCTCCTTAGGTCACTAAGCTCATATCACACCTGAATGTATCCATATCTACCTTGAGACCATGCATCATCCCTCACCATCACCACACTATAGGTCACTTTACAAGTTATAGGTTCATGTGGCTTATTAACATGGTAGTTCATAGAGTATTTCAAGTAAAAACTTAACTAAGATAAAACCTCACTCAAAATCATATTTTTTGACTTGAAAACCTCCTCTCATGTTCAAATGTGACCTTTAGGCATAAGATACAAGAAAGAAACCATTAGGCTTATACAGGCCCCATGAACTTTCACCAAAAAATGACATTGTATGGAGCAAAAAATCATTTTGGAGAAGTTAAGGTAAAACTCCCCATTTATAACTTTCTTCAAATCTATGAACATGGATCTAGGTCTAACTATATGTAATGGTCTCACCACTATTACTATGATCCTATCCTGATCTATGAATTGGTTTTGAGATGCCAAAACAAGATCAAATGTTTCCATCATGCTTTGGTCCCTCTTTTAGGTCTAAAAATTAATAGTTTTATATAGTAACCTATATGTGTTTGTTTCAATACTATTTGACTGTATGAAGTGTAAAGGACTTTACCTTTCATAATTGATTCTCTTGCATAAAAACCTTCAATGGATAAAATAATAACCATGCTTTGAGGGGTTAAACATAGGTGTGTTATTCTTTTCCTGAAGCAACTCAAAAGAAGATGAAACTCTACAATTGATGAAACACTATTCTTAGCACTTAATGGTGCTCAATTCTAGCACAATAAGATATTTATACCTATCCTTCTATGACTACACATTATAAACCATTTTAAATCAACATGAGAAGGATGGACATACTCTACAAGTCCACATACAATACTTGGTTCACATAGACCAATACAATCAGATGAGAAAACCAAAGCCATTAGGAATGCACAGGTAGTTTATAAGTGTTAATAATCTT
Organism: Torreya grandis; assembly: GCA_037957365.1. NCBI lineage: Eukaryota > Viridiplantae > Streptophyta > Pinopsida > Cupressales > Taxaceae > Torreya > Torreya grandis. The sequence goes on along the minus strand of JARHVA010000159.1, from coordinate 2,419,203 downwards.
AGTGATTGTTCATATAATACAACCCATCAGTATTGAAAATATGGCCATGAAATGGAAATACACAAGGATCCTTAACATACACCAATTGCATTCACTTTAACTCTTCTTACCTTGTTTGTACCAACTAAAAATTGTTGACCCTTCTTGACCTGTCTAAGGGAGCAATAAGAGAGAGAAACTAGTTTTGATCAATTTTAAACCCATTAAAGCTTCTTTATCCCAAAAAATAACTATGGGGATCTCAATACACATTTTTGAATCCTCCACACATGCCAAATGAGACACCTTAGACCATACATCTAAAACTACCCTTTTACAATTAATCTTGAATTTACATTGGACCTACAATATCTTAGTTTCAAAACTATTTTATAACATCAATTGACATATGGTATATTATATCTCTCTTTTACATTTGTTCTTTTGTGGAAAAGCTATTACATTTCCTTATAATGGCCAAAAGGTGGCATAAAAATACTTTGAGACAAGTGACAAATGTGACTAATAAAAACATATTTTATGACTATCAAAATATAACTTAACCTCATCTAGGACCCTAGTGAACATTTTAAACCTATAAATACTATATGAAAAGTTTGAATATACAAGGGGTTGACCTAATTTGACCTAGAGTGAAATTTGGTCAATAGTTCCTTCCATTCGATTGACATTGTTGTTTATTTTCCTAGTATTATTGTTGTTATCATGGCTATTAATACTATTATTATTATTTTGTTATGTCCTTTGTTATTTTTGTTATTGGTTTTTATTGTTATGTTATGGAAAAGGGTTTTGATAGTTACCCAAGTTTTTATTGGATGTAGATGCTCTATTATCCAATGTAATCTCTTTATTTTATAACATATTTTTAATGAGATATTTGATTTGCACAAAATGACATAGATTATATCCATGAACATGATTGTATTCATATAATTCATTCTCTCTATATAAGATTTGGATAAGGAATACCCTCTAGAGAATTGTTTAAAATTGGCCAACTAATCAAATTAGTGGTGGCTAGTTTACAAAACATGGCCTTAGTAGTTCTCCAAGGTCACTAAAAATACAAAGAGTAGGCACATTTATCCTTGGAGAAGGGGTTTGTAAAGGTAATGGTTGCTGCATTTGTTGAGCTAATATAGGTTACTAATAAGGTTACACTTTATGAATGGGTTATTGGTAAGGAGTAAGATGCATTTGTGGCATAGGCTAAGAAGATGGTGTTTTCACCATTTGGACATGGTATGACTCAATTATTCCATTACCAACAACATTTTTGTTATGGTTGAATTACTCATATTTTTCATAATTATTGGACTGGGTTGGTGCTGATGCTTTTACTTAGACTTGGTTTTGGTTATGATTTTGGCCATTTCCTTAGTTTTGGTTCTAATTTTGGTTCAACAAGGTGATCTTGATAATCTCTTTGTTATTGAGGGCCTTTTTAATAAATAAGCCTTTATTGATGATTTATTTGAAAGTGTGTTGAAGCTCTAGATGGTAAGAGAACTCACTATGAAAATTTTTGGTAAACACAATGACTAATTATTTATCTGGTAAGTTGTGGGTAAAATGGCTATCAAGTGCTTTCCATTTTTGTAAATATATTTAAAATATTTCATTAGCTTTTTTCTTGCCCTAAGTCAAATCTACCAATGAAATATCATTTTCAAGATTGTAGGATAAATGTTACACAAATTTGTCTGAAAGGTCATCAAAATTAGATACTAAGTTATTTGTCAATTTCAAAAACCATTCCAAATCTTGTCTTACTATAATCTAGGGAAACAAAATTATGAGGTAAATGTTATTGTAAGCCATTGGCTGACAATCAATAAATAATTCTATTAAATGGGCCTTAATGTCTCTTTTACCCTAGTATTTGTCAAATTTTAGTGGTTCATACCCTAGAGGAAATGGTATCTATAGATACTCCATGCTGAATGGGTAGGAACACACATAATCCAACTTAAACTTCTTGGTCTATTTCCTTGATTGGATGGTGGTAATTACATCCTTCATTTATTATAGATCTTGTGCCAAGAAAGTAGATGGAACATTAGCCTAAGGTGGAGGCTAGGTAGTCAAAGGTGGATTACTTTGACTAGGGTACAATGAGGACTGGTTTGTTAATAATGTTGGTTTAGTGATTGAATCAAACAATAATATGCATCCACAGATTAGGGTGAATTTTTTGAAATTTCATGAATTATGGTATGATACTCTAGTTTGGATTTGATATATAGGCTTGGTTTTGAGGGAATTGTGGTTGATATGGAAGGATATGTCTCAAGGTAAAGTACTATGCCTACTCAAGTTGAGTAGGGACTTGTTGTAGATTAATCAAACCTAGCTAAATAATGGGAACTTATTGTGAACCAAGGCCCTATTGTTGGATTTGTGGCACATTTTGTGAAAAATATAATTATTGACTAATTGGTATTTGTTGGATAATAGTAACTCTTGGTTGTGCAAAAACTTGTTGTGAAGTAGATGTTTGTTGGATATTAAACATTTGTCACTAACCAATAGACATATATTATTGATTAGACAACATTTGTGAATTCATGTTGGTTTGTGACTATTGAGGTGTACTTATTACTACCTGACAAGGTGGAACATTTATTACCCCTTATTGAGATGGAAAAATGTTCTTCTTTTGCTTCATTTGTTGTGCCTATTATTGTGGAATGTTAGTTGTCACCTATTATGGTGGAGTAATATTTATCATGTTTTGTTGAGGTGAGGCACTATTTTTTATTTGACTACTTAATCTTTGTGATTGTGTGCTTGATGAGGCATTTAGATGAGGATTAAAGGTAGCTTATTGTGGTTAGGATGTAGGCATTCCTTCCCCCTATTGTTGCTAACAAAACATGGTGTTTATTAAAGACACTTGTTTTGGACTAGTGGTTGATGCATTTAAACCAATTTGGCCTAGATTGGATGACACTTGTGTGTTATCCATTGTGTTTGGCACATTTGTTTATATAGAAGCAATAAACACTTCTTCAATAGCTAGGGCATTGAACATGTATCCAAGTGAAGTGATTTTTTTGAATGGGTCTACACTCAAATTATCTTGGCCTATCAATTCAATTAATACTATTATTTAAGGAGATAACTTGATGAGTGGATATTTTTACATGACCATGTTATTAAAGTTGCACACTAAATTCAAATAGGTTTGGTATGCTTATTGCATTTGTAAATAGTGGTCCTCTATGAGGATCTTTCCTATTACAAGCATATGTGGGTATTAATATGACATCATCATGATCACTCGAACTAGACTAGGCACTCGAACTAGACTAGGCAAATTTTCATGGGGGAAGTTTGTTAGAAACTTGGCCCCTACCTCTATGGCTCTGATTAAAATTTCATCCTTATTTACAAGTAAAAATCAAAGAAATAAGTATTGTGTGTCAATGGCATCATAACATAATATGGTTATTGTTGAAATTTGGTCTATAATCAATGGTATGCTTGCAAGGTATTGCATTATTTACTCTTGGTCCTGCTCTAAGTATAGATCCATGTTGACCAAATAGTGGGATAAGATATCTTGACTTTGTTCCTTAGATTAATTAGTGTAAGGAGGATAAAGACCCATATCATAAACTACATTTTCACCATAAGGGTCTTTAACAAAGTCATCTTGTGTGACCACATTATCATATCCTAGATTGTAACATGTCTATGCTATGAGTATAACGAGACAAATTCAAATGAATGATAGACATTTTGCAAAAAATGCCTAGAGTTATAAAAACTCTTAAAAACAATTTCCAAAGAGATAAATATTCCAAACTTAGTATAAGTTTGTCTATGGAAAGGAATTGTATCTCCAAAAGGCTTGTGATAAAACTTGGGCTAAAATAGTCTAATATCAAATGTCTTAAACACATGGTCAAGTGGATGAAATAAAACTAAAATTCTAAACTTAGGTACAAAGTGTTTTAAACAAGTCTAAACTAGGCCTAAATAAACAAAGGTTGCTAGGTCTTTTGGAAAATAAGGCACAAAAGCCATGCTTAAAACAAGTATTGTTAGGTCTTTTATTAAAGGCATAAAAGTTAGACTTTAAAAAAAACTAGGTCTAAGAGGTAAAAGATTAATCTAAAAATTTGAAACACATTGACATAAACTAGGAATTATATTTAAACAAACACTTGATCATTTATCAAAAGACATGAAACAATAGGCATATGGAAGATAGACCACTTCCTTAAATCTAGGCACACAAATAGTTTTCAAAATGAATAAAGAATTGGCCTAAGTTACACATCCCAAAAGTGAAAGATAAGTGTCTAATATAAAATTACATGATGCATAGGTAGAAATAAATGAATGTCTAGATTTGAACTTATTAATGTTAATTTTGAACTCAACTTAGAAAACTAGGATTCTTTAAAATAGATAACAAGATAAATAGGAATAAATGACATGATGGTTCTAGGTATAGATCCAAAAGGCACCCACGGCTTTAGTTTCAAAATTAAAATTTTGAATATAGGTAATAAGTCTATGAAATTGTTTGAAAAACATAAAAATGTTATCATGTTCTATAGGTATAATAAGTGGTTTTGTTTCAAGACTCAAAGGAACAAAGATTTTAGAATGAATTGGGAATCATAAAGATGCCCATTTCAATCAAGTGACACACACAAACAAAGGTTTGATCAAACAACTAAGGAAAATATGTTATTTCAAATGGATGGCATAATGAATCTTCAAACAAAGGAGTGATTTGTAGACAAGATACATTTTTTGTGTCATATTAAAAAAATATATTTAGACTCAAAACCATGCAAGAAAGAATAAAATAACACAAACACCTGAGTGTAACATCCTAAATCCTAAAACTAAAAAGATTGCATAGTACTATTGAATTTCATATATATAATTAATCTTTAGAATATTTTTAAGTTGTTAGTCTAAAAAGTAAAAGTACATGAAAAGTAGGGTTTTTAGGCCCCTTCTTCTCTCAAGAGTTTTTATGGTGACATAGAAATTTGAGCTACTCACCTTGCATCAATAATATGTTTGTGATAAGTGGCATTGTTTTAAAATATTAATTTTCACTAATTTAATAATGGTCCCAAGTATGGTTAACACTAGAGATGTAATCACATAATTTGTATCTATATCAACTATTTTGTTGTAAAAAGGTCTTATCCTTTTCACAACCACTACATCCATCACCTTCTCAGTGTAGTGTGATATATGGGTTACCCATAGGTTTTAAGGCTAAGTGCCACTAATGGAGATTTTTTTAACTTCTCAAACCAAGTGTCCTAGTAGGTCACCCTTAATTTATATAACCCACCATGGAGTGGGGTTGAAATGATACTAGGATAATAATTCTTGGGTCAATGCTTCCCTAGAAAACTCATGAGGAGGTGATGAACACCTGCTCATAATCCAAAATACATAAAATAAACATAAGTGGAGGGACTTTAGGGCTGGTTTTGGCTCACCCAAATCATACATATTTTGGGGAGGGCCTTAACAACTTTCTTTCCATGCTTTTGGATTAAAGCAACAAAGGCAAATAGTGAGAATTTTTTATCACCTAAGTTCTCTAAAGGGGATGGGGGGAGAGAATACATGCATCACTCATCTTGATAAACAAACACTTTCAACAAACATGCATAAAATGAAAATCTTATGAGTATGTAACTAAAAGTGAGAGTTCATTTTAATCACCAAAATGAAATGTATTATAAAGTTTGAGCCCCTTGACATTTGTTATTTGAAAAAATTGCAAAAAACTTCAAAAACAACCAAGAGATGACAACAAATAAGTTTATTTTAAGTACCAAATATAATATGTGTAAGATTTAAACATTTTTAAACTTTGATTTTTAAACCTCAAGTCTTACAATCTCTTAGAGGTTTTGCCTACTTAGAAGCCCAAAATCACATGAGAAAACAACATTTAGAATTTCGCTCTCAGGGTTTTCTATTTTCTATCTCAGAGATGGATCATCATCGATATACATAGGGATAGATGTAAATTATAGAGATCAATGTCAATCTAGAAGATGATCGATGTTTCTTGAAAAAACACAAAAAATATAGGTTTTTTTAATGGAAAAATAGTTAGCAAAACAATCTTAAAATATAAAACATTTCACTAGATCTTGCAAGAAATGGGTTAGACAAGTAATATGCAGTCTCTTAAATATAGAATAAAGATTAGAAAACTTAAGCAAAAACATCATTATTTATGTTCCTTCCATGTTCTATTTTACACATAAAGATCATGCTCAATCCTGTAATTGATGTCAACCTAAAAAATCAACATCAATAACTACCACATATGAATGAAAATCGACAATGTTCCTTGTAGCATATGACTTAAAATTGAAAGACATAAAAAAACAAAGTTAAAACTTAAAATTTGAAGATTTGTATGCATTGATTATCAAAACTAAAAGTAACATATCATTATCCTTGGTGATATATGATGCATCATCCCACCAGGCATGCCAACATGTGGACAAGGAATACATAGAGGGGAGATTAGTCTTGTGTTAGTCCAAGAAATACAACTCAAATAAACACACTAAAGTCCTAACACCTATATCCTAGACACTAGGGATAGCTTAGGTAACAAGTGAATGTATGAAATCACAATAAAAACATAAAATAATATATTCTTTTACCTTTCTTGGAGCTCCAAATGGCTTGTGCATCAATAAGTCTTTGACAATGAAGCTTGTTTGGCTCCTTCTCTCCTTGGCACCTTGGATTTGATTGCTTGGCTTAAAAATGTTACAAACATGAAGCTAATCCTAATCCATGGAGAATTGAATTACCAAATTTTAAATCTCAATACCACATTCCTACTATTTCTCACATTAACATTCTATGTCTCCCTATGTTTGTTAACATGCATTCTGATTTACATGTTACAATTACATATTTATATGATGATAAACCAAATGAATTTCAAAATACTTATAATACCACATGATTACCTCCTTATATATTGGAATGGATCACTCCTTTACTTCCACATGATCATACCATTCCATTTATACATGATACTAATAATAATCCCACCCATGCAAACATACAAAGATCCTTACATATAGGATGATTTTACTTGTAATGAATATGGGGTAGCTACACTATTTCAAGATCCTTTATCAATGTATCCTCATAAATTTAGTAACATAGGTGTGTTTAATACCAACTTTCCTACATAAATGAATGCCTATATCTCCCACACCTATGATGAAAATTATATCATGTCTCCAACTCATTCACAAAATTTAGATGTACAACATTATCAAAATACATGCCTTCAATCATGATTTCCATATCATTCATATATCATCTGATACTAAATTATAACTTGAAGGTTGTGTAACCCTACTAGTCCACCATTATTAAAAACTTCATGGGAAATCAAATTAATACATACTATTACATCTTCTTAATATACTATGAAACTTAATATTATATAATCTATTTTACCAACCATAAATATCATTTCTCCTTCCTATGAATATACTAGTCAATCTAAATTGTTAACATCTAAACCTATTCAACATAATTTGATAGAAACAACTCTTCCTAAATCATCACCTAAAACACATCTATTGAAAAAAATAATATAATTAATGTAGACCTTGTTGATTTATCTCAACCTGATCTCACCAACAAAGACTCTTTATCCTTAAATCTACCTAAAATCAACTTATATGCTAAAACCAATGACGTGAGACAAATACATTCTAAATATGATAACAAAGGTAATAAAATAATTGATCTTGAAGTATATGTCAAATATTATGGACCTTTACCCATTCTTCCTAATGAATAAGGTATACTAGAACTCCTCCATGCTAGATAACCTCAACTTCCATGACAACATCATAAGCTTGGAAAATTTCAATAAAAGATTCCTTACTTAAACAATTTCATTGCTAGTGTGGACCCTTAAAAAATCTTATTTCTTCCCTTCCTCCCCTTCCAAATCACTTCCAAGACATAATTTTTATGTTTATCAAAGACACTAAAAAATTAAATATGGTACACTTACATGTCCTCGACCTATTATTGTCTCTAAAGAGTTCATTCCCAAAGAACACGATAAATTTAGTCTCTTATTTGAAAAATATCATGAATATTTTTCTTGGTCATATGAAGACATATTTGTAATTAACCCTAACACTATTATCCATAATATCATTACCTATCTATATGCCAAACTTTTGTGGTAAAAGCAATAAAAATTCCCTCTTGATATTTCAAATTTATGCCATACATAAATCATCAAACTTTTGGCTGTTAAATTATTTAAACCTGTGGACTAATAAAAATGGGTTTCAAACATTATACCTATTCATAAAAAATACACCATGGCTATTCTCATATGCATCAATTTTCACAACCTAAATTTAGCCTATGTAAAATATAATTTTCATTTACCTTCAATTGATTCCCTTTGCAATTCTACTACTAGCTACAAAATGTTATCACTCATGGATGGTTCCTTGAAATATAACCAAATTCACATAGCTCCTAAGAATAATAATAAAAATAAATTACCACATAATGGGGCACTTATTGTTAAGTTCAAATGCCTTCCAATCTCAAAAATGCTAGAACTACCTATCAATGTCCAATGACCCAGATTTTTCATCATCTCATTCATAAAATCATCAAAACTTATGTGGATGATATTATTGATAAATATAAACATTTTCACACTCATCTTCATGATTTATATATCATTTTTGATCGATTCATTAAATAAAACATTTAATTAACCCATTCAAATGTGTGTTTGGTGTTACTTCTGATAAACAATTAGGTTTTCTAGTATCTTTCATGGGCATTGATGTTGATCTAGCTAAAATCAAATCTATTATTAACATGCTTATATTTTGATCCATTATAAACATATGAACATACCTTGGGAAACTTGGTGAAATTCAACATTTTGTTCTAGAAATGGCTTACCATATATACTCTTTTAATTCCCTTATTAAAAAAGTAATACTCTAGAATGGATAGATTCATGTGAAAAATCATTTGATGGCATGAGATAATAATTACTTCATCCTCCTCTTTAACCACCTTAAAATTACCTTATATTAATCTTAGATATGTCATTTACCCCCATATCAATCAGGGCAATGCTCACTCAACAAGACAGTACTGGCAGAGAATATGCTATCTACTATATCAATCAGGGCTTAAGTGATGACAAAAAATGTTATAAAAAATAGAATGTGATTATTTAGCTATCTATTTTATAGTAAAAAACCTCCACCATTTTAGGCTCTATAAAAATAATTATGTCATTGTTTATTTTAATCCATTTCATCATTTATTCTCCAAATATTTCTTACCTAGAAATAGAATCAATAAATGGATGGTCCTATTAATGAAATTTGATTTATGAATTGTTACACAAAAAGATGTCAAAGGACAAGTATTTATAGATAAAATTTTAGCTACCTCCTTACCAACCACTTATCACCTTTAAGATAATCTTCTTGATGAAGATATTCTTTATATTGAAGGTCTTAACCAAGCAATCACACTCAAAGATTATTTCCATGACATTATTATTAATATAAAAGTAAATAACCATGAAGAACTTGATCCTCCTCCTACTACCACTAAATCCAAAGTAGTAATTTAAGAGTTATCATAATTTAAAATTGACTTTCATGAAGAAACTTGGATACTTCACTCTGATGGTGAAAAATGCCTTCAAGGAACTGGGCTAGGATGTGTTTTAATAATCCCCCATGGTAAAACCATACCTCTATAGTTTTGATTCACCTTTGATGTCACGAATAATATGGTTGAATATGAATCTCTTATATTAGGCATGCAAGTATTAACTTAGATACCCCATATGTACATGTTTTAGGTAATTCATAACTCATATGTTGTCAAGTTAGTGGGTATTATCAATGTAAAGGTGAAAACCTTATCCCATATCACCAAATGGCCACTAAACTTTCTAAATAATTCACTTATTTTACAATTGGGCCAATCCCACTAGATCAAAATGCTATATTTGATTATCTCGCTTCATCAACATATTTATTTCATCCTCATCAATTTATTCATGATTACCAATTCCTTATCCAAATGAGGAAGTCACCTTCTTCTCTAAAAAATAAAAATGATTCTCTAATTTTTCACATAGAAGATGGCACTATATGACATATCCCATGGTAAAAACTATCATCCAAATCATTGAGCATCATACTTATCCTCTAGGATTAGATTCTCATGAAAAGACATGTATTTGCAAACAAGCATAAAAATATGTAATTCAATAACACCCTCTATTATCATAACATAAAAGGTACTTTACTCTATCATGTAATGATAGAATAAGTTAATACTCTCCTTGAATAATCACATAGAGGCATCTATAGTGATCACTATAGTGTCCATGCCACAACCCTCAAATGCATACACATGGGTTATTTTAAACCTACTCTTGAAAAAGATACCATTAATTTTTCTAAAAAATGTAATCCTTGTCAACTTCATGATGATCTCATTCACTCTCCTTTGGCCAAAGTCCAAATATTGGAATATCATTGGTCATTCTCTATGTGGGGATTAGATCTCATTGGTAAATTACCTAGATCACAAGATGGTTATGTATTCATAATCACTACAATTGAATATTTAAAAAAGTATGTGGAAGCTATGCTTCTTGTTAATGTTACATGTATCACCATTTATAAATTTATTCTCAATCGAATCATCTATCATTTTGGAGTTCATCATACCACCATTTTTTATAATGTTGTAAATTTCAAACACAAAGATATGAAACAACTTTGTGTGAAATTCAAAATTACGTACAATTTTTCAATGCCTTATCATCCTCAATGCCATGACCAATCATAAGACACTAAGAAAATTATTTAAAAAATCTTTCAAAAGGATATTATGTAATCCTGTACTAATTAGTACCTACAAATTTATCCTACACTCTAGGCTTATTGCACTATAAAACATACTTCTATTGGGAAAACACCATTTTTGTTAGTATATGGCTATGAATCAGTTTTACCTTTAGAAGTTGAGTTACCATCATTACAACATTTTCTTCATAGTATTATTATTAATGAATAATTATTCAAAGCCCATATCCATGATTTATATTTCTTAAATGAGTGATGTATGGCTACTTTAAAACATAGTCATAATACAAAGCTTGCATTGCTAAACAACATAACAAAAAAGTCAAATTACATACTTTCACTATTGCTGACCTAGTTCTCAAACTATATTATACACATTATAAATAAGGAAAGTATGCCCAAAAATGGTGGGGTCCTTACCTTGTAAAAAACATCTTTAATCCTGGTACTTATAGATTACAAACTAATGAAGGACATATTTTCAAAGAACCCACTAATGCTCAATTTTTAAAGAAGTGTTTTGCCTAAATATTTATTATTCTACATGTTTTTCACATATTTCCATAGACTGTAAATATTAATATTTTTTATAGGTTTTATACAAGATCCCTAATGTATAACATTACATCACTCTTAGTATTCCTAGTTCCTATCATTGGTTTTTTAGTTTATCTATGTTTCTTCATTTAATTCACAAGTTGTAACATAAGACCATAGATAAGACCCAACCATCCTCATGAATATTTTTTATTTTCTCATTAAATGTTGATGTCTATTTTTATCATGGATTTATCATTTTGAAAACTTATTTTAACCTATTATATATATCCTTTATGAGTTGCACTGTAAGACCTCAGATATGACCAAGCCTTCCTCACAATTTTTTCATTTCATAAATTCCTTTCTAGCTAAGTACTTTCCATAAAAAATAAGGAAATGGTTCAAAATTATGAATTCATATTCTCAAAACTAGTTATATTCTTTTATGGTAATAATTTTAACAAACTATTTCACATGTCTCCATGAACTTACATTATGTCTTATGATATGGAGTCATGTTACCTATCATTGTATTATTTTCACATTTTAATTTTTTTTTTACTTGAGGTCACTAAATAGTTACATGTTCATTTTCATCCTATCCCCTATTTTCGTTCCACTTTGGGAACACTAGGGTTTGTTTCAAGATAACATCCTTATTTAACATGAAAACATAAGAGTCTTAGACACCATACTCTTTGAGTTCTTTCCTTAGCTATCAATCCTAAGTTTTCTAGTGATAGTTATTTTTAACACCCATACTTAATTTTCTAAATTGGATGAATAGAACAATCAATCTAAATATTAAAATCCAAATCATTTAAAAATAAAAGGGAATGATAAAAATGCATATTTAAAATCAAAATTCAAAATCACACCAAAACATGTGATTATCAAGCACATATCCTATTCTAATCAAGCTCAAACTCCAAATTTGGATTCATGATAGATCTAAGGTCCATGGGGTGCATTAGGCTAGTAGATTTAGATGGGAGGTCTCAAAATTTCTCTATAGTGATACCTACTTTCTCATGTAATTTCCCAATCTTCATAGCATACTGACAACTCTATAAGGGGTCTTAAGGAATGGGGAACATGTCATGGGAAGGTAGTTACATTTTAATTTTCATGCATATAGACTTCATGGGATAATATAAATACTTCACTTACCCAAATGTGTGTGTCTAGTGAAAGTACTCTAGAGTCCTTAATGTCAAAAAATTTCTTGATTTTACAACTTAATTTGAGTTTCTTATTTCTAATAAAGACTATCTACTTTGGTATCTCTTGCATTTTCCCCACCACCCATTTCACATTCCCCCTTGATAGGAAAGAATGGTTTTATAAAAAATTTCTTAACTTTTATATTCCCTAATCTTCATATGTTTTCATATATGCTCATAATATGTTTGTTTTTATTTATCTGTTTCAAAAATACAAGCTGCATCTTTGAGTGATTATGCATTACTTATTTAATCACTACCTTATTCTTCTTGGATTTTCTTGGTTATAATTAAGATTTTGAAATTATTTTTTATCCTTTCTTCAAACCATTTTGTTCTATTTTCTATTCAATTTTTCCATTATTGAGTGAGTTTGGATTGTTACTTATCTTTCATCAATGTTGTTTTAATTTATGTAATTTTTCCATCTTTCTTTGAGTATGGGTTTTTACATATTTTACATGGGTGTTGGATCCATTATTTCAATTTAATGTGTCCTTGGTTTGATCTAGTTAGTTACTTTTCTTACTTAAGGTACATTTGTTTGGGTTTATCAGTCATTTAGTAGCCTTGGATTTTTGGTTTCCTGATTTACTCTCATTTTATCAATTTTTCTTGGTCCTTTGGCTCTAACTTAGCATTAATCTTCCTAGATTACCAATTTTATAAGTGACTTATTTAGTTATGTAAAGTTAATTTCTTTTGATTTCCCTATGATTGTTTATTTTTGCTATTTAGCCTTCTATTCTTAGGTTTTATTCAAAGCAATCAATGCACCCTCCATGATCAAGACTATAAAAATAACATACAAATATTCAGAGATAAAATTAATTCAAGGTATATATATGATACTATTGTGGAAATCACACCCCATATTCACAAAAAAAATTAGACCCCTATTTAAAAATGATGTAGTTCAGAGTTATCAGACCCTTTATCTCACTCTGACTAGCTTCATCTAAGGAAAATATTTAAAAACCTTTATCGCCCTAGTTTTCCTGAGTATGTAGTGCATTTATAATGGAAAATTGACCCAAGTTGGGAAAATTAAAATAATTATGAGAATATCCACACCAAGTCTGGGTGGTACTCAGTAAGTAAGCTAAGCTTTTTCTTACTTAGGAGATTTAGTGTACTAACATTTACATGATTGTTCTCACTTAGAAATTTCCAGAGTATCAATGTTGGGTAAAGAACAAGGGAAATAAAACTAGAAAGTATATTGTATGGACAAATGTACACATTTTATTATTTTGTCTTTTGTATTATTTTCTGTATGTATGTGACCTTGTAAGCATATGAAAGAGAATGAGGAATATGAAGAGTCTTTCTTTGTGGCATATCAAAATGCTAGAATATGAAGTGATATCGCTATGCAATACTCAATATATAGCACTTAATTGTAATATAATATGGTTCTGATGTGTGATATATATTAATATACTATTTCCAAATATGGTTTTCCTAAATATCATTTACCTTTATACTATGTGTAACTATTACTCTATTTTACTTTAACCTTTGATTCATCATGCACATGTTGACTATTTAATATTTGTTAATTCTATATTTTCATATAATAAGTGTGAATTTGTATTTAAATATGGTTCTTTGAATATTAATTATTTTTTCCATGTTTGCCTTTATTATTTATTATGCAATCTATCCTTGTAATTATCATGTTCTAGAGTTTTCCAAGAACTCTGCTAACAATGGTGCGATGAGCATGGTATCATTTATTTGAAATATGTTGAGATGGTTTCTTGGATAGAGGGATATAGAGACATGGTTAGATGAAAAAATACAAAATTTTGTAGAAGAATATGTTGGAATATTATGATTGATGTCAAAGGCATTATAATTAATGTAACGAAAGCCAACAAAATTATCAACATAATATCAATGAGATAGTCAATAGAATTATCAATGGAAATGTAAATATAAATGTTAATGAAAATGTAAAAAAAAACATATTTTGGTGAAGATTTGACTATTGGATGGGATGCTTCCTTTGTGAAGAGCGTTTGGAGGCTATATAATATGGATAGAAGATTAGAAAACATATGATAAATAATTCTTTCCATATTTCAAGCATAAGTAGATTTTTGTGGAGAAGAAGAGAAGATTTAATTTCCCATCATTTATTGATGAAGAAACAATAGTAATGTGGAAGATTGTTTCAATGAAGGTCGATGCCTTAAAATAAAGAGATTGGTGTCTCTTGTCAATTTGGTGCTTAGTGGTGGGGATTAGTGTCTCCAAGTAGGTTGGTGCCTATGAAATTTTGTAAAAAGATTATTATTTTATAGTTGGATTTGGATGGTAGATCCAATCCTCTCTACTTTGTGGTTTTTCTTGAGAGACTATTTTCCAAATAAATCTTGTGTTGCTTAATTATTAGATCTTGTGTGAATGATTTCTTTGTGAGCATTAATTTTTACAAGTTAGAGTTTTATTATACACTGATTCACCCCATCCTATAAGTGTATCATGTGATTAATAATTGGTATCAGATAGGTTCCTTTAGAATCATTATAACTGCTATAAGGTAGATCTTGAGAGCACACATAGCTAGTGATTATGTCCAATTTTTTTTTTCATAAACAAGGCTCCATTATTCGACAAAACAAACTATGCATTCTAGAGCATAAGGATGTGAACATATCTAATGGCCCTTGGATTTTATATCTAGCAAGTATTAGTAAATAGATATATAATTCCATAAAAATCCGTCAATGGATAAGTTGGAAAGAAGGCTAGTGAGAATAATGCCAAAGCCATGAATGCTATTTTGTGTGGTTAATCAAAATTAGAGTTTGTCAAGAGTAAGTAATGACATTTAAAAAAGTAAATGTGGGATGAACTTAATAACATCTATGAAGGTGAAAATAAGGTGAAGGCAAAAATCTAAGCTCATATGAGATAATTTGAGATCTTGAAAATGAAAGATGAATAAATATTTTCAGCATATCTTCTTTGTGTGGATGAGATTATTAACACCATCATAGGACTCGATAAAAAGGTTGAAGAATACATGATCCTTCAAAAAGTGTTAAGGTCACTTCCATTGATATTTGATGCAAAAAATTTGGTGATTGAATAAATAAATGACTTAGACTCATTAATAATGGATGAGTTGTATGGGATTCTCATGGTGTATGAAATGAGAAATGAAAAGGAAAATCCATCTAAGAAGGAAGAAAATTTTAAAGCCTCAAAGAAAGCAAAGAATAAAGAACTTGATTCAAGTAATGACACCAGTGATGAACAAGATGAAAAAGAGGCCCTTTTTGTAAGTAAGCTTAAAATGGATATATAAAATACGTAAGATATATTTCAAGTGTTTTAATTATGGTTAAATAGGACATTTTGCTACTAAATGTCCACATAAGGATGATAGAGATGATAATTAAAATAATAATAAGGAAATGAATAAGAAGGAAAGAAAACCTCAATATAATAAAAGATTAAAACAAAATGAACATAAGAAAAAGTTTGGTAAGCACAATAAAATACTCTATTCCAAAGAGGACAGTAGCTTAGTTAAGGAGAGTGATGAGAGCATATCAGATACTGATAGAGAATAAACTCTATTAATGGCTATAGAAATAAAAATTGATTCTTGTACAAATAAAGACACCTTGGAAGATGAAGAAGATATCATAGATGAAGGAGAGGTAGATCTTGAAGAAGAACTCATATGTGCTTTAAGTGAGATAAAATTGATTAAAAAAAATAATATAAAGCAAAGATTATAAATAAAAAAATATGAAGAAGAAGATTGTGCTTTAAAAACAAGAATGCCATAAAATGTTGAGGAATCATAAAAGGTAATCATCAGCCTAAAGACTCAATTATAAGAAGTAAAAAGGATAGAGGATGAGGCGAGAGCCCAACTAAAGACAAAGCAAGATAAATTAAAAAAATTATAATTTTAAATGGTTATGTTAAAAATAAAATTAGAGAATAGCACAACCCAACTAATAAACAACTTAAAGTTTGAAAAAGGCACCAAAAAATTAGGTGACATCCTAAATTGTCAAAGGTCACCATTCATTAAAATTGTTCTTGGTTATGAAGAGAACATGAATGAAAATAAATAAGGGAAGAGTTCAAAAATTATAGAACCACCAAAGAAAGTATATGTAGAGAATCCCAAAAGCTACACAGATGCACTAAAGGTGTCTGTAAATGGTGAAAATGATAATAAGAAAGAACATGTTAAGAAAAAGCATGTTACTCCTCCCAAAGACAACAAAGGTAAGAACATACCCATAAAAATTTTCAAAAGAATATTCCCTCCAAGATAGTATAATGTTATCAAGTACACAAGTTCCTTCTATGGTTATTGTTATTTATGCAATCATTTTGGGCATAGAGAAATGGAGTGTAGGACACATGTAATAAATGGGTATGCATGGGATAATGGTAGAAGTAATTATGGAGTTTCAATTAGAAATTATAACTCATTTTCCCCATTATCTAATTAAAAAGAGAATAACATTGTATGTTATAATTGTAATAACTATGGACATATAACATGGTTCTATAGAAGTGTTATTATAGAACCCCCTAGATAGAACAAGAAAGTGAATGCTCCTATTTTAAAGAAAAGAGAACCTAAAAAATATGGAAACAAAATAAAGAGGAAGTTAATTAGGACAAGGAGAAATATATGCTTGTGAAAACATAATTTCATGTATAATACGAAGGGCAATAATGATATATTTACAATGGATACTCAAATCACATAACTGGGATAAGAGCAAATTTATCTCCTTGAAGGAAATAAGTGAAATCATGATAAAATTTGGAGATAATGCCACGATGAGAGTAGATGGAAAAGGTACCCTTAACCTTGATAATGGAAAACAAAAATAGAAAATGTATGATATGTTTAAGGCTTTAAGCATAACCTTTTAAGTGTCAGTCAAATGTGTGATCAAGGACACACTCATATTTTATGATCAAGGTTTTGATATCAGGAAAATAGACATGATAAAATTAGTTACATATGTAAATAGAACAAAAACCAACCTATACATACTCAATAAATTTAAGGGAGAGAAATACTACATGAGTCAAATTGATGAAAGTTAGATATGGAATAGAAGGATGGTGTTTCTACGCTATTTTCACTTTCACATTCAAAGAGAGAAAATGAGAAACTTAAAGAAATGGTCAAGGCTTGTATGTACCTGGATGTAGTCATGTGCACCGTTATCCAGATGTTGTGAGAACTCCTCTTTGGTTGTGGAGGATGACACCTGAAAGAGACAGACACTAAAACATGAAAAATGTTAGCTGATAAGAGGGTGGATTGCCAAGCAAAAGCTTGGTCCTAGAAGCGCTAAGGCTTCTTGGAGGATGATAATCCACTGTTAAAATAGAATATGACAGAGACAAAAAAGAGAAATAATAAAAGACTGAAAAGAAAGAACTGGAAGCAAATGCATACCTGATAAGCTGCAATTTGCTTAGCACAGTCGCCGACATCGGTGATATTGCCGATGTCAGTCAGGAAGTCACCAACGTCAGTTAGACTACCAACGTCGGGAAATGGATGAGGTCGGTCGGGGTAATGGCCAGGGACAGGTTATAGGTCTAGTTTCTGGTCTGCAAGATGGACTGTGGTCTTGTCTGTGAGTCAGGGAGTTTGTTTGGGATGGTAAAATAGTAGATATAATCTTTAATAAGAACTAAGGCAGAGGGTATGTTGTCAGGAAAAGGGGTAAGGGGCAGGAAAAAGGCCTTTCAGCCTTTTCGTGAAGCAATTTAGTCAAGTTGATTAGATTGGTCTTAAGATGGTCTGTAGGTCTCTGATAGCTTGTGTTGAGTTGATTGAACAGAGGGTGTTTGTCAAAAGAGAGACTAAACGGGTGTCAGAGGCAAAGAAATGGGAATAAGGGGTGAGAGAAGGCTTTTCAGCCTCTCTGAGAAGAATAGAGAAGGTTGGGTCAAGGATGCTTGGAATAGACAGTAGACAGAATGCTAATATATTTGAAATCACACTGAAATAAAAATAGTACAAATACTTAGCTATGACACGAGTTGGCAAAGGTGCAGAAGCTGTGTTTCGGTTATCATTGGTGATGGAGATATCATGCAATCCCTATGCAGAATGTCTAATGTAAGACCTCAGTGCCTATAAAATGCTGTCAAGAATGCTGATCCCTGCAAGAAAACCAAGAAGCCAGAACACTAGAAAGCAAAAGCACGAGAACTTTGTTTTGCCAGAAGAGGTCTCGAGATTCGTGATTAGCTTCAGAGATTAACAATTTTTTATTAGATCTGTCCAAAGGTTAGAAATTTTGGTTTAAGTAAAACCGATGTCGGCGATCTTGTTGGCGTTGGCCGACATTTGACCGACGTCAGCGGGTGGAGAATGGATAAAAGAGCCACCAAGCCCGTTCTCCATCCACCAAGTGCACTATCCATTGGAGAATTGTCGAAGGTTGGGATAAATACGCACGAGAATTGGTTAGGCGGTTAGAAAGAAGTAAGAATAGGTCTTGGGTGACTCATAGGGTGGGAAATAGTCCAAGGCGAGGTGTCAGACGAGGTGTTATAGGTGATGTGTCAAAGGGGAGGATATTAATAATAAATTATTATTTTTAAATTAGTAAGTGCATGGTTTAAGAATGGGTTAGGAATGGACCAAGGAGGAAGATGACCAAGGTTTAGACACAATTTCGGTGTCTACAGATGGGTTATATGAACTTTGATAATCTAGTGAAACTTAGCACTAGGAAAGCTGTAAGAGATATGTTGAACATTAAAAATTATCAAAAATTCTTTGAAAATAGTGTTAACATGGAAAATAGACAAGAGTGAGTTCAAGTCAAAGGAGTAATCAACCACCAAGCCATTAGAAGTGATTTATATAAACCTATGTGGGCTTATAAGAACACAAAGCATACAAGGTTAGAGATACTTTATGTTGCTCATTGATGATTATTCTATAATGACATGGGTTGCCTTTATAAAAGAAAAATCTAAGGTGTTTTAGAAGTTTAAATCTTTTAAATCTTTGGTTGAAAATGAAATGAATTTAAAGATCAAGTGCTTGAAATTAGATCAAGGAGGTGAGTTCATCTCAAATGAATTCAATGATTTTTGTGAGAAACATGGAATAAAAAGGCATTTCTTAGCTTCAAGGACTCCACAACAAAATGGAGTTATAGAAAGAAAGAAACAAACTATTCAATAAATGGATAGAATGATGTTAGATGAATCTAAGCTATCAAATAGGTTTTGGAGAGAAGTGATTAACACCACAATCTACATTTTGAACAAAGGACAAATAAGAGTAAACAATAAATACCCATTATGAGTTATGTAAGAGTAGACTAACATCAGTAAAATATCTCTAAGTGTTAAAAAGTAAATGCTTCATTAAGAGAGAAGAAGAAAACTTGGGAATGTTCAAATCAAGAGATGATGAAGGCATTTTTCTTGGATATTCCTTAAAAAGTAAAGCTTATATATGTTATAATAAAAGGCTGTAAACAATCATAGAAAATTATAGTGTAAAGATCGATGAAACAAGGCCTCATAAGGTAAATGCACAAAAAATGATCATTTAGAGGAACTATACTTGAAAGAAGAATAAGAAAAAAAACAAGAAGAAATGGAGCGGGAAGATACAAAGGAAACATCTCAATTTGTTCAAAAGCATCATTTTAAAAGTCAAATTATTGGTGATATTAATGCTAGGGTATAAAATAGAAGAATATTTATGAGTAAACCTAAGAAAGTAAACTTCTCCTTGTTATCCAAAATAGAGCCCAAATTTTTTGTAGAAGCTAGCAATGACAAACATTGCATTGACGTTATGGAAGAAGAATTAAATCAAATTAAAAATAATGAGACATGGGAACTCATTCTTAGACCAAAAGACAAGAATGTAATTGGTTCTAAGTGGGTTTTAGGAATAAGTTAAATGAATATGGCCAATTAACAAGAAATAAATCAAGGCTGGTTTGTATGTTAAGCACGATATATACTGAGAAGGGGGTGAATCAGTATATCATATATCTTAAAAATATTTCCCTTAACCAAATTCCACTTAATCAAACATTCAAGATATGCAATAAAACTCAAATAATAAACACCACACAAGATAGAAAGAGACACCAAATATAATGTGGAAACCCAATGTGGGAAAAACCATAGTGAACAATCTCAAGTATATGAATGAGCACCAACCTAAACAATATTCGCAAGCACCAACTTGCAAGAGCACCAACCCCTTTGCTGAGAACCAACCCAACAACTATTCATGAGTACCAAACCACAGGAGCACCAACCCAACAACAATTCATGAGCACCAACCCACAGGAGCACCGACCCCTTTGCCGAGCACCAACCCATAGGAGCACTAACCCCTTTGTGTATACCACACAATTATCTCTCAATGTTAATATCTCAACAAATGATAGTTCAATACAACATCTCTTTCCTCTCTCTCACCTTTTCTCTTCTAAGCTAGATATAACATATACAAATCATATTCATCTCTCACAATTGCTCTTCTAAGCTAGATATTACAATATCAAATCAACTTTTTTTATCCATATTTACAAATGGCTTCTCAAGCCTTTATTTATAGCTTTCCAAATGACCTTTGGCCTTCCCCTTTTGTGACCCTTCAATCCTCATGGAAAATGGTGCCAAACTTGTATGATCCTTCATATTCTTGCCTTTGAAAAGTCATGTGGTGACCCTTCATGACCAAAAATATCCTTCCCACTTTTGTCCTTATCTTGGTGACTTTTTGTATTACTCAAAGTGTCCCTTCATGAGAAATTACGCCCTTCCTCTTTTGTCTTCACTTGGTGACTCTTGGAATTCCCCAAGATGACTCTTCATGGAAAAATGCATCCCATCCTTCTTTTGTCTTTACCCTGTGACTCTTTGACTTCTCCATGGGCCCTTCTTTTGTCTCATATGCAACCAAAAATATATTCATTAATATTAAATAAATATTAACTCACATTAGCCAAGATATATCAATTACAAACAACATTAAATGTAATGGGCCCTTTATCACCAATAATGTTAGACCTTTGACATCAATGACAATATTTCCAACAATCTCCCCTTGTCATTGATGTCAACCTCAATCTTGAAACTGCCACATCCTGTCACCTACACATACTATCATCTAAAAACATATAGTAACTCCCCCTTATTGTAGCAACCTGTACCTATTCCATGTACCTATTTTTGCCCCTATACCTACACCTATTATTCTCCCCCTTTGACATCAATGGCAAAGGGCCTACCTGGAGCTAACACTTAGCTCCCCCTCAACTGATGCTGAACATCAATGGAAAGAACTAAAATAAATTACTCCTAACTCCTCTTGTAGATCTTTGAATGTGTCCTTTGATTGTGCCTTTGAGAAGATATCTGATAATGCATATAAATCTTTACATGTCCTTTGAGAATTTGCAATCAAATCATTTGAATATTTTATTCTAACCTCAAAACTTTTGCATGAAACTTTAAGGTGTATCCTTGATCACATATTTGACTTACACTCAATAGATTATGCTTACAAAACATTCTTAGCTTTGGTTCTACTAAAATCCAAACTTAAAATACCTTTTCTAGCTATCGTGGCAGTGGTTTTATCTTCGAATTTCACTATGCCACCATTGATCTTATTTACTCTTATCTCCTGTCATATGCCTCAAACATTTGGTATCAACGAACCATGGCTGATCTTTATGTAAAGCTATTTGCACCAACATAGAATCTTCAGGTTGTTTCTTATACCATGAACACGACTAAATCTTCTTCCTGATGAATGGAAATTTGAAACTCTGATCCTTCTTCATTGATCTGCATGAGTATCCTTCTCCTTCTTTCTGAAACTATTAGCTCTTTTTCAACATTCTAAATTTTTGTGACCATAATCATTTGAAACACTTTAAAAATTTTAAACACTACATATGCAAGAATCATTCTAATAGCCTCAAACCTTAATACTAATGCAACATTTTCTTCAAAAATCTATTCCCTTAAAAGATATACAAATTAATCTGCGAACTCACCTTCATGTCATGCAACATAGCCAAGACCCAAAATCATCCACCATGCTTCAATTTTTCTTAAAAGTGTCTCCTTAAAGCCTAGAAGAGACACCCCACACAAAAGGGTCCTAAAAACAAATCTCAAGAGATTCCCACATCTCCTTTATTTCTTCCTTGATCTTATTGTGTTTTTATTTTAGAATCCATTTAAGCATGTCTAACCTTTTTGACTTACTAACCTTATCATTTATGATGTTTTTCATCTTCTCAACTTTTGCAACTATCTTATCTTGACAAAGCTCATGCTCAAATGTAACAAGAGATTCTGCACAATCCTTCCTATCTAATTCTTTATCTACTATAACAAGTAATTCATTTTCACTTTTAAACTCAACTTGATCAACCTTTACTATTTTAGGTCTCCAAACTTGAATTTGAATCTTCTCATATTTTTTAGGGGCTCTGTAACCTTTGACATACTTTGAATATCTCTTTACTTTATTTTGACATAATTTATCAATATGGCCAACCTTATGACAACAAAAGCAAAAAATATTTCTCATACCTTTTTGTTGAATGTGACTGAGATCTCTCTTTGACTGATTACTTCTCCTCATACAGTCTCTTGCCCTATGACCAACATGATGACAAATAAAACAACGGCCATGAAAAGAATTTGAAAACTTAAAAGCATTGGGCTGCCTGATTGGCTTCTTTGATTTGCCTTCAAAACCTGCATCCTTCTTTCCTTGGACTAATATTTCATGATCTTTCTCAACCTTGATTATAAGCTTCCAATGATTATCCTTTAAATAACCTAACTCAACCTTCAACTGATTACACTCTTCTTCTCTTGTTATCAAACTTGAATTTCAAACCCCTAATTGATTCTTAAGATCTTGAATAAATATCTTATTTTATTTTAATTCTATAGCCAACTTAGAATCCAAGATACACACCTATTCTTTAAGAGATTCAACCATAGATTTCAACTCTTGATTCTCCTTCTTTAGCTGCTTGGCCATCTTGTGCTTTTCCTTAATCTACCTTCAAGTTGTTAAACCCTTTCTAAAGAAACTTGCTCTGATACCAATTGTTAAGCACGAGATATACTGAGAGGGGGGTGAATCAGTATATCATATATCTTATAAATCTTTCCCTTAACCAAATTCCACTTAATAAAACATTCAAGATATGCAATAAAACTCAAAAAATAAACACCACACAAGATAGAGAGAGACCCCAGATATAACATGGAAACCCAATGTGGGAAAAATCATGAAGAACAATCTCAAGTATATGAATGAGCACCAACCTAAAAAATATTTTCAAGCACCAACTTGTAGGAGCACCAACCCCTTTGCTGAGCACCAACCTAGCAACAATTCATGAGCACCAACCCATAGGAGCACCAACCCCTTTGCCGAGCACCAAACCAACAACAATTCATGAGCACCAACCCATAGGAGCACCAACCCCTTTGCCAAGCACCAACCCATAGGAGCACCAACCCCTTTGTGTATACCACACACCTATCTCTCAATGTTGCTATCTCAACAAATGATAGTTCAATACAACATCTCTTTCCTCTCTCTCACCTTTGCTCTTCTAAGCTAGATATAACAAATACAAATCATATTCATCTCTCACAATTGCTCTTCTAAGCTAGATATTACAATATCAAATCAACCTTTTTATTTCATATTTACAAATGGCTTCTCAAGCCTTTATTTATAGCTTTTCAAATGACCTTTGGCCTTCTCCTTTTGTGACCCTTCGATCCTCATGGAAAATGGTGCCAAACTTGTATGACCCTTCATATTCTTGCCTTTGAAAATTCATGTGGTGACCCTTCATGACCAAAAACGTCCTTCCCACTTTTGTCCTTATCTTGGTGACTTTTCGTATTCCTCAAAGTGTCCCTTCATGAGAAATTGCACCCTTCCTCTTTTGTCTTCACTTGGTGACTCTTGAAATTCCCCAAGATGACTCTTCATGGGAAAATACATTCCATCCTTCTTTTGTCTTTACCCCATGACTCTTTGAATTCTCCATGGGCCCTTATTTTGTCTCATATGCAACCAAAAATATATTTGTTAATATTAAATAAATATTGACTCACATTAGACAAGATATATCAATTACAAATGACATTAAATACAATGGGACCTTTATCACCAATAATGCTAGACCTTTGACATCAATGAAAATATTTCCAACATAGAGCCAAAATTTTATTTAGAAGCTAGCAATGATAGACATTGGATTGATGTTATGGACGAAGAATTAAATCAAATTAAAAAAATTGAGACATGGGATCTCATTCCTAGACCAAAAGACAAGAATGTAATTGGTTATGAGTGGGTTTTTAGGAATAAGTTAAATGAATATGACCAAGTAACAAGAAATAAATCAAGGCTGGTTTGTAAGGGGCATGCTCAAGTGAAAGGTATTGATTTTGAAGAAACCTTTTCCCCCGTTGTGAGATTATAAGCCATTAGATTGTTTTTGGCATATGTTGGTTTTAAGAAATTCAAATTTTATCAAATGAATGTGAAATTTACTTTTATAAATGGAAAGTTAGAGGAAGAAGTATATAGTGAACAACCAAAAGGTTTTCTTCTATCAAAAAACAAGGACTATGTGTGCAAATTGAAAAAGGCACTATATGGGCTAAAACAAGCCCCAATATCCTGGTATTCAAGGCTTGATAGATATATACAACAAAGTTTTAAAAGGGGAGTAGTTGATAGTAATCTCTATATCAAGACTAAATGTGAGAATCAGTTTATTATTGTGGTATATGTGGTTGATATCATTTTTGGAGGAGATAGTGAACGAACGTCCCAAGAAATTGAAAAAGATAAGCAAAATAAGTTTGAAATGTACATGTTGGGTGAGCTTTCATTTTTCTAGGTTTGAAAAATTTTCAATATAAAAAAGGAATATTTATCTCCCAAACCAAGTATATAAAGGAGATGTTGAAGAAATTTAGAATGGAATATTACACACCTGTTAATACACCCATGGTTATAGGATGCAAGTTAAGTAAAGATGATGAATCTTTTGAAGTGAATCAAATGATTTATAGATACATGATTGGAATATTATTATACATCATGACATCAAGGCCAAACATCATGCAAGTTGTAGGTTTAGTATCACATTTTCAAATAATGCCAAAAAAAACACATATGCAAGTAGTCAAAAGGATATTCAAATATCTAAAAATCACTTTAGATTATGGTTTGTGGTATATAAGAGGTGAAAGTTTCACACTAGTAGAATACACAGATGAAAATTGGGTAGGAATTTTTGATGATAGAAAAAGTACAAGTGGAGGAACATTCTTTCTTGGAAAAAATTTAGTGTCATGGCTAAGAAAAAACAACCTTCTATTTCTTTATCTACGACTGAAGAAGAATACATAGTAATAGTGTCCTATTATACACAAGTCATTTGGATGAAGCAAGTGTTGAAATATTATAATATAGAATATGAACATCCAATCTCAATAATCTGTGATAACACTAGTGCAATAAACATTTTGAAGAATCCAGTTATGCATTCTAGAATTAAACACATTCCAATAAAGTATAAATTGTTGAGAGAATAGGTTGTAGATCAGAAAATAAAGATATATTACATTACCAAAAAGGAAGAGATAGTAGATACCTTCATGGAAACCCCTCTTAAAAGAAACTTTTGAGTTTATAAGGCATAAATTAGGAGTGATCCATTCTTCATCTAGTCATTAAATCCATCAAGAGAAGCATGGATTAAGTCAGAGCGAATCATTACATTATTCAACTCCATAGATGTTTTGGTGATATACATTATGATTGTGTTGTACGTCTCTTTTCCATTGATGTCAAAGGAGGAGAATTAAAGAAAAGGGGAACAAAAGAGGAGAACTATATCAAGGGGGAGTTCATGTACTATTTTTCTATAGGATTACCATCAATGACAAAGGGGGATATTATTGGAATATTATCATTGATTTCAAAGGCATTATAATTAATGTAATATAAGTCTCTAGAATTGTCAATGGAAATATCAATAGAATTGTCAACAAAAATTTCAATGGAATTATCAACAAAAATATCAATAGACTTTTCAATAAAAATGTCAAAATGTAAACAAAATTATCAACAGAAATGTTGAAATGTCAATGGAAGTGTCAATGAACACATATTTTGGTGAATAGGTACCTCTTGGATGAGATGGCTCCTTTTTAAAGAGCCTTTAGGGGCTATATAAGGTAGATAGAAGATTGGAAAACATATGAGAAATAATTATTTCCATCATTCAAGCATAAGAAAAAAATTGTGGAGAAGAAGAGGAGATTAAATTTTCCATCATTTTTGATGAAGCAACAACTGTAAGGTTAAAGATTATTTCAGTGGAGGTCCATATCTCAAAATAAAGAGGTTGGTGTATCTTGCTAAGTTGGTGCTTAGAAATGGGGATTGGTGTCTCTAATTTGGTTGGTGCCTACAAAATTTTGTAAAAGGATTATTATTTTATGGCTAGATTTGGATAGTAGATCCAAGCAAATCTTCTTTGTGGTTTTTCCTAAGAGAGGGTTTTCCACATAAATCTTATGTTGCTTAATTATTAGATCTTGTGTGAATTTTTTCTTTGTGAAAATTAATTTATGAAAGTTAAAGTTTTATCATACGCTAATTTATCCCCCGCACCCCCGCACCCCTCACACCCCCCCGCCCCCCCCCCCCCCCCCCCCCCCCCCCCCCCCCCCCCCCCCTTAGTGTATCATGTGCTTAAGAAAAGAGGCAAGGAGAGATGAGATAAGTGTGAAGGAGGTAATCCAAGAGCACATATATGGTAAAATCTATGAAATATTTTACTGTGAATTACCTATAATGTTAGTTGTGTGGTTATCTAGGTTAGAATATTATTACTTTAAGATGAGATGGATAGAGATTATAGTTTGGATAGAAAATAAGTTAGACAAATTGCACAATCTAGATACAAATTGGACCCATGTCAGAAACTATTAGATAAGGACTATAATTGATGGGTATATCACCAAATTCATAGTGTAAGGATACCTAGTTAATCAGCAAATTTCTTTAATGACTACCTATGTTGATAAAAATGTTGGTTTTGGAAAAGGCCATTGTGCCTAATCTAGCCAACATGGAGTGGTCACTTTGGGTGCCATGGGGGTGTGTGTGGGATAGAAGTGAATGATGTAGAGTTAAGTAAAATAAAATTGAACCTTACCCTAAAAAATGGAAGGTGAAAAGATCTAGAGTAAAAATAACATTTTGGGATTAGAAAGGGAATTATGACAACATGGAAGGTGGAATAAAACAAAAATCTAATTTTAACTACAAATTAGAGTAGGGATAGGGTAGAAGATGCTATAAATATAAAGATGTAGAGAGAGGATGTGAAATATTTTGGAAGCAAAGAATGCATAGAGTATGCATAAGGGTCTGATGTAGAGATAGCATAAAATAGAGATAATGTCAATATGGATATCATGTAGCAAGAACAAGAAGGTAGGTTAGCAGTAGATCAACTAAAAGGTAGAAATAGATCAAAAATAATGAAATGGTTTTTGTTTGGACCTGGAAAATAAATTTCCTGGGAAGAAGTTAGGTTCAAATGTAGAGCTATTGTAGGTTCAAGTTTTAATTTATAATAACTTCAAATTATATATCATTCATTTCAAGAGTATGCATCCCCATAACCCAATATATTATTAAGGATAAGAAGAAGTGCAGGAGAATAAGTAGATAAAAATTGGTTTAAATCCTTTACACATAAGTTTGGAAAGTTGAGTGTGAAGACAAAAAAGATAATAGATAAGAATAAAATAGAAGAATCGATATTCCTTTTTAGTATACTTGAGAAGACTAGTGAATAAAAGTAATTAGTCATAGTCAACACTACACAATCACATATATGCACAATCACTAGTGTACCTATACATATAGTCATAGTTGTCAAAGGTCAGAAACCAATGGTATCAACTATAAGTGTAACAACTATGTCTCTTAATGTAGGTATGTTCATTTCTCTAATGCCATATGATGGGTCTATGGATTCGGAGAAATAATTGGTAACCTACAATATGAAATAGAATGTTAAGGGGATAACATTTGATGATGTCAAGAAATAAAAACTTATAAGGGATTTGATAGGATGATCCTTAGAGTTAATTTGTAAAATAAATATAAATAGTCTCAATTTTACACAAGTCAAAGACATATTGATAGCATAGTTTAAGTTGAAGAAATGTACCATCCAAACTATTCAAGACTAAAAAGAAAATAAATATAACTATATTTCATTTTATAAGACAAGGATAAGTCTATGTGGTTTGTATAAAGGTTGCACTCAAGAATTATATTTGTTATTACACAGACCTAGTTTTTATCCAAGGCTGATGTTTGATCTATTACCCTATGAGTGGAAAAGATAGAGGATTATGGAAACCTTCTAGTAGTGTGTTCTAAAGTAAAAACAAAATTATATTATTTTATGAAAAGAATGGATGAAATGCACAAAAATGATAATCCTAAATTAGGATTATGGTGTACAGAATAAGGATGATAAGGCTATCATAAGAATGATTTTTTGAATCTTAAAACAAAGTTTTGTGAACTTCATAGTGTAGTTAGGCATCCTACTTTAAAGTATCATATTTTGAAATAATATATTCATTAGTCATAGAGCATGTATTTTTTTTTTAAATCAACAAATCATGACACAAGGAGCTGTAAAGATTTAAAAGAACTAAAATAATATATTATGAATAATGTTTTCATAGTTGTTGTGTAATAGTTACCAACTGTGAAGCAGAGTATCCTAGGTCTAGATGTGGAGATGATAAGTGTGAGATAGAGTAGTCTCAAGTAGATACCTTCATCACCATAGTACTTACCCCAAGGTCTAGATAGTTATATGTCATCTTCCCCACAAAAACCATATCAGTGTTCATAGGATAGTGTGAGTACATAACAATTTAATTGGGCTCCAAGTTCACCATAGCACCAATATGGAGGGTATTATGCATAAAAACCCAACAAAGAGTGTGTGTTAGATAATAGTCATAAGGATGGGGACACTAATATAATAGAGGAAAATATAGAGGAGGTTATAAAGGATGATATTATGAAGAATATCAATGAGGATGTAATAATGACAATTGACAAACATGACCTCCTATGCAATGTTATTTATGTGGAGAATACAATCACTATGCAAAGAATTTCCCTACCAATCCATAGAGAAATACATACTATGTATATTATAGAATTAAGGGTCAACATCAAATAGAATATTTTCTAGTGCTCAAGAATCAAAAGAAGGAGAAGTCGGTGTGCAATGTAAACATGATCAATGCACAACCAAAGGATAATGTGTTTATATAAGTGGTCACTAGGTAATAAAAATCAGAACAACAGTTACTACCATTATAAATTCCACAAGATTTGGGGATTATAAAAGTATAGTAGGATAGATATTCCAATCATTATATTGAAAAAATGGTGATGCACCAAGTTATATAGGTTCTATAAGAGTCATAACAACAAATGATGATAAAAGGTGATACTACAACCATTGATACTCAAATGTATGGACAAATTGTAAGGATCATGAGATAAGAGGGCATTATGTTTGCTATGATAGACCTATTTAAATTGATCAAAGTTATATTCAATGAATATATTTAATATAATATTACTAATCTATTACACAATATTTTAGAATGCACATTGCGAGGTTAACAACATACTAAAAAAGTAGTATGGTATGTGTAGCCTAAATTTTAGATACAATTCCTACTACTAATTTTAGTAATAAAAATCTAAAATCTAAACACAAAAATAGGAGGGGATAAAAGAGATAATCATCACAATAAGAACATTCTTATCATCAATTTACCTCTTTATAGCTCCACTCCAAGATTTTCAAATGGATTATTTGTGCAAAATATGAAAATATTGTTGTTTCTTGTTTGATGTTGATAATGGTTTCCAATGAGCGATTGTGATTGATAAATGGCTTTGGATGAGTGAAAGAAGGATATGTGGATGCAAGATAATGTAAATAATTTGATGATTTTCTAAGTTAGTTTGGAGGAAGGGGGAGAGCTTGGTTATATAGGCATGGAGGGAGAAATCAATGGCTCCAATTTAAATTTGAGTCATTGAGATCAATGGCTAGGGATTTTCTATGGAATTTTTAATTCCATGGAGATCTCTAGAATTAGAGAATTCTAGAGAATTTGAGATATAATGGAGGATATTTATAGAATCCTCAAATTATATAAATCTCTTATTAGGGTTTAAGGGTTTAGGAGAGGCTAAAATAGGGTGGTCGTTAGGTAGGTAGATTATTTTGTATTTTTAAATTGGATAGTGGCTTATGGAGTAGGTTAGTAGGTAAGTAGGTTTTTTTAGGAGTTTACTGAAGGGATTAATTAGTTTGGGATGGGTTAAGGTTTTTATGATATAATAATGGGATGTGGGGCAATAGGATACTAGTTAAATTAGACAAGAAGTATGGAAATAGGCTAAAGTAGCATAAATTAGTAGAATTAAAAGGGTGAGCATATTTTAGTGCATAAATTTTACCCTTATTTGAAAAGGAATTGTGAGTGGATAAGATGGAAAGGGGTAATGGTATTTCAAATAATAAATATAGCATTAGATGGTGTCAAGAATAATTTAGTAGGGTATGATCAACATCCTACTCTAGAGAGGTGGCCTTCTATGCAATGGACTCTTAGAATACCACAAAACCCTCTAACTGATTCTTCAATGGTAAACTAGAAACATCTAATGATGCTTCCTACTAAAGTGGAAATGTTTCCAATATTACCATGATAGCTTAAGGATCAGGTCATGGCATGGTTGTAAATAGAACTAAGAACTTGGTACACTAAGCACCCACAGTTAGAACATCCCATATCCAGACTCCTCCTAAAGGCAAAGCTGATTACTACTCATTTGTTGTAGTTACATATGTATCTTCTTCTTGTATTGACTACTTCAACCCACCTATATCTTGTTGTTCAAGTACTTATGGTTACTATGATGTAGCATATTCTATAGTCTTCAATTGCTATACAACATCTTTATCTTATTTTCTCTTGGCTTCCTCTGTTACTTTCATATTGAGATTTTCCTCCATAGCTTTCTTTTTCTTCTATTCCTCCTATTATTACTTCTATGTATGTTCTTCCTTTTTCTATTCCTCAAGAGTAGTATCCATATCTTGTTCAGCCTTAGCTTGTGCCTATATCATTAGATCAACCTATGCTTTGGCTACACTCACTTATTTTTCCCATACTTGATACTATTGTTTACACAAGTTTTCATCTTCTTCTTATTTATTCTTCTTCACAACTTCACTAGCTTGCTACTATGTGAGAGTGACATCCTCCAGAGCTTTTTTTGTGTGTGCTTATACATCTTAGAATTGTTTATCTACTTTTAACTTGGCCATGGTAGCGAGTGCAACCTCTTTATTCTTCTATTCTTTATCCCTCTTTTTATGGTACACCTCCTACACTAGATTTTATATGATAGTAGCTTCTTATGCCTTATTGGATTCATTGATAGCCTATTATCATTCATATTTTGCATCTTGGGCCTTTTGCTTGGCCTTGAGTTCTTTATGATGACGTGTTTGCTCAAGTTTTTATTATTAGGATTGCCCCTTCTAGTGCTTCTTTTCTTCTTATCAGACTTATCATTCCACTGCATGAGCTTCTTCCTCCCATGAAACCTTTATCTCTTCAATTATAGGCTGATTTGGTATTATCTCTTTGATATTATGGTCTTGTTTTATAGTTGGTTAATCACTCAATTAGACCATAGAGTTATATAGAGATGATTTCTTATGCCCTAAAGTAACTAGCCTACATTTAGGTGGTGGTGAAGTCGAGGAAGGAAAAGGTTGAAATTCCTATGCAATGTTTGCCCCACTAAATGTGTGTTCTTTGAGGGTAGGTGAAACCCTATCCTCTTGTCAGGTTATAAGTCTGTGCACCATAGGCTCCCATAGACTTTCAAGTAGTGGCAAAAATATGTCAATTTTTGTAAAATTGGTGGAATGTTACTGCTCCAAGAGGTCATCCATTCTATGCATTTATTTATCCTCTTCGTGCATAATGTCGATAATATTAGATGCAAGGCATGGTAGTAGTTACACCCAAAGACTTAGAAGGACCTTCTTATACACTTAAACCATGCACACTACCTTCCATAAGAATTACTCCTCCTCCTCATAAAATTCACTTGCCATATCTATAATTATTACCTAGTAAACCTCCTACTCATCCATTTCCATTTGAGGTAGGTCACATGAGATTACAATTTGGGACACCTTGGGGTCATCTATCCAAGATTTTTTAATCTTCATCTTGTGATTTAGTGAATGTGATGGTGGTTTTTCTATGGAAATATTACACTTTTCTTTCCATTACTGCTAGGTTGTGGCTTCAAGTTGTGATTGTGCTAAAGGAACTATTGCACTAGGTCGTATGGCTTAAAGAGATGTAGCATGCCTAGATGCATATGATTTTAACTTGAATAATTTAGAATATAACATGTCCATGGTAATAAAATATGGTGGGGGTCTAAATAGGAACTTAGGCAACTTGTGAATGTGAATAAAGATGCCTTTTGGAAGCAAAGTGACAATAATATGTTGTCCTAGGTACTGCATGATGTTTGATGGCACCTATGGATGTTTGGTACTAAAATCCAAACACTCCTCCCACTATGTCTTTAACTTACCCTTATGAGCTAGGGCACAATGCTTAGGTGTCCATATAAAATTGTGAAATTTATGTACTAGCCAGTAGTCAGTGTTAGGGTGTACCTATCTTTTAGGGGACTTCCATTGAGTGAAACATAGTAGAAAGATTAAGAGCTGGTGATAGAAGTTATAAATAAAACTTGTTTGATAATTATAAATATTTTTAAGATCTTGTAAAAATAAATATATAAATTTAAACTACTCATTTCATTAGATCATGCAATGTGCAATGTCAACCACTCCTTTGGGGATTTACTTTACAAACTTGGTGGTCTGCCAAAATCTATGTGTGATGCACTCGACCAAAATGTGCACTATTTCATCTTGGAAATATTCAATTAGGATTCCTCTAGACCCCTGAACATATAATTCTATAAATTACTAAAGGATAGGAGGTGTTCTTATCTTGTAGGGAGAAAGGTAATAACCCTATATAGACATGCCCAAAGCTTTGGCCATTTCTTTGGTGTTGATGACAATGGTGGTATCGAGGCTAATGTAATATTTCCTTCATTATAGTGTTTGAGCAATATTTTCATAATCTCACCCAAATCACTAAAAGTGGGCATCCAAAGCAAGTACTTGATGTTAGAGTTGTGGAAATAGTGTGGGGCTACAAGAACAAGTGGTTTCACAACATCGATTGGATCTGGTTAGAAAAGTTTTTATTTTATCACTCAAATATATTTAAATGGATTTGGATCAACATATTTTCTATATTTTAGTGCAAGATCAATGTTCATTACTTCCTTCTAAGCATTTTTCAAGTTTATGATGAGCTACAAATGATCCATGGTATCAAAATACTAGAAATGAGAAACTTTTTGTTTCTTATGTAGTATAAATTGGCTCAGCTCTAGAACTTAAGATCATAAAATAGTTTCAATAATGAAATTCAAACTTAGTTTATAACCTTATGGTTTTATATATTTCATGCCTATTGGTTTTTATATAAATTCCATGTTGAGTTGTCCCTTCGATATCAATATGAATTTTGATATGGAAAATATTATCCAATCTAAAAATAAAGGTAGTTCATCATTACAACATGCATTGAGATATGTTGTTTTATTATTTTCTATCTATAATGGATTATGAATTGATGATGTTGACTTACCACTAATTTGGTCAAGATTAGATCATTCAAACCTTGGCTCTAACATTAACTGCTTAGGGATGACTGTTATACAAATGAGATCTTGGATGATGTGACTTGAATGAACATTTGTTGGACTTATTTTATTTATTTTACTTCTACTAACATCAATAATGGTGCACCTAAATTATTATATGCATGGGTGTCGTGCACTATACTTTTTATCATGGTATCAAAATCTAGTGAAGAGATCATCTACAAACAAACACACACACACACACACACACACACACACACACACATAGAAAAATAAACACATATGAAAACATATAAAAAATGTAAATTCTAATCTACTCAGTGCTACTCAACACCCACTCATTTGGAAGAAAAAGTTCAATTAATATTATTAGTGATAGGGCTTAAGCCTACAACCATTTACCTACCTTGGTAAAATAGTTCCCTATAGCTCTCTCAAATTTATGGTTCCTTTATGTGATATTTCATGTATATTATAAGGACCTTTCCATCTGATCTATACTTTACCCAAAAATAATTTGAAGAAACTAACATATAACAAAACTAGTTGATCTTTTTGAAATTTTTTATGTTGAAGATTTCTATCATGCCATGCTTTCTAGCTCTACTTATGAACTTCTTGCATCCAAGTTACTCTATGTCGATACCTATATATCCTATTTAATTTGAGAAGCCTATTTTTGAGAGACTCATGAAACCCTAGTCTCATAATCATTACAATGCATTAACTAGGTACCAATTATTCCATGGGCATTACTGCTTTAAGCCCATAGACCAACTAAAATGGAGTAAAACATGTAGCCCTTTTATAATGCATTTGATAAGCCCAAAGAATCACAAGAATGCAATCTTCCAAATCATATTGCTTTACATTATAGATATTTTTCAACATCTTTCCCAACACTTTATTAAAATCCTTAGCTTGGTTGTTAGTTTGCATATGATATGTAGTACTTTTATGATGGCAAATCATGAATTCTTTAGTAAGAGATTTGATAGTATTGTTTAGGAAGTGTTTCCCTAGATAAATGATGAGCTTGATGGGGCATCCAAACCATGTGATAATATTATCATAAATAAACTTTATTGCATCCTTCACCCCATAGCTGGGTATCACAATATCTTCAACCCATTTGATAAAGAAATTGGTCACAGTGATAATATACCAAGATTTGTTACATTTACTTGAGAGATTGATAGGTCCTAAAAAATTGATGCCCAATTATTCAAAAGTTTTTCAACTAACAAAGTCTACAAATGCCTTTCATCCTTCTGGTGTGGCTTACTCATTCATTAACATATGTCACAATACTGCACTACTCTATGGCATCTTGAAAAATCTTCAAACACTATAATCCACTCTATAATAATTTTTGTGCAGTAGCTTCTTTATCAAAATGACCTGCTATTATTATTTAGTGTGATTCCTATAAGATTTATGGGTGTTCATGTTCCAAAACTATCTTGTGTAGTACTTCATCCTTCCCTAAATGATACAAGATCCTATATATAATAATATATGGCAAAGATCTAGTGAAAAATTACTTCTTATCTCTTTTTTGGTAGTGTGCAAAGAATACTCCTTGTTCTTGGAAATTAACAGTTGATTCAAAATTATTAGGTATCATAGAAACTCAAAATAGATGGGCATCAGGATAATCTTCTTATAGTTCTTCTATCTCTTCCCCATTATTGATGTAATTGAGATTATTCAACCCAACATTTTCTTTGTTTGGCTTGATGTTGATGTGAAATTAAAATTCTTGAATGAGTATCAGCCATCTTGAAATTCATCCTTTGAGCATAGGCTTATTAATGAGGTAGTATAAAGTTTGATGATCCATGAAAACTTCAAATGGTGTCATGAGAAGATAATGTCAGAATTTTTTTAGTGTTAACACTATATCCAATGCTTCCCCCTCAATTATCATTTAATTATTTTCTACATCAAACAAATTTTAACTTTCAAAATGTACAGGGTGATCCAGTCCCCCATCTCTTGTTTATGCAAGCATAATAATAAATGCAATACTAGAAGCATCAATGTGCACATGAAAGGGCTTAATACAATACAAAAAGATGAGAATAGGCATAGTGACCAATCTCTACTTTAGTTTTATGAAATTTGCTTGACACTTAGAAGTCTAGATAAACTTTGTACCTTTACACAACAAATTTTCCAATTAGGCCAAAATGGTTGCATATCCCTTGATAAACTTATGATAATAACTTGTGTGGCCAAGAAATCATCACACTTATATGGAGATGAATGGTGGAGGTATACTAAGAATGACTATAATTTTGGCTTGGTCCACCAAAATCCCTTCACTACACACCACATGACCTAAAAGGACACCAAAAGGTGTAAAAATTAAACACTTTTCAAAATTTATGGCAATGCATAGACCTCAATAATATTACAACATGAGGCACAACTTGGACAAGTCCTCTTTAAACAAAAATAAGACTGCCCAATCATATAGATATACTTCTAATAAGTCATAAATGAAATCCTTAAAGGTAGTCACCACTACTCTAAGAAAAATGGTAGGTGCATTCTTGAGGCTAAAAGGCATTACATTATATGCAAAGGATACCCATTCTATGTAAAAAGTTGTTTTAGATTTGTTTTCTTTTGTGATGGGTATTCGATGATAGCTACCGAACCCATCCATGAAGGAGTAAACTTCATGGCCTATGATAGATTTCAAAACATAATTTATGAAGGGAATCAAAAATGGATCATTCACACATGTATCATTCAAAATTTGATAGTCACCACATACTCTAATCTTCCCTATTTTCTTAAGCTACACTACCATAGGACTAACCCAATTTGCCTTCTCTATAGGATAGATTATACCTACTTCTTGTATTTTATCTAGTTTAACCTTCAATTCAAAATTCATGTTTAAATTAAAATTATATGGTATTTTATTTATAATTTATGTACACTCCTTGATCTCGATATGGATTTCACCTAGGAAGGATCTAATCATCTAAATTTTGAAAATTTTATAGGAAACACTTCTTGATAATCTTGTAGGAGTTGCATAGATTTTGAAACTTTGGATTCAGTCTAATAGTCACCAATATGTGCCAATTTAAGGATCTCTTTTCTTTCAATTTTTTCCACATGATTTTTAATAGGTTGATGATAAATCTTGCATTTTTCCTTAGCAATAGATTCTTGCAACATTCTTTGCCCTTCCTATTATGTAATATGTATGTTGTGTAGCTTGTATCCTTTAGTAAATCCTATGACAAGATTTTTTAATGGTTTTATTGGCCATTTAGGTTCAAAAAAAATATATCAAATCAATATCACCATTATTATCTAAATTTTTAGTTTCCTCCTCTTCATTTTGTATTCAATGGAAAAGCTGTGTAAGAGATTGTTCTTCCATCTTGGCAGTTTTATATCTTTGTAATGATATTTTTGGATCACAGGATATAATATTCTATGCAATAAATTCAATATATTATTATTATACCATAAACATCTATTTGATCACATCCTTTTTCATTAGATATTCCATATAGACACCTACATATGTTTTAGACAATGGTGTCAATGCAACCATCCAACGCTGACACTAGTGTCTATAGATACATAGGTACTCAATATTTAATTTGGTGACTATTATAGAATCCTCTTCCAATATATTTCATACCTATTCCATATCCATAACTATTTTATCATTATAACCAACTAAGTACATTTTTTCTTTGTCATTTACATATCTAACATAGTTATACTTATTATTTTTAGCCTATCTCAGTTTAATAAATTTAGTATATGTTATATCTAAGTTTAGTATTTAATTTGCCTATTATATATTTGATTCTCACACTTGTGCATTAAATTTATATATTCTTAACCCTACCAACCCAAGTATGATCCACATCTAAAATTTAGGGTTAAACAAATATAGGATTTGGATAAGAAGATAGTAAACACAAGACAAGGAAGTTATAAAATGTATTTGGTATAGTTGAAAAGAATGCAATAGGAAGATAACACTTGTATAGTTGGATTTTATAATGGGAGCTAAAGAATATTGACAATAAAAAATGGCATGAAAATAATCAAGAAAAATCATAGGATTTGATTTATTTTCAACTAGAGGAGAATGATGTAGGGACCTGTCTTCTAGAGACCATAACTTTTGAATCATTAACCCAATTGATCTCTCATTCACTCCAAAATGAATATAAAGGAAATAATAATTAATCCATTACCATTTTCACCAATTATGTCCAATTTTAGGATGTTTGGAGAAGCATACAAGATCATCTAAGGGACTACAATTATATTATAGTATTTTTAGTCATGCTAAAAGTAGCAAAAATAGGATAACTTTGTAACTAAATGTGACATTGGGTTAAAAATGATCCAAAATCATGAATTTATTATTTAGAGGAAATTTTTGAAATTTTAGGCCCATATAAACTTTCACTCAAAAGTTATTAATAAAATCAAGTTATTATTTATAGCAGGGGTAATTAACTCTAGGTAGTTTATTGTTTTTTTAGATTTTTTAATTTACATGTCAAATCCAATTTAGATTTGAGGTTTTTTTAATATAATTTTATGTAATTATTTATTTATTAAATGATAATCAATAGAGAGGATTTATTTTCATGTAATTTTTGAGTTATGCCTATTGGTATTTTGCTTAGAGAGTTTGTATTTTCATCACTATGGGTAGTTCCATGTTTATTGAGCATCACTAAACCTCAATGTACATTGTCTAAAAAATCATGAATCAATTTATGCATATGGATTCATATATTTAATTTTTCTCACTACTTGGTTCCATTTAATTGTGTTTGAAAATAAATAATTAAAATAATGTTCACTACAAAAGATGTAATTGTGCATAAATAAGTATCATGCCTTATTGAATCTCTTCAAATTTTAAACTTTAATAGTGTATTTTATGCATTTATATGATAAAATATTATAACATGTATCTCAAATGTATATGAATGTGAAAACCTGTAATGTACATTCCTATAAACCATGTGCACTTGCATGACACATATACAATCAATTATATCAGAATATGTGTTCTATAAATTAAGTATTTTTAAAGTTATTTCATATGCATGGTGCACAATCTATACCAATGTGAAAATATATGTCACATATATAAACCAATATGATATTTGAACCACTCTAAAACTCTAGAATATGTACTCTCTACCCAAAATCATTTTTTTCAATGGATTCTTATGTCTCTATGACAAGGCCATTAATATCCCCCCCTTTAAGTTGAGGATCATATCATGTAAGTCACTCATCTCAAAATAAGATTTAATGGTATCATGTCATGTATAAATATGTGATCATGTATAATCATGTCAGCACGTGGATAACATGTCATCATATAAATGTATATGTCATCAAATCAAGTATGCAACACATGTAATGCAAGGCATATAAGTTTTATTTCAATGTGTGTGTGTGTGTGTGTGTGTGTGTGTGTGTGTGTGTGTGTGTGTGTGTGTGTGTGTGTATTCCAAATAATAAAGAATTTGTATCCATCACTGATATGAGAACTGAATAATATTATATAGTAAATATTTTCATTATGTAAATCATGGAAAGACACGTAAAGGGGAGGTGTGTGACATGTATCATGTAACTTGAAAACTCAAAAATATCAATAAGCTCAATAAGAAAAAAAAATTTAGCAGACAATATTATATTAAACCATTCATAGGCACACATCATCGCACATAAGGCCAATGGTCACAAACAAGGGACATAAATATGTCAATAAACAAGGCCAATAGGCCACATAAAAAGGACATAAATATGTCACAACAATTAAGTCCAAGGGGCCATAGAAAAGGGACATAAATATGTCATAAAAATGCCAAGGGTTACACATAATATATAATAAATAAGTAGTGTATCATGCAATATTAATATCACCAACTAAGCATAGAACAAGTAAAAAAATGTCTACACCATTCATATATGTTACTTTCATAGCATACTAAAATAGCATATCCATGTAACATGGTGTAAAATATGAATAACTAAAAATATATGCGTAAGAAATATAGATATAGAAGCATGGTAAAAGGTTAAAAATATATAAAAATTGTGATAATGTGACTTTGGGAATAAAATGCCCCAAACATAAGGCCACTGGGTATAGTATAA
The DNA here is from genome assembly GCA_037957365.1 of Torreya grandis. NCBI lineage: Eukaryota > Viridiplantae > Streptophyta > Pinopsida > Cupressales > Taxaceae > Torreya > Torreya grandis. Next base: position 2,378,365 of record JARHVA010000159.1, on the reverse strand, counting down.
TCTAACATATATGTGTCCATACATGATCAATATTTATTTCATCACAGTCATATACCATGAAATGCATGTGTGTATGAAATAAAATATTTAATGTACCAAACATGTGATAAATAATATATATCAATAGTGTAAATTAGTAATTGTGTCATGCTTAGGTCCTACTTTTTTATTTTGAATATATTTGAATGTTTTTGAATTTTTAAATTATTTGGAATTTGTATAATTTTTAATATTATCTTGAAATTGGAATATAGATCAATAAAAATAAGCAATATCAAGTAACAAGGATTAAAAAATAGATTAATGTAAGGGATCCAAATAATATTTTACATGTGTGAAGGAATAGTTTCAACTAGATGTAATGGCATAGTTGTGTGGAGCAAGTGAAATCAAGCAACATGCCCCCACTATATATGTGAATTTCCACATCATAACTCAAAAAATTATGTGGTTGGTAGAGTAGAATTTGGAGGTGTTTGTGTATATTCTCATCTAATATGTAGTTTAAAATATATGAGATCATGTAAGTACCCTATAGGCCATAACTATAGATATTCATCATTTAGAATTTATAAATTAATGCGCCATAAATAATGTACACTAAGATGAGGTCAAGGTGAAAGATACATCATGGGATAGATGTCATAGATGTACAAATAAAGATTTAAATAAAAAATGAAGATTGATTCAAGGGCTAGATGAATGATCTATAAAATCATATGTACACATGTGTGTTAAGATATAATAATAAAAGGGATAAATAATCAAACAAGATTCAAGGAGGTATGTACAATGGATGTGTGCCAATGGAATAGAAGGACTCTAAAAGGGTTTTGTATTAGTTGGAATTAATTTTTCCATCCATGTGGCTCGATTGTTATATATATATGTGTTTGTGTGTGTGTGTGTGTGTGTGTGTGTGTGTGTGTGTGTGTGTGTGTGTGTGTGTGTGTGTGTGTGTGTGTGTGTGTGTTTGAAACTATAAATTAATCATGTGATGAGTAATATACATCATCATTGTCATGCTTGATTTGTATTGTTGTAATTTTTTAAACAATAATTCTCATATTGTCTTGTGTGATCTAATAAGATTTTTTTTTTGAAGTTATGTTTGGATCATGAGCTAATGTACTATTTTCGTATAGGATAATAATTTTATAATCAATGAGATCTTGTATCATGTGTCATAACTTAAAACACCTATTTTTAGAGAATGTTTTATGTATTGATGGTAATTTTTATATGTAGTGTCATCCTATCCTCGAGGTAAGAGTTTATTTATATCAAAATTTGTAGGTGGGAGAGTGATATTATTTTTTATTCAATTAAATTTTGTAACAATTCATGAGTAGTTTAGGGCAATCGTGATAACATATTTTTTTTGTAATCTAGTTTTATAGGTTTGTTGATAGATTGTGGTAAGGTATAACATTTAAAAGGATTTCCATTCATAAGATATACATACCAGTATCCATCATGCATGAATTTAACACACTTGTGTAGTGTAAATGGCATGGAGTCCATGTCTTGTCTCCAAGGTTAACCCAAGATCAAATGTATTGTACAGTATTAGGAATGATTTAAAATGAAGTATTTCCTATCTTGGGTCCTAATGTCACATCCAATGATATGGTTTTAAATACTATAGGTAGTATACCATGAAGTCCTATGACATACCATTGTGATTTTTAAATGTTGTCCAATGCATGTAGATAATTTGTATTACACATGTTTACATTAGATAAATTATCTATCAATACACATTTAACTTTTGTTGTTAATACCCTTCTTTGAAAGTATATTGGAGGATTTTTCTTGACTTCTGATTGAGTGGTGATATTAGCATGGGTCATATTTTTATTATGAGCATCAAGGGTTGTATGACTGTCATGTGCTTTATTGATATGCACATTTATTAATTTTTTTATTTATATGAATTAAGAAGTATGTATGCATCCAACACCCTTGTGTGATTTTTTAGTGGATGTCGTAATGGGATGGAAATTCCTTGTGCATTTTTTCCCAATCATTGTGCATTGTATTCATATTTATTTAAACATATAAATCCATGCCCATATTTTTGAAAATGAAGAGGCCATGATGTAACACTATTTTGTATAGGAGAGTGTATTGGATCATATGAAGTAAGATATATTTTATCTTGATGCAACACTATAACTTGTAAATATATGATGATTTGCATGAGGGATTTTTTAATAATCATAGATGCTAATTACTCATGATAAAGTTTAGTAGAATCATGTTTCATAGTTTTATCTATATAAATATGATTTTGTGTAAAATCCATATCAATATCACTTCATCTTATCCCAAATTGTAAGATGGTAAGAAACACAAGAATAAAACCTAAGTCAAGTATGAGGGATACCACATATTACTAGGGTTTAAAAGAAATGTTCTAGAAGACACAAAGTAATGAAAAGATAAGAATTATGAATTAGGTTTGAAATAAAAACCATAAGGAATAAATTTGAAGACCCTAAAAATAAGGATAAAACCATAAATGAGACCTAGGGTTTGGCATGATTCAAGTAATATTTGAGTTCACCAATATGTTTTACCCTAATTTGGATTGTATAATCCTAATTTAGATATAAACTTTAAATTTAATTAAAATTATAAATAGTAATAATTAATCACAAATCTAATTATAAAATAATAAAACTAACTCAAAAATATCCATGTGAAAAATATCTAAAGTACTAAAGAGATCAAGATACTTACTTTAGTTGTTCACTAATTGATTGTGATTAAGTTTTGACAATGATAAATTGATATAATTAGGCCTGGGAGATTCTCATATCAAAAAATAATTATCTATGATGTTATAGGTTACTAAAATTAATGCTATATATTGAGGTTGATGTTAATGTCTTGGACTAATTTGACTCTCTATAACCATACAATTAGTTACACATGCTTGTAATGCCTCTGTATGTGTGATCTTGACACTTGAATACGTGCACAACTCCAAAAATTAATAGCCTTATCCTTGAAACCCTATATCCATTTGTGAGGTGTATAAACCTATAAACATTTATGAAGCATAATGAACAAAGCTAACCCAAACCACCACCATTGACGATTGACCATTGCCTACATACATAATACCTTAAAGAGGGAATTAAAGCCACATGTAGTTATTCCACTTAATGTGAATGTGCAATTATGATCCTTTGGTATATGAAAATAAATAGAGTTTAGATTTCAATACTTGACAAAATTTTCTCTTGACTTGGCTAGGTGTGTTTTAAACTTAGTTGATGACTCCTCATAGTGTCTGATTTATAATTTGTAAAGTATAAGGTAGATTTTCTTAATGTGAATTATTATATATGCTTGAAATAAGAGTGCCAACTGATTAATAAGTTTGGGTTTAAATTTTATTTATATGAGTCTAATTGGGTTATTTATCACACCATCAATATGCTAGGTAAATGGGCTAACCCATAGGAATGATTTAATTTATTTTAAAAAATTGTTCTTGGGTGAGGATCAGTATCATCATCATGGAAAGTCAATCTTGGTGACAAAACTATATGAGCCTAATGTTAGGTTACATCATATAGGAATGAGGATCTAGTTATGTTGAGATGTATAGGTAACATATTTGTTGGGCCCCTAACCTATTTAGTGGAGTTATTTTACCAACTTGATATCCACCTTGACACATATAGATATTTTAGAAAGTGGTTAGCCTAATAGTTTTTGGTAGCCAATAGGAGGATATAACACAAATCATGCACCAGCTAGTTGGTGCTTAATCATTTCCCAAATACTCAGGGCATCAATGAATATCTAAAGAGAGATGGAAAGTGGACCATAAGAATCGTGGGGTCATGGAGACAATAGTTATGATGATAACACTCCAACTTAACACTCAACATATAGCTTCCACCCTAACAAAGATGCTCCTAAAAGACTTATTTAAGGAGCTCAAACCATAGGAAGGGAGACATATAACTAAATTAAATATCTATTAGAATTACTTCAAAACCATGCTCTATAAACTTTGGTCTAGTGGCCATTGAGGCTTAGATACTAAATAGAGGCTATTTTGGCATCAATTTTATGTGTTCAAGCTTATCTATGAGCCTCTGGGTTGTTAGTATTATGATTTTGAATATAAAATCTTGCTATGGACTTTGAAAAATGATAAATGGTGTTACCTTAAATTGTATGTGAGTTTGTCTAGTTCACATTTCTTGTTGTATTATTGTGGGATGTAAGCATTTTTGTGATGTTACACTTTTGATCAATTATGTGAATTAAAGTTCATGTGTTTTATTGGTTTCATGATTTTAATGGAGTCTCTATAATTATCATGAAGTCATCACCATTTTACATGCAAGATGAGTATAGGTCTATACCAATGAACCCAACCTCTATTTAATTTACATCTATTTAGTATGGAGAGTAATTTAATTCAAAGTAGTCTTATAACCTAATAAGCACTTATATAGCCCCGTGATTACCTTGAGCATAGGATTGTGCCTATGGGTTTGATCTAGAGTTAAGTTTTTAGTGCATTGATTAAGTCCCCTTAGTGAAGCCTTGTGTCATGGCACAAATAGCCCAATGTGGGCCTCAGTTCCCTCTTAGATGTGCTTTGAGTGAGTGCATAAGGCCTATGCATTATGTGGATTGATGTCAGTACAACTATGTGTTTAAATTTTGAGTGCAAAGAGAGTTATCCCATGCTTGTGTTTTGTTGCATTGAACCACTTTAGAGCCACACAACATTTTGGTTTCATTTTTAAGACCCATGTTAAAATTTGTTCCTAAGATGGTGTGATAGAATGATGTACCAAATTTATATTGAAAACATTAAGCATTGGATAAACTAAGTAAAAAGTAGTTTTGCACAGAAGCACCCAACCTATAAAGGATAAAATCCAAGAAAATGGATTTAGGATATCCTTTATGATGATTTATATGAGGTCATTTTTTATGAGTTACCTAAGAATGTGTATAAGTGGTTAGTTTCATATTTAATACACATAAGAAGAAGCTATGGATGGTTATATGAATGGATAAAGGATAACCTAGAGAGGCTTGGGACCCTAGATGTTACTTGGACTAGAGTGATGGATAAATGGTGGCAAGGATATTTGAATAGCTATGTACTTAAGTTCATAAGATCAACTTATTCATGCCTTCAAGAAGTAGAGTACTAGTTCTTATGCAACCCTAGAGGCACGTTCATGAAGGAGTTTGACACAAAGCTCAAGAAGATAATAGTTGATTATGGTTTTGAAACTTTGGTGATGGAATGTTAGAATACTTTTGCATATGAGCTACACAAAAGGGAAGAGGGAGATGTTTAGGTGAGGTGTGATGGAAGGGATGAATAAATTAACACCTAAGAGCTCACAAGATAAGCCTATAATAAGAGATATTACTAAATGATGGAGTATATCAAGCCTAGAAGTGCCAAGAGGACCCACAATGAGTGGGAAGGGTATGGGGAAGGATGTCTTAAAAAATAGTAGAGTGAAGATGATATTTATAATGAAGTGATGGACTAAGATCCACACTTGATATGTGTGGAATTCACTAAGTTCTTATAAAATTTGGTGATTTGAGATATACTTGATGTGACTACACCATTTAAACTTGCAGTGCATGCTCATGCATTGGATCCCCCACTTAAAGATAGTAAAAAAGTGATTATTGACCTTGTTAATGCCTCAAATCTTAGACTGTTTGTAGATTTAGATTGTAACTTTGTTATTGAATAAATTATTCCATACAAAGAGGTGAGTGCAACTACCTGTAGAACATTAAACACTAGCTCACCATAGTACAACTTGAATACGAGCATACCAACATAGCCAATGTCAGTAATTTAAGGTGGGTAATATCCCATAGGAAATGGTCTAATGCCATAAATAAGTAGCACAAAACTAATGACATCAAGTATGTTAGTAGTAATGACATGACAAACACCTACCTCTAAGGTTGGAGGCATTAGAGGACTACTACCAGGATAGGCACATAGGGGATAATCACCATCAATACTAGCTGGCCCCCTAAATAAATCACTATGAAATGTCTATGCCCCTCTTAGAGTACCATGATGTGGAAAGTGTTGTAGAATATGTGCTAAATTATGAACTATAATGATGTGCACAAGGCATAACCTAGTCAGAATGCATTGTTACTTATTTCGTAACCAATTTACTTGATCATGCACACACTTGGTATAGGAAGTTTGATCCCAACTAGGCCATGATTTATTATGATACCCTAAAGGATGGATTTTTGAAAGAGTTTTACATCTAAAAGTTCTAATAACAAAGAATTTTCATGCTAAAATAAATTACCCAAGTACTCTCAGAGAGTGTGTGATTGTATAATGCATGATTTAAAACTCTCCTATCAAAGCTCCTATACAATATTCACCCTTTCCAGCAGGCACATTAGTTCATTGGGGAGTTGTTCATGCTATTCCAAAGATCACTTTCCATGAAGAATTTTACAAACCCTTGAGAAGTGTTTGGATTTGTGCTTAGAGCCAAGGTAATTAGAAGTGTATACATTGAGATCAACCCATTTATAGTGGCACAGATTGTATTTATGTCATCCTAGATCCAAAATCATATCGCTAACTCTTTTAATGATGGTCAAAGTGGACTATGGTGTATTAAATACAAACTAAAAGGACATAATAAAACTAACTATCCATGGAGGAATGTGTTTGCTTTGTTTCTAAGCTATGAAGTTTTTTAATCAGTACATGATGTGCAAAACTATACTTTATTACAATACACCAACCATGTCAATACAACCATTTATTATCATTATTGTGATGCCTACACCCATACCACTACTAATTACTAGGTGATAAATGAAATACATGAAAACATGGAAAGGGATGTGTGACAGACTATAATAATAGTCAGAGGGAAAGTAAACCAAGGGAATGATGGCTATGGCTAGTACAATATAGGTTTTAGGATGTAATGAGGTGCCATAGGGTGAGGCAAAGGATGTAGTGGTAGAAGGTTCATGTCATGCTCATATTATAAGTGTGGCTCAATATACCATTATCATCATGATTGCCCTGCACATCCCATGTGTGGGTATTGTCAAGGCCCCCCTAAGGTTGAAGAATGACCTAAAATTTACAAAACATTGACCCAAGGTAGGCCTAAATTAGAAGAGGATGTAGGGATGATTAGGAATGAGTAGAAGATATAAAAATGGACCCCAAAGGTGTAACTTACACACATATCAAAATTCAATGTACAATCAACTATTTGCATTAGATTCACCACTCAGTTGCCAATACCTAAGTTATGCTTTGAGTATGAAAATAAGGGTCAAAATTAATGTGTATTATAGCCTAAACCAAAAGTATTGCCTTATAAATCCATAATCTACCAGAAGGACATACTAAAGTAGGAAATGAGCCTAATATAAAACTTATAAGGGGAGGTCTAATTAGCACGCGACCTAGAAGCATAGGCTACCACCACTTGAAATAAGTAGGATAACTAAGAAGATGAAGTATAAGAGTTGACTAAGATCCTATGCCTCTCATAAACCAAGGGTATGCTACCCTTATTAAATAGTTTGCTCCTAGAATATGAAGGTCAAAAGTAAGTTGAGTTATTTGTACCACACATGGAGAGGGTGCAAGAAGTCTGATAAACTCATAATGATGAATATGACTAAGAATTCCTAGTAAACACCACTATTGATAAATGGCCTATCTATGAGGTTCTTATAGAAACAAACATCAAGATCAACATATTGACCAAGTTTACTTGGGAGAAAATGTATAGCCTAGTTTTGAGACCATACCCTCATGTTCTCTTCATGGCTAATAAGACCCAATCATATCCTATTAGAATTTTTAAGGGCATAATTATAGATATCATGGGCATCAAATTCTAGGTTGACTTTTAAGTACTAGAGTTAGTAGCGTAGGACAACTACTCAGCACTTCTAGGAAGGTCATGGTGTCATGTGAACAATGTAGATATGCACTTCAAAATATTCTACATGACATTTGACAATAGAAAGGAGAGGATAATTATACCCCTTTCAAATGACCAAGGACCCCCTATGTCAAGAGCATATACATTGATGATGAAATCAACCATATCTATAACATCATAGTGTAAGGTGTTAAGACTCTAGATCCAAACAATCAAGGAATCCTCTCTTGGGAATATGGATAGTCAATCTCAAACTATAGATGTTGCTTATGACTGATGGGTTGAGGAAGCATATGAGACCACTGACTATTAGTATCACTTGGTATGAGTAAATATGCCAAAACTTGTAAAGATAGGCTAGATACAAATTGATCATGCTCCTAAAATATGGATCCCTTATTCCAAGAAAAGAGGAAAAAAAGTCTTTTGCATTAGTAAGGGTAAACTTTCTACACTCCCAAGATATAAAGGAAGTAATCTTATAGAAGACTATGTCTATGACATTGAGTCATGCATCCCAAAGGTGTATAGAATAGGTGCATTAGTGTACACATTTAAAAAGCATTGATGCTTGTTGGTGGGCAACACAAAATCCTAGCTTGCCAACTTGGTAGCATATAAAGGCAGCCATTTACACTAGATTTGTAAAAATCAATGAGGACTTGGACATTTTATCTTAATTAGGCAACTTGGACCCCATAGTATGTGTATGACTTTGTGAAAAAATGTGGACTATTTGTAGTGAAAATTCCCCAAGAAATCTATGGGTGCATGACTTCTACAAAACCTTAAACACTTGGGTGTGGTGATGGTACATAGTAGATGAGACACACTATGAAATAATAAACTGGGATGCCATTAAGGAGATATTTATTCATATCTTGTCATTTTTGTTGTAAAATCTTGAACTAATTAAAGCATTACAGATAGTTTGAAGGTCAGTGTTTGAGGACACTATTATATTAGAGAAGTGCCTAAGGTACATGTTTGGTCAAAAATGGATAACACTCCCAACCTTCTTCAAAGAATAAATTTTGAACAGTGACTCTAGTGATGAAGATGATGACACTTGACAAGTTCACAACTGGAAGAATTTGGCAAGGAAAAATAAGTTAGTGCACCAAGTTGAGGATAACACCCTAGAAGAAGAAGACCCTACTCATCTTTGGGTAGAGATAATTGAGGGTAGTAGGCAAGTCAAGGATTCACACTAGGTGAAGAATGAACCCTACTGAGTACCATTAAAAACTACTAAGGTAAATATCAATTTAGAGGGGGAACCCAAAATTACCATTCTAGGCACCTATTGCTTTGACACAAAATTAGTGCATATTATTAATCTCCTAAAAGAATTATAAGACCTATTCCCATAAAAATATAAAAATATGAAAGGTGCCAACCCATCCCTCAAGAAGATAAGCATCAAACTAGTCGATGACATGAGACCCATCTTGAACTGGCCTTACAAGTTGAACCTAAATATTTGTTCCAAGGTCAAGACTGAGATTGATGGCATGTTAGCCACAAGAGTTATCTACCCAATGTAGGAGTATGAATGGGTCAGCCCCATAGTCATCACCATCAAAAAGGGTAGGTGCATTCAAATTTGTGTTGACTATAGGATGTTAAATGCCACCTGTATGACCAATGCTTTCCCAACTTTATTCCCTGATGAAGTATTAGATGACATCATTGGTTGAAAAATATACACATTTACTAATGGATTTTTAGGATACCATCAAGTTTAGATTGAGGAGGACAAACCCAAAACCACCTTTATGACCAAATGGGTATGTTTTGCATATAACATGATGCCCTTTGGGATAAATAATATGCTAGTCATTTTCTCTTGAGTGGTGATCACCACATTCAAAGACTTCATTCACAAGTTTCTTCAAGTATATTTAGATGATTGGATAATGTATGGGTTGGTAAAAGATCACTATGAAAATTTGTGCCTAATGTAAGGTGTTGATAATTATAAATCTCTTTGAATCTTAATAAGTGTATTTTCATGATGTTATTTGGAAATTTCTTGGACACATCATCTGCAAGGATGGCCTTCTCATTGATCTAGCCAAGATTGTAATCATCCTCCTGATTCAAACACCATCAACATAGAAATAGGTCCACACCTTTATTGGACATTGAGGATATTATAGGAATTTCATAAGGAATTATGCTAAAATTGTAGTGCCACTAGAGGAATTCTTACAAACATATTACTTGTTATATTAGGGGATGGTGTAGGAAGATGCTTTCAAGACCCTAAAGCTAAAGCTAGTAGGTGCACCAATACTATAATTTCTTGACTGGGTAACTCCCTTCCATGTCCACTCTAATGCCTCTAGTACTAAAATCAATATCATTCTCACACAACCAAGTGAAGAGAAAATTGATCATCCTATTTCTCTCATAAGTAGGAAACTAACCAAGGTAGAACAAAATTACACCATGACTAAGCATGAGGCACTTACCATGGTCTATGCACTATAAACATTTATATAATATTTTATATCAAACCCATCTATCTTATATACTGATCATGAGGCACTTAAGTACCTGCTGAACAACCTCATTTTTCATGAGCATATTTGTTGATGGATCATTTTATTTCAATAATTCCAATTTTTTATTATAAGCAAGCCTAAAGTTTAAAACTCAGGCCTAGATGATCTATCCCACATCAACTCTAGAGATGCGGTAATGCTAATTGAATATGATCTACCTAACATACAACTCTATAGGATCTAATTCATCTTGAAATACTTAACATAGATTGCCACATTTTTTACCTCCATATCTGTGCCTCAAGTTATGATAATTAAAGAAAAAAAGTAACTCATGGTTCATGCTGCCCCATTTCACATCATTAGTGGGGAACTGTATAAATTGGGCCATGATGAGGTCATGTTTCAATGTGTCTTATATCATGAAATAGACCTAATACTACAAGAAACACATGAGGGGATTGATAGAGTCCATCATGTTGGAGATGCCACAACTTGAAAAATATTACAATCAGGCTTATGGTGGCCAAATCATTTAATGATGTAAAAGAATATGCCAAAACATATGATTTATACTATCACACTAGAAATATAAAACATTAGTATGATATTCCCCTCATCCTCATCCTTATCTAGGTACCATTTGAAAAATGGGCCCTTGATTTTGTTGGGCCTATTACTCCCATCGCAAGGCAAATAGGTATAAGGTACATTTAGGTTGCTACATATTACTTCACCAAGTGGGCTGAAGTGGCACCAACCAAAGACTATATAACTACCACATTAGTAAGGTTCATTTGGGAAAATATTAGTAGTATATATGGGTTCCCACTCAGCTTGACTAACAACCATAACACACATTTCATCAATAAAATAGTTTACATTCTATTGTTTGAGTATATGGTGGTGAACCATAAAATGACACCCTACCACCCCTAAGCTAATGGAACTGCATAAGCATTCAATAAAATACTAAGGACATGCCTCATAAAATTATGTGACATTGGTGACAAGGATTAGGATGACCATGTGTCAGTGGTGTTATAGGCCTATTATACAAACATACATGTGCCTGATTAAAGCTACGCCATTCTAAATAATGTTTGGTATAGAGGTAGTTTTACCTATGGATTTCTCAGTGCCCTTTTTTCACATCATATAAATTGGTTGATTGGATGACCAATATTTATTAAGCACATGCCTCTAATATTTAGAAAGGCTAGATGAGACATGTGCCCAAACATGATGGAACCAACAGATAGAGAAGGCCCACCAAAATATATGACATGATAAGCACATCAAGGTCAAGGTGTTTATAGAAGGTTCATTGGTCTTGCTATATTATTATAAGATTCTAAAGCACCTAAGAAAATTATAGATTAGATATATGGGACCTTATGTCATCCATAACATTTTAGAGACTAGTGCATGTAAGTTATACATGTTGATTAGTGAATGTTCCTTGGGCATTTCAATGGCAACATATTGAAAGTATGCTATCATTAGTATGGCACTTGCACCATCTAACCTTAGATTTCTAGTCAAAATTTGATCACTTTATCTTCTGAGCATTATAAAATTGGTGAGAGCTAGATTTTTTCCTTAGGTTTTATCTCTTTTATATTATGTGAATAAGTGTGGCACTTTTAGGCTTTTAATAAAATATTTATGGTGCTTACACTTGCATAAATCCAATTAGGTGAGTCAGGCTCAATCATTTTTTAATCACCTGAGGCTAGACACTTAAGTTTATGGGTGCATGTGAATTTTACTAGGCTAAGTTAACTATAATTACAAATTGATGAGTAAACTGCATAAGGGTTCATGCGTAGGATACTAAGAAGAGATATTGAGGTGTTAGAGGACCAATACAAGATGTGTATGGGCTAGGGGAGGCTAAATCAAGATACAATAAGCACAAATAAATTGACCAAGATAGTGAGGCACACTTGAAAAGAAGTGCAGTACCATAGAAGAGATAGAACCTAGGAGGCTGAATCATGTGCATGTGAAACAATGCACCCAGGTATTAGAAGGAAGGTAAAGGTCATGCCAAGATGAAAAAATCATAATAAAATGACCATTTTTATAATTGACACCCACCCAATAGTCGGTGGGAAGTGACCATTTGATTTACCTATCACTTCTCTAAGGAAACCATTAGAAGAGTTAATATTATGGTGGTGGAAGAACAAAGATCTGCATTAATGAGCAAATAGCAGTGGATTTTAGTGGATTTTTTAGGTTTTAGTTATTTTGATGATCTAAATGATGCTATCCATCAATTTTTTAAATGATAATAGCATATGAAACTAGAGATTGAAGAGGTATGAGGTTTACTTGTCATTTTCAATATATTAGAATAAAGTAAGGAGTCGAAGCCACTAAAAGATAAAATGCTACCATAGAAGAAACAAGTTCCCCATAACCTTCCCAAGTGTGAGCAAATGAGTAACTAGCAGATTGTGTTTCACCCTAAAGAGAAGAAGAGGCAAACAAACAAAATTTGAAGGAAAAATAGGAAAGCAAATATTTTGGTAGAATAACTAGTCTGACATTAATAGGGTAAGAATCTCAATAGACAAACATGCAGTTACATTTCCCATAGCTATAAAGTAGACCAGATACAATTTTAGGCTTTGATAAGATCAATTAGTTGTGCTTAAATAGTATCAATTTCAATATGGGAAAGAAAATACTAAGTATAAGACCACTATAAGTACATAGGGATCCGAAGAAAACAAAAGTAATAAGGGAAGTAATAGCCACACAACTAGAGGCATAATTAGTATAGGGAGTTAGCATCATAGAGATTGATCTAACCATGAGTGAAAAGCTCACTTATCAAGAGATGGAGTACCTACTAGAATTCATGAAGCAATAACGTTTAGGATAAGTAACAATATGTAGGAGTTGAATAAAGACTAGATGGTAGACACAAGAAAAAAGACTAAGGTAGGCACTGCGCTTTTTGATGTCTCCATCAGAGACAAGTTATAAACTATGGGTATAACACAAATTTTTGAGATGTCAAGATTTGGAAAGCTATAAGACTTTATACATTTCCTTCTCTTACATGTACATGAGGATTGGTTCTATTTTCTGGATGGTGCATGAGAATTTTTGTAAGCCATATAAGTAGAATCATAAGGCTACCTAGTGTAGGAGTAGATATACAGGAGAGGGTGGAGGACAATCTAGAGGTAGAGAAGGTTAAAAAGCTCCTGGATTATTACAAGTCAATATTTTCATTCCCTATCAAATACATCTAAGACTCAAGCAAAAGGGTAATAATGCACTTGGTAAGTGCCAAACTTTTCCCTAGTGATCGATGGTCAGATTTAAGTATAACCATCCTTTGCATTTCCCACCACATGGCATAGGGAGAAATGTTTAACATATCTAAGTTCATCATAGAGGATATCATAAAAAATGTACAAGAATGCCATTAGGTGCATGAGACCTTTTGATGAGGATACATGTTTATCTTGATGGTGATAGAGGAGATAGGTGTGTTGGATGGTGATGATGACCACCTATGGGTGTTTTCATCAAACCATGAGTCCCCAATAATTAAGTACCAACACTTCATCTTACCCCCTAGCTTCTCATAGAAGTACAAAACTAGAGTGCAAAGGTGGCTTGACAGATATGTAGAAGCCTTTGTAAAGGAGTGGTGCATCCCACAAAAACTCCCTCAACAACTCATGATAATGATGACTTTCACCATGATGTAACACTACTATGTGGTATGTCTAGCTCTCACAAATGGAAATTAGTCTAGTTGAATTTGATTAAATTATGCAATCTTAGCCAAATACTTAGATGGCACTAAGCAAAATCTTAAATGCACAATAGATTAATATCTAGGTCAAGTCCATGGATTGTGATAGAAGGATGATGAGGTGATAATTTATGCACTCTCAAGCTAAAGAAACTATGGATGAGTAGGATGATAGTGATAATCCTAACATCTATCCCCTAAAAAGAGTAATAATTAATAGAATAATTTTCAACTTACATTATGAGATGAATCCATGCAAGAAGGGCAGAGATCTTAGCAAGGATGATGAGCATCCTCTCTTAACTTTTGATGAAGGAAAAGATAGACCAAAAGTTTAGATGAAGTTACTCCTAAAGAAGTGGGATGAAAAATTAGAGGATATTACCAATCATATATAGTTAAAAATACACTTCAAAGAAAAAATCATTCCACCTACCCTAAAGAAGCATGTGAAGAAAGAGGGTGTTTCTTTTAGTAAGCATCCAAGGAAAACGAATAAGGTACCTATTACATTCCCTACCAAGATCCTTATGGATATGTAAAGAGAGGAAGCCCTAGCACCCATAATAGAATAAGAGACTAAAGAAGATAAGGAAGGGACTTATATCATACAAATAAAGGAAGGTGAAGAGGAATTTGGCATTGGAAACATTATAGAGGCCTTGTAAAGTGGCATGACCATATCACTACCAATAACTGAAGAAATGATGAGCCTTACCTCCAATGTAACCTTGTTAAAGATCCCACCAAATAAAACAATGTTGACATCTAAGGATAAGGCCTCCAAAACATCCCCTCAATTTATCAAGGATAAAATAACATCTTGGATAAAGATGGGACTTAACAAGGAAGACTTACACTAGGCTTTGGTGCTTGAAGAGAAGCAAAAAATTAACTGGGAATAAAAGAAGGCTAAGTTAGAGAAGAGGCACCCAAAAGTACCCTTGAGTATAGAACCAATAATAGAGGTGGTTAAAAAAGTACCAAGTGACCTTTATGGACAAGTAGAAGAAGTTGGTAAGGCACACACAAGTAGTGAAGGGGTGGTGGGACTAAAATAAGGAAATACTTTCACTTTGAAACAACAAACGAAGACAACTAAGGAGTACCAACATCAATAATGCAACATTATTGTTGAAGGTATAACCCTTGAAGTAAATTTTGAGAAGCCCCAGGATGAGGAAATAAATTAGGGGGAGAATTCTGATGAAGCAACCCTCAAGGACCATAAAATTGAATCCTTGGAGGAGCACACTACAAGAGAGATCAAGCTATCCATAAAGGGATTTGAGGATTTTGGTGCAGAACCCTAGTAGAATGCACCTGAGTTTTGCTCCTAAGAGTTTGATGGCTTAGTTTGATGGTGGACTAGGATTTTTGTATGGGGTAATGTTGGGCCCCTAACCCATTTAATGGAGTTTTCATGCAAACTTGATATCCACCTTAGTGCATCTAGATATATTGGCAAGTGGTTAGCTTAATAGCTTTTGGTATCCATCTAGAGGATGCAACATAAATCATGTTACAACTGGATAGTGGCTAGCCATTTCTTAGATACTTAGGTCATCAATGAAGATTTGAAGATAGATGGACAGTGGAGTGTATAAATCATGAGGTCATGGAGTTTATGGTTATGATGAAAAAACTCCATCTCAACACTCATCATGCAGCTTCCACCCTAACAAAAATGATACTAAAAGTCTTATATAAGGAGCTTGAACTAGAGGACGAAGGGAGATAGAGAATTACATCAAAGTTATGGTGGAATGACTTCAAAACCATGCTCTATAAACTTTGCTCTAGTGGCCATTAAGGCTTAGATGTATAATGGAGGCCATTTTGGCTCCAACTGTATATTCCCAAGATCATATGTGAGCCTCTAAGTTATTAGTATTATGATTTTAAATATAAACTCTTGCTATATACTTTTAACAATGACAATGGTGTTGCCTTAAATTGTATGTGAGTTTGTCTGGTTTGAATGTATTGTATTATTATTATGGGATGTAAGTGTTTGTGTGATATTACACTTTTGATTAATTATGTGAATTTAAGTTCATGTGTTTTGTTGGTTTTGCTATTTTAATGGAGTCTCTATAATTTTCATGACATCATCACCATTTTACATGAAAGATGAGTATAGGTCTACACTAATGAACCCAACCTTGATTTAATTTGCATCTATTTAGTATGGAGAGTAAGTTAAAGAAAAGTTGTATTATGACCCACTAAGCACCTATATGACCATAATCTTACCCCAATCATAGGTTTACACCTATGGGTCTGCTCCACTATTAATTTTTTGATGTATTACTTAAGTCTCCCTAGTGAAGCCTTGTGCCATGGCACAACTATTCCAATATGGGCCCTGGTTCCTTCTCAGTTGTGTTTTGGGTGAGCACATAAGGCATGTGCCTTATGTGGATTGATGAAAATATAGATAAGTGTTTAAATGTTGATCTCAAAGGGAGTTATCCCTTGCTTTCACTTGGTTTCAGTAAACCACCCCTAAACCCACAATAATATTTAGTTAGTTTAACATAGATTTAGAGGTTATAGTAGGTGATTGATAGCAAAATGGTAGGTTCAAACTCATAAAAAATGTGTGTGATCTAGGAATATGACTCAAGAGAGGATGGTTAGTATCATGTTAGTTCTAAAATGAAAACAAAATGAAAAGAACACACTAACTAACATAACATCTCTAGGCCTAGATACTAGGGAGATCTTAGTTTAAAAAAATGGAAAACACAACTAAAAAGTAAGGAATAAAACACAATAATTCCTTCACCTTCCTTGGATGCTCCAAATGCCTTTACAGTGGTGGCTTGCTTAGTTTTTGCTCATAAAGTCTTTGGAAATGGAAGCTTATCTACCTCCATCTCTCCTTGACACCTTTGGCTTGTGGCTTGGCTTGGCTTAGAATCAATTTGGCATGGTAACACTAATTGCAATAGATTTTTAAGATATTTGAGAATAATAAATTTTCACCAAAATAGCTTAGAAATAATGTTCATGGCCTCTCTATTTATAGATTTTTAAGAATGTATAGAATCAACCTAAACCATTCATCTCAAGATTAAGATGTGTGGTTGAGGATTAATTCAATTTTTGGAATTAAATTTTTAATTGTCCTCATCATGTCATTGGAATAAGGGTAAATTAAGAGGCATGGAGGGCATCATGAAAGGCATTGATGAGGCATAGAGGGCATGAATCCTGATATTTGTGGCATTTATGGACTAGGGATGTCTTTCTAAGAAATGTGGTCACCTAATGATTTAAATATTCAATATTCATTTCTAAAAACAAGTATTTAACAAGTTTTCATGGAATTATTAATTAGGATTTGATTTAGATTAATTAGTTTTTAAGCATGATTAAGTACTTTGTGCACAAATTACTCAAATTGATCAGAATGCCATGTTAATAGTCCAAAATTTGACTAGATTAGAATTCAAAGGTGATGTCAAATGCATTAAAACCATATTATCATTTAGGATGTTACCAAAAACAAATAAAAAAGGCACATGTATTATGGAGAAGATTTGATAGGAAAGAGCAATCTAGAGAGCCTAGGTGTAAAATTGGCATTTTGACTTTGAAATGATCTGATCAAAGTTATCTATCTCATAAATTGTATTGCCCCATTTAGTGAAACCCTAGCCAAAATTGTCACTTGAATATGTTAGTTTCACATAATTTAGCATGTTTTCATGTTTTTAGGACAAATTATGCATTTTGGGTGGAAATTGGCCAAAATCCTGATCAGAGGTTATTGGTGGCTAGATTTAGGTGTCTACAGTTTGCCCCTATTTGGGAAGGTGTTACAAGCTATAATCATAGTAACATCTTCTCAAAGAATGAAAAGGTCCTATATGCCTACAACTGCAATGATTATAAACTAACTATATGATGCCCCCTTGAGGGAATGGTTGGCACAAGTAGGTCAATAAACGGTCCCTTGAAAAGAAAGAAGTGAAATGAGAGGACCAAAAAAAGGAAAGATGATGGGGTGATAACACAATGATAGTGAAAAAGTAGTCAAAATCATTGAGAATTCAAGTGGGATGGTGCATAATGGTTTGCCCAAAGGTAGTTATAAACATTAGACCTCAATAGTGGTAATGTGGTATGATAACACAATGATTTGCCCAAAGGTGATTATAATCATTGAGAAGATGGAGGTGCCCCAATTAGGATAGACAAAAAAGATAATAACATGCCTTTTTATAGGAAAAATAAGTAAAGTGGTGACAACACAATGATTTTCCCAAAGTTGGTTATAATCATTGAGAAGATGGAGCTACCCCAGTTAGGATAGACAAACAAGATAATAACATGCCCTTGTATAGGCAAAAAAGTAAAGTGGTGACAACATAATAATTTTCCCAAAGGTAGTTATAATCATTGAAAAATGTAGGTGGGATGTTTTTCAATGATTTTTCCATAGGTGGTTATAAACATTGTACCCTGATTATGACAAACATGATAAAATTGGCCGAGGATGATGATAACTTAACACAGAGGGTAAGGATGAATTAGAACAAACTATTAGTAAAAAGATGCTTATCCAAACTATTAATAGTTAAAATTCTTTCATGGTTAATTACTCTATTTGGGATATGATTGGGAGTAAATTAGGATGTTGGTGCTAAAGAGATGTTGCTATTGCTAAATAGACTTTTTGAATCTTAGGTTTATTGTATCACATTTTAGTAGGCATCATGATATATCATCATGAGGACTTGGCCAAAATATGCATGAGGAATGACTCCCATAATCCAATACTCAATAGAAAACAATGCACCAATGATAGAAACCATAATGACAATGTAAACATATGAATAGGGATGGCTTCAAGTGTAAGTGTGGAGAAGGAATCACCCAATGAACACACATAAATTGAATCAAGGTAATAATGCTAAAAGCAAACAAATAGGCAAACAAACAAATAAAAGAAGTAGAAATAAACAAATAAATAATGAAATAGAAACCCTACAAACATTGCCCCTATAAAATAGGTGATAACTTAACAAACAAAAAAATGGGGGAATAGAAGAAAAGGAAGGGGGTGGCTGAACTATCTCCATATACAGTAGGTAAGTGAACATTGCCTACATAGTTCCATAGATGTAATATCCAATAATAAAACTTCAAGCCAAGTGTAGTTCTCCTAGAGAATGGTAAGAATGTGATAACTAATGAAAATAAACAGGTGATATAATAATAGAAATGGTCTTGTAAAATGGCAAGTGTGTGAGAGAAAAAGGCCAAAAAGGACGGGGAAACTAAATGACAAGTGATTTTATTGTAACTTAGTAAGGGTTCCCAGAATCCTTAAGGCAAAGAAGTGGTCAATGTTTTTGTTCTTTTTAATGATTTTTTAAATGTCTTTGGAAGTCTTTTGGAGTGTCTCAATTCAATCAAGAATGATGAGACACTAAATGGTTCAAGCTTGAAAAATGGTGAGATCATTTAAAATAAGTTTTCTCATAAAACAATGAGAGTGTGGCTTAGGTTTCTCACAAAATGGTGAGAGCGTGGCTTAGGTTGCTCATAAAATGGTGAGAGCACGGCTTAAGGTTACTCACAAAATGGTGAGAGTGTGGCTAAAGGGTGACTGAGCTGACCTTAACAAGTATTAATCACTACCTACATAGTTCTAAAGTAGGACCTTAAGTCACTATAGTTCCACCTTATAGCAGAGAAATTTGACTAGTGTAGCAATTCAAACAAAATAGGCATAATTGGTAAAAAGGCATAGTATGACATAGAAAGTGGAAAGTTGGTACGTCAAGGTTTAATTTTGCCCCTAGTTTTCCCATAAGTGGTTATAACCAAGACATAATGGCATAGATCAATGATACTAATTTTCCCAAAGGTGGTTATAATTAGTAGCAAGACTAGTGGTAAGAAAAGAATAACAAACGAAGGATGAAATTACTAAAACTTCTGTCACATTATCCCAAAAGATGATATATATCTGAAGTAATTAAATGAACTAATAAAATTGATTAGATATCTTACTACTAAAAATGTGTAACAAATGGTGAAAACTAAGATCAAATGGGCTAGGCTTTAGAACACATGGGGTTGATAGGTCAGAAGCGGAAAGTGGATAAGTCTAAGAGGATGGATAAGGATGATATTTTTACAAAGAAGAATAGTGATAAAATGGCATAAATAAAATGGTCCTTATATAAAATACACCTTAACATTCAAGCATAGTACCACTTGAGATGAATAATATTCATTGGCTTAGAAAGTTCATCTTCATCTGGTGTTGCAAGCCTATATGCTCCTGATCCATAATCTACAGTAATGATGAAAGACCCTATCTAGTTTGGTTTGAATTTCCCTTTATGCTTCTTCTTAACCATGTTATTATTTTGGTTTTATTTAAGAACAAGATCACCAAGTTCAAATGTTACATGCTTAACATAACAACTATAGTGGCCTTTGAGTCAGTTCTAATATGCTTGAATATTTTTGAGTGTGGCTGTGCATTTGTCATCAAGTAGGTCTAGCTCTTGTAGGTGAGCTACTCAATAGTCATGATCATCCATGACATGCTTGAAAGAGATGTGCAATGAAGGCAATTTGACCTCAATGGGAAGGATGGCTTTAATACCATAAATTAGTGAGTATGGATTGGATCTTATGGGGGTATAATGATTGGTATAGTATGCCCAAAGGATAGAAATATCTATAGGTGTCAATCATGACTGACATCATTGACAATATTTTTAAGAATATTGACAATAGTTTTGTTGGATGCCTTAGCTTGGCCATTACCTTGAGGGTAATATGTTGTAGAACAATATTGTGTGATGTTATATTCAGTACATAGCTATTCTACATCCTTATTTTTGAATGATCCTCCATTATTAGATATAATGTCAAAGGGGATACCATAGTGACAAATGAGATGGTTGAAGATGAATTTGTAAATTTGCTTTCCATTCATGTGAGGGGTATAGCTTCAACCCACTGAGTGAAATATTTAATGGTAATAAGGATATGTTTATGGCCATCAAATGAAGTGGGTTTGATCTTCCCAATGAGGTCAAGTCCCCATGTAGAAAATGGCCATGGTGTCAACATCATTTTTTGAGTTTTTGTTGGGGCATGAATCAGATTAGCATGCCATTGAAATTTGCCACACTTTTACATATGCAATGGAATTTACATCCATTGTGGGCCAACAATAACTAGTACACAAGAGCTTTTTGGATAAGACTACCCCACTTAAATGAGCACCACATAATCTTTTATGAACTTCTCTTAACACTAGTGTAGACTCTATCAAATTTAAATAACAAAGCAAAGTGACATCAAAACTATGATGGTAAAGGGTGGATCCAAGTAGAGTATAACAAGTGAAATGATGAATAAAGGATTTGGTTTGTTTTTGAAATAGGTTAGGTGGTATAACTTGGTCATAAAGGTAGTTGTAAAGGTTTGAGTACCAGATAGAATTGGGACCAACAATTTCATAAATCATTACAATAGTTGAAGTTTCATGAGCTGATGCTAATAAAATATCAACAAGGAACCAATACTCTCTAGCTTTATTTGTTTATCAAATTAGAGATCCAATAGTAGCCATGGAATCTACCATTATGTTACTAGCCCTTGGTATGTGCTCAAACTGAATGTTGGTAATTTTTTGCTTAAGAGTGTCAACCATGGCTTTATATAGAACCAACTTGTCATATTTGCTCTAAAAATGATCCATAACCTAATTAATGATTAACTAAGAATCACCATAAACTTAGAGATGGGATATATTCTAGTGCACTACTTGTCAAAGTCTTGAAATAAGTGTTTCATACTCAGCCATGTTGTTTATACAAGGAAAATTGATTCTAAATGATTTAGGGATTAGATCCCCCTTGTGGTGTAATAAACAATAGGCCTACCCCTGATCTATGTGAAGTAAATGAACCATCAAAATATCGCTTCCAAGGATACTCTACAAGGGGTGTGTCAATGATGTTCAGGATGGAGTCATCAATAAATTGAAATGTGAGTGGTTGTGTGTCTATGAGAGGTGCTTTAACAAGTTGATCTGCAAGAACTTGTCCCTTGATTGCCTTCTGATTGACATAATCTATGTCAAACTAACTGAGAAGCATGATCAATTTAGCCATTCTACCTTTAAAAGCTATTTTAGATATTAGATACTTGAGTGGATCTACTTTTAAAATGACCATGGTCTTATTATTCAACATGTAATGGCATAGTTTCTAAGCTATGAAAACCATGACTAGACAAGCTTTTTCAATAGGTGCATAGTTGTGTTCATAAGTAAACAGGTTAAAGCTTAGGTAGTGCATGACATGTTCTTTTCCATTGTCATCATGTTGAGCTAGGAGTGCCCCCAAGGCATGGTCAGTAGCTAATAGGTATAACAAGAATGGCTTTTTTGGCATAGAAGGTAATAAAATAGGTAGATTAACAAGATAGTCTTTGAGTTATTGAAAAGTTGTTTGGCAGTGATCATCCAAGGGAAATGAAACTCCCTTCTTCAAAAGGTGTGTAAATGGATGGCACTTCTCTGCTAACTAAGATAAATAAGCTTCAAATTGACTAGATCTTACCCTACAAACTATGGAGTTACTTTAAATTAGTTGGTGGTGGCATCTTGATTAAAGCATAGACTTTATCCTGATCGACTTCAATACCTCTATGAGACATGATGAAGCCAAGTAATTTTCTTGAAGTTACACCAAACACATATTTATTTGGATTGAGTCTAATTTTGTACTCCTTTAATCTTTCAAATATCTTATGAAACACTGATGGATGGTCGGCCCAGGTTTTAGATTTTCCTAATATGTCATCAACATAGTCTTCAAAAAAATCATGCAACATATCATGGAATATGATAGTCATGGCCCTTTGATATGTAGATCTAGCATTTTTAAGGCCAAATAGAATTACATGATAACAAAATTTTCCCCATGCAGTGGTGGATGTTGTTTTATGTTTGTCTTTTAGTGTTATTCTGATCTGGTTGTATCTTGAAAATCCATCCATGAGTGAAAGTATTTTATAACCTACTGTGGATTCAATGATCATGTCAATATTAAGCAAGGGAAAATCATCTTTAGCACAAGCTTTTTTGATGTCTCAAAAATTAGTACAAATTTTGATCCCTTCAGGCTTTTTACTAATAGGTACCATATTGGAGATCCGTTATGAGTAGTCAATGGATCGGATACATCCTACTTCTAAGATTTTTTCCAAATCTTATTCTACTAATATAACAATGCAAGGATGCATCTTACATGGATTTTTTTTTACTAATTTGGCATCAAGATTAACCACAAGGTGGTGCAGAACCAAGGTGGGGTCTAAACCTGACATGTCAGAATAGGCCCATACAAAGATATCTACAAATTCTCTCAATAGAGATATAAAGACATCATATTCCTCCTCAGTGAGGGACATACCTAGTTTTATCCATTTTAAGTCTGATGGAGTCTTAATATTTACTTATATTGTATCTTTGACTAGAAGTGTCAAACCATCTTTTAGGATAGTAGGCAATGACTTGAAATATTAAATTATGTCATGGTCCTCTATTAGGACTTACTCTTTAACTTATCCTAGGCATGGTGAATTTGAGTCCCCTAATGGGAGATCTGGCCATGTGACAAAAATAGTCAAAAATTCTTAAAGAATTTGATCAAATACTTATTGTTTCTCAAAGCTAAACTCATATCCACAGGTAAGTTCATCATTGGTGGTCTCTTGGTCTAAATTTGAAGAAGAATGAACACCCCCATCTAATGGCACCTAAAACAAGTTTTCACTACTAGAATAGTCTTTATCTTTACTTTTTCCCTTGTCAAAAAACCCATCAAAGAGGTTTTCACTTTGGGACCTCAATGTTTTACTTATTTATTTTTGGCTAAGGGTGTTCATTCACTCTCTAAAATAGGTTGCAGGATCCAATGTGATTAAGAATCCTAATTTGTGATCTCCCAATAGAATGTTATCTCTAAGGCCTAAAAAGTCACAAAATGCCTCATCATTATGTAACTCATCAATCAATAGATTGGATTCTTTTTAATCCCAATATATCAGTTGGGGATAATATAATGGTAATGGATTGTGATGAATGGCCCGAGTAAGGGTACAAATGGAATTGTTATCAAACAAGTTGGTTTTAGCTAGGTTATCAAAGGTGAGGCTATGATCAAACTTTGCTTCACTATTAACATCATCATCACTAGTCATTGGTGATGGAGTTTAAATAATATATGTGGGATCACCCCCAGGTGGTTTAAATCCAAGTCTACAAGGTCTTTCATACTTAGTCATGGAAATTGGCTTGATGGTTCCTTACTAATTCGATCTGAGGCCTCTTCCTTCATAATTGTGATGCTCCATGATCCTATTAAGAATAAGATACTTTACATTTTTATAACAATCAGCTTGGTTGTCATTGTATAACCATGATTCATCCCCTTCAAGAGGGTCAGGTTATAGGTCAGACGTTGGTACAAATGTGATAGGTCTCTTATCTTTGTTCTTTTATTGCCAATACATATATGGGGTGACTTTAGGTCGCCTAAAGTTTTTTAGATTTTGAAGAAGATTAGAAATATGAAATGTATCATGGGTCACATACTTTCTTAGTCCATTATCTAAAATGGTGAAATGATTAGAAGCTTTAGGAGGCAGCATGTGGGAAAGGGAATCTAAGGTATTAGGATATATGTAATTATCTAGTGAAGGATAAATAAGTATAGCCTTCCATTTATCCTACTTAGAACTTGGATTCATGCCATACTGATAATTATAGCTTTGAAATTTGGCCTCAAAATGCTTGTAGTGTTCATATGGGTGTAAATTTCCTAGAATATTCACTTCCATCCCTGAGTGGGAAAACTTGATACATTGGTGCAACGTTGATGAGACTACATGAATCTAATGTAACTAAGGCCTGCCTAGAAGTATATTGTATGATAACTCAAGATAAATCACATGGCAAAGTGTATCATGGGTCAAAGGCCCAATGATGGATGGTAAACTAATGGTGCCTTGTGATTCTCTTTCTTGATTATCATAGGCTTTGATGGTTATTATTTCTAGCTAGAGATATACTATTATGTACTTAAGAAGCTTGATGAGCTTTAGTGACACTATGTTGAGGCTAGATCCATTGTCTATAAGGACACATTTCACTTTATGCCATCTTATATAAACTTTTATGTATAATGGATTATTATGGAGTGGGCTAAGGGAAAACATATCACTTTGGTTGAATGTGACTTGTTGGGCTGGAGCTAAGTGTCTAACCAAAGCTTGAAATTTATCAAGGGATATGTCACTAGAAATAATGGATTGGGTCAAAAACTCATTCAAGATGTTCTTGTGGATTATTGACATTTGTAGCAAATCTAAAATAGAAATTTGTGTTGGTGTCTTCTAAAATTGTTCCATACTATCAAACTTCTTGTCTTGGTCAGTAGTGAATAGTTTATTTTGAGGTTGAATATTTGGTTGGATGACAGGCAAAGTGGTGGATGGTTGTGGGCTTGGGATAGTAATATTTGACCTCTAAGTTGTGAATGCATAATCAAGATTAAATACTGGGCCATTATTGCTAACCAATGTTGAGAATGTTATGGGAGCAAACATGACAAATCTTAATACTGGTGTACTCACATGTGGTCACATGACAAGGATGAGTTATTGATAAAAAGTCCAAAAGGGGAAGTCCTAGTTTTCTAGTTTTCCTATATTCATTCCCAGGTCAAAGAAGGATTATCCATGTAATTTGGTTGAATTTTGTTGTTTAGTAATGGTCTAGGCTGATTAGTGCTTGGTCTAGGATTAATGGATATGGTATTAATGCTACCCCCTATAATATGACCTATAACCCTATTGTAATCATGTGCAACTGCATGGTAGGTTTATTGGTTTTTACCATGTTGACCTTGGTTTTGTCCATTATTATATCATTATGGGTTTTCCTACTAATTTTGTTGATTCTACTAGTTCGGCCTTTGATTTTGATACTATTGATTTTACTATTGCACTGGCTGTTATTGTTGATTATTTTGCTACTACGAATTGTTATGTCAAGGAAAGGGGTTTTAATAAATCTCAAGATTTTGATTGGAAGTGGAAGCACCATTATCTAATGTTATCTCCCCATTATCCAACATATTCTCAATTAAACTATTGGTTTGGACACATCTTCATAGATTATGTCCATTGACCTGATGATAGTCACATAATTTATTTTCATGGTACCAATTAGGATAAGGAATACCTTAGGGATAATTCTTTGGTATAGAATAGCTAATTAGATTAAAGGTAGCAAGCTTGTGAAATACAAATTCAATAGGTTCTCCAAGGTCACTAAAGACACAATGCATATGCATGGTTTTCCTAGGAAGAGGGGTTTGTAATGGTAAAGGATGTTGTATTTATTATGTAGGTCTTGGTTATTATGCTTGTAACATTGGTTGGATAGGTTGTTAGGTAGGATTAAGTTGAAAATGTGGTGCATAAGATGTTTGCACCATTTGAACATGATAAGATTTGGTTACTCCATTTCCCACAACATTCCTATTATGGTTGAATTGCTTTGATCTTTCTTGGTTATCAGCCTATGCTGATTTTGATGCTTGTGCTTGAATAAGATGTTGATGTTGGCCATTTCCCTAATTGGTACCTTGATTTTGATTAGTTGAATTAAGATTGATGACTCCTTTATTGATGAGCACCTGCTCAATCAACAAACCTTTATAAATGATCTCTTTGAACGTATGTGCACATTGTAATTCCAAATGGTAACCTATCTCACTATGCAAATTTTTAGTAAACACAGTGGCTAATTGTTTATCTAGTAAACTATAGGAGAAATGGATTACAAGGGCTCTCCATCACTGTAAATAACTTTTAAAACTCTCACCAACTTTTTGTTTTTCTTGTGTTAAGTCCACTAATGAAATCTCATGCTCAAGATCAAAGGAAAAGTGCTACACAAACTTATTAGAAAGATCATCAAAATCCATTAATATTTTTTTGGGCAACTTTAAAAATCATTCTAAGGATTTTCCAACCAAACTCCTTGGAAATAATATCAAAAAATATATGTTGCTATATGCCATTGGTTGACATGCGATAAAGAATTTAGTCAAATGAGCCATAGAGTCACCTTTCCCTTTGTATTTATCAAATTTTAGTGGTTCATATCTTAGAGGTAATGGTATCTAAAAATACTCCATGTTGAATGAGTAAAAACACATGTCATCCAATTTGAACATTTTAATCTGCTTCCCAGCTTGAATAGCAACAATTGCATCCTTCATCTATTAAAATTATTGGGATAGAAAGCTGGAAGGAACATTGGTTTGATAGAGAATATTGGTTTGGGTAGATGGTTGGGAGGTCACAAGTGGGACACTTTGACTAGGGTATGATGGAGATCCATATTGGGATATATTGGTTTGGTTGGGTAATGGACGAAGAATATGCATACATGGATTAGGATGTATATGAAATTGCACATTTGGTTGCATGGTATTCTAATTTGGATTGGTGATAAAGGTTTGACTTT
Organism: Torreya grandis; assembly: GCA_037957365.1. NCBI lineage: Eukaryota > Viridiplantae > Streptophyta > Pinopsida > Cupressales > Taxaceae > Torreya > Torreya grandis. The sequence continues at coordinate 2,350,516 of JARHVA010000159.1, read as the reverse complement.
GAGGATTTTGTGGTTGGGATGGAGGGATATAACTATACTATGCCTATTGAGGTTGAAAAGGGACATGTTGTCAACTAATCAAACCTTTATGTGAAGTAGGAACTTGTGGACCAAGACATTGTCTCTAAATTTTTGGCACATTTTGAACCAATGGCTATCTAGTAGGTACTTGAGAAACATGGGGACCTCCTTGTTGCTTGAATCCTTGTGGGGAAGTGAAATCAAGTTGAAAATTTGACATCTATCACTGAGCAATATTTGCACATTATTGACTAGTCATTACTTGGTTTTGAATTGACATATTAGTCTACAACCAAAGAGGTATGTTCATTGTTACCTAGTGAGGTACAACATTAGTTGCCCCTAATTGAGGTGGTAATGTATTTGTCCTCTATTGCATTGATACATTATATTGTGTCTTCTATTATGGAATACTACTCATTACTTGTTAAGGAAGAGTAGGATTCACCACATTCTATCATTGAGGCATGCCATTAGCCCATTATTTGATTACCTAATCTCATAGGTTGTACACTTGAGGAAGCAACTAGTTGAGGTTGGGGTGTAAAAACTCCTATTCCCTGGTATGATGATCTACTCATGGGATTAACTACATACACATATTGTTTGATAGTTTTTTATGTGTTAGTACCACTTTGATTGGGATTGGACATTGTTTGCACATTATCCACTATATTTGGCTCATTATTCTAAGTAGAGGTTGAAGGTACTTCTTCAATAACAAGCATATGCATCAAGTTATCTATCAAAGAGATTTATATAAATGGGTTAAAATTTGGATTCTCTTATCCAATTAACTCTATCAACACTCTTGTTGAAGGGACTAGGTCAATAAGAGGCTTACTCACCATGTTCATCTAATTGAAATCATGTGCTAAATTTAGGTAGGTTTGATACACTATCTAAATTTGGTTAAAGCAATCTTCCATGATGTTTTTGCCTTGATTTGATATATTAGGGTCTTGATACATTGTTTGTACTAGAGCCATAAGATTGCTAGAAGAAGCCTATTGATCATAAATGATATTTTGGGGCACTCTTACTAGACTTGGTAAATTTTCATGAGGGAAGTCTATTGGAAACTTGGCCCCTACTTCTATGGTTCTAACCAACATCTCATCTTTTTTCTCTAATAAATGTCACTCAAATAAAAATGGATCATATGTGGAAGCTATATAAGTAGAATATGACTATTTAATAACTATCTCATCCACTATGGGTATTGTATCTAGGTATTGTGTGGTTTGGTCTTGGTCCTATTCTGAATAAGGTAGTGTGTTAAACAGATAGTTAGCTAATGGACCTTGGATTTGTGCCCCTAATTGAGTATTATAAGAGGGATAAGAATCCATCTCATAAGCAATATTATCTATATAGGGGTCTTGCACCATTTCTTCTTACGCAACTAAATTACTAATCCCTAGATTGTACATGAGTCCACTACAAGTGTAGGAATACATTTTAGGATCCGTAGTCAATGCTTTATGATAAAAGGTCAAAGAGTTATACAAACTCTAAAAAGGACAAAATCTAAAATAGTTGATGTTTCAACTTAGTCTAGATTTTTTAAAAGGATCAAAAGGTTTATGCAAATATTTGTGAGGGAACAAGCTAGCATAAAGTATCTATCATTTCACTATTCACACAAAGATAAGCAAATAAATGGACTAGAAATCAAAATGCCAAACTCTAAAGTTAAAGTGTTTCAAATCAGTCTAATATAGGAAGTTAAAAGTTGCTAGGTCTTTTGTCCAAATGTGGCATCAAAATCTAGGCTCAAACAAGGCATGCGCTAGGAATCTTAGCCAAACAGTGTCAAAATCCAGACTTTGAAATAGATAAATTTTTTAATCTAATGGCTTTGAAACACTTATAACAAACACTAGGCATTTAACTCTTGGACATGAACTTGATCAACTAGGTATAAGGTATGAAACAAAAATCACTTCTAGAGATAGTTTATTTTCTCATAAATAATGGTATAAAACTTGGTTATTTTGACAAATAAGCTAGACAAAAGTAAATTATATATCTATGTTTTAGACAAAAGATCACAAAAGTACACTCAGATTGGTCTAAAAATGTAGGAACAAATTTGAACTCTATGTAAGAGTGTCTATGAAACAATATTTGAAATGTTTTGGGTAGTGCAATGACACAACACTACCCAATAGGTGTGACAAAAAAATTTATTTCAAAAACTCTCTAAGTCAAAGATAATTTCCCATAATTTCTATAGTATAACACTACTTTTATTGACTCAAAATGTTGTGGTGCATAGACTCAAAGTGAAAGTGTTTAGCACAAAATGGCTAAAGTCTATCAAGTGATGATAATGATTATGAGTCTTAAATGACCTTCAACCCAATTTGGAAATTAAACCTAAGTTCCCTCAAATTTAGTGCAAATGGTGAACCCACTTAACACAACAACCTTATGAAATTATAAAGGTTAAATTATGAATTTATATTATAAGTGAACTTTAAACAACTTTGGTAAAGTTCTAGACTCAATTGGGTAGCATAACTATGCCAAAGTGGATGATATGACTCTCAAGATTTTGATGAACAAGAAAATTTGATGTTCTCATGCAGGCAACATAATGCTTCTTTTTTCAAAGGAAAATTAAGACTATGTGCTTGGTTTGAGTTATTTATTTACACCAAGTTTTGACTTCAAACAAGACTTTAATCTAAGATAAGACCAACTAATTAATCACTCTTAGATCCTAAACTGATAAAGTTGCTTGGTATATTTAGAATCTATCAATATACATCATTTGAGAGGATTTTAAGTGTTCATCCAAAAGTAAATGTGCATTATATAGTAGGGTTTTTATACCCCCCTTATCTCAAATGATAGTACTATGACATGGACCTTGAAGCATACCTTACACCAACAATACTTCCATGATAAGTGGGGATTTGTCTAAGATCTAACATGTTTCTGAATGATCTAGGGAATCAATTATACAATGACTTTCACACCAAAAAATACAAAATAAAAGCATAGATTTTGGGTCCATATCACTTGGATTGTTGTAAAAAGGTATAGTCTTTTTTGCAACCACTACATCCTGATGTTTTCTCAGTGTAGTGTAATGTCCAAAGTACCACTACATCCCATATGCAACTCTAATTAGGATCCAAATGAAGTCAATGCTAGGAGGTGAAACCCTATGTCAAAGCTTCCCTAAAGAACTCGTAGGAGGTGATGAAGTCCCCCTCACAAGCCAAGTTTGCATAAAAATAAAGAAATCATGAAAGTAGAAAGACTTTAAGGTCATTTTCAAGGTCACCAAAACTTTGATGAGTTTTTGGGGAGTGTTTTAGATGACTTTCTTTCTAAGCCTTGGACTAGGCTACTTGTAATAGGAATGACACTTTTTATTCCAAGGATTCCCTAAAGGGGATAAATGGAAGAGCATACATGCAACATCCCTCTTTTTTCAAAATAAAAATTTAATATAAACAACTAAGTAAATACAAAAAGCTTTGAAAAGATGAGTTCAATTTTAAGCCCAAATGGAAAATGAGGTGGTGTTCATTTGATCCCTTGGTCTTAGTTGCAAACTTTAAAACCATTCACCATAAACATCTAAATTATTTTGTTAAACACCAAAACAAGGTTCCTAATTGATTTTAAAGCATGTAAAAGGTGATCTAAAATATGTTTTTAGTAGATGTCAAGCTTGGTCCTATAGAAAAAATGTTAGCATGTCCTTTAGCCTTGAAGCTCTTTTGGGTTTGAAATAATGAAATTTAGAAAAAGAGCTCTCAGGTATATGTTTTAAGAAAAACATAGTGATCAACATCGGTTTATGTAACTAATGATGGTTATATTTTCTAACCAATGTCAGTTATCTAACTGACATCAATTATACCAATATAATTGAAGATAGGTATACAATTGATATCAATTTTTGCTAATTGACATCGGTTAAGCTATAAAATTGATGTTAGTTTTACTAGCTAACATCAGTTATTATGTAAAACCATGACAAATAAAAATGGCAAAATAAAGTTAAAAAATTAATTTGCAAGAGTTTTAAGGGTCCAAATGAATATTTTAAAGATAAAAAATGATCTTCTTTGGGTGTGAGATGCATCTATTCTTACCAGGTGTGCCATAATTTGATCTAAGAATTTGACTGAAGAGAGGATGTTTAGTATCATGTTAGTTCCAAAATGAAAACAAAATGAAAGGAACACACTAACTAGCATAAAATCTCTAGGCCTAGACACTAGGGAGAGCTTAGTTAACAAAAACAAATGGCAAACACAACTAAAAAGTAAGGAATAAAACACAATAATTCCTTCACCTTCCTTAGATGCTCCAAATGCCTTTGTAGTGGTGGCTTTCTTAGCTTGTGCTCATAAAGTCCTTGGAAATGGAAGCTTATCTACCTCCATCTCTCCTTGGCACCTTTGGCTTGTGGCTTGGCTTGGCTTGGAATCAATTTGGCATGGTAACACTAATTGAAATGGTTTTTGAAGATATTTGAGCATAATAACTTTGCACCAAAATAGCTTAGAAATGATGTTCATGGCCTCTCTATTTATATATTTTTGAGAATGTCTAGAATCAACCTGAACCATCCATCTCAAGATTGAGATATGTGGTTGAGGATTAATTCAATTTTTGGAATTAAGTTTGTAATTATCCTCATCATGTCATTAGAAGAAGAGGCAATTAAGAGGCATGGAGGGCATCATGGAAGGCATTGATGATGCATGGAGGGCATGAATCCTAATATTTGTGGCATTTATGTCCTAGAGATGTCTTCCTAAGAAATGAGGTCACCTGATGATGAAGATATTAAATATTCATTTCTAAAAATAAGTATTCAACAAGTTGCCATGGAATTATTAATTAGGCCTTGATTTGGATCAATTAGCTCTTAAGCATGATAAGCACTTTGTGCACAAATTACTCAAATTGATCAGAATGCCTTGTTATTGGTCCGAAATTTGGCTAGATTAGAATTGGAAGGTGATGTTAGATGTGTTGGAACCATATTCACATTTAGGATGTTACTAATAATAAATAACAAAGGCACGTGTCTTGTATATAATATCTGATAGGAAAGATCAATCCAAAGCACCTAGGTGACAAATTAGCATTTTGACTCGAAATGATTTGATTAAAGTTGGCTGGCCCATAAATTGCATTACCCCATTTAGTGATACCCTGGCCAAAATTAGCATTTGAATATGTCAGTTTCACATCATTTAGCATGTTTTAGTGTTTTTAGGCCAAATTGTGCATTTTGGGTGGAAATTGGCCAAAAGCCTAATTGGAGGTTACTGGTGGCCAAAATTAGGTGTCTACAATGTGTATGTATGATAATGGTGAATAAGATGCATATATGTTTACACAATTCATGTATGGTAAATGTAGGTCAAAATTGACATTATCAAGTGTCTAAAGCTATTTTTTAGTAACTCCAATAATGAATGCATAAAATTAGAACATATTTTTGCTGATGATATGCCTAAACTTATTTTTTTTATCAAAAAAATAATTCACAAAATGATGAACATCATGTTAGAATATATCTTGATGACCTTGATGGTGTAGACCCTAAACAGTTTTTAGCTCATTTTAAATTTTAAGAATGAATCTTTTTGCAACCTCACATCTAAATCAAAAGTTTTGAAAACAATCCTAGAAGTTAAAAATGCAAATAATTCTAAGGTTCTCATGTTTTAATAATAAAATGAGCCCTTCACTAATACTAATATACATTTTATAACTACTAACTCTACAATGTGTGTTCAAACTACTATTACTATGGTTACTACTTTTTTTATGTTTACACAAATGATGCCCCCCATGGTGTGGGGGAAACACAATGTATTTCTTAGATTAAAATAACTCACTAAAAAACATTATTTCATACCTCTTAGGATTTTTACTCATATGACACCATCCACTACTACATATTTTTTATTATTAATGCTTAGATCCTTATACAAATAGTTTGTGATATTCATATTAATGTTTAACAGTTGGGGAAAGATTTCTCTAGAGTAATCCATGTCATTGATTTTTAATAATTTCTATATAATCCATTGGCCTCATATCTTAAGTTATCCCTTACATACATTATTTGTGTTACCTAAGCTTACATTATATGATGGTTAGGTTGATCAAGAATAAAGCCTTTGAGACTATTATGTAGCATGTTTGAACTATGAATTGAATGATAAGTTATTGACTAAGTTTTTTCTACATAGTATTAAGGAATACATCTTGTGTTGATTTTATGACCTCCATTTCCAATTATTCCATACATTAAATCATTTTTCTGATCAAATTTTAACATATTTTTCAATCAACATAAGTGATAAGATGTCATTTTCTCAGATTGTATAATTAAAACAAGGACCCAATGTGCATATTAGTGAATATGTGATCCATTACTATACAATTGTAGACAATATTTATGGATTATAAAACACATCAATCTTGTAGACTTATAAAACTTACACCCTGGTAGTTCCTTTTAGTTCTAGACCTTTCCCACTTTCCAAAGTCTCACATCTACTCTATATTATGCCCCTTGGCCTATATCTTGGTCTGACTAGTCTTATGTTGATGAACTAGACCTTTTATCTTGACTATAATTCTTAAAACCTTCTTCTCTTCCACCTCTACAAGTTCTAAGTCTATACCTACTTTCCTACTTCTTAGACACTAGCATCCCAGATAGACACATGTATTGACACTAGTGTCATGCTCCGATACAAGTGTTTAGTGTCCTAAAGTCATCTAATTTAAAGATAAAATTTATCCTAATGGTCAACTTAAGTGATTTAATGCAAGTTAATTATCAAAAGGGATTGATATAAATACAATATCAACCTTCATTCATTCCTCACCCAGCTACATGTAAAAAAAACCTAAGGTAACTTATCAAAGCATTAAATCAAGCAATAAATAAAGTAAAGCTTCCCTATTTTCTATTATTTTCATATTAGTCATAGGGACAACACATACATAGGTATAAAGTACTAAAAGAGTATTTAAAGAGCTATATTTTCAAAGTTACAATCTAGGTCATTATTGTATGTGCTTTGCACATATTGCATGATTCACACATAAGCCAATATATAGGGGAGAAATAAATTAGTTTGAGACCCTCTTCAAAGTATTAGCTATGTAGGCAATAGTCATTGATAAAGGGATATTTTGGGTTATATTGAAACTATATTACCACTAACCCATTTTTATTCAGTATCAATTTGAAGATGAAGAATTAGGGTTTTATAAATTCATGAGGATTGACAGTACATGACCCAAATCTAAATACACCAGAGCGAAGGTGAAGTCAAATCTAGAAGCATCCAGAACTAGATTAACATCAAATCATATAATTATATTACTTATTTTTCATTTCCATATCTATCATTGTTGTACTTACTATTTTTATCCTGTCTCAATTTGATGAATTTAGCATATGTTTATATCTAAGTTTAGTACTTAATTGGCCTATTTTAGAGATAGTTTATCATCCTTGTGCCCTTATCTATCTCTACACATTTAAACCTATATAACCCAAATATATAATTAAATTTTTGATTAAAAATTTGGTGAACCCATCCTTTCTTATTGATCCAAAACCCTAGTTTTCATGTAGGGTTTTTTCCTTCTTAAAAATAATTTTATTTCAAATTTTTGTATGCTATTTTCATATGTAATTTTTTCTCTTCTATTTATATGGTCATAGTTTAGGAATCCTTAGTTGAATTATTTATTTGGACCTATTGGTTGTGTGTTTCATATTTTTTTAATTCCCTGTGGAGTCACTAATAAAATGCCATACAAGGAACCCTAATTATTTTTATCATTTCTTTAATCCACCTGATGATCAATGTATTGCATATGATGATATTACCAAACATAAAAAATAGGATAAAGCCTCTTTTTATTAATATTATTATAATTAAATAACCAATTATTTAAATACAAATATAAATGAGAAAGGTTGTGACATTTTTACTTTCAGATATGAGTAAGATTATATCCCTCTTGGCTATGACACTTTGACGCAAGAGCATCACTCCTACGCTTAGTTTTCTTGAAAATTTTGATTCTCTTGTTAAATTTTGGTTTTTTGGTGGTCTAATATGTCTTAGGGTGCTTATACCATCCTTATATTTCATTATTAGTTTCTATTTTTAGATCTAGCTTGTTAAAAATTCAAATTTAGCTTTTCTTGCAAAAACTAAATTTTTAAAGTTTTAAATGGTTTTTTCTAGTTTAGATGTTGTAGGAGTGATTTTAAGGAATTATCAATGTCTCAAATGGTTTATATTAATTATTTAAGACATCATGTGTCTATACCATGGGTCTTAGTTCATATATGTACGGAATATCAAACTTGATGTATGTTCCAATGTTCTAAATTGCCTTCTAATGACCATTGGGAGGTCTAAAATCAGTTAGAGTAGTTGTAGGACATACCAAAAATTTGAGATTAATGTATGCTCATTAATTCAAGGTTATAATATTTAAATTTCCAATAAACAAGAAAAAATAATTTCTCATTTTGAATTAAAAAAAGGTGATTGCAGACCCTATTTTTTGAGTGTATGCATTAGAGATGATTGTATAGATAGAGAACTAGAGAAATATTTAATAAAGATGTTTTTATGATGATTCTTATGAAATTGGTAAGTCTATTACTTATTCACTTAATGTTCTTATGTGTTTCATTTTCCTGTTTTCATACTATTTTATGAGAAAGACAATACAATCCTATAGAAATAATGCATACATACATAGTCAAACATAGAGCATTGAAAAAGTGTGTAACAGATGAGATAAGGGGGTAAAGTAATGATTATAAAAGGTTTATGGGAGTTTAAAATACCTCATTCAACTTTTATAGTTTTTAAAACTCATTTTATAGTGTGAAACAATAAATTCTCTTCTCCCAGGTCTACACATACTAGTTTAACCATGAGTTAGGGTTTCCAAATAAAAATTTGGTTTTTAAGAGTTATATAAAGTAAAAAATCACAAAAATTTATTATTTTTTTTGTTTTGGTGATTTATAAAGTATTTTGGAGGTTTCATACCTGTATGACCTCTCTGTGTATAGAAGCATAGGACTGTGTGGTAATTAGGCCTCGAGAGACATAATTAGAGCCTGATAAGGGATAAAAGTTGTTTTATGGGTGGATTTTAGTCAAGAAACTTGAGATAAGGGAGGAAATAAATAGAGGGTACTCTAAAAGTACCATAAAATCTAAATACCAATCCTGGATTATCTATACTATCAAGAAAAGTTAAAAAAGGCTACTAGATTGCTTGTGAGGTTGTGTTAAGTAAGTACAAATTATAGGGTTAAACCTTAGGGAGTTATTACTCTATAAAATTTTAGTATTGGAACCAAACTAAGACACCTAGAAGTGATTGGATAAGGTCATATTATCTAAGAGGAAGAGAAGTTAGGAATTGTTTGACAAATTGCCTAAGAAGAGACAAGATGCCACCTAGGAGAAATATAACAGGTGAGAGGGTAGAAAAATACAAATGGGAAATGAAATATTGTAGGAGTTAAGGGAAATTAGAGTCAAATTTGATTCAAGACTCATATCATTTGAGGTCAATCAAAGAATATAAGTAGTCAAAAGATATTTGAGTGACCAAGAGGAAGAAGAGCCACAGGCACTAGAGTTAGAAGATGAAGGAGAGAGAGAAATTGAAGAATATAAGTTTGAGAGATTGTTGAAGGTGGTGAAAGGGCAAGGATATAAGCCCAAACTAGATATTTTATTATGTGTAGATAGCCTTAGTGGATAATAACTCCTTGATTACATAGGAGAGTTGGATAAATACTTTGATTTTGAAAATGTACCAAAAGAGCAACAAGTAAAGTTTGCCAGGACCAATATAAAGGGTCATGCATCCATATTATGGGATTACATATAGGATGAGAGAAGGAAAAAATGAAAACCCAAGATCAATTCTTGGGATAGAATGGTTTCCAAGTTAAAAAACAAGTTCTTGCCTAGTTTTATATTACCAACTTATATATGAAGCTTTAAAACTTGAAAAAAAGAGATGGGGGTAAAATAATATACTAATAAATTCTAAAAGATAAGTATTAGATCATGTCACATGGAATATGACAATTATAAGTTGTCTAGGTATCTCAATGGTTTGAGATAAAACTTGTAGGATGAGTTTATTCTTGCTAGTCCAAAGACATTGGAAGAATGTTACTAGTTGGCCTTGAAAGCTAAGGACAAGCTCAATAGGAAATAAAACCAACAAAATAGAGGTAGAAGTCATCAAGGAGGTATATTTTATTCACAAAGAAGCCAAGGAGAGTCTAGTACTTCACATGAACAACTATCTAGTTCAAGAGGAGGATTTAGAGGTAGGAGGCCATATTTTAGACGTGGATATGCATCAAGGGGTATATGATCAGGTGGTTTTATAGGTAAGTGTTTCAAATGTAGCAATTTTTTTGGGCATAGGTTATTAGAATGTATATAGGATTAGCCATTAGGGAGTCCAAAAACTGAAGGAATAAATCAGATTGCATAAGTAGTTAAGGAAGAGAGTTTTTATTTTCCATCACTATTGAGGAACCTAAGGTAGGAGAGTAATTGCTAATGAAGAGAGTGTTGATCAAGACACCCAAATAGAAGGATCCACCACAAAGTAAAACCCTTTTTATAACTTCTTGCAAGTGCCAAGGTAAATGTTACAAAATGGTAATAGATTCAGGAAGTATAAATAATTTAGTCTCTATTGAAATGGTCAATAAACTTAGATTTAAAAAATTGCCTCACCCCAAACCATACAAAGTCTCATGGCTGAATAAAGGACAATAATTTTTAGTAAGTAAACAAATTTGGGTAGAGTTTCAAGTTTTAAGGTACAAGGACAAGGTCCTTTATGACGTGATCCCCATGGATGTTTGTCATGTGATTTTTGGGAGGCCTTGGTAATATGATAGGAAAAACACTCATGATGGAAGGAGGAATGTATAAACCTTGGTTAAGGATGGAGTTCATCACACCTTGATGATTATGAAGGATGAACACAATGACCAATAAGTTGGATCAAATGTGATGTTGGTAAGTGGTATATATTTTATAAATGCCATGAATGAAGAGGATTTGGGCTTTACATTGGTATTAAATCCTAAAACTATTATGACAACCACTAAAGTAAATGAGTTTCCTCAATAAATCCAAGACATGTTGGAAGAGTATGAATAAATTATAGTTAATGAGATGTCAAGTAAATTGCCACCTATGAGGAATATTACTCATCACATAGATTTTGTTCGAGGAGAAAGTTTTCATAACAAGGCAACCTACAAGATGACTCCTAAGGAGAAAACACAAATTAAGATACAAGTTCAAGAGATCTTAGACAAGGGACTAATCAAATAATGTCTTAATCCTTATGTAGTACCTACAATATTGGTGCCTAAGAAGGAAAGTGAGTGGAGAATGTGTACAGACTCCAAGGATATCAACAAGATAACCATTAGATATAGGTTTCCTCTCCCTAGAATGGAAGATTTGATGTATTGATTGAGTGGAGCAAGCTACTTTTCAAAAATTGATCTCAAGAGTGAGTATTATTAGATTAGGATCAGACAAGGGGATGAGTGAAAAACCACTTTCAAAACTAATGAGGGGTTTTATGAATGGATGGTTATGGAAATTGGTTTGACTAATACACCAAATTGCATGAGGATTATGAATGAAGTCCTGTTTTATAGGTAAGTTTGTAGTGCTTTACTTGGATGACAGACATATCTACATCCCTAGTGAGGAGGAGCATCTTTACCATTTGCATCTAGTCATGAGGAGGCTATAAGAATAAAGGTTACTAATCAATCTCAAGAAGTGTGATTTTATGAAATCAAAACTTTTGTACCTAGGATTTATCATCTCTTAAGGCATACTAAATATGGACAAGGACAAAGTGAAATAAATCATGGATTGTTTAACACCTATAGCAACTAGAGAGGTAAGCAATTTCCATGGACTTACAAGTTTATATAGAAAGTTTATTATAAATTTTAGTGGAATATGTGCTCCAATAATAGACAACATTAAGGGAGATAATAAAAAGTTTGTTTAGAGTGAGAAATCTGAAAGGAGATTCTAATAATTGAAGCAAAGAATAACATACTAGCCTATCCTAGTACTATAAGAATTAAATAAGGTGTTTCAGATAGAGTGTGATGCAAGTGGAGCATAAATAGGGGTTTTAATAAGCCAGGAGAGTAGACCCATAGCCTATTTCAATGAAAAAATCAATGATGACAATAAAATGTACTCATCATATGACTTGGAATTATATACAATGGTGAAAGCCTTGAAGAAGTAGAGGCATTACTTAATTTTAAAGGAGTTTATCATCTATATAGATAATAATGCAATTCAATTCATTACCAATTAGCCTAATCTAAATTAGAGACACATGAAATGGGTGGAGTATATATAGAATTTTAACTTCACCATCAAGCATAAAAAAAGGCAAAGCAACAAGATAACAAATCATTGAGTAGAAGAGTCTTATTGGTGCATGAGATACAACTTGAAAGTGTTGGTATAAAATCACTCAAGGAGATGTATGAATATGATGAAGACTTTAAAGAAGCATAAAATGCTTACAAGCATCCAACTATACTCAATAAAGAGCCATGGTTGGAATATGTCATATAATATGGGTTTATATTAAAATAGGTGAAGATATGTGTACCAAGAAGCTCAATGAGAGATATTTTGATTCAAGAGAAGCATAGTGGGAGTATAGAAGGCCACTTTAGGCTAGACAAGACTTTGGAGTAGCTCATTAGACACTATTTTTGGCCTAAGATGTAAGTAGAAGTGAGAGATATGTTGAGAGGTGTAAAACTTGTCAAATGGCCAAAGGAAAGAGCACTAGTGTATGTTTATATCAACCTATACCAGTCCTAAATAGGCCTTAGGAATCCATAAGCATGGACTTTATGATGGGACTGCCTAGAACATAAAGAGGTTTTGACTCCATATATGTAATTATGGATAGATTTTTAAAAATGGCACATTTAATTCCTTATAAGACCACAAATGATGCCACCCATGTGGTAAATTTTTTATTTAAATAGGTAGTAAGGATTCATGGACTACCACTAAACATTGTATCTGATAGAGATACTAAGTTCCTATGCCACTTTTGGAGAACATTATGGAGAAAGCTAGGCACAAATCTGAGTTTTAGTTCAGCTTACCACCCTTTGACAAATGGTCAAATTGAGGTGGTTAATAGGAGTCTAGGGAACCTATTGATTTGTCTATTTAAGGATAGTCCCAAGAAGTGGGATCTTATATTACCTCAAGTAGAATTTACTTACAATAACTCCTCTAATAGGAGCATTGGCATGAGTCCTTTCCAAGTGATATATGGTATGTAACCTAGAGGAATGTTTTAACTCAAAAATATCAGTCATATGGATAAGATGAGTGCTTAAGGGGAAGATTTTTTAGTGGCCATGAAAGAGGTTCATCAATAGGTAAGGAAGCATCTAGAAGATTGTGTGGAGAAGTACAAAAAGCAAGCAGATGTAGGTAAAAGAGAGGTGAGTTTTTAGATTGGATATTTAGTTTTGGCTCATTTTAGGAAGGAGATATTTCCAAGAGGTAAGTGCAACAAGCCTAAGATGAAAATAATTGGTCTTTGTAAGGTGCTTAGGAAGTTTGATAACAATGCATATGAGTTAGAATTACCTATTGGTGTAGGCATATCACCAATATTCAATGTTTCAAATGTGTAACCTTAAAAATTAGGAGTAAAATGTGAAGACATAGTATAAGTTATAGCTACCATAGATACAAATTGGGTAAATAATTTCCTCAAGTCAAACCAGATGAATTAGAATGCATTCTAGACAAGCAAGTATTCAAGCAAACTAGAAACAAGTAGTATTTCAAGTATATGGTCAAATGGAAAAAACATCTTATTTATTATTCTACATCGATGATAGGTCATGACATCAAAAATCATGGTAGTAATATATAATAACTCATGGACAATAATCTTGGAGTCTTTTTCTCTTTCCCCTAGGAGTATGATGCAAGCATCACTCTTAGGCTTAAATTTCTTGAAAATTTTATTTTTATTATGAAATTTTGGTTTTTTAATCATCTATAAGTTCTTAACGTGCTTATATCATCCTCATATTTTATTCCTAGTTGTTATTTTTAGATCTCGCTAGTTAAAAATTCAAATTTGGGTTTTCTTGCCAAAACTAAATTTTTGAATTTTTGAATGATTTTGTCTAGTTTAGGTTTTATATGAGTGGTTTTAAGTAATTATGAACATCTCAAATGTTTTATATGACTTAATTAAGACACCATGTGTTTATACCATGGTTCTTAATTCATACATTTACATAATACCAAACTTGATGTATGTTCCAATGTTTTAAATTGCCTTCTAGTGACTGTTTAAAGGTCCAAAATTAGTTAGATTAGTTTTAGGACATTAAAAAAATTAGTATCCATGTATGGTAATTAATTGGATGTTTTAAGAGTTAAATTTAAAATAAAAATAAAAATAATTCATTATTTTCATTTAAAAAAAGGTGACTACAGACCCTATTTTCTGAGTGTATGCATTGGTAATGACTATATATGATAGAGTACTAGAGAAGATTCAATAAATATGTGCTTTTTATGATTATTTTGAAATTTTTAAGTCCATTAATTTTTCAATTAATTTTATTTTGTGTTTAATTTTCTTATTTTCATACTATTTTGTGATAAATATAATATAGTCCTGTAGAAGTAGTGCATACATACACAGTCAAACATAGAGCATTGAAAAAGTGTGAAATAGAGGAGTCAATGGGGGGAAGTAATTATTAGATAAGTTTTATGGAGTTTCAAATACCTAATTCAAATTTTACAGTGGTTTGAAACTTGTTATGTAGTGTGAAATGATAAATTCTCTCCTCTTGGGTATGCACAGACTAGGTTAACCCTAGGTTAGGGTTTCCAAATACAAATTTGGTTTGTAGGAGTTTTATCTAGTAAAAATTCACAAAAATTTGTTATTTTTTTGTGTTTTTATTATTTTTTAATTATTTTATATGTTTAAAACCCATACATCCTCTCTATGTATAAAAAAGTAGGACTATGTGTTAATTAGGCCTTGGGAGGCTTAATTGGAGCCTGGCAAGGGCTAGAAAGTTTTTTCTTGGGTGTATTTGAGTAAATAAACTTTATATAAGGGAGTAAATAAATATATTTTACTCTAAAATTACCTTAAAATATGAATACCAATCTTATATTGTCCATACTATTATGAAAATTGAAAAAAAAGGCTACTAGATTGCTTGTGAGGTTGTGTCAAGTAAGAACAACTTGCAGGGTTGAACCTTAGGGAGGTGTTACTCTACATCACACTTATCCCATTACTCTATTTTTTTATTATTAATTTATTCAATAATCATCAATTCTTATGATAACATAGATATGCAAAATGGTAGCATTCAAAATATTGAAAATCAAAATGTTGCATGCATACATCCTTTAGCTACTTCAAAAAGTGAGTGTGCTTATTCCCTTTCCAAAGATGAAAATGTCAAAAAACTTGAATGTTCCTCCTATATATCTCATGATGTAAAGTTTTATGAAATAAAGTGTGCACCTTCTTCTTCAAGTAATACTTATGTTGAAAATTTTATTTCTTCTTTGGGTGATTCAAGTGAAAATTGTCAAAATTTGTTTTCCCCCTTTAATTTGTGGTGAACAACACATGTCATATGTCTCTTGTCATTTTTATTGAAGAAATAAATGAGATTGAGTATGAAAATCATAATTAAATGACTAAAAAACATGCATTATTTGGGGAGACAAGTAAAGTAGCAAGTGTATTCCATGTATATTTTCCAAATATAAAGTCTTGTAAGTCAAATAAAATCAAAACTAGCATTGCATCTTCTCTCCCTCTAAAAATTAAACCGATAGTAAAATTTGCATTCTTCCATCTCATGATGTAGTGAATGAAATATTAAATGTTTATTTTCTTCCAACCTTTACATTTTATAATACAAAGGAGATTATTATTCCTCCTAAACCTAAGGAGGGTGATAACTCTCATCCCCCTAACCAGGATTATACTATCAATTATCCAAGGGTAAGGTGTCCAACCCTATAGTTTAAAATGAAGGTAGTCAATCTCAAATATCTAGGGTTTGTTCTTGTGAAGCCCTAAAATATCTAATAACTAGTATTTTACAATAAATGAAATAAGTAAAAATGGTAAAACTAAGACTTCTTCACTTAGTGATGGTGAGTCCTTAGAAGGTACTACAACTAATTCCATACCAATCAATCTATCTAAATCTAATAGATGCATAGATTATGTCTTCCAACCTTTATTTCCTAAAACTACTATTGCTACTTATATCATGGGGATAATAAATGTTTCAACTCAAATACCCATTTCTATTCCTATTCAAACCATGATTACATCCCCTTTGGTGACTACTCAACTTGATAATCTAAATCCCAATGGGTCCATAGTTCAAACTCTCCTCCACATTATAAAGACCTTGGAGGACAAGGTTATAAACATTGAAAAAAATGATTTAAATTATCATCATGCTATTGATTCCTAATATGTGTTTCATAACCCTTTTACACTTGAGATATCTTTGCACCTTTTGCTAACCTGTTTTGTTTCACCTAATTTCATATTTTATTATGGCAAGGGTGATATTGAATATGTTCTTCAAAAAATTTATGTGGCATGTATTGACTATGCTTCCAATGATAAAATTTTGATCAAATTATTTCCAAGAAGACTCAAGGACTATGATCTAAGGTGGTTCTATGATTTACCTCTCTAATCCATGAAATCATTCAAACCTCTTGCAGATCAATTTTTAGCACACTTTTCCATTAATATTTATCAATTTTTTTCCTATGCTTAAATTTCCAAAATTAAATAAGTAACAAATGAACCTATCAATGTATATCTCTTGAAGTACTAGATAATGCTAGCTAAAATGACCAATCTTATGGTAGATAAGGAGTTACAAGATATATTCAAGCAAAGATTTGTTGCTACTTTACATGATTCCATTGTTTTCAAGAATTTAAATATTTTGATAACATATTCCATGTTTTATGAAACCTGAAATGAATCTTTTTTTATTGAAAAAGCTAAAGTATCTAGCAAACACACTAGTTGCATATACATCCATGATAAATTTATAATCAAATTAAGTTATAAGGTAAAACCTCCTGAACCTAAAAAGGAAACAACCACAAAGGTTACCATAGTTTCATAGTAGCCTAATAAGCATGTCTTATATAATGCACCAAATATACAATTTACATGCTTGCCTAGTCTTATGCCTCATTACTCCCATGGTTATTAGAGTGTTAGCTTATCCTATAAAGGTTTATATGAATAGACCTCCACCCAATATATATGATGTGAATTATTATTATTATTATTATTATTATTATTATTATTATTATTATTATTATTATTATTATTATTATTATCATTATTATTATTATTATTATTATTATTATTATTATTATTATTATTATCATCATCATCATCACTAGGGACCATGACATTCTACAAAAAAATGTTTTACCATGAATCATAACATCCAAGACTTCATTGATGACCAAATGATTACATTTGATGATCTTCCCCATAAATTAGGCTCACAACCTAGTAATCACCATAAATATAAAATATTTAACTATCCTTTGCAAGACCATTCTAAGAAGGAACTAGAAGTGCAAATGAAATATAATCTACATCTTGATCTATCACATTATGGGTACCCATTAGATGGGGTTATCAGTACTTAATCATGACATACACCTCCTTTCATTAAAATGCTTTCTATTAATTTTGATGACAATGAGAAAGGATGATGACTATGATCTTCATTCTTTATCCATTCAAGAATACCTTGATAAATAATGTATATGAAGTTTTATGATTGATAATGGTGTAAGAGAGAATGTTTGCACCATGACATTACTTACACACTTGGGTTATACTCATCATAATGTGAATCCTTATACTAGATCAGTTAGAGCATTTAATTGGAACCTCCCAAAAGATTCTTGGTGAAATTGACCTACCTTTACAGATCAGTCCCACACATATGGTTACTACCTTTTCAATTATACCTTTCATGACAATCTTTGATATGTGATTGGGAAGACCTTGGATCCATATACTTTAAGTAGTACCTTCTATAATGCATGGATGTATTAAATACATTCATGACAATTAGGTAATTTTAGTTTTTAGAATCCCATATAAGGATCCTCTTAAACAAGAAAAACTTATACCCAGATAGTTAACTATCAAACCTACTAAGGTTAATCCACCATAAAAGGGTAATCAATAAACAATTCCCTTTACTAGGTGGCTAGTACTATAGATACCATTACATTAGAGACATACAGTGGATTCTATAGAATCTTTATATATTATACACCATGTTTAGATATCTAGAGCACCTACACATGTTATTATTAATAATATTATAAATAAACCATAAATCACTCAATTATGGGTTCCTTAAACCCCTACTCCCATTACTCCTATTTCTACAAGAACATAGAGTCCTATTTTACATATGCATATCATCACAAACATTACAGTGATAGCTATTACACTTATACATGTTCCTCTATAATTTAACTAGATTATTACACCAAGTTCACATTAGAGAGATATCTATGATCACCCTTTGAATGGGATCATAGGATATATTTTCTATTTCACATTCCAAAAATATCTAAAATATTCAAAAATCCAAAAACATTTTTAGCATAAAACATGTTATATTGGCTCCGTAGCATCTATGTGCTAGTTCCATGTTAATATATGGCATATTAGCTAATTATACATATACATATGTGTCACGCATATACTTGAGTGTGATACAGGTATACACAAATACATGATCTATTTATATTTTAGATGTTGGGCCTTTTCTCTACTCATGTCATATGGATATTAGGGGCATACACCTCCATGATCATGATATTTCCAAGTTATATCATTCTATGGTCACTCTACATTATCATGTTTTGATCTCATAAATGCAATTACACATGCATTTATCCATGATTAAATCTTACACAGGGTACTTGATATGATATAAACTTTATCATTTTTACTAACACATTCGATTTATGGGCCACTATGACATGTTTATCATAGTTTATCATGCCTACCTTTATGCACCTACTTTAGCGTCTTGTATTTATATTGTATTTCTTATTTGAGTATTTGAATATGCTCCTTTGTTTTAATATTTCATGCCTATGTGTGCTTTATTTGACATTTAAATATGTTATTGATTATTGTATGGACATTTGAATATGTCATCCTTACTTTTATGGAAATTTGAATAAGTCATCTCCTTTTGATTGTGAGACATTTGAACATTCCCCTATCTTGTGGTCTCCTTGGACCATTGCCTTTTGACTTTATTTTGAGTGCTCTTATGTGTGTGATTGATTTTATTGTTATTATCTAGATTTTTCCATTTCTATGTAATTCAATTGTACATTTACCCCAACCTATCCTTTTATATGATACATGGTTCCATTCATATATTATACATTTGTCTTATCATTTTGAGATGAGGAAACTAACAATTTATATTCTTACCTCACCTTAAAGGGGTAGCATATCAATGGTGGCATGTCATAGAGGCATGTTCTTCACATTTTGAATTATTTAAAGATTTAGTGGGGTCATGTAATATAGGTATGGCTTCTATATGTTCATAATTTCATATTAATTAGGTCAATGTCATATAGGCATTGTTAGCAACCCAAGTTTCACCCCTTAAAGGAGATTGTTCAATTCTGCTTCAAACTTGGACTAACATGGGATTGGCCTAAAGGTTGTGGGTTACCTATAGCTAGACCAAACTATATGCAATTATAAATGAATCATGTCTATAAATCAATACTAACTCAAATAAGATAGATCATATTATACACTTCTAATTGGGGAAACATTTGTTAAGCAGGAACATGACCAATATGTGGATACACTAGACCCAATTAGGGGATCTCTTACTAGAATAAAACAAGATAGGGAGGGTTACAAAGCCTCCAATCAAGCACAATCATGAAATAAATCTAAGGGAGTCATGTGTTTTGATATTTCACTAAACTAATAACAATTAAAGTAAATCTAATCTAGTGCTCACCAAAGCTTATGACACAAAGTGGGAGAAAGAAATAACAAAATTAAACATACATAAGAGACATTTACTCATGTAAATGTATACATAATCCTAATGCATGGAAGAAAAGTAAAAATGAATATCTATCTACTCTTAAAAAGGAGGAACAAAGTTAGGAATACTTACCTTTGAAGATGAATCTGCCGAACCTCAATCTTTCCCTTGGCCAAGGTGCTTTACAAGAGGTTATTGTGGTATGTAAGGATGATAAGGCCAAATAAACTCTAGGATACACAACCTATCAATACATCCAAAAGAATTCTCTAAAAGACAAGATCCATATCTCCAAAGAAAGTAAGAAATCCTAATCTTTCTCGTCAAGTAGAATGGTCAATAAGTAGATATATAATAGCTCTTACTTCTTCTTCTCTTCTCTAAATAATGATGAAATAAACTTGTATATATAGGCATATTTTACCCTAAAACCTTCCAAAAATCCTAGTCGATAGGGTCAACCCAATCAAAATAGCACAATTTTGGACAATAATTCACTAGGTCATGAGCTAGGTCAGCCAAAGGCCAAACTAGTTCCTAAGTGAAAATTACCCAAAACTATACAGGGTTGACCTAGTTGATCTACTATAATCAATTGAAAAAGGGGATTAAGGTGAGGAATAGGAGGATAAAATGTAGACAATGACTGGAAAGGGTATGATAGAGAAGAACAAGCTTAGGGACATTTTTTTCAAGAGATAAGTGTGTAGATAACAAGTGGTAAATGGATAACAATCCTATAAAGCACCAATGGTCTATCCACCCCTTTTCCAGTGCACCCCTTAAGGTGTGAACTCATAGAGATTGAGACTCGATAAGTTCCTACAAGATATAAAGTATCACTAATTGATAAAAGTTTTAAAATATTGTGTATACATGTGCCCCACTCGAAGCTCATCATATGTCATGTGAGTATAACATGGGATGGTTCTTCAGGAATAGAACATTATAACACATAATGTTGATGCTAAGTAAAGTTTAGTAAGTAGAAAATAAGATAAATGAAAGGACATAATAGAGAAACACATACCTTTACTTACCTTAGTATTTTAGCTAAATAATTGGACTACAAGAGAAGTGAAGGTGTCTAATGAAAAGAATATTAGGTGAACCTATATAAGTTAGTGCAAAAAATAGCCAAAAATCAAAAGTTTGGGAAGATAGGCATATAATAGTGAAAAAGATTCTCTATGTCGTCATGATTTTAGAACATTTTATGGGTTGAAAAAAGGATTATTAGAAACAAAGATATAGGCAAAACAAGGAATATAATGGAAAAGATTTGAAAGATTAAGATTTTGAAAAGTGATTTTAAATAGGTTCAAAGGGAAGTCATTTGGTATTTTTGACGTGTGAAGGAGAGAAAAAGAGATCTAAAAGATCAAATGAGATAAGACGGAAAGGAGGTAATAGGATAGATGAGAGGGACCTCCAGTGGTGGGACTGGGTGTACTATAGGTAGGAAACTAGGAATATGAAGCTAATTTATGAATATTTTAATGATTTTAAGTGTATGGTAGAAATTTGTAAGTTAATGCATTTATAGACATTGGAATGAACCCAAAATAGATGTTAAGGGTAGGAAAAACCATTTAGGGAAATGGATTTGAAGGGTTTGGGTAAATAACTACCAAAAGGTATTTATTTCAAAAAATGTAAGGGGTTAGTAGGTAAAAATAAATAGGTCGACCCAGTTGACTTAGTAGGCTGAAACTTGGTAAAATCCATATTGCCAACCTAGTAGGTATGTGCCGACGTAGTTTATTTTCTAGATTGCTGACCTAGTACATTATTGCTGACCTAGTACAAAAATTCACTATGATAACTTACTACTAAGAGGGGGAAAATAGAGGGGTTAAATTAGTTTGGTAAGTCAATTGGGTTAAAATAAGGAAATTTTGGTCAAACTAATGTTTGACCAAGGGCCTAAAATGGTATGAAAATGTGTGAAAAAGGCTAAAAGAGTGTTGGAAAGGCCCATAATGGTTGACTGAGGGCTAGAAGGGTTGAATAGGATACAAATAGGTCAAATTTATTAAAATAAATAAATAAAATAAAATTAAGCTGGTTTTGGTTAAAATTTTACAAGAATTTATTTTGACTATACATGACATGTAAGATTTAATACATCTTTGGTTATTTTATGGTTACAGGGACAACCTAGATTTTGGTAGTTAGTGGATGCATCATGGCTCCCAAACTTATTGAAGCCATTGTATATATAATATAGATCTAGCTTTATCTTATTAGGCCTAGGAGGCATAGTAGACATGTGTAGGATTATTTTGAGTTCAAATTTGTTAGTCTTCTTCCTAGAAGCCTGGGAATGATTGACTAACACCTTTAGGTGGGAAGTGGAAGGGGATACCATAGAGATGGATATCACATTGGAAGATGTGCATTCCATCATGGGATTACCCATAATAGGTACACCTATGGTCATGGGTACCAAATAGTGATGAGGAGAGGAGATCCCTAGCTATAAGGGTGATAGGCTTAGAGATGATACACCCTAGATTGATAGTAAGCATGTTCATGTATACACATCATATATTTTAGATATCTGGATGGTTTTGATATGACTTGTGACATCATGGGTTCTATGCCACAAGCTAGATGGTAAGGTACGAGATCTGTCATTTGGGTAAAACTCATACATGACATGTATGGAGTGTTATCTAGAGGGTAGAAATTAGTGGGAAAAATTATATTTTTTATAGAATAGATATATGAGAGGTTCCCTATGTATCAGCTGACTGGGTTGCCCCATGTGATTTATGATAGGTTACCTTAGGTTTTGAGATGGAGATAAGACTAGGTAGTGTGGGCCATGCCCCACATGCTAGTAATATATATGGTGAGATGATAGGATATTTTATGGCAGCCATATGGGCACATCATTATGATATGGCCTAATTGAGAGATAGTGGCACCATTTTTGGCAAGGATAGAGGTGACAAAGCACTTTACCTAGTGGATGGATCCACATCTGATGGCATGAGTACTAGGGAAAATGGGATTGCCTCACCTGGTAGTGATAATAGTGGTGATTTTGTCTTGATATTGGCATGTTAGAGAGTTGTAGGGGTGAGGAAGACTAGGGCCACTAGTTTCTAGGTCAACACTTAGACCATGATGTGAGAGATTATGGACAAGTCAGGCATAATTGGTAATAGAACAAGAAGAGATGAATGTAGAGGTAGGAGTACAAAAGGTACCACCACCATCTCCACAGTAAGAGGAGAAAAAATACCATGAATATTGTGTCTATGGAGGTAGAAGGAGTAGGAAAGAGTAAAGACATTAGACATCTCAGATGACCCATTAGATGGGCTAAGAAAGATATGGGAGATAGAGAGACCACTCAGGCATAGCCTAAGATGGGCATGAGTGGTGAATCTAGGATTTTTTTAAAGATGTGACCTATAGATGAGGTTTTTAGAGGTCATGATGATGGGGAAACCATGCTTGGTGGGTACATAGATGGCAAGACAATAGTGGCTGACATACAAACAAATTGGATGGTTAAATTTTGCTTAAGTTTACTTACAGATATATGTATATATATTTTGAGATATATTAGTGATCTAATATCTATATAGTTTGGTTTTTGTATGTGTGGAAGAGGATGAGTATACTAGATGGGGGTCCCTAATGATGGGATCACTCCATGGTATCCTAAATGAGGTGCTAACATTGTACAACCCAACTATACTGGAGGATCCTAAGATACCATTTGCCCCAACTTAAGAAATATGGTTTAGATTAGCTAGAGAGGCTATGAGGTAGTTTCAATCATATATATATGGTATGCAACCATTGATAAAGGTGAGTGTAGGAGAGACATGGGCATATGGGATAGGTATAGGCCTAAGAGAGAGTGACACATGTAGCGACCCTGACCCATATGACATAGGTATAGGAGTAAGAGAGAGTAACACATCTAGAAACCCTAGTTGAATTGGAATAGGTGTAGTTTTAGGTGGCTCATCTATAAGGGTAGGTATCAAGACTGAGATCTTAGATATAATATTTACAACATTCTATTTTAAGGAGTTAGATTGAGGCATATATAAATAGTGTGGCTAGGCCATGAGATGGGAAGGATGGGGCCCAAATATGGAGATGGAGATTTGTATATGGTTCTATTTTTTTATTAAAACTCATGATATATATATATATATATATATATATATATATATATATATATATATATATGTCTCATTTTGGGATTTGGATTTTTGATTGTATATGTTTGCATTATGGTTGTCGATGTGGATGTTTGGATATAGTTCTTTCTAGCACATGTATTTAGTTATTTGTCTATATATGATATGGGAAATACATGAGTTATGGTTTATTTTATAGCATTAATTATAACGACATGCATGGTTAAAAAATAGGCAAAAAGGACTTGGTAAAATACAATCAATCAAAAATGTACTACACACTATTCCACATTGGGAAATGTGTAATAAAAATAAAATGACTAAGTATAAAGAATCAAAAGGGTGGTAAAATAAAATGGCAAATTTTTTGCTTTTAAACTAAATATATAGAGTTGTACATGAGAGATAGAGAGAGAGGAATATATGCATAGAATAGGCCAAGGTGGCCACACAGTAGCTATAGCAGTCTCCCTTACTCTCCTATGCATTTCTTGAGTGAATATGTGTCTTGAATGAGCACTTTAGAGCATTGATATATAATTTTAGTAAATTTTTACCCTTTAAGATCACATGAATGCAATCATCATCCCATTACCTCTCCCTTCATCAGTTACCAACATTAAAAGTGGTTTAATTGAACCCTTGTTTATGAGGAATTAAGTGGTTGCCCACACCTGTAGATTGACCTTGATGAAGAAACCACCTAAAATATTTCATGATTCTCATCAATATGGAGTATAATCACCTAAAGGGGTAGTTATATATTCCCATAGGTGGATATTAACTCCATGATGTCCTTTTGTGCCCATTAACATCTCCATCTTGTTGATTAAGTAGGCCTCATGAGCTAGTAGTTTAGTTTTCTATCCATCCACTATTTAGATGATTATTATGGTTGAATAATACCTTCAAGATATATATGTAAGATTTAATCACATCTAAAATAACCCTCTACATCAATATCTAGACCCTTCAAACATCTCACACTTATAAACTTAGCCTTCTTGCATGATTAGGCCATCTTGACTAACCTTACATTCTGGTTGATTGGTGAAGGTTGGTAGAGGAAATTATATGTAGTTAGGTGTACATTTATATAATTTAATAGGTAAAACAAGTCATAAACCAACACCCTCAATTATTGGGAACTTATGACCAAGTTTTACACTTCACTTCTTACTTAAACCCCTAAAAACTTATAGTTTTTAGAGGTGTTTGTACACCATCCATACAACTAAGTACCATGATCATGGAATCATATGAGTGGAAAAAATTACCTTAGTGTTTTTTGGGTGGTTCCCATCTATTTGGATGCATTTTTTCTGAAATATCTCTAGTAAGGTTCTTATTAGGGTTTTAGGGAGGTTTAAGAGTGTATAGGACTTTTAATGATGGTTCATAAAGGTTAAGGCCTAAACCTCTGAAACAATTCCACTAAATGTTTTTATAAGTACAATTAATTATGAGGGTGAATCAATGTTTAAAAAAAATTATTTCAATTATATTTTAACATTCATGAAATATGAAAGTAACATAGTGATCTAGTAATGCATACATAACCATTCACATGAAAAAAAAGCTATGATATCTACAAATTTACTAGTATCCTATGCAAAAAATACCAAATTTATTTGAGCACCAACCCCAATAAAGTCAAGCACCCACTTGACTAGGCTTTAACAAGCATTTACTTATAAGGAAGCACCAACTCCTTAAGTGACTCAGCACTAACTCATACACCTCAAATTTTTGATAAAATTTCACACCTATGATCTTATTTTATGGTCTAAAACTAATTTTAAGACATCCTTATACTCAACTATACATCATATATTTGCTCATTTTTCACTCACACTCAAATAAGCCTAAGTTGCCTTGTGTATATACTAGTCTCATGGTCACACACCACTTGGTTGTACACACACCTTAAACCTCTTAATTAAGCCACATAATATGTTTTATTAAAACTTATGAGCATGTTTCAATCATAATTTGAACAATTTTTGGTCTGTCACAACTCAATTAGGACCTTATTCCTCCTTTAGGTCTCATGGAGACCCAATTGCGTGAGGTCTACCCTCTTAATGCTAAAAATTAATATTCTTGGGCATAGATGGCCTTCTCAAAAAATAAAAAAACCATTAAAACACTTATCTAAATAACTTTTCTAACCTCTTCCATGCTGGATTAGACCTGCATCCTTTGTTCATACCATGAAATCTCCTTTAGGATAAATTGCCCTATTAGGCCTGTGTATCTCAAAAGTTTGTCTTATAATAATGAAGCTTAAACACCATTAAGATACTCACTCATGATAAATGAAACATGAATGCAAATTTTCCATGACCTCAGGGTCATCATGAAAATCATGGAAAACCTTCACTCAGGAAATAAGAGCTTAAGAACATTTCTGCAACTTTCTTACTTAGAACTCTAAAAATACCTCAAAAAATAGTCATGAAAAATTAGACCTCCAATGCCTATGTAGTCACTTTTCATGACTCCTAATGAATAAAAATGGTTCTATGAGTTATCTATAACATCCATAGGTAGAAAGGTCATATGGTCTAATGGAAAATATTGGTCCTGCAAACTAATTTCTTGACCTTTTGTCTCACAATCCTATCTAAACCAGACACGTCATTTTGTGAGAAACATTTTCACCACATAAACTAACCCTAAATATTATCCAAAGAATTATAATGACTTATAATTCATAAATAGCTTATCTATACACTTTATTACATCAATCTATCATACATAGTCCCTTAAATCTATATCTTCAACTCTACCTCAATTTTACATTATTTGCACCATTAGGTATGTCTACGACTGG
Source organism: Torreya grandis (assembly GCA_037957365.1). NCBI lineage: Eukaryota > Viridiplantae > Streptophyta > Pinopsida > Cupressales > Taxaceae > Torreya > Torreya grandis. The sequence continues at coordinate 2,323,221 of JARHVA010000159.1, read as the reverse complement.
ATTACTTGGATGACCAATTTGTTTTGAATATATACTAATAGTTGGGATGAATTAGTTTCTTAACAAAAACTATTCAATTCCATTCATCATTCCATGAGGCATTTATTCACATAAAATATCAATGCATAAATATACAAGCATATCATAAGAAAACACAAAAGATATGTGGGAAACCCTCTTAAAGGGATAAAACCCACTAAACCATGTGTATGGACTATATTAAAATAATTTCAAGACCCAAATTTTAGTGAAACACCAACTTCATAAGGAGTTTCAACCCCTACCTAGTTAAGGACCCACTCAACTAGTCTTCTACAATCTCTATCTTGCAATGAGGATCCAACTCCCTAGGTAGCTTAACACCAAATACATCACCTCTAATAGTTGATAACATTATAACACCATTTTATAACTAAAATAAATATGACCTCCTTTATTTTCACTCTTTCCCCTTAAATCTCACTCAAACAACCTTATAAACTTACTCACTCAACATACCTCTTCTAGGATCATTAGATCTATTGACTTGGTCATCCACATGCAAAATATAAGCTATATAAACATGTATAATCATTTTTTAACTCTGATGGTCCTCAATGACCTACTTTTTCTCCTCTAATAGATCTTCTTCTTCACTTGAATCCTCACTTACCTTACTCTATCAAATAGGCCAATTAGGCCTTGCATTTATGCTCAACTCTTCCTCTCACCCATATTGGTTAGCCAAGATCATTAAAATACTTGATTTACCATTTAAATATATCATTACACATGTAACACATGATAATCAATCACTAATTGAGTCATTCATAACCCATAAAGGAAAAAATCCTAATTAGGCCTAGTTTAGGCCTAATGCAATCAGGTCTTCTTTGAAGCACATGTTACCATTCAGACCCACTAGATCATACTGAGTCTCTTATAATGAATTAAAAAAATCAAACATGATTATAATATACCATTTATAATTTCACTTTGGGTCCCTAACATATAATTAACTTTATAAAACAAACATGTCCTAAAAACACATTAATACAACCTTCGTAACTTCAAAAACCTCTCCATTTCCATTAAACATCACCACACATGCCAATATGCCTAAAAAACTCTTTTTCTATAGGATCACTCAGAATTGTGTATGCACACTAAAACTGTAGTCATGAATACTTAGGCCAAAAGCACACTTTTTCCAAGAAACAATGGAAAAAATTCATATGTGCATACATCTCATGACCTTAGGGTCATTATGAGAAAAAAATATAATCTTCAACTTCACCTCTATAGACTCTAAATCTTCTTTGTAACAAGCTCACTCAGAGCTACCAAACACTACCAACACACAATCAACAAACTTTGACTATCCAAACCATATTGAGAAATTTCAATAACTCTCATTTCATTAAAATGAGCCTTAGGTATCTTAATAACATTTTCGTATTATTTTTATTCTTCAATGTAGGTCAGAGAAATTCCAACTCATCACTCCCAAATGACTACTTAAACTGCCAATAGGCATGTCAACACAATCATGTAGAAGTTCATGTTGTGCACTTGTAAGAGTGCTTCAAAGACATGTAATGAACATACATATCTCATATGTGATCTATATGATATCATATAACATATGGATCATTTATTCTATAATCAACCATTGGTCTTATATACCAATCTTTTAGCTTTCTCTTATACTATCTTCACATAGTTTGATAAGCCATTTTGGATTCCACATATTAACACCTTAGAGTAACTCAAAACTTTTCATTTGGATTGTATATCTCATTTACATGTCAAAAAACATAAACAATTATATTGTATGTACTAAATATTTTCATAGAGTCTTAAAATCTTCATCTCACCTAACGCACCTAGAGCAGTCATCGTGGCTTAAGAAACAATCATGGTTAACATGACTTCCCATACCTATAGGATCAATTCCTTGAAATTTCAATAAATTTTTATGATCTTAAGACATCCTTAGATCAAATTCAAACATAAATTTACATAGGTCAAATAGAAAATCTGAAACATTTAGATCATTATTTGAAACATACTCTTTCACTATCCATCTCCACTCAGATGAGCCATCTTGAAAGCACTATTTTTACCATATACAATGAATTATAAAGAATATAATCAAAATTTGAAAGAGGTATAGGTCTTGAAAAAGTGACCTCAATCAATTCGATTCATCCCTAATCACTTGAAACCAATTTCTAAATGCTTTCTCATTTTGATTGGGTTTTCTCACTAGTTTCACCATTACCCCATTTTAGCAATAGGTCATCTTGGGTGACCAAAATGGTTGACATAGAAGTTGTAACTTTCCAAATTAGTATCATAGACATCAATAAAAATGATTGGCCTTCAACCTCCATTGATTTTTATTTTTTGACCTTGTCAACTCTACCTGTAGCATCAAATTCTTTAGAAACAATTATATTTTTGTAGCTTCCACTCACTATCCTAACACATGACTACCACCTTGAGATGCTTGAAAGAGTCCTCTACAAAATACAAACATCAAAATTGATCAACCAAACCATTCTTCATATAAATCTATCCATAAAATGACAAAATAATAGTTGGAACTACTTCTTAGGACCCTTTTACATGTCTCCCAAAAGGATTTTATCTTCCCAATCACTTTTCACATGTGCCAATGAGCACCTAAACATCCTTCTCGGGCACTCATCTCTTCACTTTGTATGCACATGAGACCTCAAAACGTGATTTATTATTTTATCCTTCAATTTAGGACTTAAAACTTGGTAAACACCTTTGAAATAACTTGTCAAACCTTATTCCATGCTTACATGTTCTCTATCCCCTTGAAAACTCATTTTGACCTCTCATTAAACCTCACTAGGTCTCTTTGCACACTAGGCCTAGGACTACCAATTACATTTTAATCTTTGAAAACACTTGAAAAATTCCTATTATAATCTTAACACCTCATCCACATATCAAATTCACTCATGCCTGATCACACATTATCAAATTTTTTCATACATGTCTCACACTTCTCTTCTCAACATGCTATTAGGCCTGTTTTATCACTCTAGGTTTCTCATGTAAGGACTGAGCCTCAATACCTAACCTTGAAAGCTTCTTTTTCTTATAAACATGTGTATACATTTTCTAACATCATATCATATGCTTTAACCCTGATTACTCACCTTCAAGCTCATACATCTCTGTATCACTATGCTTCTACAAGCTATGTCTATGTTTAAGGAATTATACCATCAACCAGACCTACTATGTTCTTAAAAATTTATTGCTATTTTATATGCACTCACATGTCATACTATGCTTCAAATAATGCCACATACCACTCATAAATCTTAGTTCATTCACTTTAACATAATTCACTATGCATGCCTTCTTGAACACTTAAGATCTCATATTTCCTTTGACATCAATGATAGTGCATAGATGCATGACGTCAATGACAACTTTCAAAAATATCCCCCTTTATAATTGATGTAAAACACTCCACCATATAAAATTAATCTCATATATCCTCAATCTAGATCTCCCCATCAATTCTTTTTCCCCCCTTTATCATTAATTATAAAGTTGATATACACTCTTACAAGATCATCTACATAGTCCATTGATCCTAGGACTTGATCATTTCATTGAACAAGATAGATCCTCATTTCTCCATGCATACTTATCAAGCTATTTGAGTTGGATTATCCTAACTCCATGTATATTTGAAACTAAAAATCAACTATTTACAATAAATACAAAACCCATATGTTTACCTTCAAATAGGCTCCTGAGATCAAGCTTCCTCTTTATTTATGATTACTAGTTTCTTGTAGTCTAAAACCTTAGGCTTATATATCTTCCTAAAACATATGATATATATTGTCAAGGGGTACACTCAACATGTAGAATCAACCTTTAAGACCCTTCATTCTTCAAGTTACTTAACCAATATTCAATTTTTACATACTCTTGAATCCATATAGCTTACTGAGTATTCATGGTATTTTATATATCATTCCTTTGCATATGATCTTTTCATTTTACTTAATTCATTCATATAGTGGTATTTATGTTTTTTTCAATCATATAAACTATATGAATCAATGACTTAAATTTGTCTTTCAAACCAATCCATCATACAACTCATTATTCTATATGGTCTCATGTAGATATTCATAGTATTAGGTCTATCCTCATAATAAGATTGTCTTGTTTTAGCTTCTTCATCACTTTACACTATCATGATCAACTCAAAATTTTGTGTAAACATTTTCACTAATCTCTTATGAAATCCATAGCCCATTACAAGTCTATTTATTCATGGACATTTTTCTAGGATTCATTGTCAAATAAGACACTTATGTTATGAGCTCACTCACTCCTGCATCATACAAAATAATCATGAAGAACATATAGATATGTACTTTATGACCTTAATGACACCAAAAACTACTTAGTACAACTTCACTTAGGGATTATCATGATGAATCTACCACATCCAACCACTACACCACTTGCTCACTTGCCTAAATAGTTCATACTTCATGGATCTCCAACTATCTTATGCTTTCTTGGACAACATCTTGATATCACTCATGCATTATAAGAATTATATTTACAATAAGAACCATTGCCTAAATAGTCTTTTATTCAATATGTTTTTGAACTTGTCCTTCAAACTATAATCAATCTAATCTTTTATAATCATTATTAAGAGATTTAATAATTTTAAGAATATGTTAAAGCACTTTAATATTCTATCCAAAGTGACCAACATCTCTAATCCATTGAACAATTCATTCTATGTCTTTTAAAGACACAGACCTAAACACAATCCTTTTTCATTGAGTTCCTCAAGCTCAGACCTCTATGATCTCAAGAGTACCTTCAAGCTATCTTTCTATTGTCTCATTGATCATACTCAAATGAAACAACCACCTTCTTAGATCATTAAATTATTAGATGTATTATGTAGATAGGAAATTTCATAATCAAGGCACAATCAATCACCTTCTCTTCTTAGGCCTAGAACATCTTCATGTCATGCTACAGGAATGATCAGCTTTAGCACACTGTTATGATACTTGTAACATGTCTTCATGATTTCTCTATAGCCTTATGAGGTCATCAACACATCAATATCATGATTATTTAGATAATTCAACTCCTTTAGCTTGATAATTATCTTTGTTCCTTGAAACTTATAATCAATACCTCTACGAAGAATGTCATTGGTCTTATAGACTAATCAACAACTCTCATGAGCCTCTACCTACTAAGACACTTACACATACCTGTACATTATTTTCCATGTAATTATTATATCATCTTCTATTATCCATACTTGGATACCATAATGTTTTACAACTCATTCATATTTTCTATGGGTTGATTATTTCACTTTGATATCTCCCCCTAAGCCTATAGCTCCCTTAGGGACTACTATTGCTCCTTGTTATTCTTGTCAATAGTTTTATCCTCAATTTACTTAAATGCAAAGATATAATTTTTGAAGAAACTCTCATATCTTATTTGATGAACATCTTGGCCTTTAATCTCTCTTGAGGATACCATGCCCTCATGATCAACATCACATTTTCTGATATGCTACCAAATATCATGAATCCATCATAGACTAACATCAAGCAACCTCCTTATACACTTAGCCATGCTTGCTCTCATATGATCTCTTTTAGGTTATTAGGCCTTCTCTAAAGGACCAAGATCTAATACCAATTATTAGAAGTATCTATTGAGAGGGGGGTGAATCAATTTCTTAACAACTATTTAATTTCGTTCATCATTCCATGAGGCATTCATTCATATAAAATATCAATGCATAAATAAAAAAATATACTAGCATACCATAAGAGAACATAAAATATGTGTGGGAAACCCTCTTGGGGGATAAAACCCACCAAAACATGCATATGGATTGTAGTCATATAATTTCAAGATCCAAAGTTTAGTGAAGCACCAACTTCAAAAGGAGCTTCAAGCCCTACCTAGTTAAGTACCCACTCAACTAGTCTTTTGTAAGCTCTATCTTGCAAGGAGGCTCTAGTAGCTTAGCACCAACTAAGTCACCTCTAATCTCTTATCACCTTATAATACCTATTTATAACTCAACTAATCATGACCTCCTTTGTTTTCACTCTTTCCCCTTCAATCTCACTCAAATAGCCTTATAGGCTTACTCGCTCAACATGCCTTTTCTAGGCTCATTAGGTCCATTGACCTAGTCAACCACATGCAAAAACTAAGTTAGATAAACATTTATAATCATATGGTCCCTCTGATGGCCCTCAAATACCTACTTCTACTCCTCTAAGATCTCTTCTTCTTTTCTTGAGTCCACACTTACCTTACTCTATCAAATATGCTAATTAGGCCATACTTTTATAATCATCTCTTCCTCTCACCTATCTTGGTCAGCCAAGATACTTACCATACTTTATTTACACCTTAAATATATCATTACACATGTTAAAAATGAGAATAAATCACTAATTGAGTTGGTCATAACCCATAGAGGCTAAAAACCAATTAGGCCTAGTTGAGGCCTAATGCAATTAGGTCTTCTTTAAAGCACACATTACCATTCAGACCCATTGGACCATCATGAGTCTCTTCTAATGGATGAAACACATAGAAAATGATTCTAATAGACCCTTGATAAGTTCACCTTGGGTCTTGTTGACCAAATTTGACCTTGTAGGTCAAATTGGGACCCTTATAGGTAAAAACTTGATCTTTAGATGTTTATATGGATCTAATATTTTTTCATAGGGTGTGTTATGGTCTAATTAGCTTATATGTCATTTTGAGTCACTTAATATCCATTTAGGGGTCATAAATTAATGTGGCATGATTTTAAAGGTGTCCAAGTGTCTTTGTTTTCCTTTAAACATCCAAGAGGTTAGACTACCTATCAGGAATGTTAGTCCTGGATGAAATTTATAGGTTATGTAACTAAAAATCAATAAATCAACTAAAAAAAAAGGAGTTTGTCACTTATATGATCCATAAGGGAATGTGAAACATGGGAGAATATCATGTAATGGATATTAATATTCCTAAGACTCATCTCAATTCTTTAAATTATTTGGAAATTCTTAAAAAGTTCCAAAACCATTCTGCTCCTTTGCCCTTCTAGACACATAGAACCAGTCAAAAGGTTTGTGCTTAGTATGGCCAGCTGAAGAACTTCCAAGTCAAATTCCTTTGAGATGTGAAATTAAACTTATATAAATTAATTTAAATAACAATTTTTCAATTATTTGTCAACCATAGTTTATGAATCATCTCTAAAAATTTGATTGTGTTTTTTATCACTATTTCCCATACCCTATAGATTTTACTCTTGTATGGACAATTATATACAATACAATTACTAATATTGGTTAAATACACTATACAATCCCTATAATAATGTTTTACATGCTTTTTTCATGTTTCAAGGTGTTTTGATAGGCAAATCATCTCATGTTGTAGGAAGGTGACACTATGTGAAGCCTCAGTCAAGTTTCCTAGTTTGCAAAATGCTTAGTTCTCTACAAAGGTCTCATGTGAATGGGATATTATTTTTCCCATGCCTCAAATCCATAATTACCAACCCTTACACATTTGGTCTCATAACATCATGTTTTGATCAAACTTTTAGTTTTGTCATACTCACATGCAACTCTTTACCCACTCTCAATTATAGTCATAAGGATCACGTGTATGGACCCTATTTATCATGATTCATGGAATTTTAATTAAATTATAAATATTTTTAACATACTCTCATATCAGGAACATTAAGTAAAAACCCTTCACTTGGCATAAAAATGGACTGTGATAGTTAACTTAGTCACACACACAATCATATAATAGAGTGATGCACCTACATGTTCCTATAGGAAGTGAAGACATCAAAATTAGGTGTGTGAAATTGTCTCAAGATCTGAAAAATAATTATGTTTCATTTAGATACATTGAGGAATATATTAATTGACTATGAAAGTATTTTCCTTGATACATGGATCATTTCATGTTCATTGTCTGCATACAGCTCAAAATGCACCTATAGATGCCCTCATAGAGGATGTCATGCCTAAAGGAAGTATTGAAAATTATTTAAAATCCTTTGGAATTATATGAGTGTATTTGGAAACTTGTATAGGGACTAAATTTGACCACAGACATGTATATCTTGCACACTATATGTATTTCTACATTTAATGCATGTACATGACAATGTCCACCTATAGGTGGTGTTAACAGAGAACTAAGGAGTCATTTTGAAACATTGAAACAAGTGATGGAACATTAATTGGAGTCCTATCATGTGGTTTTTATCATGGTAGACCTATTTTAAGTTTAAATTTGATAAATGGAAGTGTAAACCACCTTTAAAGATGATGACTGTGGGATTTAGGGACCTTTTCCCTAAAAACCAAAAATAGAGCAATTCACCATTTTATGTATATTTTATAACGAGGTTATCAATAATTTTTATGAATAATAATAGTCAAACCTTGTAACCTATACATATTAGAGTAACTATACAAAATATTAGAGGAGTATGCTCAATATAAGGTAGTTGTTGGAAGGTTCAAAGTTGCCCATCTGAACACTTCAAATCCTTCATTGACATCTACATGATTTGAATCTTTGAATGACCTTGTTTTCAAAGTTGGTAGTTTAGAGAATTAAACCATGATTTATTGGTTATAAATATTTGAAAGTATCATCTATTATCTAAATTATCATCAAGAGGAGATTATGTACTATGTTTTGGGTCCTATACTCACCTACAAGTTTCTCTTGCCTAAGAAGTTGACCTACAACTGATTACAAATTCTCACAGTCCATAGTGTGATCTTAAGTATGGATACCTAAAAACATTGGGACACATATCATCTTATATTTATTTTTAATACCTCATAAGGTCCCCATGGTTTTCATTACACAAGTTTCAAGGATAAAAATCACCTACAAGATCTTATTTGTCCCAACACAGTTGATTGTGTTTGATTGTGACATATAGTGAGAAGGTTTGAGGTTGTAAGTGTTGGTAGTGCATAAATATGATAAAAATGAACCCAAACAAGTATAAAATGATCCTATGGGAATACAATGAGTTTTTTATACATTTTATTCAATCTCAAACATGCAAGATCACTTACAGGTATGGTGCCTAAGAACAAAACACAGTCAAGAAATGGCACTCAGTTTTGATTGAGTATGAAGAATATGTGAGAGGTTAAAGGGATGAATGAAGTTTTTAACACTTTAAAATAAATAATATTCATATTAAACTCTCATTGTGGATATATAATAGATAAGGGGATCTAAACAAGCATCATATAGTCTACATCATAAATCCTACACATAATCTACCTTCTAGTAGACTGTTTTGGGTTTTGTAAGAGTAGGAAGGTCAAATGATATGACCAAGGGTAAAAAAATTGTACAGAATGTATTTAAAACTTTGATAATCCCTTATAACATTTTTTTGTCTGGACAAATAGGGGAAGTGCCCTCTATATTTTCTCAGACAGAGGGCACTCCCTTTGTGAGCAAACCCTATAGTTTTGAAGAAAGGGGGATAAAGGAATGAACCAAGAGCTAAGTGAACCTTGAAATAAGGTGTGTAAATATGTAACACACCTAAATAAACATGATATATCTTGCACAAAAAGATGAAAATCAATAGGGTGATCTAAACCCTCAAGTATGCAAATAGGCCTATTAGTCATGGTTTAGGCTTAAATCCAAATGGAAGGTCAACTTCAATTCAAACATCAAATAAGCACACTAATGAGATGTAACATGTTTATGAGGTAATTTCAGGCATGTATAAGCTATTGGTATGCATAATAAACCATTAGGAGAGACATTTTTGGCTTAGGACCATATCATGTCATGTATAAATGGAAGAAAAGGATTGAGTAACAACTTGGGATGCTCACATCTCATTTGATACTTTGCATGGAGACTCAAATGGATATTATTATTTGGAGAAGGTCAAAAAAAAAAAAAATTGGCATTACTTTCTCTGTCTAATGTTAAATATTCATGAACAATCCTTAAGGGTATAAATGACTCAAAAACCCTCTCAAACCCTAGTTCTAGACTTGATGAAGGAAATGAATATGGAGATATATCCAAATATACCATAATTACCATGAAATTGGGTGTAAGTTTTAGATGACTCTTTAGGGCTACTACCCATCCTTTTGAATTGTATATAATTATATGAATGGAGTATAAAGTAGGGTTTTCTTGACAATTTTTATATTTTTGTAAGTTTTAGGAAGAGTCTGAAGATGCCAATCACATAGAAGGAAATTTTGAGACTTAATATAACTCCAAATTTCCATTTAAAGCTTTAAAATAACTCTTAGGTTCCTCAATAAGAGCTCTTATCTCAGCCAGTTAGAACTAACATAGTGAACATGATAGTGAGAAGGGTGAAAACTTCAAGTTGCTTTTAAGGTGTGTCTAATGCCTCTAAGTACATATAAGTAATTTATGCATGTCATTAAACCCATTTTATGGATTTTAATGTAAAATTTAAGTTAATTATGAGTCCAAGTGTAAGGGGTGACTAAAAAAGGAGTTTCTTTGACTACAGGTAGTGATGGCCCACTTTTAAGAGGGATCAAAATGATTAGGAATTCATCCAATGCATGAAAGAACATGTATATAGCCCCTCCCTATCAGTAAAATCATGATATATATCCCCATTTATTTTTGGTAATTTCTAATAGGGGTGAATGATGAAGGCAATTTTATTTTACAGAATGAGACCTCCTACGCCACATTTCATGAGTTGTATAGTTTGAAGAACTATTTGTCCTATCAAACCTTACATGGTATATCTCCTAATTCATTCTTATACACATTTAATTACTTTTTTCATCTTTACTTTTATCCTTATGATCTTTATAATTCTTTCTTCTCTTCTCTCTCTCAAGTTCTATAAGAACTAGCCATTTTGGCTATTATAAGGATGCTCCACTTGAATATGGTGAATCCATGCTCATTTTCATACCATGGATTAATAATTAATATTGATTTTACCTCTTTTATGAATTTTCATAGTGTGTTAAATTTAATTATTTATCTTTCTTAGAGATGATTATTGTTTCCTTAGAATTATTTTCTCATTCTCTCACCTATTTGTAGCTTGAAAGCTTCTTCTTATAGGTCATGTGAAGTGTTTTATGAAGTTTCAAGGTTGAATGAGTTATTGTATTTAATATTTACATTATATGACTCTTTTATATTCATCCTATCCTAAACATTCATCATAACCTCATAATTAAATACTAATGTGAGAAGATTCAGATTAGAGAAGTGTATGCCTAGTTAGTCTCTTGGTCTCATGTGTGACATGTAGCCAGTTGGTAGTTATAAGTTAATTTGGTGTATCACCACATTTAGGATAGTTTAATTTAATTTTTATCTCCATTTTACTTTCAATCATAGGTGTATTAGTGATCTAAAAGTAGTATATCAAGGGAGCTATCTTTATCTAGAGCTTCACTTCATACGTAGGCTACCCATAGCTTAGAGGTGTTTCTATTATGCCACTTGGATGAGGATAGATAATAATTATCCTAAAGGGGTTAAAATATAAGTGAAAATAATTCCCTATCTTTATTTATCCAATTTCACTACTTGGACCCACCAATTAGGCCTACTCACCTTTTAGGCCTTCTTACTGACAAAAGTCTATCAACCATATATAAAGCATACAGTCAACTTTATAAAATAAAAATGTCCTAAAAATGAATTAATATAACCTTAATGACTTTAAAAACCAATCCATTTCCATTATAAATCACCATATATGCCAATAGGCCTCAAAAACTCTCTTGTTACAGGCTCACTCAAAACTACCAATGCACACTAAAACTTAGTCATGAATATTTAGGCCAAAAGCACACTTTTGCCAGGAAACAATGGAAAAAAATCATATGTATAGACACATAATGACTTAAAATTCATTATTATAAACAATATAGTCTTCAAATTAACTTCTACATATCTAAATCTTCTTTGTAAGAAGCTCACTCGGATCCACCAAACACTACCAAAACATAGTTAACAAACTTTGGCTCTCCACACCATATTGAGCACTTTCAATGACTCTAATTACATTAAAATTATCCTTAGGGATATTAAAAACATATTTATATAATATTTATTATTCAAATCAGATCATAGGACCTCCAACTCATCACTCCTAGATAATTACTCAAATTGCCAATAGGCCTCCCAACACAATCATGTAGAAGTTCATATTTATCACTTGTATGAGTGATTAAAATAAATATCATGCACATAAATGTATAATATGTGATCCATAAGACACCATATAATATATGGATCATTGATTCTAGGATTAACCATTGGACTTATAGACCAATCTCTTAGTTTTCTCTTGTATTATCTTAACACAGTTTGATAAGCCATTTTAGATTCCACATATTAACACCTTAGAGTAAGTTAAAACCTTACATCAGGATTATATAGTTAATTTAAATTTAAAACATCATAAATAAGTACATTTGATTTAATAACTCTTGTTATAGAGTCTTAAACTCTTCATCTCACCTAACACACCTGGAGTAGTCATCTTGGCTTAAAAATAGTCATGGTGAACATGACTTCCCATACTTTTAAGATTAATAATTGAACTTAAAATAAATTTGTATTATCCTTAGACATCCTTAGATAAAATTTAGACACAAAGTTACAAAGGTAAAATATAAAATCTGGAACATATAGAACATTCTTTGAAACATACTCTTTCACTATCCATCTCCACTTAGACAAACCATCTTGAGAGCATTTATTTTACCATTTAAAATGAATTGTAAATAATATAATCAACATTAAAAATATTTATAGGTATTTAATAATTACCTAAATCAATTGGATTCATCTCTAATCACCTAAAACCAATCCCTAAATGCTTTCTCATTTTGACTAGTTTTTCTCACTATTTTCACCATTACCCCATTTTAGCAATATGTCATCTTGGGTGAAAAAAATGGTTGAAATATAGGCTGAAACTTTACAAAATATCATAATGTAAATCAATAAAAATTCTTGACCTTCAACCTCTATTGATTTATATGCGTTGACCTAGTCCACTCTGCCTATAGCTTCAAATTCTTTAAAAACAAGCATATTTATATAGCTTCCACTCACTATCCTAACATACCACTACCACCTAGAGATGACTGAAGGATCCCTCTACAAAATCCAAATATAAAAATTGATCAACCAAACCATTTTGGGCACTTTTCAATATGTTTTCTCCATTCAGGTCATTAGGAGGGTTTTAGAATAGTTAAACTTCTTAACGATTGTGCATACACATATGTCCCTCAAATTCTAAAATAATGCATGTAAATCATTATTAGGACCATTTTACATCTCTTCCAAAAGTATTATATTCCCATGAAAATTCCATACATGCTAATGAGTAACTAAACATCCTTCTTGGGCTCACATCTCTTCACTTTGTAGACACAAGAGACCTCACAATGTGATTTATTATTTTCTCCTTCAACTAAGAACCTGGTACTAGGTAAAAAACTTTGACACAACTTTTCAAACCTAATTCCATGCTTACATGTTCTCTATCCCCTTGAAGACTCATTTTGACCTCTCATTAGACCTCACTAGGTCTCTTTACACATTAGGCTTAAGACTGCCAGTTACATTTTAATCTTTAAACACACTTGAAAACTTATTTTTATACTCTCAACACATCATCCATATATAAAATATACTCATACCATTCTCACACATTATCAAATTTGTTCATATAGGTCTGACACTTCTCTTCTCAACATGTTATTAGGCTTGTTCTATCACTCTAGGTTTCTCATACAAGGACTGAGCCTCAATACCTAACCTTGAAAGCTTCTTTGCCTTATAAAAATGTGTATACATTCTCCAAAATCATCTCATATGTTATACCCCTTACTACTCACCTTCAATATCATCCATATCTATATCACTATGCTTCTACAAGTTGTGTCTATGCTCAAAGAATTAGACCATCAACCAAACCTACTATGTTCTTGAGACATTCTTTCTACTGTAGATGCACTCTCATGTCATACTATGCTTCAACTAATGCCACATACCACTCAAAAGTCTCAGCTCATTTAATTTATCATACTTTACTATGCATGCCTTCTTGAACACTCAAGATCTCATACTTCCTTTGACATCATTGATAATGCATAGACACATGACATCAATGACAACTTACAATAATATCCCTCTTTGTCATTGATGGAAAACACTTTGCCATAGAAAATTACTCTCATTTCTCCTCAACTTGGATCTCCCCATCAAGTCTTCTTAACCCTTTGACATTAATTACAAAGGTCATATACACTCTTACAAGATCATCCACACATAGTCCATTTATCTTAGGACATAATCATTTCATTGAACAAGCTATCTCCCCTTTTTCCATGCATACTTCTCAAGCCATTTGAGTTAGGTTCCCATAACTCCATGTATAATTAAAACTATAAATAAACTATTTACAATAGATACAAAAATCATATGCTTACCTTCAAACAAGCTCCTCAGATCAAGCTTCCTTTTTCTTTATGATTATTGATTTCTTATAGTCTACAACCTCAAGCTTGTATGTCTTCCTCAATCCTATGAGATATATCATTAAGGTGCACTAAACATGTAGAATCAAACTTCAATACCATTCTTATTCAAGTTACTTAACCAATAAGCAAAATTAATCACCTTCTTACCTTACATAATCACCTTATTATCTCATTGATCATACTCAAATGATACAATCACCTTATTATATCATTACATAATTAGGGAAAAATTAATCACCTTCTCTTCTTATGCCTATAAAATATTCATGTCATGCTATAGGAATGATCATCTTCATTACACTATTATGATACTTGCAACATGTCTTCATGCTTTTTCTTTGACCTTATGAGGTCACCAACACATCAAAATCATGTTTCTTTAGATAATTCAGCTCTTCTAGCTTGATAATTGTCTCAATTCCTTGAAAATTATGATCAATACCTCTACTAAGAATAGAATTGGTCTTCTAGATCAATCAATAGCTCTCATGATCCATTACCTACCAAGACACCTACACATACATGTACCTTCTTGTCCATGTTCTTTTATATCATCTTATATTATCCATACTTGGTTACCATAATGTTTTTATAACTCATTAATATTTTCTAGGGGTTGATTAATTGACTTTGATATCCCCCCCTAAGCATATATATCCCTTAGAGACTACTACTAATCCTTGTTCTTCTTATCAATAATTATATGCTCATTTTGAAAGCTATAAATTTTGAAGAAAATCTTATACCTTTTTTGATGAACATCTTGACCTTTGATCTCTCTTGAGGATTTCATACTCTCATGATCAACACCATAATTTTTTGATATGCTACCAAATACCATGAATCCATCAAAGACCAACATCAAGCAATCTCCTTGTACTTTAGCCATGCTTTCTCTTATATGATATCTTTTAGGTTGTTAGGCCTTCTCTAAATGACCAATCTCTAAATATTGATACCAATTATTAGAAGTAACTACTGAGAAGGTGGGGGGGGTGAATTAATTTCTTAATAATAACTATTCAATTCCATTCATCATTTCATGAGGCATTCATTCAATTAAAAGATCAATGCATAAATAAACAACCATATAAGCATATCATAAGAGAACATAAAATAAATGTGTGAAACCCTATTTTTGGATAAAACCAAATAAACCATGCATATGGAATACATTATTATAATTTCATTATCTAGATTTTAGTGAAGCACCAACTTCACAAGAAGATTTAACCCCTACCTAGTTAAGCACCCATTCAACTAGTCTTTTGCAAGATCTATATTGAAGGAGGATCCAACCCCCTAGGTAGCTTAGCACCAAATAAGACACATATAATATTTTATCACCTTATAAAACCTATTTATAATTAAAATTATGATGACCTCTTTTGTTTTCACTCTTTCCCCTTTAATCTCATTCAAATAGCCTTCTAGTCTCATTAGCTCCATTGACCTGGTCATCCACATGCATCAGTTATGCTAGATAATTTTTTTTGATCTTGTAATCCCTTTTATGGTCATAAATTACCTATTTTTTCTCCTCAAAGACATTTTATTCTTTTCTTGAGTCCACACTTACCTTACTCTATCAAATAGGCTAATTAGGCCTTGCTTTTATACTCAACTCTTCCTTTCACCCATCTTGGTCAAAAAATATCCTTACCATAATTTATTTACCCTATAAATATATCATTAAACATGTTACACATGAGAATAAATCATTACTTGAGTCGGTCATAACCCATAGAGGCCAAAAACCCACATAGGCCTAATGCAATTAGGTCTTCTTTGAAGCACACATTACCATTCAGACCCATTGGACCTTCTTGTGTCTCTTCCAATGGATTAAACACATAAAAAAATATTCAAATAGACCATTTATAAGTTAATATTGGGTAATTAACTCCATTTATCCAATTTCACTACTTGGACTTACCAATTAGTCCTGCTCACCTTTTTGGCCTTCTTATTGCCAAAAGTCTGTTAACCATATTTGAAGCATAGAGTCAACTTTATAAAAAAAATTAATAAAAACACATGAATTTAACCTTTATGAATTCAAAATTTTCTCCATATGCATTATACATCACCACAGAGGACAATAGGCCTCAAAAACTCTCTTGTTACAAGCTCACTCAAAACTACTAGTGCACACTAAAACTTAGTCATGAATATTTAGGCCAAAAGCAAACTTTTTCAAAGAAAAAATTGAAAATTTTCACATTTAATAACACCTAATTACCTTAGGTTGATTATTATTAACAATATATTCTTCAAATTAACCTTTATAGACTCTGAATTTTCTTTGTAAGAAGTTCACTCAAAGCTACCAAACACTACTAACACACGGTCAACAAACTTTGAATCTCCACACCATATTGAGAAATTTAACTGACTATAATTACATTAAAATTATCCTTATGGATCTTAATAACATATTCATATAATTTTTATTATTCAACTTAGGTCAGAGGACCTCCAACTCATCACTCCCAAATGACTACTCAAATTGCCAATAGGCCTGTCACCATAGTCATGTAGAAGAAGACCTTTCATGCACATATATATCTCCTATGTGATATAAATGAATTAATATAATATATTTATCATTTATTATATGAACAAACATTGGTATTATAGACCAATCTCTTAGCTTTCTCTTATACTATCTTAACATGGTTTGATAAGCCATTTTGGCTTCCACATATTAACACCTTAGAGTAACTCAAAACCTTGAATAAGTATTGTATAGTTAATTTAAATTTAAATAAACATAATCACTTATATTAGATGTACTTACTCTTGTTATATAGTCTTAAACTCTTCATCTCACCTAACACACCTGGAGTAGTCATCTTGGCTTAAGAAATAGTCATGGTGAACATGACTTCCCATACCTATAGGATTACTTAATTGAAATTAAAATACATTTGGATGATCCTAATACATCCTTAGATAAAATTAAAACACAAATTTATATAGGTAAAATAGAAAATTTGGAATATATAGATCATTCTTTGAAACATACTCTTTCACTATCCATCTCCACTCAAACAAGGCATCTTGAGAACACTATTTTTACCATATAAAATGAAATATAAGTAGTATAATAAAAATTTAAAAATATTTATAGGTCTTTAATAATGACCTAAATAAATTGGATTCATCCCTAATCACCTGAAACTAATCCCTAAATGCTTTCTCACTTTGACTAGTTTTTCTCACTATTTTCACCATTGCCCCATTTTAGTGATAGGTCATATTGGGTGGCCAAAATGGTTGAAATAGAGGATATAAATTTCCAAAATATTTTCATGGACATAAATAAAAATTATTGATCTTTAAACTCCATTGATATGTATGTGTTGACCTGGTCAACTCTATGTATAGCTTCAAATTATTTAGAAACAAGCATATTTATGTAGCTTCCACTCACTATCCTAACACACCACTACCACTTGGATATGTCTGAAGGAGTGATATACAACATAAAAACATAAAAATTTATTACCCAAACCATTTTGGTCACTTTCCAACAATGTTTCTCCATTCAGGTCGTTAGGAGGATTTTAGACCAATTAACCTCCTTAACGATTATTCATACAACTTTGTCTCTCAAATGCCAAAATATGCATGTAAATCATTATTAAGACCCTTTTATATCTCTATAAAAATAATTATATTCTCATTCAACTATCACACATGCCAATGAGCACCTAAACATCCTTCTTGGGCTCTCATCTCTTCACTTTGTATGCATAGGAGACCTCAAAAATGATTTCTTGTTTTCTCCTTCAACTGAGGACCTAGAACTTCGTCAACACCTTTGATATAAATTTTAAAAACTCATTAAATTATTGCATGTTCTCTATCTACTTGAAAACTAATTTTAACCTCTCATTAGACCTCACTAGATCTCTTTGCACACTAGGCTTAGGACTGTCAGCTACATTTTAATCTTTAAACACACTTGAAAACTTATTTTTCTTATCTCAAAACCTCATCCACATATAAAATTCACTCATACCATGCTCAAACATTTAAATTTTTTTTCATACATGTCTCACTCTTTTCTTCTCAATATGCTACTAGGCCTGTTCCATTACTCTAGGTTTCTCATGTAAGGACAAATCCTCAATACCTAACCTTGAAATTTTATTTGCCTTATACATGTGTATACATATTCCAACACCCTCTCATATCCTCTATCCCTAATTACTCACCTTCAATCTCATACATCTCTATATCACTATGCTTCTACAAGTTATGTCTAGACTCAAGGAATTAGACCATCAACTAGACCTACTATTTATTGAGACATTCTTGCTACTATAGATGCACTCTCATGTCATAATATACTTCAAATAATTCCAAATACTAATCAAAATTATCAACTCATTCACTTTATCATACTATACTATGTATGCCTTATTGAACAATCAAGATCTCATACTTCCTTTGACATCAATGATATTGCATAGACACATGACATCAATGACAACTTGAAACAATCTCCCTTTGTCATTGATGGAAAACACTCCACCATATCAGATTACTTTCATTTATCATTAATTTGGATCTCCCCATCAAGTCTTTTTCCCCCTTTGACATTAATGATAAATTTCATATACACTCTTACAATATCATCTACACATAGTCCATTGATCTTTGGACCTGATCATTTTATTGAAAAAGCTAGCTCCCCCTTTGTCCATGCATACTTCTCAAGCCATTTTTGTTAGTTCCCCCTAACTCCATGTATACTTGAAACTACAAATCAAATATTTATAATAGATATAAAACTCATATCCTTACCTTCAAATAAGCTCCTCAGATCAAGCTTCCTCTTTCTTTATGATTATTGGTATCTTATAGCCTACAACCTCAAGCTTGTATGTCTTATGTATACCTGTGAGAGATCTCATCAATGTACAATCAACATGTAGAATCAACCTTCAAGACCCTTCATTCTTCAATTTAATTAACCAATAAGTAATTTTTTCATACTCTTGAATCCATATAGCTTATTGAGTATTCATGGTATTCTATATATCAAACCTCTGCATATGATCTTTTCATGTTACTTCATGCATTCATCTAATTGTAGTTATGTCTTTAAAAATAATATAAACTATATGACTCAATGAATTAAATTTGTATTTTAGACCAATCCATCATACAACTCACTATTCTATATAGTCTCATGTAGATCTTCATAGTATTAGGTCTATCCTCATACCAAGCTCATCTTATTTTAGATTCTTCATTACTTTACCCTATCATAATCAACTCAAAATTTTGTGCAAACTTTCTCACTAATCTCTTATAAGATCCATAACCCATTACAAGTCTATCTTTTCATGGACATTCTTCTAGGATTTATTATCAAAGAATCCACTTATGTTTTGAGCTCACTCACTCTTGCATCATATAAATTGCTCATGAAAAACATATAGATATGTACTTTATGACCTTAATGACACCACCAACTAATTAGGAAACCCTCACTCAAGGATTATCATGATGAATATACCATGTCTAACTATTTCACCATTTAGTCACTCACTTGCCTAAATAGTTCATACTTCATGGCTCTCCAAGTATCTTATGCTTTCATAGACAACATATTGAGCTCACTCATGCATTATAAGAATGATATATGTACTAGGAACCATTGTAAAAAGTCTTTGTTTCAATGTGTTTTTGAACTAGTACTTCAAAACTATGTTCAATCTAATCTTTTACAAGAATTATCAGGAGCTTAAAGACTTTAAATAATATGTTAAAGCACTTTTATCTTCCATCCAAAGTGACCAACAACTCCAATCCATTCAAAAAGTCAATCTATTTCTTATAAAGACACAAACCTAAGCATAATCCTTTTTCATTTAGTTTATCAAGCTCAGATCTATGTGGTCTCAAAATTACCTTCAATATGTCTTCCTATTGTCTCATTTATCATACTCAAATGATACAGTCACCTTCTTAGATCATTACATACACAGATGCATTATGTAGATAACTGATGTGTGGGCATCCTCTATGGACCCCAAAATAGATTAAATTTTGGCTTTAATTAGTATTTTAGGTGTTTTATAGGTTATTTAAGGTCTAATTTTTTATTAGGTGTGATCTAGGTTAGTAAAAGTTGCATAAATTTTGAATTATGGATTTTCCCTCCAAAATTGCCACTATTTGAAAATTTGAATTTTTAAGCCTTGTGGAAGCATTTCCATGCATTGTATGAAAGTGAAAAGGTGTAATAACATGTTTAATAGGTGTTCAAAATGTCTTAATACTATTTAAAGGTCATAAATATGTTCTTTAGTCTCTAGTGCATGGTCATACATTGATCATATTGGAAAAGCATAAAAGTAGGTAATGTAATTTCAATAGCTTCTATGTGGGAAAACATCCAAGATATCAGTTATGATTCTTGGAGTAGTTGGAGAGAGTTAGTTTTGGTAATTTAATAGTGTAATACATCCAAAGATTATATATAATGGGATGTAAACAATGAAAGTTGACGAATAAAGGATTGTGCTATGTGAAATTATGTGCTTTTGACATTGCATGACTATGAACAAAGGTTATGATGTGTATTTGAATCCTCCAGTGGTAAGTGGTTTGATAATGTGATTTATTTTGGTTGTGATATTTTTATATTAACTAAATTTATTCAAGTAATTAAATTGTGAATTTGAAATAGTCACCTTTGTATTGATAGACAAGACTATTAAATAAGAAATTACCCTTACATAGGTCTGTAAAGGGAAACATGTGAGTATTTGATCTTTATCCATACTAAAATTCTATGGAAAACTAGAAATTTAATGTGTTTGAGAGTATATAATCCTATCACAAGTTAAATTTGATCAAAAATTTGTAAGTTCTTAGGTGGTATAGACCTTAACCCTTGAAGGAATGCAATCTACTAATTTAGAACCCTATTTACTGAGTCAATATTTTTTATTAGTATGGTAATGTGTATGTCAGAATAAAAAGAGTATATGGAAGGTATATATTAGTTTTATAAGGTTTAGAAAACCTTAATGAAGTTTTTTGGAGTCTATTGGTGTTAAAGGATACTTGAAACCCTTTTGAAACCCCTATTCTTGCTAACAAATAAAGTGAAGCCAGACTGAGATTTCCATGTTGTGAACAAGATAAGGGTTATGGAAACATGATCATCAAATCAAAAAGGATTATGACCATCATATAGACCCATTAAAATAATTTTTTTTACTTGAAATTTTTTTGGACCAAGATATTGAATTTTGACTACTCTTGACCTGCTTAGTGCCCACAAACCCTAGCAACTAGGGTTTTGTCCATTGTGAGAAAAGTAACCCTTAAAAAACATTCAAAATTTGTATTCTTGCATGTTTTTGAGTTCCATAATTTATTAATTCACTTCCAAACCTATATGGACTAGTTTGTATGGTTTTCTAGATAAAGGGATTGAGAAAGGGCTAAAGAAGGCCTAAATAGGGAGGCTACAAGGGAGAAAGTGGACCTAGAGATTGAGATAGGTATTAAAATTTGACCCATAGGTGTGTTTCAATAAGTTAAAGGATATTATAATATTTTAAAGTCATAATTATTGGTACTTTTATATACTCACCTATTTTCATGTAGAAAAGGGTTACAAAGAAGGCTTGTTTGGAAGGTAGAGTTGTATAAGTAGAAATTAAGTGTTTGAGATAGTTTTAAAATGGGTATAAAGGGTTATTAGAGCCTATTTTAATCAAGTTAAATATATTTTAATATTATAGATAACTCATATATTTTACATGGTGGATGAATTCTTAAGCCTAAGACTAGTGAAGTGATCCTTTGTTTAAGGGCTATAAAAGGAAACTTGTGCAAGCTTTGCATCATTTGGTATCAGAGCATAAGGATAGTTAGAGGATAAGGTAATAAAGACAAAATGGAAGCAAGACAAAGGAAAACTAAAAAAAATCAAATAATTCAATATAATGTGGCAAATTTTCCCTAAAAAGGAGGTGATCCAGCTGCACCTTCCAGTACGGCTACCTTGTTACGACTTCACTTTAGTCACTAGCTATGCCTTGGGAATTCCCCTCCTTGTAGTTAAGGTAATGAATTTGAGCATGGATTACTTCCCTAGTGTGACGGGTGGTATGTACAAGGCCTAAGAATGAATTCACCGCCGTATGGCTGACTGGCAATTACTAGTGATTCCTACTTCATGCAGGCGAGTTGCAGTCTGCAATCCAAATTGAGGCCAGGTTTTTGAGGTTAGCTTGCCCTTTTAGGGTCATGACCCTTTGTCCCAGACCATTGTATCACTCATTGAAATGAGAAATATGCAAGCTAGAATGGCAGTCATAGAGATAGCTCAAAGAAGAAGGATCATAGCTGAAGATGATAGTGATAGAGAAGAGGAAGATCCTAGAGCAGAAGAGGAGGAGGAAAGAGAAGAAAGAGTGGAGGAAATATTGATCAAATCCATGATGAAAATGGGTTCAAAACCAAATCTATATGTGCCAATGTACAAAGGAAATCCTAATCTGGATGAGTTGGTGGATTGGATAACAACCATGGACAAGTATTTTGAGTATGAGGAGGTGGATGACACCAAGAAAGTGAAATTTGTAGTCAAAAGATTGAGATGAAATTCTTCTTTGTGGTGGGATGGAATCCAAGAAGAGAGAAGGAGAAGAGGTAAAACCAAAATTCAATCATGAGATAGGATGGTGAAGAAGATGAAGGCAAAGTTCATGCCCAAGGATTACCATACACATTTGTTTAGGAGGTTGCTATTGACTAAATTTGAATTTTATTTAAATTTGGTCAACCCATACTATTTTTAAATTTTTAATAAGATTTTACATGTCCTATAGGGGTCTCATATTAGTCTAAATAACTTACCTATCCTCCATTTAGCCTTTGTTTAAGCCCATTCTCTTTGTACTAGTCTAGTCAACCAAAGTCAACCTTGGTCAAACCTAGTCAAAATTAATAAAAGGTTAAAATTATGTTATAAATATTATAATATGGTCATTTAGGTGTCCTAAGGTGTTTCTAAGTCATATATTTTTTCTTTACCATGCTTTATATGCAAAATAGCCTTTTGGCCATTTTCTAGCATAATAAATGACTTGTATAGACTTATGAGGAGGAAAATTTGTCACAAAGAGATATATCAACATGGAGGAGGTCAGGAGATGTCAATATCTATCATAGGTCAGTTAAAGAGTCAATTATATATAGAAAGGGGGAGTTTCTCCTTAATTTTAGGCCCTTTTGGGCACTTGTATAGATTTTTTAAGTTATCCATCAGCTAAAAACATGGGAAATGTGTCTATTCACCTCCCTAGATTAATTTACATGATTGGAGTGCTGAGATAAGTTGAAAAGTTCATCTGTAACTTCTTCTTCCACTTTTTCCTTGCAAGCCAAGAAAGGCCAATTTCAAACACTTGGTGTGGGCCATACAGTTTGAGTTGGGAGGAATGCTCTTAGGGGTCAATATTAATCTAAGTATAATTAATTTTCATAGAAATAAGTTTCAATTTTATATATCCTCCTTTACAAACCATTGCTAAGGCCTTAAGCGGCCTTTTATGCACTTCAATCCAATAGAGGGTCATTGTTTACACTTGTTTTAGATTAATTCACTTTGGTTTGATGGATTTGATTTTTTCCTATGTTTATAATGACCTATACATAGGTTTTTAATGGTTATACTATATTTTGAAGCTATCAAATTCCTAGGAAAGCCTTTTTTAGGCTTGTCTTGCTTCAAATCATATTTTCTGACTTTGTTCACAAGTGTGCACCTATAAGTGATTTGAATGAAGTTTTTACACGTTAGAATGAGGGAATGAAATGTGACTTAGATTTTTTAAATTCATAATTTTTCACTTGATGACCAAATAAGGGACTATGAGGCCTAATCCATGCACCTTGTCCACTATTTTCTTTTACTGTCTACATATTCAATAAAGGTGCACCTATAGGGGTCTCCATGATAACATCATGTTTTGACAGTAACCTTGATAATTTTTTCAACTTTTTGGAGACATTAATAGTGAATTTTGGTAATTTAAATTATTTCATTTTCATATATAAGGTCATAACAATGCTCCCTACCATCCTTACATTCACTACCTACTACAACTCATCACCACCTAGAGGTGGCCTAAATAGGGATTTGAGACATTCATGGAGTTTTAAAACATGAATTAAAGAATTTTTGGAGCCCTAATACATCAATGAGATGATATAACACATTTTTGTAGATCTAAGGTAAGAAAATAAGGGTATAAATCATGATTAAATGGTAGACTACTATGTTCAGGGATTCTTTCCCAAAAAAGACAAAATAATGCTCCTCAAAGTTTTTTGGAGTTTCCATAATAGAGGTGAAAGAGCATTTGATGTACTATAATATATTAATCTTATATCCCTGTAATAAGGAAACACCTATGCAAATTTTGAGGGGAAAAATGTGAGTGAAAGGTGGTGATTGAAGAGCCCCAATATGCTCTTAAACACACTAAAAGCTTTATGTGACATCTACATGCCATTAAGCACCAAGTGAGTTTCCCTTTCAATATGAATTAAAAATAATTTCAAATTGTTTAATAGTCTCATGTGACATTTTGAGTATTATAAATAACTTAAGGACCATTTGAGGAGGATGTTACTTCAAACTTGGCTCACCTTACTCACTCCTTATCTATATAAAATGTCTTAGTCCACCTACAAGCAGTCAAGCAGTGAACCTCTTAATGTTCGACGATATATAAGGTGGAATATAAGTGTGAGATAGTATAAATATATGTTGTTTCATCTCAATAAACTTGAAGAGAAGCCTATAAATACCACAAACAAGCTTATAATAGGCCATGATACCCTACAAGCAGGGTCTTAAAGAGCACTATCTCAGCTTGTAGGAAATAAAGATACCAAGGGTGATCTAAGGGCTTGAGAAGGGATAAAAGAAGTGATATTAGAAATGTGAGTAACATTTTAAATTATGGAACCTAATGATATTTTGTAAATACCTTTCCATACTTAATACAAAGCCATCTTTACCCACACTAGGGTATAACAGAATTACTTAGACATTTAAGGAAACACCTAGTTTAGCCATCCAAGATACATGTTGAATGCCAAGAAGGAAATAGTGACCTTAGGGGACTCTTAAATTTTTTTATAAAACTATTTTAATAATTTTTTATGATAATCAATCTCTAGGGATCAGCTAAAGTAGGGTGTCTTAGTCCATAGCAAGCAAATGGCCTAGTCTTGGGAAAAGAAGTGCATTAGCATGGTAAATGGAGTTCAATATTGGAAAAATAGTGGATGAATACCTAAAAAATCATGTTTTTCATGTCAAAAATCTTTTCTAAGATGAATAATAGGTCTACACAGGACCCTAAGATGTTATACGTTAGCATATACTCTAAACCTACAAAGTCTGCCTTATCCAAGGTTTGCCTAGGAAAGGGAGAAAGTTAGAAGCCTTATGATTAGAATTAGATGATCAAAATTGGTAATAAATACCCATAGTAATTAAATAATCCCCTAAAATGATAAATTTTCCAATGATAATAGGGATAATACTCTTTATTTTGTCTTAGAAGTAAGGTACTTTTCCAATGCACAAGACTGGTAGTTTTGAGGAAAAGTGATGAGTAGGTAACTAAAAGATAAGGAGAGTTAAAATTAAGGTTTTTGAAGCTTGATAGCATATAAAAAAAGATTAAAAACATTCCTAGGAAATTTGAAATCAAATATGGTGCCTTGAGCAACAAAGGTTACAGTCATGCATGAGGGAAACCCTTAGGCTTAGATGCCAAGTTGAGGGTCATATGCATTTTCAACCATGTCAAAGATTTACACTTGGATAATTTATGTGTTAAAAGGTATATTGGAGGTTTTTAATCCATTAATAGGTAGGAGAAACCATTGGAGAGTCAAGTTTAGTCTTAAGTTGTGGGCAACCTTGTGAAACAAGGTTTAGACCTAAGGTAGATTGGTATATCAGTTATGCTTGTGGTATGAAATGATTATTCTAATGGTATAAAATATGTTTTTAGGATCCATAAAAGGTGATTGAGCTTTCATTATGTATAATATGTCACATATTGATCAATTTTGGACCCAAAACCATTATAGGGTATGCAAATTGAAGGGGTACAATTGAGAGGTCAACTTCAAACACTCACACCTACTTGGATACATTGCATGGGATTCTAAGAAATTATAGGAGGATGAAGGAGGTCCCAATAAATAAAATAGGGGTGTTATTTCAGAGTTTCAATGTCAGAGATTTATGAATAATCCTTTAAGGGCTAGTACACTCAAAACCTCCTAAAGCCCTATTTTTTGACCTAGTGGAAGAAATGAGGCTCAAAGTACATCCAAATGAATTAATTTGACCCTGATAGTTAAAAAAATATATTGAAAACTTCATGAGTTTTATATCTATGGAATTAGATTGTATGGAATCCATATAAATTAGGTAAAAAGTAAGTTTATTTGAAAATATCTTATGTTTTATAGGTCCTAAAGATGATCATGGGATACCAAATCACTTTTGGGAGAGATTTTATGACTTTTTATAAGTCTTTATGTCAAATATCTCAGCTATTAAGCCTATCTCCTACCTCCTTCATTTCAACCAGTCTAATGGGCAGATAGTGAACACTTAGGTGAAAGAGAGTGAAGCTCCATTTTAGAAGTCTTTTAAGGATTATTTCTTAAAACTAATGATATGGATACTTGGAAACATGTAATTCCACCTTATTCATGGATTACATGGTAGATTTGGGAAGGTTTTGAGTGCTAAGTGTGAAAGGTGCTTGGAGAGAGGCCATTTTGGGACTGTCATAGATGATTGTGCATGAGTAGAAGATCATGAGTGGTTTAGGCCCTCCCTAATGAATGTGAGGGATTTTTTTTAACCCCTCATACTAATACCCATCATAAAATCTAAATATATATAGTAATAAGGTAGTTTTGGAAGGAAAATCATGAGGGGCAATTTTTTGTGCAAGGAAAGAAGTTTTTAAGGCCACTTTGCAAGGCTTAGATGATTGGAGATGAAAATTTTAGATCCTAAAATTTCATGGTTCATGCCATATCTATCTCACATGAATTTTAACTACTTTTATCAAGTTTACACATGTAAAAGTGACTCTTGAACTTCCTCTTCTCTTTCTCACTCATAATTGCTATAAATTCTAGCCTTTTGGATATTGTAAGGAAGCCACACCAGTTATGGTGAAAACCTTATAGTTTTATATTGTATTTTTCCTTTTAAATAAGATATGAAATATGGTTTTTATCCTAAAAACTATCTTTTTTAAGTGTGTGAAGAGATGTATAGTGAAAATTCAAGTGATTGATATGAATCCTTGCTTCCTCTCAATCCTTCCATGTCTGATGCAAGTTGTTTCATTATAACAGGTCACATGAAGTGTTGTTAAGTATATGAGTCTATTTTTAAAGTGAAAAATTAGCCTTAGTATCTAAATTTAATCTTTATTTAACTCACATTGAGTAGTCTTTCATATATTCTACCTTCATAATTGAAATGCTAATGTTAGAGTGCTTTAAGAGGTAGAAGTTGGTTTTGTGAGTCTTGTTTCTTAATATATTTATATGATAATATTGTGTAGATATTCATGGTGTATCACACCCTTAGAATATTTTAATTTTATATAACTCCTATCCATTTTCACATAATTATTAGATTAGGTGACAAGCACATCAAGACATATCCAGGGAGTTATCCCTTTCAATCCTAGAGGTTTAATTCCATCATAGGTGCCCCACACACCTAAAATTATTCCAAATTTGGAAGAGGATTGAACACCCTCTTCTATGGTACCATACTTGGAGAAAATAGTTGTATAATCTTATAAAAAAAGAGCATTTAGTGATGGAATACATATAAGAGTTTCATAGGTTGACAATCAAAATAGGTCACTTGGAAGATGATGAGAAAGTAGAAAGGTACCTAAATGGTCTCAAATTATCCATAAAATATGAGATAAATATATTGACTTTGAAAATAGTTGAAGAATCATACCAAGTAGCTTTGAAATCTAAGGATAAGTTAGTAATAAGGCATACACAACAAGCAAGAGGTAGAGGTAAACAAGTGAGAAGAAGAGGAAAGTATGATAGTAAGAATGCATATGAGGAAGGTGAAAATAGTGGATAAATACATTAAACACATCCAAGAGGTGGTTATAGAAGTAGGAGGCCATATTATAGAGGTGGAGATGCTAGAGGAAGAGGGACTAGTGGTTTCATAGGAAAATGTTTCAAATACAACAAGTATGCAGGTCATAAGTATTGGGAGCATCCAGAGGAGAAGAAAGAAAGGAGTTATAGGAATGGGAGAAGAAATAAAATGGTGCAGCCTACAAAGTATGAGAGTGTTAGATTAGTTTCATATTATAGAGGTACCTGAAGAAGGAGAGTCACTCTTGATGAGGAGGACATTGTTGAAGCAACCAAAGGAGAAAGAACCTGCACAATGGAGAACACTCTTTAAAACAACATGTAAGTCCCATGGTAAATTTTATAAGATGATAATAGACTCAAGAATTATAGATAACTTGGTTTTAAATGAAATGGTAAGGAACTTGGTCTCAAAATATTGCCTCATAATGCACCTTACAAATTTTCTTGGCTTTAGAAAAGATATAGTGTGCTTGTTAATAAACAATGTTTAGTAGATATTTAGATTAGTACCTATAGGGATCAAGTAATGTGTGATATCATCCCCATGGATGTGTTTCATGTATTTCTAGGAAGGCATTGGTAGTTTGATAGGTCAACTAGTCATGATGGGGTGAAGAACACCTATTCTTTGGATCACAAGGGATTCAAACATAAATTTTTGCCTTTGAAGAATGATGAAAAAGTTCTTGGTGTCTTTTCTAAGTTATTGGTTGTAGGTTACAAGGAGTTGGTGTAACAAAATGAAGATGGATGAATAGCTAGCCCAAGGAGATTGAGGTAGCCCAAGATGACTAATGTGAACCTATGCCAAGAAAAAAAATTTAAAGTAAGTTTGTGAATGATTTATTTGTAAGTTTGTATCAACATTTGGTGAAGATTTATAGTTGTTATTTCATTGAATAATTAATAGGTACTCTCCAATGCATGAGAGAAAGTCTTGAAAAGATAAGAGATGAAAAAGAGATGAGTAGTGTATAGAAAGTCCAAGAAGGACATCCAAGTGAAATTAATAACATGAGAGTGTTGAGTTAAGATAAATAGAATGTGAAAGAGAACATGTAGTCCTTGTATAATAGGAGGTAGAGGGAAGTTATGAAGATGATATTCAGTAGCAAACCAAGCATTTATGTAAGTAGATGGCATATAAGGACTCAAAAGTTGATATGTATGAGGTAGAGTGTACCAAACAAGGAGAATTGATGAAGGATACAGAAGACACATTTTCAATAATAGTGTCTTATGGAAGTAAAGTTGTGATGGATTAGTTTGAAGAAGTGGAAGCACAGTATGCACATCTAAAGCAAGCAATAGAAGACATCAATTATGATTTCCTTAATAAGTTTGTTGTATATGCAAGTGTACCAATGAAGAAGAAGAACCATTAGAGGCCTAATTTTTGGGCCTAAGAACATGTTCACCTCTATTAGAGTCAATTATAAACAAAAAAATTTAATTAAGAGGTACAAATCAACTAAAGAGGATCATACACCAAGTTGATTCCTATGGCAAAATTTCTTCAACTTGGTAGTATGATGTAGGGGCATCCTATATAAACCCAAAAATATATTAAATTTTGGATTTAATTACTTTATGTGTTTTATATGTTATTTAGGTTATAATTTTATCATTTGTGTGATCTAGGTTATCAAAAGTTGCATAAAATTTGAATTATGGATTTTCCCTCCGAAATTGCCACTATTTGAAAATTTGAATTTTTAAGCCTTGTGGAAGGGTTTCCATGCATTTTATGAAGGTGGAAAGGTTTAATGACATGTTAAATATGTGAAAAATTTATTAATAATATGTAAATGTCCTAAATATCTTATTTAGTCTATAGTGCATGGTCATACATTGATCATATTAGAAAAACATGAAAGTTGGTAATGTAATTT
Organism: Torreya grandis; assembly: GCA_037957365.1. NCBI lineage: Eukaryota > Viridiplantae > Streptophyta > Pinopsida > Cupressales > Taxaceae > Torreya > Torreya grandis. Next base: position 2,292,452 of record JARHVA010000159.1, on the reverse strand, counting down.
CAATAGCTTCTACATGTGAAAACATCCAAGATTCAGTTATGATTATTGGAGTAGTTGGAGAGAGTAATTTTTGGTAATTTAATATTTTAATCCATTCAAATATGATATATAATGGGATGTAAACAATTAAAGTTGATGAATAAATGACTGTGTTATGTGAACTTTTGTGCTTTTGACATTGCATGGCTATGAACAAAGGTTATGATATGTATTTGAATTATCCAGTGGTAATTGGTTTGATAATGTGATTTATTTTGGTTTTTATCTTATTATATTCACTAAATTTATTCAATTAATTCAAGTGTGAAGTTGAAACATTCACCTTTGTAGTGACAGACAAGATTGTTAAATAGGAAATTACCCTTACATAGGTCTATAAAGGGAAACATGTGAGTATTTGATCTTTATCAATGTTACAATTATATAGATAACTAGAAATTTAATGTGTCTAAGAGTAGATAATCATATCACAAGTTACATTTGATTAAAAAATATTCAAGTTCTTAGGTGGTATAGACCTTAACCCTTGAAGGAATGCAATCTGCTAATTCAGAACCCTACTTACTGAGTTAATGTAATGTGTATGTGGAATAAAAATAGTATATGGAAGGTCTATATTATTTGTATTGTTTAAAACCTTACTAAATTTTTTTGAGTCTATTGGTGTTAAAGTATAGTTTAAGCCCTATTGAAACCCTTGTTCTTACTAACAAATACAGTGAAGCTAGACTAAGATTTCCATGTTGTGAATGAGATAAGGTTTATGGTGATGTGCTCATCAAATTTAAAATGATTATGAACATCATAAAGGACCATTATAATATATATTTTTTACTTTAAATTATTTTTGGACCAAGATATTTAATTTTGACTACTCTTAGCTTGCTTAGTGCCCACAAACCCTGACAACTAGGGTTTTGTCCATTGTGAGAAAAGTAACCCTTAAAAAATCTTCAAAATTTTTAGTATTGAATGTTTTTGAGTTACCTAACTAATTAAGTCAATTATAGACTTGTACAAACCAGGTTGTATAATTTTCTAGCTAGAGGGATTGAGAAAGGGCTACGGAAGGCCTAATTAGAAAGGCTACAAGGGAGAAAGTGAACTTAGAGATTGGGATAGGTCTTGAAATTTGACCCATAGGTATGTTTCAATAAGTTAAAGGATATTATAATTTTTAAAAGTCACAATTATTGGTATTTTTCTATATTCACCTATTTTTAGGTAGAAAAGGGCTATAAGGAAGGATTATTTGGAAGGTAGAATTGCATAAGTGGAAAGTAAGTGTTTGAGATAGTCTCAAAATAGTTATATAGGGTTATTAGAGCCTCTTTTAAGAAATTTAAAGACATTTTAATATTTTAAAAAATCTAGATAACTCATATATTTTACATGGTGGATGAATTCTTAAGCCTAAAACTAGTGAAGTGATCCTTTGTTCAAGGGTTATATAAGGAAACTTGTGCAAGCTCTGCATCCAAATTTCATAATCAAGGCATAGTTAATCACCTTATCTTATTAGTCCTATAAAATATTCATGTCATTATACAAGAATGATCATATTTATCATACTATTATGATACTTTCAACATGTCTTCATGCTTCCTCTATGACCTTATGAGGCCACCAACACATCAAGATCATGATTCTTTAGACAATTTAGCTCTTCTAGCTTGATAATTATCTTCAGCCCTTGAAACTTATGATAAATACCTCTACTAATAATGGCATTGGTATTATATACCAATCAACAGCTCTCATAAGCCTCTACCTACGAAGACACCTACACATACCTATACCTTCTTGTCCATGTACTTTTTATATCTTCTATTATCCATACTTGGATACCATAATGTTTTTACAACTTATTCATTCATATTTTATAAGGGTTTATGAATTTAATTTGATATATAAACCTAAGCCTATATCTCCCTTAGGGACTACTACTACTCCTTTTTCTTCTTGTAAAGAGTTCTATGCTCATTTTACTTGTATGAAAATATATAATTTTTGAATAAAATCTCGTACCTTGTTTGATGAACATCTTGGCCTTTGGTATCTCTTGAGGATGCCATGCCATCATGATCAAAACCATAATTTTATGATATGCTACCAAATACCATGAATCCATCATAGACCAACATCAAGCAACCTCCTTGTACTTTAGCCATGCTTTCTCTCATATAATCTCCTTTAGGTTGTTAGACCATCTCCAAAAAACTAGGCTCTGAATCTTGATACTAATTGTTTGAAGTATCCACTAAGAAGGGTAGGGGTGAATTATTTTCTTAACAATAACTATTCAATTCCATTCATCATTTCATGAGGCATTCATTCACATAAAAGATCAATGCATAAATAAACAACCATACAAGCATGTCATAAGATAACACAAAATATATGTGGGAGACCCTCTTGGGGTATGAAAAACACTAAAACATTAATATAAAATATATTAATATAATTCCAATATCCAAATTTTAGTGAATCATCAACTTCACAAGAATTTTTAACCCCTACCTAGTCACCCACTCAACTAGTCTTTTACAATCGCTATATTGCAAGAAGGCTCCAACCCCCTAGGTATATTATCACCAAATAAGTCACCTATAATATTTTATCAAATTATAACACCTATTTAAAACTAAACTAATTATTACCTCCTTTATTTCATTATTTTCCCTTCAATCTCACTCAAATAGCCTTATAGGCTTACTCACTCAACATGCCTCTTCTAGGCTCATTAAGTCCACTGACCTAGTCATACACATGCATAAAATAAGTTATATAAACATGTTTGATCATTTTATCCCTATGATGGTCATAAATTACCTACTTATTATCCTCTAATATTTCTTCTTCTTCACTTGAGTCCACACTTTTCTTACTCTATCAAATAGGCCAATTAGGCCTTCCTTTTATACTCAACTCTTCCTCTCACCCATATTGGTTGGAAAATATCCTTAACATAATTTATTTACCATTGAAATATATAATAACACATGTTACACATTATAATAAATCCCTAATTTATTTTTTCATAACCCATAGAGGCCAAAAACCCAATTAGGCCTGGTTGAGGCCTAATGCAATTAGGTCTTCTTTGAAACACACATTACCATTTAGACCCATTAGACCATATTGATTTTATTAAAATGGATGAAACACATAAAAAATTATTCTAATATACCATTTATAAGTTCACCTTGGGTCCATAAATCCATTTATCCAATTTCACTACTAGGAACTACCAATTAGGCCTACTCGCCTTTTAGGCCTTCTTACTGTCAAAATTATGTCAACCATATCTGCAGCATAAAATAAAATTTATAAAAAAAACATGTACTAAAAATACATTAATATAACATTCTTGAATTAAAAATCATCTCCATTTCCATTATACATCACCACACAGGCCATTAGCCTCAAAAACTCTCTTGTTATAGGATCACTCAGAACTACCAGTGCACACTAAAACTTAGTCATGAATATTTAGGCCAAAAGCACACTTTTTCCAATAAAAAATGGAAGAAATTTATATTTATGTATACCTCATAAACTTAGGGTAATTATGATAAATAATATAATCTTCAAATTAATCTCTGTAGATTCTAAATCTTCTTTCTAAGAAGCTCACTCAAAGCTACCAAACACTGGCAACACATAGTCAATAAAATTTGACTCCCCACACCATCTTAAGCACTTTAAATTACTATAATTTCATTAAAATTATAATTATAGGATATTAATAACATATTAATATTATTTTTATTATTAAACTTAGGTCAGAGGACCTATAACTCATCACTCCTAGATGACTACTCAAACTAGCAATAGACCTATCAACATAGGCATGTAAAAGTTCATGTTTATCACTTGTAAGATTTATTATAAGACATATCATACACATACATATATCCTATGTGATCTCTATCACATCATATAATAAATGGATCATTTATTCTAGGATCAACCATTGGTCTTATAGACCAATCTCTTAGCTTTCTCTTATACTATCTTAACATAATTTGATAAACCATTTTGGCTTCCACATATTAACACCTTAAAGTAAATTAAAAAATTCCATAAGGATTATATATTTAATTTACATTTTAAAAAAAATAAAAATAAATTATATGTATTGAATCTTGTCATAGATTTTTAAACTCTTCATCTCACCTAACACATCTGGAGTAGTCATCTTGGCTTAAGAAACAATCATGGTGAACATGACTTATCATACCTATAGGATCAATTCATTGAAATTAAAATACATTAATATTATCCTCATACATACTTATATCACCTTCAAATACAAATTTATAGGGGCCAAATAGAAAATCTGGATCATATAGATCATTATTTGAAACATACTCTTTCATTATCCATCTCCACTTAGACAAGCCATCTTGAGAGCACTCTTGTTACCATATAAAATGAATTATAAATAATATAATAAACATTTAAAATAGGTATATGTATTTAAAAATTACCTCAATTAATTATATTCATCCCTAATCACCTAAAACCAATCCTTAAATACTTTCTCACTTTAACTAGTTTTTCTCACTATTTTCACCAGTACCCCATTTTAGCAATAGGTCATCTTGGGTGACCAAAATGGTTGACACATATTATATAAATTTACAAAATATAATCATTTAAATCAATAAAAATTCTTAACCTTCAAGCTTCATTGATTTATATGCATTGACCTGGTCAAATCTACCTGTAGCATCAAATTATCTAGAAACAAGCATATTTATGTAGAGTCCACTCACTATCCTAACACACCACTACCACCTAGAGACACCTAAATGAGTCCTATATAACACCAAAACATTAAAATTGATCAAATAAACAATTCTGGGCACTTTCCAATAAGGTTTCTCCAATCAGGTCGTTAGGAGGGTTTTAGACTAGTTAACCTCCTTAACGATTGTTCATTAAGATCTGTCCCTCAAATGCCAAACTAATGCTTGGAAATACTTATTAAGACCTTTTTCCATATCTCCAAAAATTCTTATCTTCCCATGTAATTATCACATGTGCCAATGAGAATGTAAACACCCTTTATGGGCTCTCATCTCTTCACTTTATATGCACAAGAGACCTCAAAACGTGATTTCTTGTTTTCTCCTTTAATTGAGGACCTATATATTGGCCAAAACCTTTGAAAAAAAATTTAAAACCTCATTTCATTCTTACACATGCTATATCCCATTAAAAACTCATTTTGACCTCTCATTAGAGCTCACTAGGTCTTTTTACACACTAGGCTTATGACCGCCAGTTACATTTTAATATTTAAACGCACTTGAAAAATTATTTTTCTAATCTCAAAACCTCATCCACATATAAAATTCACTCATACCATACTCACACATTTTTAGCTTTTTTCATATAAGTCTCACACTTCTCTTCTTAACATGTTACTAGGCCTGTTCTATCACTCTAGGTTTCTCATACAAATACTAAGCCTAAATACTTGACCTTAAAATATTATTTGAATTATACACATGTGTATACATTCTCTAGCATCCTCTCATATGCTCTATCCCTGATTAATCACCTTCAAGCTCATATCATTATGCTTCTACAAGTTATGCCTTACTCAAGGAATTAGACCATCAACTAGACCTACTATGTTATTAAGACTTTCTTGCTACTATAGATGCATTCTCATGTCATACTATGCTTCAATTAATGATACATACCACTTAAAATTCTCATCTCAATCACTTTATTAGACTTCACTATGCATGCCTTCTTGAACACTCAAGATCTCATACTTCCTTTAACATCAATGATAATGCATAGACACATGACATCGATGATAACTTACAACATAATTTAGAGAACTTGAAGGCTAGAAACTATCCAAAAAACATCATGGACATGTAAAATGAGTCTCTAGCTTCTTCTTCCATCCATTTACTCTTATTGACCAATTCAACTTTTGATAGCTATAATAATTTATTGATAAATAAGCCTATATCTATACATTTTATCTCTCATATAACTAACCACTACCACCTAGAGGTACCTAGGAGAGTTGACTACATGATCCAATATCTTATCTAGGTATTTGAATCCATCTTTAGCTGATTTGAATAAAATCTTTCACATCAAGTCCTTATTAGGGTTTTAGAGAGGTTTAACATGTTTTTTGGTGTTAATGATTAGTCATAAAGGAATAACACTTAAATACAAAACTAATGCTTGAATATCTTAGCTAGGAACCTTCCCCATTTCTCCTAAATATCTCAAACTCCCATGTAGAGGTTACACATGCCTAAAATTGCTTCTCAAGTTTGAATACCTCATTTTATGAGCTTGAGAAGGCCTAAAACAATTATTAATTCACTTTTAATTTAAATATTGACATAAAACTTTGTGATCATACCTAAAACTACTTATCTCACATATTTCCATGCTTTCATGTTCATACTTGCCTTGAAATATGATCTTCATACCTCACTAGGCAAGGCAGGATCTAGAAGTGGTTTGGCTGCAGACTTAGACTGAAGGTCCTATCCTTATAGGTTCACCCTAAAACTCTCATGAATGCTTCTATACCTTATTTACATGATCAAACAATGCCATACAAACTTCACATGCCTATGTTTATTCATTTCACCATGCACATACATCTTCATGTCATGATTATGCTTCCTATGAACTTGAAATCAATAACCTATACCTTCCATGATGACATTAACAATGATATCAATCATGTAGACATAAGACATTATTTGTATTTAAATTATCTCTTTATCTTTATCTCATGAAAACACTCTTCTATGCACCTTGTCACATCACACACTACTAACTATCCTTAATCACATTTCACACCAACCTTCACAAGATGCACCTTTGACATCAATGACAATATGAAATAATATCCCCTTGGTTATTAATGTAAACCACTCCTATAAACTTCTCTCAATAGGTTATTTCTCTTCCATTCTAAACTTTCTTCCCCTTTGACATTAATGACAAAGAGGTACATACAACTTCTTAGATCAGACCTCTTATAACCAAAAAATCAACACACGAGATTATGAGTCAATGAAGAATCATATAAACATTCCCCCCATATCTTCATTCATATCTCAATCACCTTATCCTTGACATTAATAACATAGAGTTTTAGATCAAACCCTTGATCACTCAGTAGGCCACCACATATGTTCTTATCTAACATAGACCTTATTAATAAAGAATTAGGGACTCTCCCTTTCTCCTCATAACTTGTGCTCATCATATGAGTGATCACGAATCATATACCATTCTCAACATGTATATAATAACCTTTATATTGGATAACACTAGTAGCATAATTATATTTTTCCTTAACTCTCAATTTTACTTTATGCCTGTCATGACTTCACAAAACTTCTTGGCATTCATCACCTATTCTTGGAGATAATAAGTCACCTTGATTATATCCCATTACCCTTTAATTTCTCAATGGCTAGTAGAGGAAATAATTAATCCTAATTTTTATCTTATATACTCAAATATTGCCTTTGGAAGTGGCTTGGTTAGAATGTATACAATCTGATCCTTTATAGAAACATATTCACGTTAAAAATTTTGTTCACTTACTTGCTCTCTTAGGAAGTGATACTTGATGTGAATGTGATTAGTTCTTGAATACATAAGAGGATTCTTTGAGATTCTTATGGCACTTATATTAGCACAATAGATAGCACTAGGACTATCATACTCGACTTTGTATTATTTTAAGGTATATCTCATCCACAGGACTTGAGTACAACATGAAGCTTATATAATGTAATCAACCTTAGTAGTATACAATGAAACTGATGACTGCTTCTTGCTTATCCATGACACTAGAAACTCTCCTAAGAATAAATCTCCTCCACTATTACTCTTTCTATCATCTCGACTCCCTGCCCAATCTACCTCTATATAGGCTACTAAATCAAACTCCTTGCTCTTTGGATACCACAACCCAAAATCCATAGTCCCCTTGAGATACCTAAGTATCCTCTTGACTGATTACAAATGGTTTTCCTTTGGATCTGCTTTAAATACATAAGACCTACTATTTACATGAAATTAGGTCTAGATGTAGTAATATATAACAAACTTCCAATTATTAACTTGTATGATGTCTGATTTACCTTTGGATATTCATCCTCCTTTCTTAACTTACACCCTATGATCATAGGTGTGCTAACTACCTTGTAATATTCCATCTCAAATTTATTTAACATCTCTCTTATGTACTTATCTTATGAAATGAATATATCTCTTTTTGATTGAATGATTTGTAACCCAAAGAAGCACGGTAGTTCTCCCAACATAGACATCTCAAACTCTTTCTTCATCACATCTATAAAGGCCTTAGTCATACTCTCACTATTTATACTAAATATTATGTCATCTACATAGACAACCACTATTAAATAATGATCATTTTTGTCTTTATGTAAAAATTAATGTCTATAACTCCTCTCTTAAATCCTTAGTCCAATAGGTATTGGTCCAATCTAGCATACCAAGCTTTAGGAGTTTGATTTAGACTATAAATAGCCTTTTTAAAGATACATAAATAGTCATTGTTACCTGATAATGAGAAACCCCCTTAGGTTTCTCTATGTACACCTCTTCTAAGTTCCCATTTAGAAAATTTGATTTGACATCCATCATATACACCTTGACTCTTTGAAGCCTACATATGATAGAAATAATTTGATAGCCTCCAATCCTATTATTAGAGCAAAGGTCTCCTCAAAGTCTATAACTTCTACTTGTGAAAAACCCTTGAATTACCAATATATCCTTGTTCCTATTGACTTTCTATTTTCATTCAACTTATTCCTAAACACCCATTTTGTGTCAATGACAATCTTGTCTTTAGGCCTAGGAACTAGTTGCCAAGTCTCATTATTTTCTATTTGGTTTAACTCCTAATTCATAAAACCTATACAAAACTTGTATTTTATTGATTATACTAGGTTATTAGGTTCAATATTAGACAATAGAGAAACATTCTCTTGATTTAGGTTACTTATCAGATTTCTCCTTATTCGCATACCTATATCCTTGTTACCAATGATTTATGATTTAGGATGGTCTCTCTGAATCTATATTGAAGGACCTTTTGAATCTTGTCTTCCCTCAAATTTTTCTTCCTCAACTAACTCTATTATTTCTTCTTCATTCTTTAAGTATAAATTATATGATGCATCCTTTGACTAAGAGTGTGGCTTCTTATAACTGGTCTCATCAATCTTCACATTGGTGATATCCACTATCTTTTGAAACCTCTTAATATAGTATCTATAGGATGAGCTTATTGATGAGTATCCTAAGAATATTCCTTCATCATTCCTTGAATCAAATTTACATAAGTCTTCCTCGTCTCTTTTTATGAAGCATTTGCTTCCAAACACTCTAAAGTGTTCCACATTAGCAGGTCTTTCTTTCCACAGTTTATAGGGGGTTTTATTGCCATTAATCCTTATATATCCTGTATTCAAAGTATATATTAAAGTTATCACTAACTCTCTCTAGTATTCATTAAATAATCTTGATTAATTTAAACCTTTCCATTTCTTGAAATTTTTAATTCTTTCTTTTCACTACCCCATTCTGCTAAGGTGTCTTAGCTATTGAGAGTTGTTTCTTTATCCCATGGACCTTACAAAAGTCATTAAATTCATTAGACCAAAAATCTCATCCTATATAAGATCTTAGGAATTTTATCTTTACATTATTTTCATTCTCAAATATAGCTTTGAATTCCTTGAACTTATCAATATCTTCTAAATTTTCTTTCAAGAATGCTACCCAAGTCATTCTTATATAGTCATATATGAGTAACATTAAATGGATATCTCCTTGAATGTTTTAGATTCTTGTAGGTCCAAAGATATAAGTTTGTATTAATTATAAATGTATTTTAGTATAATAATCCTTATACTTGAACCTAATTCTAGTTTGCTTACCATGTTGACATGCCTTGCAAAGTGTATTTGTAGGTTTGGTGATTTTAGGCATATTCTTCATAGATTTCTTAGAACCAATTGAACAAATTATCAAAGTTTAGGTGGACCAAAATTTTATTCCATATCCAACATTCATACATCTTGCTTATAAATCATCTCTCCTTCTTGATCTCATTCAAGTCATACAGATTGTTCTCAATCCTCTTAGCATTGAAAAATAGCCTTTTTTATTTGGCTCTCCTTATATCACACCCTCTATCATGAAAGGTTAGTGTGTGTCCTTGCTTGAACATTTTAATTACACTAAGTTATGTTTCAAGCCTTATACATATAGTACATTATTTTTTTTTGTCTTTCCATTGTCTAAAATCAAGATATCCTAGCAATAATATTGGTAGCTATATTATCTCCAAATCTCATTGTCCCTACAGTATTTTTATTTAATGAAATTGACTTGCTCTTGTCCCCTGTCATGTGTCTTGAGAAACCACTATATATATATATATATATATATATATATATATATATACCACTTCATTTTTTCATCTTGAATGTGAAAAGCATTCTAATGTACCGTAGATTCTTCTCCTTTAGTATTTTGTTCCTCCTTCACCTTGTCCATAGTTTGACTTCTTGATCCACTTCTCAATGGTATGGCTATATACCTTTTTATCTTAACTAATCTTACTCATATGCCTCATCTTATAATCCCTTGAAATATGTCCTCTTTGATCATAATTATAGCAAAAAAATTTGATTTTACTATTAAAATGAGAATTCATCCTATTCCTCCATGAGGATTTTATTCTATCATGATGTCTACAATCCACTTCTCTATGTCCATATTGATTGCATGGTAAATAGTAAGCATTGAAAGAATTCACATACCTTGTTTGTCTAATAGGATTTATCTTTTGATGACTGTTGAATGCTACATATATACATTTTTTATCTCTTAAAAGAGTTACAATTTTATTGACTTGTTGATGGTCAATTTGGGTCTCAGATTTGAGAGTTTCTACATAGGTATTTACTTTATCAGTATCATCACTTCTTAATAGTTCATTGTCCTTTGAGGTCTAAATTTTCTTGTTTTATTTTTGGTTTTATTTGAACCCAAGACCTGTTTTATCATGTGGAGACTTCTGACTATTTAGATTTTAGTGCTTTTTTTAATTTTTTGATTTGTCTTCAATTTTATTATTGCCTAGTCTAATTCTACCTTCAAGGACTTCATTTCTATTATGAATTTGATGCATTATTCCTCCTTGGTTTTAAGACTTGTAGTGATAATCTCAACCTAATTTTATAATTATTTAATGATATCTTCATGTTCATTGGCATTTTTACATAGTCACTTTTCAAAGAAACTGATTTGTTCCTCATAATCCTTAACTAATGATCTCAATTTATGATTCCTCCTTGTTTGAAACTTCAACTCCTCTAGATTAGTCATCAACTTTGCCTCAAGGTTCACTTCAGCCTATTCTTCATCTAATTCTTCATCTTACATAAGACTTTTCTCTTTTGAACAACCTTCATCATTTGTTTCTATGGCCATGAATAAAATGTCATTACTATCATGATCAACATTGTCATTATCACTATCATATATACTTGTATCACTTATATCAGAGGAGCTACTATCTTATTTGGTATAAAAACTTCTCTTATTATTGAATGACCCTTTCTTGCCTTCATACTTCTTGAAACTCTTTTTTATCTTATAAATATTATAGGACTTTTTATCCTCACCATGATGTTCATCATGCACTCCATCATGCTCATTCTTATCTTTTTTAGGACACTTAGATACAAAGTGACCAATATTACCATAGTTAAAGAATTTAAATATAAACTTGACCTTATACTTACCTAATCCTTTCCTTAGTTTTTTGATAAACATGGATTTTATCTTATCATCATTAATGTCTATATTATCATCATCCTTGACCTTTTTACCTTATGACTTTTTCTCATCTTTGAATGCAGCATCCTTCTTCGAAGGTCTTCCACCACTTGTTCTCATTTCATAGGAAATCAAGATGCCATGAAGCTCATCCATCTATAGTTTGTTGAGATCTTTTATCTCCTCCACAATAGTGACTTTTGAATCAAACTTGGATGTCATGGATCTTAATACCTTTTATACTACTATTGATTCTTCCATCATTTCTCCTAGAATTTTGATGACATTTACCACTTCATCTACTCTTAACAAATAAGATGCAATGTTTTCATCCTTATTTATTTTCAAACTTCCTTCGACGAGTCTATAATTTTACCAACTTGACTTTGGTATCTCCTTAATAAATGGTTTATAACGTTTCCCAAACTTGTTTGGTTAAATCAAAATACATGAACTTTACATTTTATACCTCTGAAAGACCATATAGGATGGAATTCATTGTCTTGGAGTTGTTTTCACTTACCCTCTTGATTGTTGCATCAATTGGTGGTGTAGGTGGAGTGAATCCATCAATAACTAATTACCATATGTAATATCGCAAGAGAATTAGATAGGTATTCATCTGATGCTCCAAAATTCATAGTTATTCCACTGAAGAGAGGGCCTTATTGGTTGAGAAATCTCCTTGTACTTGATGACTAGACATGCTTGTGCTTCTAGGACCTCCTTTAAACTATTAGGCCTACTTCAAAGGACCAAAATTTGATACTAATTATTGGAAGCAAAATTATTGATGGGGGGTTGAATTAGTGTTTAAAAAAACTTATTTCAGTTATATTTTAATGTTCATGAACCATGAAGTCAATGTACTAATCTAGCAATGCGTAAAGAACCATTCACATGGGCATGAAACAAGAGAACACATATATGAGTGGGAAAACCTCAAGGGGAAGAAAACCCACTATGATAAATAAAAGTGGAATACTATCCCATGAAATAAAATACCAAATTTATTTGAGAACCAACTTAACTTGGATCACCAACCGCAATAAAGTCAAACACCCACTTGACTAGGATTTATCAAGCATCTACTTACAAGGAAACACCAATTCCCTAAGTGGCTCAGCACCAACTCAACCCCTTCAAAATTTTGATCACCTTCCACACCTATAATCTTTTTTTATGGTTTAAAAATCATTTCAAGACCTCCTTTTTCTCAACCATACATCATATATTTTCTTATTTTCACACACTCAAATAGGCCTAAACTACCTTATATATACTAGTCTCATGGATAGACAACACTTGGTTAGCCACAAACTTTCAACCTCTTAGGTCAACCAAAAAATAGGTTTTAATACATATCATGAACATGTTTCAATCACAATTTGAACCCTTTTTGGTCTATCACAACTCAAGGCCTTACTCTTGTTTTAGGTCTCATAAAGACCTAATTGCATTAGGTATGCCCTCTTAATGCTAAAACCTGATCTTCTTGGGCCCATATGGTCTTCTACAAAAATTAAAAAAAATAAAACACTTATAAAAATAAATATTCTTACCTTCTCCATGATTTATTAGACCTACATTCTTTGTTCATACCATGAAATCTCCTTTAGGACAAACTACTCTATTAAGCATGTGTACCTCAAAAGTCTATCTTATAATAATGAAGCTTAACCACCCTTAAGATACTAAACCATGAAAAATGAAACATGAGTATAGATTATCCATGAACTTAAGGTCATCACCAAATTCTTGGAACACCTTCACTTAGGAAATAAGAGCTCAAGAAAATCTCTACAACTTGCTTACTCAGAACTACCAACATACCTCAAAAACTAGTCATGAAGAATTAGACCTCTAATGCCTATGTAGACACTTTTCATGAATCCTGATGCATATATATATATATATATATATATATATATATATATATATATATATATATATATATATATATAACTTGTTTAGATAAAAATTTCATATGGTTTAATGGAAAATATTGGTATTTCATACCAATTTCTTGACCTTATGTCTCAGAGTCCTATCTGAACCAGACAAGCCATTTTGTGAGAAAAAATTTCACCACATACATTGACCTCCAAAGATTATTTTAAGAATTATCATGACATAAATTTCAAAAATAACTTACTTAGGCACTTTATTTCATTAATCTATCATGCACAAACCCTCAAATCTATCTCTTCATCTCTGCCTAGGTTTTGCATTATCTATACTATAAGGTCTGTCTATGATTGGATTACCTAGATGACAAATTTATAGAATTTTAAGGATATAACATATCCATAAAACATAGTTGACAATTAAAATTATTATATATATATATATATATATATATATTCTTATTCCATATATTTACCCGTATTGACCAATTTAACTTTTGAAAGCTACAATAATTTCTTGATAAATAAGCTTATATCTATACATTTTATCTCTCATATGACTAACAAACACCACCTAAAGGTAATTAGGAGATTTTAATACATGATCCAATATATTATATAGGCATTTTAATCCATCTTGAGCTTATTTAAACAAAATCTTTCACATCAAGTCCTTATTAGGGATTTAGGGAGGATTAACACATATTTTGATGTTAACAATTATTCATAAAGGAATTCCAATTGAATACAAAAATAATTCCTATATATCTTAGCTATGACCATTCCCCATCTCTTCTAAATAACTCAAACTCACATACAAAGGCTACACATGCCAATGAATGCCTGAATGTGCTTCTCAGGTTTGAATACCTTATTCTGTGAGCTTGAAAAGGTATAAACAATGATTCATGAAATTTTCATTCAAATATTGAACTCAAAATTTGTGATCATACCTAAAACAAGTTATCTCACCTTTTTCCATGATATCATGTTCATACTTTCCTTGAAATCTGATATTCATACTGCACTAGGCTAGGTAGGGTCTTGAAGTGGTCTAGGTGTAGACATAGATTGAAGGTCATATCCCTATAGGCCCACCATAAAACTCTCATTAATGCTTATATACCTTACTCACATGATTAAAAAATGCCATACAACCTTCACATGTGTGTGTTCATTCATTTCACCATGCACATACCTCTTCATGTCATGATGCTTCTTATGCACTTGATATCATTGACCTATATCTTTCATGATGACATTAATAATGATATAAATAATGATAACATAAGACATTAATTGTATTTAAATTATATCTTTTTCTTTTTATCATGACAACACTCTTCTATGTACCTTGTCACATCACACACTACCAACTATCCTTAATCACCTTTGACATCAACCTCCATAAGATGCACCTTTGAAATTAATGAAAATACTCAAAAAATACATGTAGATAAACCCCTTCACCTCTCCTAAAGTTCTTAGCCTCCCATACATAATTTATTTACTATTATGATCATGTGAAATTGTCTCTCGGGTGATAAGCATGTGTTTTGGATAATCTCTAGGTGTATTTAGGCCATAATGGCCAACTATAGCAACTATCCTACAACCCAAAGTGGCCTAACCTTCCCAAATAACCTGATGATCTCCCCCATGAAGGTTTGGAGTGCTCTTCAATCTTATTTTGCCTTGTGCTCTACTTCCTAAGTAGCATTCTCTCAATGGGGTAGCTAGACTACTAAGCATAAGTGCAAGTTTTCTGAGTTTTGGTATTAATCTCTAACTTTGAGTCACCTATCAACTATCATTGACATGAAGATCACCTTTGAATACAAATAGAGTACTTGTGTTATCCTTATCAAGCCATCTTCCTTATGTGGTATACAATAATAATTTTTAGTTAGACACCCAGGTTTTTTTGCATGGTTAACTAGTTATAGAGGCTACTATAGGTCACTAATATAAGGTTTTTTGGGGACTTTGGGACCCCTTCTCACCTCAAAATCCCATGTCTTATGTCAATCTTTCTTAATACTTTACTTGTAAGTTTAAACCTAGATTTATCAGGCCTAATATGTATGGTATGTGTCCTTCATGTGCTAATTAATAGGTCCTTTGAGTGCTCAAGATACCTAAGGAAACCTTTAGGACCACTTCACATCTAAAATACTCCATTTGAATACATTTAGAGTCATAAATATGTCATCATGTATCGTTTAAGGTTTAGGAAGGGTTTTGGAGGTCCACCATCTTAATGATGGTTCATACATTACAAACCTCCAAACTAGAAATGATTAGTATGAACCTTTTACATTGACCCATTCATTTCCACTAAATATCTTATGATCCCATGCAGAAAGTGTGTAGAGATATGAGTGTTGGAACATGTGTTTAGGGATTTATGCTGAGCTCTTTGAGTAGGTTAAATTATTAGGGATCATTCATAAAATTGATCCCCTCAATGCCTTTCATTATTTTATGTATTTTTATCCCATATGTTAGTTAATTTTCACTAATATCCTTGGTATTGGGTCCCTTTGATATGAGAGATATCAGCATCTAAAGTGATGGCTTGAGTTGACTGCTTAGGACTGAGTAACTTGAGTGGGGTCTTAAGACTAATTTGACCCCATTTTTTTATTTCCTCTTATTTAAAATAGTTTTATAAGAGCTATAACATCCTCCCATACCTTTCATGGTCATCAAATTTATTTTTGAGGGTCTGAGTATGCCCCAAGGTGGTTTGGGCCTTTTAGGTCTAGGACTGGTTTTTAGGCCTAACATGCTTCAACTAAGTCTAAGGGGTTTAAATGACCTATAGGTAGTTTGGGGATTCAAATTAATCATGAAACCTTATTTTACACATGTTCCTAACATTTTTAACTCTCTCCAACTATTCAAACTCCACTTTATTCTCCATCCTTCTCTCATGATTTGCCTTTATGTCTGTCTGGGTGAACATGCCCTAATGCATAGGACTATAGCAGTTGATACTATCAAAGTGATAAATATTATTTTATATTATAAATGTGTGTAATTATATCCCCATAATAATTTTTCAACTTTATCATATCCTTAAGTTTCATGTCCTCAAACCCTGATAACACATCTGTGACATAGTCATACATAGCCTTATGTGTGGTTGGTATGCAACCCTGACTAGACAATTTCCTTACTCAAGATCATTATCAAGTAAGGTCTTGAGGTTATTGATGTGGATATGTCCCATAGAGACTCTCCCTTCATGTATCTAAATCCTTTTTAATTTTATTGGTTTGATACCTTCCCATTTTTAACAACTCTTACTAACTATGTGAGCCTCACATAGTTCAAATGCACTCATATAGGTTACTCTATCTTTAGTGATGTGACCACCATGCTTTACCCTTCCTCCTAGTTTAACATTATAAATTTGTATTTATATGTTTATTTACATTCAAGGTAGGATGTAGACATTAGGATTTGTCATTAACATTGTAGTCACTAGTTCACACATGTTGATTACCTATAGGGGTCTATGTATTATGGTCCTCTAAGCATAAGAGAGTGTCTTATTATCTACATTTGAGGTCTCAAAAACTATCTCATTCTAACCCATATATATATAAGATGTACATCTTGCTTAGTCATACCCTTCTCATATTGCTCAAGGTTGATCTTCATATAGTGAGTTGAAGGACTTATACTAAGGTAGATTTAAGTCTTTTCCTATAGGTGGCCATTAAACTATCAATAGGTAATATGGACACATAGGCCCATCTCTTCATGACCTTATTGTTCTTGAGAAACCTTAATGACTATCTAGGCCTTAATCCCATGGTTTGGACTTAGAAAGAGGGGTGGATGGCTTGTGGGTGATGACAGTGGGGTTGTATGGAACTTGAAAATGGAGCACAAAGCTTAAATTAAAGCGAAATAATAGTGCACAGGTGGTCAAAAAAGGAGGATCTCTTTGAGATCTTGAAATTAACTATGGACTCACACCCAATGTGATCTATAAGTCCCTTAAACACCTCCATACATATACCCAACTAAACATAACACTTTGGAGGCCATAGAAAGGCATACATAGTTAGAATATGAAACCTTGGACTTTTCAAAGAACTATAACATTTTATATTAAACCTTAACTTCTAATAAAGGGACTGTGAAGAGGTTTGAAGGTAGATTAGTGGTGATCCCTTGGGATATGAGTCTATAACTAAGCTTGTGAACTTGTCATGTCCCCTTCTAGTTGACATCTTTTCGAGTGGATGATTAGCCTATTATGCAACCCTCGTAGGCTGATGGGATGGATAGAGGGTCTTGATGGAGCTTGGCTTGGCTTCGAGTAGCAAAATTATTCTAGTTGGTTTTCGTTCGGGCTCTTTCAGACATGTATTAAGGGAGATATTAATATTTGATTGATTTAATCAAATCATAATTATTTGGTCTAATTTTAATTAAATATTAACTATTAATTATTTTTGTCTAATTTTAAAACCCCAATTCTAATTTAAGAATCCCTAGTTCTAATTTAAGTAAATCTAATTATAGCAAGTACACCATTTTGGGGGTATAAAGGTTTCTCATGGGAGAGAGTGGAAAAGATATGAAGATTATTGTTTGAAGACAAATTTTGCTAAGGATTTTCTTGAGAAGACTGAGCTAAGGGTTCCAGTATTCTATCTACATTAAAGAATGTGCCCTCTTCAGTGTATGGGATTCAGAGGCTATGAGATATCAGTTGATTTATTGCCAGGTTGAGAGATAAATTCACACAAAACTTATCACATGTATTTACAGAGATTTATTTTATTAGGTTTTTGATTCAGGGTTTTGATTCAAATATTGCACAGATAAAGATCTTCTATATTAGAACCGTATATCTTGAGATCAAGTTGATCAGCAATTAGGTTGTGCTATATTATATTTGTGGCCATACAAAGTCTGTATAGATCCATACAAATCCGTATGTAGCATTGAAAAGCACAGAGACTAACATCGACAGTCAGAGACTTACAGTGACTGACATCGGTAGGAAGAGACCTATAGCGACCGACATCAGCCAACACCTCACCAACGTTGGCTGGTTAACGACACTAGGAAACTGATAGTGGTAGTATAACCAACATCGGCAACTGTGTTTTTGACACAACATGCTGAGATGGACCAGATCCAAATTTTATTCCTAGTTTGCGAAATACTCAAGTTATTAAGACCGTATTTTAATATGCAAGACAAAGAACATATATTGTAATCATCTGAGTGAATAAATAAGAGTCTATACTATGGTTTTATTTGTCTATTTGAAGATATTTTGTATGAATAAAGATAAGCAATTCAATAATATTTAGTTTCAAATTTCAAGGGAAACAGGGGATATTACAGTGGTATCAGAGCTAAATCTTGCCATCCTGAGGGTTTGACAATCTTATGCAGCCACAAGAGTTGGGACCACATAGGTATAACACATGCAGTAGAGCCTTGCTTGAAGGTACCCAGGTGTTAGAATAGCAGCCAATTATCATGAGTGACAGATGTGAGGGTAGCCAACCCAGGGGCCACTGACATAATGATGATCAGGGTACCAGAGAAGTCTATCATGAGATGACATAGGCACTACAGGCACTTACTACTGTGGTAAGGAGGATGAACCCACCTGATAAAAAAAATGGGGAACAAGGAGATAATAGGAGTGCTACTGTTAATCAGAGACCCCAGTAGGCCCACTCCAGAATAGCAGATAAACCTACATGTCTTATGTTTGTTTAAGAGGAACTAGAGGTTCCGGCAGAGGAGGCAAAAGATTCCCTATTTGCAGATGTTCTCATGGCTGCAAGTGATGAGTGGGACTTATTAGCTCCTCAAGTTTAGGAGAAGATGTCCTTTGATCATTTTATTAATCAGAGGAGAGAACACTACAGATTGGTTAGACAAGATAGGAGACCTAGACACCAAAATAATGATCTGAAACATGCTACGAGCAAGCTCACGCTAGTGATGTTTGATGGTAGTGGCAAGGTCATAGTGCAGGCCTGGATTAGTAAGCTAGACACATTTCTCACATTGCATTTGATGGCTGAGGAAGATGCTATCAGATATGCGACACTACATCTTGAGGGAGTAGCTCACGATTGGTGGCACCATGGGATGGTGACACTCCATCATGATTGGATCACATCTTATCAAGAGTTTGTGGATAGGCTGGTGGAGCACTTTGACAGGAAGGATCCAGAATCCTATTTTTGAGAGTTGGCATAGTTACGCCAGAGTGGAAGTCTAGAGTCTTACATTGGTGACTTCCAGAAGTTATTAGTCATGGTTCTTGAAATTTCAGAGAGGCAACTTGTAGTGCTCTTCATGGAGGGATTGACAGAACCATTGAGAGGTTGGATCAAAGGCTTTGACCCTCCTTCATTATAGGAAGCTATGCAGAAGGCATGTAGTATGGAGATGGCAGCCCCATCAAGTAAATTTAACTCCAGAGGTACTTCTTCATCCAGGGACAGTAAGGGCTTCAACAGGAATAGAGAAAGACTGGGTTTCAACATAGATAAATCAGGTGTTAAGAATAAATCAAAGGCCAACCCAGCAGCACCACATTTGGATAGAGAGGCTCTTAATGATCTACGCAGGAAGAAGCTTTGTTTCTACTGCAAAGGTCCTTATGATGCCAATCACGATTATCCTTTGAGGCCTAAGGGTAAGGCAAATCGAGTGATGTGGGCTTATTATGAGAATGCAGAATAAGAAGATTTTGAACATCAGGAGAGTTCTGAGGAGCTAGAGGCTGAGGCTTTAGAGCCTAAGGTAGAGGTAGAGTTAGAGCTCCAGATTCAGGAGGCATGCCTATCTAGCATCTAACAGGAGGGCTCATTTAGACTCCATGGAGTTTTGGCAGGATAGAGGGTCATCACCCTTCTTGACATGGGAGCCACACATAATTTTATTGATACTAGATTTGTGGAGAAGCGTGGACTCACCACAGAAGAGTTTGAGGGCATTAGAGTTAAGGTGGCTGACGGTTACACCCTTAGGTGTGAATGAATGATTAGAGATCTCCCATTGTGCTTGAACAACTATGAGTTCAAGGCTGATTATTATGTGGTGAACATGGGGGATATAGATTTAGTCTTGGGCATGAAGTGGCTTCATTCCCTTAAGGTAGTCACTCTTCGTCTTAAGGACATGGAGATCCGTTTTGATGTTAATGGGAAGACACACATTCTTAAGGCAATATGAGACGGCAACATCAAAACTATTTCTTTACATCAGATGGAGAGGCTCATGCGACACAACATGGTAAAGTGGGCTATCGAGTGCACATTGGCACCAATACAGGAGGGACAGTAGAAGACTGAGTATCATCCTGACATTCAGTAGTTGAGAGTCAATAATGATAAGGTATTTAGTGATATTCCACCAGGGAGACCTCCAGACAGGGGCATTGAGCACATTATTGAGCTTGAGGAGGGTGCTAAGCCCATTATGATTACTCCTTATCGACATCCTAAGTGATTGAAAGATGAGATCAAAAAAACAATTAAGGAGTTACTGGCTATGGGTCACATTCGGCCTAGCAAATCACCGTTTGCTTCTTCAGTTGTTCTAGTGAAGAAGGATGGCACCCTACGCATGTGCATTGACTACAGAGCACTAAATAAGAGAACTATTAAGAATAGGTATCCAATACCTTGTATCTATGAGCTTATTGATGAGCTCCATGGTGCACACTACTTCACGAAGATAGACTTAAGGTCAAGATATCACCAGATCAGGGTTTGTGAGCAGGACATTGAGAAGACAACTTTTCGTTGTCATTGTGGACACTATGAGTTTGTAGTGATGCCATTTGGGCTCACTAATGTGCAAACGACATTTTATTCCACCATGAATAGAGTCTTCCATTCACTGCTGAGGAGGTTTGTACTTGTTTTTTTATGACATTCTTATATACAGCAAAACTTGGTAGGAACATTTGGCTCATTTGGAGACTGTACTCAGCATCTTGGAGAGGGAGTCCTTGTATGCCAAGGAGTCCAAATGTGATTTGGGAATGACTGAATTGTTATATTTGGGTCATATTATCAGTGTAGGGGGAGTGCGAATGGATCCTGAAAAGGTCTGTGCTATCATAGACTGGCCTATTCTGACAAACCTAACACAGCTATGGGGATTTCTAGGTTTGTGTGGATTTTATTGTAGATTCGTGAATGGTTATTCATGACATGCAGCCCCTATGACAGATTTGATGAAAAAGGGTGCTTTTTGTTGGACACCTGAAGCACAGGAGTGTTTCATGGGGTTTAAGGACTTGATGACTACGTGCTGAGTATTGGCACTACCTAATTTTTTTAAGCCTTTTGAGCTTCAGTGCGATGCTTTAAGTGAGGGCATTGGAGCAGTGCTTATGCAGGACAAGCATCCCATAGTATATGAGAGCCGTAAGCTCAGGGGACCAGAGAGACTGTACAACATTTATGATAAGGAGATGCCTTCTATCATGCATGCCTTGGCAAAATTTAGGCAATATCTCGTGGGCAAAAAATTTTGCATCAAAATGGACCACAACAATTTGAGACATTTCTTGGGGCAGTGAGACCTCAATGATCATTAGCAAAAGTGGGTGAGAAAATTACAGGCATATGACTTTGACATCTCTTTCAACAAGGGCACCCAAAATGTTGTGGCCGACGCTCTTTCACGCAGGTCGTATTTGAGTACTATGGTCCACATTACAGAGAATTGGTGACATATGATTGTGGTAGAGTATGCCAAGGATATATGGGCATCTATTATTGTTGAGGGATCGATGGTTGACACCAGATATACTCTTATGAATGACTTGATCATTTACAAGAGCAAGGTTTATTTGATCCTAGGATCATCGGTGAGGAACATTATCATGCGAGCCTTTCATGATGTACCTACTACAAGACATCTTGGATATTTTAAGACTTATAGAAATATTAGGGAGAGATTCACATGGAAAGGACTCAAGGCAGATGTTCTTCAGTATGTGCGTGTGTGCCCTATTTGTCAGCAGAACAAGTAGGAGAACAAGTACCCAGCAAGATTGTTGCAGCCACTTCCAATTCCTGACAGGAAGTGGGAGTGTTTGTCGATGGATTTTGTTACGGGCTTGCCTAAATCCCAAGGATGAGATTGCATATATGTAGTTGTGGATCGGTTAACGAAGTATACCCACTTCTTTCTGATTACCACCACATACACATCTACACAGGTAGCAGAGATTTTCTTTCGAGAGGTATTCTGACTGCATGGGTTACCTCAGAGCATAGTAAGCGATAGGGATAGTTAGTTCTTGAGTCACTTTTGGCAGGAGGTGTTCAGACTCTATGGGACCGAGCTTACACCGAGCACTAGTTACCACCCGCAGACTGATGAACAGACAAAGATAGTGAACAAATGGGTGGAGGGCTACCTCAGGAACTACATTGCAGGGCAGCAGAAAGCTTGGGTCAAGTGGATTCATTTGTGCAAGTATTTCTATAACATGACTTTCCACATGACCATTCAGATGTCTCCTTTTATGGCATTGTATGGGTATGAGGTGCCAAGTTTTCTAGATTTGATATTGAGTGATAGTAGAGTGTCGAGTGCTAGAGACTTATTACAGGAGAGTCAGGATACTATGAGGACTCTCAAGGAGAATATTGCCAAGGCACAGAATCAGCATAAGCAATATGTAGATCAGCGGAGGACAAAGAGATCTTTTGATGTGGGTGACATGGTCTATCTTATGCTATAGCCCTATTGTCAGTCTACTCTTAGGAAGAGTGGAGCAGAGAAGCTGAAGCCATGTTATTACAGTCCTTTCAAGATCCTAAGGCATGTTGGAGAGATGGATTATGAGCTATAGCTTCTGACAGAGAGCAAGGTACACAATGTTTTTCATGTATCACGCCTCAAAAAGGTGTTAGGACACCGTGTGATACCTTCTACAATTTTACCTCCCTTAGATGATGAGGGAAAGTTGATTTTAGTACCTGAGTCTATCCTGAAGTATAGAGAGAGAAAGTTACGTAGGAGGACTATCAGGGAATATTTGGTGAAGTGGAGAGATTTTCTAGTGGAGGATGTGACATGGGAAAGTGAGGATATTCTACAGCATCTAGAGTTAAGATTGCTTGAGGACAAGCAATTTCAGGAGGGGCAGACTGTCATGTCCCCTTCTAGTTGACATCTTTCTAAGTGGATGATTAGCCTATTATGTGACCCTCATAGGCTAATGGGATGGATAGAGGGTCTTGATGGAGCTTGGCTTGGCTTTGAGTAGCAAAATTGTTCCAGTTGGTTTTTGTTCGGGCTCTTTCAGACATGTATTAAGGGAGATATTAATATTTGATTGATTTAATCAACTATTTAATTATTTGGTCTAATTTTAATTAAATATTAATTATTAATTATTTTTGTCTAATTTTAAAACCCTAATTCTAATTTAAGAAGCCCGAGTTTTAATTTAAGTAAATCTAATTATAGCAAGTACACCATTTTGGGGGTATAAAGGTTTCTCATGGGAGAGAGTGGAAAAGATATGAAGATTATTGTTTGAAGACAAATTTTGCTAAGGATTTTCTTGAGAAGACTAAGCTAAGGGTTCTAGTATTCTATCTACATTAAAGAAAATTCCCTCTTCAGTGTATGTGATTCAGAGGTTGTGAGATATCAGCTGATTTATTGCCAGGTTGAGAGATAACTTCACACAGAAGTTATCATAGGTATTTACAGAGATTTATTTTATTAGGTTTTTGATTCAGATATTACATAGATAAAGATATTCTATATTAGAACTGTATATCTTGAGATCAAATTGATCAGCAATCAGGTTGTGCTATATTATATTAGCGGCCGTACGAAGTCCGTATAGATCCGTACAAATCTGTACGCAGCATCGAAAAGCACAGAGACCGACATCGGCAGTCAGAGACTTACAGTGACCGACATCGGCAGGAAGAGACCTACAACGACTGACATCAACTAACACCTCACCAACATTGATAGGTTAACGACACTAGGAAATTGACGGTGGTAGTATAACCGACGTCGGCGATTGTGTTTTTGACACAGTAGGCCGGGATAGACCAAATCCAGATTTTATTCCCAGTTTGTGAAATACTCAGGTTATTAAGACCTTATTTTAATATGCAAGATAGAGAACATATATTGTAATCATCTGAGTGAATAAATAAGAGTCTATACTGTGGTTTTATTTATCTATTTGAAGATATTTTGTACGAATAAAGATAAGCAATTCAATAATATTCAGTTTCAGATTTCAAGGGAAACAGGGGATATTACAAAACTTATACAAAAGGATGTAATGGTGTGAATTACAACATTATAATATATGTTTTCAATATGTTTTAATAATTTTGAGGCTATCATCAGATAGTATACTACCTATCTATGCTAATGAAACCCACATCTCTAGGTTACATTACTTAAAAACACCATTTATAAAGGTTTGAGACCATCTGAGCATTCAAGTTGCAATAAAGAGACACGAACATCATTGCAACCTAATTTTCATCTAAAAACATATGTATTTTGAATGTTTCTCAACCCCACATGTCCACACATGTGAATAAAATGTTGAGGAGGCCATGAAAAGTCTCTGTAAGACTTGAAGAATGAGGAATAATCACTATTTTGATATAGTAAACTAGAAGTTCAATGAAAATGTCCTCCTTATTTTTAATTGAGTGGATGAAAATGATGATAAGATCACTTAAATTCTTAGTGAATTTTCATAAATCTCAAAGGATCAATCCTCTAACCAATGCCCATGATTGGAAGGTGACCAGCTTTACTTTCTATGTCCAAGAGCTTAGGGCTTCTTTCTCTTTCCTCTGTATGAACTGAGCACAGAACTAAAGTGATCTCAAGGCCTAAAAATGACATTGATGGGGAATATGGATTAGTTTTTGTCTCCTCAAGCATTTAAATAGTCTAATTTCTTCCACACATTCTAATAGTGAACTTATCTTATAGACCCTTGACTCTACTTGAGCCAATTTGTACTGTATGGATGTGTATTACTCAAAAAAATCTTGAAACCTATAAATTCCATATATTTTCTCATGTTTCAGACCATAATCCATTGTTAGAGAGTAGGAATATGTAAAATAGGAGTTAAATGATGTATTAAAGCTCATGGTATGAGTTGGAGAAGTTGAAAAGCCATATTTTGACACATGTGTAGCCCATTTAGTTGTAATCAAGTGTTGACTTTTGTGAAAATAAGATCAAAAGTGTATGAAAAACATTGGGTATGACTTAATGGGATAAATTAAGGCTCTTAAATTCATGAATAGTGTCTCTAGTGGCCTTTTAGGGTTAGGTGGAGTCACATTAAGGTCAAAAATCTCACTTTCAAATCATGTACATGACCTTGAGGAGGGATGTCAAATGAATACCATTTCAACACATATGAAAAGACTTTAAAACCTATTAAGGACTTTAATTAGGACCTCATACACCTTCATAGAATTCTTAAAATCTTTGAAATGAACCATACCTTGCATAATTTTAATACAGCAGAGGGGTTCATGATGACACATTAGTTTCATTATCAAATCATCTCCACCATGGCACTTTTGAACAATTAAGACCACTTCAAAGCCTATTTTGGACATTAATAAATGTTCAAACATTCTAATAACACTAGAATCAAGCTAAACCATGAGTTAGGGTAAAATCACTATGTGTTTGATAACTTAAATAGATAGTGGAACTACTGAATCTAAAATTACAACCAGTGACCATGTTTTGAACTATCCTAATTCACCAAGAGATATGACAACTATGAGGCCTAATGGTGGACTAGGGTTCATAGGGATTAGGTTGACCTCTTTCTATGACTGAGGGAAGAAAGTGGTTAACAAGCATGGATTCCACACATTCATAGTTTTAGATTTAGTGGGGGCATGCTTTGGAAGAATGTTCTCCACACTTATTTAGTATTTGGCATCTTTAGATTGCACTTGGGACATGCTTTTGAAACATCTCCTCCACATTGGTAATTATTTCAGTTTTCGTATTTCTCCATATATATTGGGTTCATGCTTTGGAATAATGTTCTCCACACCTACATAATTTCCAAATTGGCCAAAACACACAGTTATATAATTTAGACTCATATTTGTGGCATAATTATATACATTAGTGCCATTGTTATACATAATTTCAGCATGAGACATATCTAAGGTATATATGTTATGAAATGATCACCTAATATTGAAAAATCCAAATCATTTTAGATTTCAAAACACTCTTAGGTACTATCATCACCCACTAGCATGTACTTTTATGAACTAATACCCAAGATGTAATTTTATGGACTATATTAAGCTAATATATTGTAGTTGTTTCAATTTTGGTATGGTTGAGGTGATTAAATCACTCAATCTTTCTAGTTTTTTAGGTTCAACTTGATTGTGTCATCCAACCTTACTAATTTTATGGTATGATTTGAATTCGTTCACTCATGTTCACAAGGTTATAAACTTGATTGGGTTGCATGGTTGAGCTAATCTTAACTACCAAGCGGCAACTCACCTTTGCTCCAAAGTTGGGTGCATGTGCTTTCTAATCTCTATATGTGTGTGTGTGTGTGTGTGTGTGTGTGCGTGCGTACACTTTTAAAATATATATATATATATATATATATATACATATATATATATATACATATATACATATATATATATATATACATATATATACATATATATACATATATATACATATATATACATATATACATATATATATATATACATATATATATATACATATATATATATATATACATATATATATATATATACATATATATATATATATACATATATATATATATATGCATATACATATATATATATATATATATATATATATATATATATATATATGTCTTAATCTCATTTTAAGATCCTTACAATGATACTTCTTTCAAATAAACTTTCTAATAGGCAAGGTGGTTACATCGATACATAGGTGTACTCCTAAACCTTGATATTTCAATTTCAAATATTTTCAATTCCATATTATATGCACTAATTATGTACTATAACATTCTCTTGGTTACAATTTAGTCACTAGCAAATTACTCAAGTTGGACTCAATCATAGGCAAGGTGTGTTATACACACCAAGGTACACAATACTTTCATTTAAACTAGCAATATCATTATTAGATTAAAGGGGAGTAAATATAGACACTATTTTATGGTTTATATAGCATCTCAGTCTTATACACTTGGAGAACTTAGACCCTAGTTTTTCCTCTCAATTTTGTACCTTTCTCACTTTCTAAATTCTTACATTTACTCTATCTTATGCCGTTTGGATTATCTATTACTAAAACTAGTCTTACATTGATGAACCAGACCTTATATCTTGCCCATAATGCTTAAAACTTGTTTATCTTCTATTTCTTCAAGTTTTGAATTTGTATCTACTTTCTTTCTCCTTAAACACTATCATCTCAGAAAGACACCTACATTGATGCTAGTGTCCTACTCTGACGCAAGTGTCTAGTGCCCTAAATTCATCTAATTTGTAAATGAAACATATCTTAATGGTTACCCTAAGTGATTTAATTCAAGTTAATTCTCTAAAGATATTGATATAAATACAATATCAAAACTCATTCATTTGTCATCTACAATACACTTAAAAAACCCTAAGGCAACTTATCAAAGCATTCAATCAAGCACTCGATAAAGTAAAACTTCCTTATTTTCATATCACTCATAGGGAAAACATATACATAGGTTTGAAGTACTAAAAGAGTAGCCCAAGAGCTATATTTTCTATGTTACAAGATAGGTCACTATTGTACTTGCTTTTGAACATATTACATGATTCACACATAGGGGAGAACTAAATCAGTATAAATCCCTCTTTAGAGTATTATCTATGTAGGCATCACTCATCTATAGAGGGGTCTTTAGGATTAGTTTGACACTATGTTCCCACTAACCCATTTTTATCTAGGGTCACTATGAAGATGAATAACTATGGTTTTACAATTTCATGAATGATATTCCATGACCTAGATTTGAATGCACCAGATCAAATGTGAAGTCAAACATAGAGGCATCTAGGTGGTCTCATATTTTTCAATAGATATTATATACATGACACATGTATCAGGTTCATACAATAGTGTTAAAAAAACTATCTAAGATTAATGCTATTATCCATAGCTCTAGAAGCATCCAATCTAGAATTTGATGACTATTCTAGAATCTTCTTCTAGTTTGGTTCCTACTTGTTCTAGATTTATATTTAAACTAGCATTGCAACAATATAAGTAAATTAGTACTTTATCATTTCCATATTTAATATAGTTTTACTTATTATTTTTAGCCTATATCAGTTTAATGAGTTGAGAATATATATTTAATCATCTAAAAATGGCACTTGAGTGATAAGAGTATTACATGAGACCACCCATCTCACCCATCCCTAGCTTATCCCTATACCTATCTTAGGGCCTATGTAGGCACTTATCCAGCCTTTGTGCAGGCCATATGCATCCCTAAACATCCTTAAAATAGTCCTAGAGATTCAATTTAACATCATGGCCCCTAGTGCCTTAGGGTCTACCACCTAAACACTAGTGCCATAATTTGGATAGTAGCGCCCCATGGTGCTATTATCCTTTTCCTCTTTTTGTCTTGAATGTATATATTATCAAATGAGTAACCACCTAGGGTCATCCTAGATTTATTTTAAGACCCACACAAGAACTAGAATTATATATATATATATATATATATATATATATATATATATATATATATATATATATATATATATATATATATATATATATATATATATATGAATTTTATCCCTTTATTAACTAGATGGAAATCATATGCAAATTACACAAACAAACTCCAAACAAGTTGTGCATAATCAAGGTTATCAATCCCTATTATACCCTACTTCTACATACAACCATCTACAACATTACTAAGCTCAAATTACTCAGATTTCTAGTCTTATGAACATTCAAAGCACTTAAACTAACATTCATACTAGTTTCAATTTCAATTACACTAGCACTTACATGGAGAGAACTACATCATACTTTATCCCTCTTCAAATTATTGGTACTAGGAAAATCTCATCATAGAGGGGTGTTGAGGATGTTTAGTATACCCCACTAACAACACAATTTGATACTTGTGACAATTTCATGCCATAAAAACATGGAGGTTTAGGTTTAGCATATAAAATAAGTCAAAATAGATCACTTATAGGAAACTAGAACTCATGCACATAAGAACAGGCTTAGCAGACTTAGACACAGGTGCACCCAAAAGTTTGAAACAATTTTACATAGAGGACATTAACACCAAAATAGGGGCATTAGCACCACATGGTGATACTTTCCAATTATGGTGATATTATATAGGAAGGGTTTTGACACATGGATCCTATCCATGACACTCATATCACCTATTGTCTAAGTTTACAGCCTCCATATCTCCCATATTAGTCAATTTCCACCTAAATATTTGTTTACATTATTTATTACTATTTTTATAAAGGTGAAACTAAGTTAGTTCTTTCACAAATTAGTATCTATATTTATTGCATATTTTATACCTATATTTATTGTACTCAAACCTTTTAAAAACTTAAGGATTAAACTCCATAACCCTAAAAAGTTATATCATTTGGTAAACCTGACTTACTTAAAATAGTACAAAAACCCTAACCTTAGATAACCCTAAGGTTTATATTTCTAGCCTTCTAAGACCCACATTCAAATTTCATATCCCTATATATTTTTATTTTTATTTAATAAAATCATGATAATAATGATGAACAAAGCTCATCACTTTTTAATAAAGAGTTTTCTAGCTTCCTTTGCATGATTGTTTCCTTTCATTTGGAATGAATTCAAATATGACATAAATAGATATGTACATGATGATGTATCAGTTAAAATGTATGTCATATTTCATTATCTCTCTATCATGTTATTATTGTCTTATGTGGAATTAAATTAAGAAATAAATCCTTACATTTATATAGGATATATTACATAATCTAACAACTAGGTTTCAAGTTTCAATGTCATATTTTATGCACATGAAATAAAATCCTTCTCTTCATCTCCATGAGGGTGATAGATACTCTCCCTCTAAAAATGCCCATGTTATAACTCCTACATGATATAAATAATCCTATATTATTGTTAATAATTCCCATACTTCACCTATCCATGTATCCACCTCTTCTCTATAGGGCATGTACCTACATGTTCAACCAAAAGTATCTAGGGTTTGCACTTGTGAGACTATAAGGGATCAAATTATCAATATGAGTAGGTTAATTTAAAAATTACAAACTCACAATCAACTATTATATGAAAATATTAAAACATTGGAAAATAAAATTACAAGACAAAATCCTCCAAGGCACACTAGTGTCAATCACGTATATGCATCTTCACCTAGTAAATTTGTGGCAAGCAATGTTATATATCAAAATAATAAATCAAAACAAAGTGCATCTATAACTAGTTATTTGAAAAGTATTTAAAAATAAAATATAAATTCAAGTGCTATTTTAAGGTAATTGATTAAATATAATTTGATCAACATACCTCCTGTACATCTAGTGAAGAGATCCATATATTATTGTGCATACCATAGAATGCATGGTCATCACATAGATTCATGTTGGGAATTGAAAAAGAATATGCAACACATAATTTTTAATGAAGAACCTATACAAGATAAATCAATTAATTAATCCATAGTGATATAGTAACATATTTAAAAAGTGTCAAATTCATAAATAATACAAAAGTGGTTAGCAAAGCATAACTAAAAACAATAAAAGGTTCACAAAGCAAAATTAGAACCAGAAATAACATGACAGGCACAAGTAAATCAAGTGAAGGATGCAAATATACCTCTCCAAAATGAGGTCCCAAGTTCAAAATAGTATGATTTTGGTCAAAATTATCTTAAATAGTTTGATTATCAAGGTCAAGGGTTGGTAAAACATGACCAAGGCATCATTACTCCTATTCTAGTAGTTGATAATGCTGGTCAATAAGGTTTAGGATTTATTGAACATCCTAAGGCAAATCATTCACAAATATAGTTTATCAAGTCAAAATATCTAGATACATAAGAAATTTTACAAAAAGAAAAAGAACTTAATTTTCATATTCAAAATAATGTTAAAACAAAAATCATTCTCAAAAGAGGGTTTCTAGAAAAAGAGCCTCCAAATCACCATATGCCTACAATAATCACAATTTCAAATATCACAATAACAAAAAATATTGCAAAGTAAAATTTATAAATGTCAACTCCACAATATAAGGCAATTCCCTATGCTTATCCAAATATAAAGAAAGTCAACACCAGCATTATATTGGTTCAAAATCAAAGTGATAATGATGATTGGAACAATCTAGGTTATCATGATTATTATGATACAAACAATGAAAAATACTTAGATTCATATTTCAACTCAATTCAACTATAACATATCAATCACACTACATGAGAGGTTACCATTCCTATTTTTTAAACATGCCACATTGATAGTGAGCCTCCCATGAGACTCATCGGTTAGTATATTCTTCCCTACTTGTCCATAATTTCATTCACTCTTTATCCTTGTATATATTTTCATTTTCATGTTT
This sequence comes from Torreya grandis, assembly GCA_037957365.1. NCBI lineage: Eukaryota > Viridiplantae > Streptophyta > Pinopsida > Cupressales > Taxaceae > Torreya > Torreya grandis. The sequence continues at coordinate 2,259,954 of JARHVA010000159.1, read as the reverse complement.
CTTGTACATAGCTTATATCTAGAAAATAAAAAAATAATATAATATGTCAAAATAAAATAACAGTCAAATATTTACTCAGAAAACATAAATTATATATTATATGCATTACCATGTTTACACTTCTTATACTTTTCAGGTACTACATATGCTAGATATTTTAGTATAGTTGTTATTATCATACATACATGCTTCACTTATTCTTGTTGAGTGTTTTTAGATACTTATAGGACCCAAGTACACTAAGTAAATATAGGTTTTCCACTATTTACCCATTGGAGGCATATACAAAGATACATAGGTTCTTCATTTTATACATTCCACCCATTTTAGGGCATCCTATACATAATTTTGATTACCAAATTAAATCTTTTAAAACTCTACATCATAGATTTATCATTGTTAGATCTTGATGTTGATCATCCTACACCTATATAGATTCATTGTAGACTACTACTACTACTACTACTACTACTACTACTACTACTACTACTACTACTACTACTACTACTACTACTACTACTCTAGACTCAGCCTATGTACATCTTAGATCTTATATAAATTTATACCACATGTTCATGTATACTCTCATTTATAGATTTCCTAGTTTAGACTTGATTATGTCTACATGATTCTTCATTTTTATGGTATTTTAATATGTTGTTGATTTATGGATCTATGCCACATATTTTAATTATATGTGTGCCTTGAACATGTTCCCATGTCCTAGTGTGTGCCTTCCTGATTATATATGTGGTAATTTGAACATGTCCTTCCATGTGGATCTAATACAACTTGCTTATTGTTTGTGTATGTGGATATTCTAATATGTCATTTTATGTATTGCATTCTCAAATTTAGTGGCATGTGCCCATGTCCCTTGAACTGTGACCCCTTGGCCTAATTTACATGTCTCATGTGTGTTGTATGTTTGCTTTCTTGTATGCATCATGACCATGACACTTATTTCCTACTTGTTACACACTCTAGTTTTATATTCCATTAGGTACCTCATGCATATCCACTTCCTACTTAGGTGTCATGATGGACATCGTGCCCTATCCCCCTAGGTAACTACTCAATTATTACTCAAATTTGTTGTTCATATACATTATTGTATCTATCTCGATAGCCTTTTGAATGTTAGATCTAACATAAATCATACACTATAAACTTATTCTTATATTAGATTACATTTCAATGTTACATATGCATATTATATTGGTTTAATACATATATATCATATATGCTCTGACTAACACAAATTTTGTAGAGTTTATTCTTTTAAGGTTAGTTCTTACAAAGGTTCAACAACTCCAATTAAAAGAGGGGGAATTCATAAGGGTTTTTCATAGAGATAAAGCTATCTAAATGTACTCAAAATACACTTTTTAGCATAGGCACAAAATATAGAAATCAATTTTAGGAAAACATAATGGGAAACAGTGACATAAAGACTAGTTTCAGTTACACAAAAATTAGAACAATTAGACATTAGCACCCAAATTAGGAAAATAACACCACCAATGCTATTTTATAAGATATGGCACTACTATCTAGTATCCTTAGTTTCAAAAAATTATATATTGGCCAAAAAAGTATAGTAGGTACAGTCTAGGTTTGCATAATTTTAGTTACAAATTACCAAATTTAGCTCAGTTTAGCTCAGATTCATACCAGTTTAGTTAGATTGGGGGCATCATGTGTAACATGATTATCCCCATTTCATTTTAGATAATTAGATACATAATATTACATCTCAATCTAGAATCCATATACTCATATATCATATTTAGGGTCATGTGCATGGCACACTATTTCTACATGCTCACTTATACACTAGTTGATCAGATCAAATGACAAACTCCATATTATTCTCTAAATTGTACACACTAAACACCATGTTATAGGTTAAAAACCATATTGATGTTTTATTTCATCTAAAATGGTTAGCATTATTGGGTAGCCCAAAGCTGTCTAATATTCCTGAGTGGCCTAAAGCCATTTTACATTCCAAAGTTGAAAAGTGGTTATAGAGCTGACATATATAGTCCTAATTATAATTACACATATTAATTTACATCACATAATTTTAGTTTCAGATACATCTACTATGTATGGGTATTCAATGATGGATTTATAGTCTACTTGAGTTCCTTATCCACATACATGAGAGGGTTAGAGACACCATTAGTCCAATCCAAGCTATTCATAGGTCATGATCCACCATACAAGGGTGGAAAACGATGGATTCAAAATAGGATTTATTTATTGAGATAACCACAAATGGGATTGAACAATCCATTAGCTCAGTCTAAGTTATTCACTAATTGATCACTATCTATATGTACACATAGAGGTTATCACCAAGTTTATGCACTGGTTCATGCACCTAGTGAAGTGTATTCATTCCTTTACTCTATCTTATCTCCTTACTCAATTTTGTATTTAATTTTGATATTTATTATTGAATATTTTATCTATGCATGTTTAATTTATAGGATACATAATAGAGCATGTTTCACATACTTAGATCTAAATTCACAGGCTTAGGCTCTTAGGTAAGTCCAGGTAATCTTATTTTTACTTTATCCTAGTCATTTTTATCTAATGAAATTATATAATAAATGGGGGGGATATAATCATCTAAAAATGAGACTTGAGTGCTAAGAGTGTTACTTGAGACCACCCATCCCTAGCTTAGCCCTAGACCTATCTTAGGGCTTATTTAGACAATTATCTAGATTTTATGCGAGATACACACATAATTAAACATCCATATTGTCACCAATTATTACACCCTAAATAATTTTGTCCAATCTTACTCTAAGATTTGATCAACATTAGAATACCTCTAGGCCTGTGGGTTGCCTATGGTAGAGGTACACCTCTAGGTTTAAGGGCTATCTCCATAGATTGATCCTTGAATGATTATCACCTAAACTTATTATTTTCTTAGATGAAAAGGCATATAAGTGGCATGAAAATAACCTTATCAAATGAGGTGATACACCAAAAATATCTCCACTAGAATACCATACAAGTACACTAAGAAACATGACTTACAACACTAGTCTTAAAACCTTGAATTGTTATAACATTAGTATGTTAAACATGAAGGTGATATGGATTGAAATTCTCAATATGTTTGAACCATAGGTCAGATTACACTTAATATGAAAAAATGCACTAGCTACACTTCATGTGACCTATTAGAGAGATGGCTTCTTGCATCAAACATGAAAGGGTTGAGAGAAATCAAGGATAGACATTAATCACTTGAAATTTCACTATACACCACTTCACACACTTAGAAAAGATATCTTGTGAACTAAAAACCATATTGCATATCTTATTTCAAAGGTAAAGTCTACTATCAAACTAGTAGGGCTTCACCATACCAGCTGTGGAATTGATTACAAGAGCCAAAATGGCTTGCACTTATAGAATATGTGAGGAGAGAGAGAGAGAGAGAGAGAGAGAGAGAGAGAGAGAGAGAGAGAGAGAGAGAGAGAGAGAGAGAGAGAGAGAGAGAGAGAGAGAATATAATTTCAAGGGTTATAATGCCACATGTCAAGGCATGAAAACCAATTAAATTATATAATAATTTAGTGAATAATATATGTATATAATATCTTCCTATACAAATGTCCATCTAAATCATCAAACTCTCCAAAACTGGCACAAAGACCCTTTAGTTGCCTTCTTAAAATTGCCTTCATGATTAAGCATATTTTGATTGTTTTAAACTATAATAGGGAAATTTTACATGTGTGTAATGTCTTATGGGGGTTGGGAACATTCCATGATAGTCATCAGATGCATCCCTAACTTATAGCCATCTCCATGACACTTGTTCTCACCATCTATAGTCATTCATTAACTTTTCAGGCCTCATCCTTCACATTTGTCATTCAAGTGGCCTTCACTTTATCCAATAAATATGTGTAAGAGGTTTTATGACACATATATAAGACCCATATACATTTCACTCCATAAATTAGACCTTAAAGAGATCCCTAATTATACTTATCATCTTTTTACTATGCACTCACTCTTTATCTTCAATCTCTATCAAAGACTACCTAAAATGAATGACTTGGTAGAGGACATTTTGTGAAAAAATTATGGTAATAAATTATCATGAATAATTATAATAAGTATAAATTGAACTCATCCAATGGTCCTCATTCTTCAAATCTCCTTTGCACCTATAAAATAAGTCAAATTATTGCAAAAACCTTATGTTAGGTCTTGTCTATATAAGTAGGATACAAACCAATTGTATGAGAAGGAGCCTAAGAGAGTCTTATACAATTACAAAACCATTTCTATGATAAAATACCCCTCATAAATTCATCTTATTACCTATATTCTCCATCAAGTTTTAAACAAGGATTTAGGAGGGTTTTAGCATGTTTTGCTTCTTAGGGATGGTTCATAAAAACTAGACTTTGAAAATTTGAACCAATTACACTAATTTTTATTTTATGACCTTATTAAAATATCCAAACTCCTTAAGTTGCCATTTGGTACCTCCATATAGATGTGAGTTGATGAAACTAGCCTATCAAGCTTTTAAGTTCATTTTGAATAGGTCTGAGGTGAAATAGTCAAAAATTGACCAAATTTGATATGTAATCTACATAAAATTTGATAAAATTAGTATTAAAATTTCCCTTGAAATTTATAAAAGTGTTTTTAAAAATCTCATGTTCATATGGATCAAGTTAGGTTCCTGAAGCTCATAGGCCTAGTTCTAGGCCTAATAGGCCTAGTCTGTGTTAGCTATATTTTTGTCCCCTCTAAGGGATTAATATGACTATGGATAATTATCCATATTTTTTTACCTTAAAACTAGCTCCACACACATTAATTAAATTCTCCAAGATTTCCCATCACACTTTATTACCATCTACATGTCAAACATGCAGTCTTCTCACTCTTAAAAGTGCCCTCTATCTACGATAAAATGGAGGGAATATCCCATATTTATCCTACCATTTTTAATATATTAGAGGTTTTATTAGGTAATTAAGACCTTATAATACAAAATTAAAATCTTTATCATACCCATAGGTCACTCAACTCTTCCAATCTCTCAAAACTAGCTTTTAAGACTATGTGACTATGCAGGGTCTAGGATTGCCTATAGGTTAAATGTTTGGAACTTGGTATATGCCCTAGTTCCTTGCCCTAAGCACCATGTGAAGTTAATTTAAAACATTTAAGGTGGTCTCAAATATTTTTAACATCATGCACTCATGCTAACCTTCTCAACATGCACTCTCCATTTGACTAGGCCTAGTCTGCCTAATGTAGCAGATTATAGGTGTTTGTCTTAGTAGAGATTGGCACTTCTATAAGTGATGGTGTGTCACATAATTAAAAATAAATTATATTGATTTATATTTATATAATTAGGTCATTTATAACCTTAATATATAACTATACCTATAGGTTTTGCTTCCTATGTCTCACTATCAACCTACTATGGGTCTGCATATTGACTGTAAATACTTACCTTAGGAAATGGGATTCTTATAGGTGATGGTGTGTCTCTTGACACTGGAATTCACCTTCCTTGATCCTTATTGAGGTTATTTATAATTTTCCATACCTACATGAGTTCATTCCATGCCATTAAAACCATAGTTTCACTCCATACTATAGGTTACCATAGTATTTGTTACTTTTATTCATTTTAGCACAGTGTTTTCTAAGTGTCATAGGCCAAAACCTACCTAAATTAGAAACACTTCAAACACCTTCATCTCTTGATCAAGAAACCATTTAATTTTATCAAGGTATTGACACTATTATTTATTTTCATGATGGAAAAAACTAAACCTGTCTAAACCTCAAGACATTCTACCATGGAAGGATCAAGCATATCAGTAAAATGTGATTCAAAGAAATTAAGATATAGTGTCTCAAAAACAACTTTCTTTGCCTATGAACATGGTTCTAGGTATGTATGCATATTATAGTCTCACCATTATCACTTTGATGTTATCCATTCTCCCAAACCTCAATGAAGTTTTCAAATAAGTCGCAACATCTTCATTTCAAGTCTTTCAAACTTATGTGGAAGCTACCTTTAGGTGTCATTATGGATTGTCTATAAGTGAAAGCATGGTATATTATTGTGTGTATTGAATTGGTTATCATAACCAATTTTTAACCTTTTAGGAAGGATTATTACTACTATTTACACTTTAAACTCCTCATAATCTTAAGGGATTCATATTTCATTACCATGAATATTCAATACCTTTATCTCACCTGACTATAGGTGATTGCTACAAAAAATCTGACGATGGCATGTTTCTAGACATTGAACTTTATATATAACATTATTTAGACCACACCTTTAGAATTATACTAACCAAATCTTGTTTTGAGAGGTGAGAAACAACATCACCTTTGATTCTAAAACCAACATATAAAGAATAAACCTCTACAATTGATGAAAATAACTATCTGCAAACCTCAGTGGAGTCCTCTTAGCAAACTAAGATAGTTCATGCCAATTATTTAACTTCCACACTTAAAACCAATCTAATAAACTTGTGAGAATATTTTTTAAGCCCTAAATATCATGTACACAACTTGAACTACATAGAATAATCTAAATAAAAGAGAAAACATAAGGTGATTGTAATGTGTACGTAGAAAATAGTCACTATCACTGTAAGAAATGGTTCATGAAGATCAAGAAACCAAACCTATAAATATTACCATAAAATTGGAGTATAAAAATATTATTTTCATCCCTCAATATAATTTTATCTAACTCACATCCTCCTGTCCATACCATGTAAATATCGATTGACCATTTATGCTTGCTTAGGAGAGTGATGGAAAGACAAAATGGTTTTTTCCCATTTTTGAACTTGTAAAAGTTTCCAAAGTGTGGAATTGAGTTTGTGGAAGCTGAATGGTCACTCTACAAGTCCTCCCACATGACAAAACTATTGCATAGTCTGTATAATAACTAAAAACCACATGAAACTGCTTGATTTTCTTATTTTTAATGTAACCTACATTTTTTATCCAATACTTCCACCTCTAACAATAATGTAACATTTAGAATGTTAAGGTATACTTTGGAAAAATTTTACTCTAAGGCAAACTATACAATTTCATTTAATGACTCAAATGTGACCTTAGATGACATAAAATGTCATTGAGGGTAAAAAATGAATATGATCAAGGCTAAAGAGACATTAAATGACCTTACTAGGACCATGGTAAATATTTTACACCCTAGTAGACCCTATATCAAGTTTTAATATATAAGGGGTTGACCTAATTTGAATTGTGGTCAAATTAGTCAACTTTTTTGGTGATTTCCTAAGGGTGACAAGCTAGCTATGCCAAAGACTAGTAGCCTTCTCCTATCCATTGGGATATGGAATCATTTATACACTATATGGACATTGAATTGCCTATAAAATTAAAATACACACTAAAAATATGAAATATAACACAAAAGATAAGAAACTAAAGCACACAAGATAAGGCAAGAAACTAAACACACTTGTGCTCTCATGAGCATTTGGGGAAAACACCAAAAAAATCAATTGAACTAAATTAGACACAAAATAACCTGAATGAATATTTTCCTACTATATCAAATGTGAATCCTAAAACATTTCTTGATTCATGAAATGAAGGAGTGAATGAGGCATATTGTATTTTAGGCCTTGGCATTTGTATCTCCAATTGCTTCATGATGTTTGCCAATATCCTTGGCATGATCCTTAATGCAATCAAGGTAGCTACAAATAGATCACCTATGGAGGTGATCTCCACTTACACTTAAACAACCTCAAATTTATCAAGGGACTCCTTAGCTTCAATTTTCAATGGTGATTCAACAAAACATACCTCTTTGACTTCTATGGCACCTTGAAAAAGATCAGATTGTTCACTAGCTGTAAGCTCCTCAAGCTCATCAACAAGTTTTGTATATTCCATCCAATCCTAGTCATTATCTTCCATGGAGACCTATTTCTCTATCTTCACAAGCACTTGGACCTCAATTCATATGTTTTTGCCAATCATCATTGCTCTTCTTCTCTTTGAGAACCATCACATATTCAACTTTATCTTCTTGGTCCTTGATTACTTGATCAAATTCAAATCTAACTAAAAATTTAGCAAGTTGTGATGGAATAATATCTTCTTTTAAGGACACACCACCAAGAGGTAAGGTATCTTTAAGAGTGTCTTGAATGGAATCAAACTCATTAGTAGATGTAAGCTCATTAACTACCACTTCAACAAACTTGATACCTTGGGAGTTATTATGTTGTACTTCAAAGGATAAAGCATTTTCAACAACATATTCATCAACATATTGTACTTAGACAATGGGAGGTATAGGTTTTTGATCCTTCTCATGGACAATAACTAACTTAGTAGATGTGGAGTTCTTCTCAATCACTTCTTATTTCATACCTTGACTGCACTCTTTGTAGATAGTTGCAACATGAAATTTAACATATTCTCCTTCACTAAATAATATTGAGTTACACTTATCTTCAACAACATGAGTCCCTATGGTGATATCCTTGTCATATTAAATTGAATCATCTTCTTGATTAACTAAAAACTAAGCTTGTTCTTTTCACTTTCCTCCCATAAGATGGATTCTCCTTTAAGAAAGGATGAGGTGGGAGGGTGATGGATAGGCTCATAGGTTGGATAGGTAATAGGAAGTGTGATGGAGATCTCATGAATGAGTTTGGGCATGGAAACTTCTTGAATGAACTCATGGGGAGATGACAAGTTGGATTTTTTAATAGGAAATAAACCTTCTTCAACAAGAACTTCACTTTGTTCATAGCCTTCTTGAGGCTATTCAATAGTTTTAGTCTCAATTTTATACTCTTGGTTCTCCCACTTTATTAATCTATCTATTAAGCATCTAACACAACTTCTTTCCAAATACAACTACCCATTGATTTTATATTAGTTTTCCTTTTCAACTTCAATCCACACCCCCATCAACTTTTGAATAAAACTTCTTAACCAATCCATGAGATAGTTAGGGAGCACATCAAACTCTTCATCCCATGTTCTCATATTTTATTCATTATCTAGTAAGCTTGGCATGAGTGACAATAAGGATTTGGTATGAAATAAGATTGGAGTAGGAATAGGGTAATAGTGGGGATTACGATGATCTACAATTTGTTTAACTAGGAAGTTATATTTTATTTTAAAATGTCTTGATCTTTAATCAATAGAATCATCAGATCCCTCATGACAAGACTGATAAGAATCATCTTGAGATTGATATGCATCATGATAAGGCTATTAAGAGTCATATTATGATTGATAAGAGGGAACTTCTTGATAGCCTTCCTCATAGGCTTCTTCATAGGGCTACTCAATAACATGATGTTCATATGGAGAAGGAAGAAGATGATCGTAGGGATACCATGGATCATAAGGTTGATATCAACTTTGATAGGGCTATTCAGGGGTATAAAATGGGTCATAAAAAGGCTGATAAGGAGATGTATAGAAGGTATTATCATCATATACATCCATATAAACTTCATGAGTTAATTAACAAACAAGACTTGATCAACATCTTTAATAATAGATACCTGGGATACTTACAACTAGAATATTTTATTTAGAATCACCATTGGTGTTTTGCTTAAGTGCTTCCAAAAACTAATAAGAGGAAAGACACACCAATAATTTTTACACTCTTTTGGATCTTGATCCCACTGGGCATGCCAAAACTATAGTCACAAAATATTTCACCCCAAAGAAAGTTGTTAAAGCCTACTCTAAGATTTGGGAAACATTGGAATACCTCTAGGCATTTGGGTTACCTATGGTAGAGGTAGACCTCTAGGTTTAAGGGATAGCTCCATAGATTGATCTTTGAATCATTATCACCTACACTAATTATTTTCTTATATGAAAAGGGATATAAGTGACATGAAAATAACATACTCTAATGAGGTGATACACCAAAAAGATCTCTATTAGACTACCATATAAGTGCACTAAGAAACATGACTCACAACACTAATCTCAAAATCTTAAATTGCTCTAACATTAGTATTTCAATCATGAAGGTGATATGCATTGAAATTCTCAAGGTGAGTGAACTATAGGTTATACTACACTTAAAATGGACAATTCACTATCTACACTTCATGTGACCTATTAGAGAGAGGGATACTTTCATCAAACATGAAAGGGTTGAGAGAAATCAAGGATAAACACTAATCACTTGACCTTTCACTATACACCATTTCACACACTTAGACAAGATATCTTGTGAATTCAAAACTAGATTTAATATCTTATTTCAAAGGCAAAGTATAATATCAAACTAATAGGGCTTCACCATACCAGGTGTGGAATTGATTACAAGAGCCAAAATGGCTTGCATTTATAAAACATGTGAGAATAGAGATAGAATAGAAGTTTAAGGGTCACAATGCCACATGTCAAGGCATGAAAAATAGTTAAATTTTAGAAGAATAGAGTGAATAATATAGGTATATAAGGTATTCTTATACAAGTATCCATCTAAAGCATCAAACTCTCTAAAACTGGCATAGAGACCCTTTAGTTGATTTCTTGAAACTTTCTTCATGATTAGGCATTTTTTGACTAATTAAAAATAGACTAGGGAGAGTTGAAAAATGTAAAATATCTCTAGGGGTTGGAAACATGCCATGACAATCATCATATTCATTCCTAACTACTATCCATCTCCATGACACTTGTTATCACCATCTACAATCATTCATTAGCTTTACAGGCCTCATCCTTCACATTTATCATTAAAATGGAATTCAATTACTCCCCCAAAACCATATAAGAGGTGTTATGACACTTGTCTAAGAACCATATGCCTTACACTCCTTGAATTATACCTTAGAAAGATCCCTAATTAGACTTATCATCTTTTTATTAGGCAGTCACTTTTTATCTTCAATCTCTATCAAAGATTGCCTAAAATGAACAACTTAGTAGAGGAACTTTTATACACAACTATGGTAATAAATGAGAATAGAGAATTAAAATATGTCTCAATTGATCTAATCTAGTGGTCCTCATTCTTCAAATCTCCTCTACACTTGTAAAACAAGTCAAATTCCTATAAAAACCCTATATTAGGCCTTGTCCATATAAGTAGAGTACAAAAAAATTGGATGGGAAGGATCTTGAGAGAGTCCTCTACAAGTTGAAAACCATAACTAGACCAATATACCCCTCCTAAATTCATGTTCTTACCTATCTTCTCCATCGGGTCCTAAATAAAGGTTTAAGAGGGTTTTAACAGGTTTTGGTTCTTAGGGATGGTTCATAAAAACCAAACATTGAAACTTCAAACCAATTACACTAAGTTTGATTTTATGACCTTATTAAAATATCCCCAACTCCTTATGTTACCATTCAGTCCCTCCATATAGGTGTGAGTGGATGAAACTAGCCTATCAAGATTTTGAGTGCATTATGAATAGGTCTAAGGAGAAATAGGCCAAATTTTACAACTTGGAGATGTTTAATACATATAAATATCTCCTAATTGTCTTCCATTTTCCTCTAAAGGTCCTCAAATTGTTTATAAAACTCTCATGGTCATATGGATCAAGTTAGGTGCATGTAGGTCATAGGCCTAGTTTGTGTTAGTTATATGTTTGTCCCCTCTGAGGGTTTCCTATGACTATGGATAGTTATCCATTTTTTTACCTTATAACCAAACCCACACACCTTATTTCAATTCTCCAAGATTTCCCATCACACTTTCTTACCATCTATATGTCAAACTTGTAGTCTTCTTGCTCCTAAAGCGCCCTCTGTCTAAGATAAAATAGAGAGAATCTCCCTTGTTTTTCCTACCATTTTTAAGATATGAGAGGTTTTATTATGTCATTATGACCTTATAAAATAAATTTAAAATATTTATCATACTCATAGGTTACTCAACTCTTTTAATCTCTCAAAACTAGCTTTCAAGACTATGTGACTGTGCAGGGTTTAGGATTAATTGTAGGTTGAATTTTTGGAACTTAGTATATGCCCTATTTCCTTACCCTAGGCACCATGTGAATTTTATTTTGTAAATTTGAATTTTTTTTCAAACATGTTCAACATCATGCACTCATGCTAACCTTCTCAACATGCACTTTCTATTTAACTAGGCCTAATCTACCTACTATAGTAGATTGTAGGTGTTTGTCTTAATAGAGATTGGTACTCATATAAGTGATGGTGTGTCACATCATTGTACCTCAATTCTAATGATTTATATTTATATAATTATGTCATTTAGAACCTGAATGGATAATTATACCTATGAGGTTGTTTCCTATGTCTCACTATCAACCTACTACGGGTCTCCATACTGATTGTAGATGCTTACCCTAGGAAAAGGGATTCCTGTAGGTGATGGTTTGTCTCTTATCACTAGGTTAAACCTTATTTGATCCTTATTTATTTTATTTATAATGTTTCATACCTACATGAGTTCATTTCATGCTATTGAAACCATAGTTTCACTCTATACTATAGGTTACTAAAATCTTGGTTGCTTTTAGTCATTTTAGCATTGTATTTTTTTAGTGTCATAGGGCAAACCCTACCTGAATTAGAAACCCTTCAAATGCCTTCATATCTTGATCAAGAAACCATTTCATTTTTTCAAGGCATTTCCCCTATGCTTGGGATTCATGATGGAAATAACCATACCTGTCTAAACCTCAAGACATTCTACCATGGAAGGATCATGAGTAAAATGTGATTTAGAGAAATTAAGATAAAGTGTCTCAAAGGTAAATTTATTGGACTATGAACATGGTTCTAGGTCTTTATGCATATGAAAATATCACCATTATAAATTTTATGTTCTCCATTCTCCCAAAACTCAATTAAGTTTTCAAACAAGTCCTAACACCTCCATTTCTACTCTTTCAAAATTATGTGGAAGCTACCTGTAGGTGTCATAATGAGCAGTCTATAAGTGAAAGCATGTATATGACTGTGTTCAATGAATTGGTTATCAAAACTAATTTTTAACCTTTTGGAAGGATTATTACTACTATTTCCACTTTATACTCCTCATCATCTTAATATCTTTTTGTTTCATTACCATGATTGTTCAATATCTCTATCTCACTTGACTGTAGGTGATTATTGCAAGAAATCTGACTATGGCATGTTTTTAGACCAAATTTATATAGAACATTATTTATACCACACCTTCAAAAGAAAATTTACCATATCTTGTTTTTATAGGTGATAAATAATAACATATTTGATTTCAAAACCAATATAGGAAGAATAAACCTCTATAACTAATGAAAATAATTGTTTATAGACCTCAGTGGAGTCCTCCTAGAAAACTAAGATAGTTTATGCCATTTCTTTAAATTCCACATGTGAAACTAGGCTAAGAAAATTATGATAATAATTTTCAAGCTTTCAAGATCATGTAAACAACTTTAATAATCACATAACAATCCAAACAAAAGAGAAAACATAAGGTGATGGGGATATGTATGCAGAAAAGGGTCACTAGCACTCTAAGCAATGGTTCATGAAGCTTAGGAAACTAAACCTACAATTCTTGCAATAAAGTTGGAGTAGAAAAAGATTATTTCCATACCTCAAGAGCATTTGATCCAACTTTCCTCCTGTCCATACCTTACAAAGACCAATTGACCATTTTTTCTTGCCTAGGAGAGCGATGGAAAGATAGAATAGTTTTTTGCCATTTTTGAACTTGTCAAAGTTTCCCAAGTGTGGAATTAAGTTTAGGGAAGCTAAAGGTTCACTCTATAATTCCTCCCATGTGCCAAAAATACTACATAGGCCATACAATAACTAAGAATCAAATGAAACTACTTGATCTTCTTATTTTCAATATAACACATCCATTTATCAGTCCAAGACTACCACCTTTGACAAGAATATGACATGTAGGATGTTAAAGTACATTTTAAAACACTTGTCTTATATGTTAAGCTATAAAATTTCATTTAATGACTCAAATGTGACTTTAAATGACATAAAATGACAATAAGGGTAAATAATGAATATGATTATGGATAAAAACACATTAAATGACCTTATTAAGACCATGTGTTTCAGTTAATTTTCACTCATTTCTTAATTTTGAAAGCAAATAATGAAACTAGTAACAAGGTGTGTAGAATAAAACCTAGTAAAGTACATATGTGAATCTAGATGATGATGGGAACTCCTATTTGGCTAGGAAGGAATAACATGTAGATAAGAAAGACACTAGAAAAGGGGTTGTTATATGGATGGTTGAGTGGATTGCCTAGCGTGAGCTAGATCTAAGATGTGTATTACTTGCTAGGAGGCTGTCAATCCATTGTTTATAACAATTAAGTTGGAAATGATAAATTAAATATCTACCTGCATAAGATAAATGAAGTGCAATTCAAAGAAAGTATAATTCTAGTTAAAAGAAAAGTGACCAAAAGTAGTAAAGTCGATTGATACTTATGTTAAAAGGGTTAGGATCTAGTCTAGAAAAATAGAAAAGGTACTGTAATTATGCTAAAACAAAGAAAGTTAGGTCCAACTAAGGTTATGAGGATGAAAATAGCTTGCTACATTTTTATGCCATAGTGACCATTGACAATCAGGTGAACCATCTATGGTTTGGGTTGACTGTCAGTAGTTGGGTAACCATCAATAGTTGAAGTGACCATTGACAGTTATGTTAACCATCAATGGTTACCTATGTAAATTTGGGAATGATCAAAAAAGAAAGTGTAGATTGGGTATTTGGATAAATAAAGGTCTATTATGGGGTTGATGGGTGGAGAATAAGATATTGATGGGTCTGATAGGGTAGGAAGGTTAGAAATAAGATAAATCAATAAAAATAAGCAAAAGATACCTAAAACTTGATGATGGAAGGCTAAAGTAATTTGGCCAAAGTGATAGTACTTTGGATTTTGAAAGTAATTATGATAGAGCTTTAGGTCTATGGTGATGTTTTTTATTTGTTGAAAAGGTGTTGGATACCTATATGTAAGAGAGATTAGATTCAAGATTATTGATTTTTGATCCATTTCACTTCCTCCTCTTCTACTTTTATAGCATGAATTTTCTAATTAGGATGGAGGAAGTTACTAATCTGATAGGAGGATAGAGTTTCCAATTCACCACATTTTAAATCTAGTTTTAAAAGCAAGTTATCATTTAGGGAGATACTTATCTCGCATAAAGTTGTCAATGCTTTAGAACTTTAAAGTAGGCTTGGAAACCTAACCATTGATGATCAAGCTAACCATCAATAGTTAGGCTGACCATCAGTAATCAAGGGGATAAAAGAAAATTTGCTAAAGAAAGCTAAAAGGGGTGAATTAAATGGTTTAGTCAGATTTGTTAAGTCAGGGGTTTGATGGGGTCAAGTTGGTAAATGAGTCTAATTGACTAGGTGGTCCACTAGATGTGAGGTCAAACGAGTGTCAAAAGGTAGTTTGACATTGAAAGTTATCATGTGTAATTATGGTTCATGTATGTGATGATCAATTTATGGATAATGTGTTTGTTTATGGATATGATCATAGATAGGATGGTTTAGATGGTGCTTTTTGATGTTATGATTTGTGATATGATTATACATACTTGATAAGGATGGTCTTGAGGATGTGATTGATGTCTAGGTACATAGAGAGGATATGGGTCATAATGTTGTAATGTATAAGTATTAGTTTAATGAAGAAAATGATGTTTTGAATAATATGTGATATGAGGAGACATAAGTTAAGTATAGGTAATGTAGAGTAAATTTTTACTCTATGTTGCATTCAAATTTTTAGTCGTGCACTGTAGTTTTGGTTCCCGCATACCTTGATCGTAGCAGCAGAGTTTTGGAGCAGAGCGCGGGTTTGTTTGTTTCAAGTATCAAAGTTTAGTGGAGGCTGCCAAGTGGCATAGTCTGAGCATGGGTTCTCTTTCCCCCTTTTTGATTCCTTTGTTTCATTTTTTCCTAAGTGTCGAAGGGCAGTAGAAGCTTCCAAGTGACATAGTCCGAGCATGGGTTTTGGCCAAGTGGAGTCATTTGAAGGACCTTTCATAACTTTCAAGAGAGCCACAGAATGTGCCATGTATCCAATAGTAGCTAAGTAGAATGCACCACATGTCAGCATCCATGTCTCATATCGGCACCCATGTTTCAGTCTATTTTTCAACAAAGGTTTTCAACAAGCTAAGTAGTAGGCTGAAGCAAAAAGCATCATGTGGCAGTCGTGAAAGGCCCTAGACTACTATTTTAGAGAAAATTAGAAGCTACCACATGTTCGTATCTGAGAGACATTTGGTTCAATGCTTGGGTTCAATGCCTTGTTTCAATGTTTTGGTTCAATACCTCAGTTAACATGTAAATGGTGTGACGTGTTGAACTGTTAAACCATTGAACCATTTTGGTTCATCAGGGAGTTCAAGGGAGTGTCCCAAAAACCAAAGGGGGTCAAGTACCTTTTCAAAAAGTAGAAAGGCATTGTTTCATTTTGTTTAAGTGCCAAAGAGTATCAGAGGTCACCAAGTGTCACTTTCTGAGCCCCTTTCTACTCCATTCTCAAAAGAAGCAGAAGATGCCACATACCCCTAGCAGGAGAAGCAAAAGATGCCATGTATCTTCCCAAAAACATGCGGAGACTACCATGTGCATCCATCCCCTTTTTAAAAGTTTCTCAGGTAAGGAATGCAATGAGTTTTATTTTTTTAAAATTGTTAAGTATCGAAGAAGTGGATTGTGACAAGTGTCGAAGGCAGAGCGTTCTTGAGCAGGATATAGGGAAAGCAGAAAATGCTGCGTGTATTCAATAAATTAGGTGGGAAGTGCCAAGTGTCATTCTTCGGTGCCTTTTTAGTAATAGGGACAATTTCAAGAAATTGACTTAGTGTCCTCTTCCATTTCAACAAAATAGAGTGTTCCATGTATCTGTTGTCGCAAAGCGAGATGGAAGGAAACTCAGTGGGAGTTATTTCTGGTAGATGGAGCAGTTCATTGAGTAGATTTTTGGGGCCTACAAATAGTAAAAGGGCCATCTATTTGTCCCCTATAAGCAGAAGTAGAATAGATAGTTGAGCAGCTAATCAAGTGATGGAATGAAGAAATTTGGGTGTTGAAGGAGGTACTAGACATGAATCGACACACCATAGTCAAGGCAGTCGCCCTGCTCTAGCATGGCCCTTCCTGATAAGACCAGGATACATCCAAGGCATTTAATGCACCAAACGCTACACTATTTTATCTAAAAAATATGAGGTTATAAAAGAAAGGGGGACAAGATAGAAAGAGGGAGGAATGATTGTAAAAAAAAG
The DNA here is from genome assembly GCA_037957365.1 of Torreya grandis. Lineage (NCBI taxonomy): Eukaryota > Viridiplantae > Streptophyta > Pinopsida > Cupressales > Taxaceae > Torreya > Torreya grandis. The sequence goes on along the minus strand of JARHVA010000159.1, from coordinate 2,242,605 downwards.
TTTAGACTTTCTAGAGTTTGTGACTAAGGAATATCATTTGCTTTTGTCTCATTTTTTTGAGTTGTAAAGTTGATGTAACTGTGCATGTTTCTATGCCTTTTATGTGGCTGAAAGAATTAAGAAGATTGAACTCTATGCCTTTGTTGATATTATCTGTGTCATTTGCAAAAGTAGTCTATACTATAGATTTTCTAGAGTTGTGATTAGGAATGCCATTTGCTTTTGTCTCATTTTCTTGAGTTTAAAGTTCTACATAACTATACGTGTTTTTATGCCTCTTATGTGATTGGAAGATTCTTATAAGAAGATTGAACTCTATGCCTTTGTTGACATTTTATGTATCTCTATAAAAGAAGTCTCTGTTGTGAGCCTCTATTTCTATTATTTCAATCTTTTACATTGATCATGCACTTGTTTGCTCTTAAATGTAAATGAATCCTACATATAGTCTCACTATGCTCAAGATTAGAATCAAAAGAACACTCAGGTACATCGCCATAGTTAGGTTTCATTTCCTACATTTGCATTTCTATTTAATTTTCTATCCTTTTCCCCCACACTTGATACAAAAGAAGAGACTAGCTTCTCTAAAATCTGGAGGTTGTTTCAAGCCGCAAATCCCACAGCTTGAAACTTCCCATTATTGCTGATTAGAATCAAGCACAATTTTAAGCATCAACAATTTTTTGGCATGCCTGGTGGGACCAGTCTTGAAGTTTCTTTCAAGACCACATGAACCAGAGAGCTACAAGGAGTTGGAGCTATGGACTAGTCACCAGATCATAGTCTGCTGCAAATCCAGGTATTCTTTTGCCACCTTTGGTAATTAGTCCAAGAAAAATAGTCAATTAGTTTCAACCAGTATAGAGAGTAAATATGGGAGCTCCTATTTCCCTAAGAAATTATGCATGTTAGAATGCTGGCAGTCCTCTGATCCTCCCAGTACCACCAGCTACTTATCCTATCCTAGTAACCTATATATTGACTCCTGATGAAGAGGAAATAATCTCAGACTTTCTTCTCACTTTGTAAGATAATGAGGAAGAACATAGACAATTCTTGGAGCATGTTTTAAATGATTTGTTTGAAATTATTGGGTCAGGTTATACCATTTTGCAAGATAGCTATGAATCAGTTTTAGATGAATAGAATAGCATTAAGCCTCAATTACATGTGCAAAATTATTACACTCTTTCAAGATTATCCTTTCAAGAGGTTAAAGTCATGAAAAAGGAGGATAATGTAATAAAGCTAGAGTTTGAAGTAGAAGAAGTTAAGTCAATAAATGATATGGGTCAAAAGGCTTCTATTGATGAGCAAACCATCATTGATTTCTTGGTAAGGCATACCAACATCAGGAGCTGATATTTGATGGGCTTCCAAGAACAAGAAGAGCTTATGGATGTCGAAAGCATGTTTGACTCAGGCTCACTCAAATGTAGGCAAATTCATGTGGCCTACACAGAGGACATTTCACCAAAGATATACCCATTTCGATCACTTGTATGGCAACATAAGCTGGCTTGTCATGAAGAATATGTTAGAAATTTTGCTTTTAATCTCGAAGGGAGATAAAGATGCTTAATTAATGTAGTTAGGTAGTTTCCCATCCCCGCATTGTTTTTGTTTTCCATTATTGTTTTCCTACTTTCCTTTTAAATAAGTGTTTTAAACACAGAGTTGGCAGCTTAGAAAGTTTTTTAATTTTTTTTAAATTTTTTTTGCATTGAATGCTTCCCAAATCTTTCAAAATCTCTAAGGTACCTTGTGCCATAACTTGCATAGCATGTCCACCTCACTATCCCCCAAAGATTGAGTAGGATCTGCTAATAGTCATCCAAATTTAATGCTATTTGAGACTTGATAGGTCCATAAATATCTCTTAGCAAGATTTAAAGTTTAAAAATTCTCAAGCATTCCTACACCTATGAAAATATCCTGCTCCTTGTGATTTGTTAGCACCTAGTAAAATTTGCTTCAGCAAGAGTTTTCTGTCTTGCACAAGGTTCATACTAGGTATTACGTAAAAGATATAGAGATGGCGGGAGCATCATCTTCACAGTAAGGAGCTGGGACATCTGGATCTCTTGATAGGTTGCTTGCTAGTAAATCATATGCTTCAACTCTTGTGTAACTATTGAGAGCCTATTTGAGGACCAGAATCTTGGGAGTTGGTCAAGCTAGTGACCCATCGAAAGTAAAGGATTATGCAGATAGAATCATGGACCCAATCTTGAAAAAAACTAGTAGCAAGAATCTTAGAGAAGGGGCACATCAAAGGTGTCTTCAAAGAGCCAGAGCAGGGTAATACGAGATGTTTAAAATGAGGATATGGACCTCACGACTGGCTCAGTTCATTATCCCAGCTATGCATCCATGCCCTGACTTAATTGAATTATCACAGGCTTTCTCCATGCACCATCTTGCACCATTCAACAGGGTCCCTTCATGGTGCAGATCACACCATAAGCTATCAAGGACATGCTAGCCCTACATTATGATGATACCACTACATTCCCCACTATTGCTAAGATGTAAAAGACATGGGCAAATATTAACACTCAGACAAGGTTTTTGAGGTCTGAGTTACAAATGGCTGATGGTGATACTACAGTACCCACTCTCCCTTCTCTAAGAGCTCAATTCATGCCATCTAGCCAAGACACACTGTCAATGATGGCTCTCATCTTTGGCATGAAGGATGACATGGTGGTGTATGCAAAACAAATGGCCATCCTTTTCAAGTTGAAGACAATCAACAAGATGCAGGAGTATCGACTTGACTTCTCAGAGCACATTGCCTTTTCAATAGTGGAATAGCTAACCCAGTTCAAATTAAAAGGGGTGTTCAGGTATTCCTCTTATTTGTTCCATCTCATAATGTATCAGAACCCTAACCTTTTAACACAACATATGAATCTAAACATGTATGACCCAAGTTTTGACCCCCAAAGGACCATTCATGTGTCTGCATGGACACATGTTTTATCAAGAACTAATGACTTGTATGATTTTTGGGAATTATTCATTGCCCTCTCTTTTTGTTGCCTTAGCCTTGAACCTATCATGAACAGGTTATTTCCAAGTGTTTCAAACCTCCTAGTCAGTTGTCCAATCCTGTGTGACTTCTATTTTGGGTCCCACCACACAATCATAAGGGTTCATGGGTTTTATGGGGAACCAGTGTTGCTACCGAAGACTTTAACTCTTAAGTTAGCATTCCTAGAGGTCACCAAGTAGGTGTCAGTAGTCGACAATGAGTATGGCTCTGGGAAGAAGAAGAGGAAAATGTATAATCTCTCATGGGTGACCAACAACATGGTATTAGAAACTAGAGATGCTGAGACTGTGCTACTGAGAAAGCTGGCCTTCCTAGGTTTCCTGCTAGTTGAAGACAAATGGGTTTACGACCCAAGTGGTTTCATAGCTTCTTGGGTAAGGACCAATAGGATTGGGGCCAAGATTACACATGAAGTCCACCCTTTTTGGGAGACCAAAAAAATCCTATAGAAGATGCTCTTGGTCTTTTTGTTGAATTGACAGATTTGCCTCTACCACAGAATAGGTGATGGGAAACCTTTTATGATAAATAGAGGGATTATGATCCCAAAGTCAAGATGACTTCCGGATTGAGAAGGACATTGAAGAACAAAGAGTGGGATGCAGAGAAGACTGAAGCCTATTGGAAATATAGGCAAGAAATTTCTCAAACCACCCATACTTTCAAGAGCATGGATTTAGATGAAAGATGGGAGGAACTCTAAGATGAGTACCATCCCTCCCCTGCATCTAGCCTAGAAACAAGCAAATTTTTGACACTCGGTACAGGGTAGGAAGCTAGAATAAGACCAAACCAACAACCACAAACCTCAGAGCAAGCTGTAGCTACAGTCACTACATCAACTTAGCCCCAACCTCTTAGTGTCATGGAATAACAAAGGAGTATGGTGTCTTCACCACCAAAAGCTTCCCCATCATTGAAAGTGATTGAAATCTCTAGTTCTCCACAAGCACCATCGATAACAGCAAATGTGGAGGGGAAGTAGATGTAGCTAGAATTAGAGACACCCAAGAAGAGAGAAAGGGTACAATTCCATTTCAATTCAGAGGAAGAAGAGGAGCCTTCATAGCACCAATTACAAAGCACTGTAATTCCTCGAGTAAGTATTACTCCTCCTCCTCCCCCTCAGTTTGTCCCTTCCCCTATCGGCTTGATGCCTCCACCTAGCCAAATGACACCTCTTACCACCTCTGCCATCCCCATTTCACACTTCACCCCATATTCAATGCCTAAAGCCCTAACATTACCCCATTTCTCCCCCTCTATTCCCAAAAAGATGTCCCTTCAGCTTGCCCATAGCCAACCACTGGCTATTTAATATGGCCTGCCACAAGGATATCTTTTTGCAGGACACATTGCATTTCCTTCCACCTTCTAGATGCAGGTTGATGCTGTTAGGAAGGAAAGAGAAGCTCGAATGGAGAAAAAAAAACTAAAGAGAATAAAGCATTGGCTACCCCACACCTGTGGTCACAATTTGACCCTATTCAGTAGCAACTGATGGTGACCCATTTGTCACCCAACATCGTCAAGCTGAGTGAGTAGATGTAATCAGAGGATTATACAATGAATGTAGTGGCCATTGATATGTCCCTGTTTAAGCCTCGAGATAGAGTTGAGCTGTTGAAAAAATCCACTTTTATAGTCATGGAAGATTATTTGAAAACATCAAGAAGACTACAGAGGATGGAGGCTAATTTGGCCAAAGAAAAGGCAAACTATAGCAATTTGGCTAAGGAAATCAATAAGAAAGATAATAAAATAACAAGTCTGAATAAACAGTTACAAGATACTATTTCCCTTCAGATTCACTAGGTAGTCCAGGCCCAAAATGATTCATTAAAAGTAAAGCTAACATAGGCAAAGGATGTAGTGATGACCCTTAGGTGGGAGAAAGCAACATTGTAGGGAAGATTTGAAGGACATCAGCTACAAGTTACTCAATTGCAGTAGAAGCTGTTGGATGAACAAAACAATACTATGGCTTTTCAAGCCTAGTTCCAAGTGGTGCAACTAATGCTAGAGCTGGCTAATGGGCCAAAAGGTGTCAAAGTGATAACACTGGTAAAGGAGCTCTAGGAATCAATGTGGAAAAGAATCTCCTCAGAGATTATTCAGCTCAGGCAATCTCTCACCTTCCTACTCAATGCACAGCAATTATGTGAGAAGGTGCAAGATTTTGTGAAGAACACTCTAGCTATAGTCTCTAATAGAGTCATAGACTCCCAAACCTTATTGCAGAAGCTCTACAATGCAATGGATGTGACATTGGTAGCTGTGAGAATCACTGACAGAATGGTCACCGTGAAACAAGTCAATGAGGTGCTCAGTTGCAATGCCATGGCCAACAGTTGCAAAGAGCTTCTCGAAGTCATGAAAGAAGGCAATGATGAGATGAGACAACATATTGAAGATCTAGTGCAACTAGGTCTTCCTTCTTCATTTCCAGATGCCAACATGGTGCTGATGGTTGATCAAATTAAACCATTACTACTGGCCAAACAGAATGATCAAATAGTTTTCTAAAATCTACGGGATGATTCCTTAGTATTAGAAGTCAAAGCTATTCTAGTTCTTGTTTCCCAGCTAGAATTCAAACTAAAAGCTACAATTTAGATTTTTGTAAATTTTTCACACAAGGATATTATTAACCTTGATCTAGCTTTCGTTGAATTTTAGAACAAGCAAGGGTTATCTAACCATGAATGGTCCATCTACCAGACATCACTTTTGAAGCTATAAAATTTTGAAATTTTGATAGAGCGAGAGTTGTGTTTCTTTTTGAGTATGCTCAAAAGTCTTGGGGGTCACTAATAACTATAGAGTAAATTTTTACTTTATGTTGCATTCAAATTTATAGTCGTGCACTACAATTTTGGTTCCTGCATACCTTGATCGTGGTGGTAGAGTTTTGGAGCAGAGCGCAAGTTTGTTTCTTTTGATTATCAAAGTGCAGTGGAGGCTACCAAGTGGCATAGTCCAAGCATGGGTTCTCTTTCCCCATTTTTGATTCCTTCATTTCATTTTTGCCTAAGTGTTAAAGGGCACTGGAAGCTGCCAAGTGGAGTCATCTGAGGGACCTTTCCTAACTTTCAAGAGAGCCACCAAATTTGCCACATATCCAATAGTAGCTAAGCAAAATGCACCACATGTTAGCATCCATGTCTCATATCAGCACCCACAATTCATTTTATTTTTTGGCAAAAGTTTTCAACAAGCTAAGTAGCAGGAAGAAGCAGAAAGCACCAGGTGGTAGTCACGAAAGGCCCTGGACTAATTTTTTAGAGGAAATTGAAAGCCACCATGTGTCAGTATCTGAGAGATAGTCAATTCAACACCTGGGTTCAATGCCTTATTTCAACATTTTGGTTTAATACCTTGGTTAACGTGCAAATGGCATGCAATGTTGAATCGTTGAACCATTGAACCATTTTGGTTCATTGGGTAGTTCAAAGGAGTGTCCCAAAAACCAAATGGGGTCAAGTACCTTTTTAGAAGGCAAAAAGGCATCGTTTCATTTTGTTTAAGTGCTAAAGAGCAACAGAGGCTACCAAGTGTCACTTTTTGAGCCCCTTTCTACTCCATTCTCAAAAGAAGCAGAAGACACCACATACCCCTAGCAAGAGAAGCAAAAGCTGACACGTATCTTCCAAAAAAATGTGGAGACTGTCACATGCATCCATCCCCTTTTTAAAAGTTGCTTAGGCAAGGAACGTGGTGAGTTTTATTTTGTTAAAACTGCTAAGTATTGAAGAAGCAGATTGCGACAGGTGTCAAAGGTGGAGCATTCCTGAGTAGGATATAGGGAATGTGGAAAATATTGTGTGTCTTCAATAAATCAAGCAGGAAGCACCAAGTGTCATTCTCCAGTGCCTTTTTAGTAATAGGGAGAATTTAAGGAAATTGACTTAGTGTCCTCTTCCATTTTAATAAAACACTATGTTCTGTGTATATGTTGTTGCAAAGTGAGATGGAAGGAAACTCAGTGGGAGTTATTTTTGGTAGATGGAGCAGTTCACCGAGTAGATTTTTGGGGCCTACAAACATTAAAAGGGCCATCTATATATCACCTATAAGTAGAGGTAGAATAGATAGTTGAGAAGCTAAGCAGGTGATGGAATGAGGAAATTTGGGTGTTGAAGGAGGTACTAGACATGAATCAACATGTCGCAGTCAGGGCAGCCGCCCCGCTCTAGCATGGCCCTTCTTGATAAGACCAAGATACATCCAAGGCATTGAATGCACTGAATGCTGCACTATTTTATCTAAAAAATTTGAGGCTATAAAAGAAAGGGGATAAGATATAAAGAGGGAAGAATTATTGTAAAAAAAAGTTTAGACTTTCTAGAGTTTGTGGCTAAGGAATATCATTTGCTTTTGTCTCATTTTCTTGAGTTGTAAAGTTGATGTAAATGTGCATGTCTCTGTGCCTTTTATGTAGCTAAAATAATTAAGAAGATTGAACTCTATGCCTTTGTTGATATTATCTATGTCATTTGCAAAATTAGTCTATATTGCAAATTTTCTAGAGTTGTGATTAGGAATGTCATTTGCTTTTGTCCCATTTTCTTGAGTCAGAAGTTCTACATAACTGTATGTGTTTATGTGCCTCTTATGTGATTGAAAGATTCTTATAAGAAGATTGAACTCTATGCCTTTGTTGACATTTTCTATATCTCAATAAAAGAAGTCTCTGTTGTGAGCCTATGTTTCTATTATTTCAATCTTTTACATTGATCATGCAGTTGTTTGCTCTTAAATGTAAATGAATCCTACATATAGTCTCACTATGCTCAAGATTAGGATCAAAATTACACTCAGGCGCATCACCATAGTTAGGTTTCATTTCCTACATTTGTGTTTCTATTTAATTTTCTATCCTTTTTCCCCACACTTGATACAAAAGAAGAGACCAACTTCTCTAAAATTTGGAGGTTATTTCAAGCCGTAATATCCCACAGCTTGAAACTTCCTATTGTTGTTGATTAGAATTCAACACAATTTTAAGCATCAACAGGTAATAAATTAAATATAGGAAAGAAGAAAAAGCCATGAAGTGTTCATTGAAAAAGGCCTATCAAAACTGAAGGTGGATGTGGGTTAATGAAAATGAGCCTTTTGAATGCTTCACATGAGCATTCTTTGATCAAAAAATAGGGTATCATGATCACTTTGTGTCAAGTAATTCATAGTCCCTTTATTTTAGCGAGTGTAAGAAGGAAAAGTAGGTGATAGGTAGATGGTTGAATGGGAAATGGGTAATATGGGAACTTGATGTGGGTTAGCTGACCCCTTCTATAGGTGACCAAAGAAATTTAACAGACAAGTCCATGCCTTAATATGATATGTAGTTTGATTAACGTGAGAAGTCTACAAGTGTCATATATAAGAGCCAATTATGGCTTACTTTGATTTTAACATAGGGTTGTTTTTTATTTTTGTTATTTTGATTTGTTGAAGGTGATCAATGCAGGAAGATTAATTATTTCTTAGCCATCCTTCAAGGGAGTGGTCTAAAATTGGATTTTTATAGTTGTCCTTCAAAGGTTCAATCTATTTTGAACTAAATTTTAATTATTGGGTAGTTGTCTTTCAAGGGAGTAATTTACAATAACAGACCCAAGTGATATGTTGGTATCCTAGTTTTTCAATTTTGAATGTTAGGTTAGACATGGAAAATTCTATTTAGGCTTAAATGTTTGCCTTTATGGAGGCATAAATTTATCATAAAAGGTTAGTGATAGACAATGAAAGTGTTTTGAGAGATAACTGATCATAAGATTCTATCTAATTAAAGATGAAAAGTATCTATGAGAACCATGCTATGGGTAGAGTCATGGTACCCATGCTTAGGATTAGCCTATAACTATGATGGATAATCACATGGTTTTATGTTGTAATCAATTATTCCCAAGGGGATTTGGGATAGGTAGGTGAAAGGAAGTAATGATCTCATAAACCCAGGGATGGGCTTAAGTTAGACAGAATGGTGAGTTTTATCCTTGTTTCAACAATAAAATGAATGCAAATATGAAGCATTGAGGGCTTAGGTTCTTGTTTACCTTTGAGATAAGATAAATGATAAGCTCCTGATCCATACTTATGGGTTATGATGTAGGGTCCAAGCTAGTTGAAAGAAAACTTTCCTTTTTTGCTTTTCTCCATATTAGTTACATGTTGGTTTTCCTTAAGGATGAGGTCTTCAATGTTGAACTCTCTCTTTCAATTATTTTTTGTATGTGTGCTTGATTTTTTCTTGATAGACATGAAGATGATTAAACACTATGATGTGATGTTCATCGAGTAGTTCAAGATGTGCAAGACATTCTTCACAATAGTTGCTCTCAAAAAGGATGTCATGTAAAGATATGCAAAGAGATGGAATCTAGACTTTGAGAGGTAAGAATACCTTAGCTATAAATATGAGAGAGAAGGGAGTACCACCTATATATGTTTGAATGTAATTAAAATAGTCCCATAAAGTGAAAGGGATATGAAAGTGCCAATCTTGACCTGAAGCACTCACTACCTTGGTTAACATTTTGATGAGGGTTTTATTAAAGGCTTTCACCCATCCATTAGATTATGGATGATAAGGTGAAGAAAATCTTAAATTTATGCCAAAAGTATCATAGACACCTTGGAATTTCTAGTTTTTTAAAGATTTTCCATTATTAGTGATGATCTAATGGGGAACATCGAAGTGGAAGATAATATGGTGATTGATGAATTCAATATTTTTTTGGCTTTAGTTTAGATTAGATGGATATCATCCACCCATTTGGTGAAATATTAGGTGGTAGTAATGATATATTGGTGCCATTATGAATAATGGGGATTGTTTCCCCAATAAAGTCAAGACCCCATTACAAAAAGGACTAAAAATTTGTAGATACTTGAAGGCCATGGGGAGGTGCATGATTTAAGTTAGCATGTTGTTGACATTTGAAACATTTATTTACATAATCACAATAATATTTATTGAGGCTGGGCTAATAATATCCAAGAAAAATGATATGCTTAGAAATAACTAGGCCACTAAAATGTCCCCCACAGATTTTGTCATGCATTTCCTTGATAGCGTGGGAAGTTTCATGTATACGTAGATAATGGAGAAGGATAACATATAATCCATGTTTATAAAGGATTCCCCCTAGTATGGTGTAATGAGAGGTACCCTGAATAAAATCTCTTTGGGCATTCTTTGAAAGGTTGGGAGGAATAATGCCGATGTTAAGGTAATTGAAGGTTTGGTCATACTAAATGTTAGAAGGAGATGTTTCCACACTAAAAATGGTAGGAATATCAAAATTGATATATGAAGGTGTGATAAAATGGTATATGGTGACAAATAGTTTAGATTCCATAGGTTGAGATGGAATCTGGGAAGCAAGGGAGGCCATCATATCTATAAATTTATTAGTAGATAGAAGAACTGATTGAATAAGTTGATGGTCAAATGATGCCAAGAGTACATCCATAAGTTGTTTGTATTATAGGAGGATATCATTTTTACATTGATAAGATCCATTGACTTGGTTGATGACTATTTGGGAGTCACCAAAGGCACTGATTATTTTAACTCCTAAGGCTAGGGTGATTTGGAGACCTATGACTAGGGCTTCATATTTGGCTATGTTGTTGGTGAATTCAAAGTCAATTTTAAAATAAATGGGAAGAGGTTCAACATTAAGGGGAATGAGAATCACTTTGACACCCCTACCATGTTGGCATTTAGAAACATCAAATAATATGGTCATTTGGTAAGTGGGTTCTTCTTGAGAAAGAGTTACGATAGAATCATCTGAAAAGGTAAGAGGAAGAGGTTGATTGTCTGGTAGAGGAGTTTTAGCCAATTGGTTAGTGATGGCATGTCCTTTAATGGAATTTTGTAGAAGGAACTCAAGATCCAACTCAGCTAGGAACATGAGCCATTTAGACATAGATTAGTTTTGGTATGGCTTAGAGTGCATATACTTGAGGGGGTCAGTGTTGGTGATGACATATGTTTTATGATTAAGAAGGTAGTGGTAGAGTTTGGAGGCCATAAAAATAAGTAAAGTTTTTTGGGATGGGTATACTGAGTCTCATATTCAATAAGGGTACAACTAATGTAATAGATAGTTTGCTCTTTATTCTGGTCATCATGATGAGTGAGCTTGCCCCCAAGGAATGGTCTATGGCAGATATATATAGGTAAAAGGGTTGGTCTTCCTTAGGATAGATGAAGACAGGTGAAGAGAGAAGATACTCCTTGATTGAATTAAAGTCTTGTTGACATTCCTTGGTCTGCTTAAAAGAGGTGTCTTTCTTTAGGAGGTGGTGAATAGGTTGACATTTATCTAATAATTGGGAGATGAAGCGATGGATAGATTTAAGTTTACCCTACAAGTTGTGGAGTTGTGTAAGGTTGGTAAGAGGCATCTCCAAGATTGATCTAACTTTAGCGGGGTTTATTTTGATTCCACAGAGAGAGATGATGAAACTAAGAAGCTTTCCTAATAAGACTCTAAAAATACATTTCTTAGGATTGAGCTTGACATGATAATGGATTAATCAGCTGAAGATGATGGTGAGAATAGCTAGGTGATCCTTATGATGTTTGGATTTCCCAAGGAGATCATCCACATAATCCTCTATGATTTTATGGATGAGATCATGAAAGATATAGGTCATGGCCAGCTAATATGTTTCTCCAACATTATTTAGTCCAAAAGGCATGACCTTGTAGTATAAATTTCTTCATGGGGTAATAAAGGAAGTTTTATGTTGATCTTTGGTGGAAATCAAGATCTAATTATATCCTAAGAAACTATCCATGAGAGATAAATTTCATGGTTGACTGTGAGATCAACAAGTTGGTTGATGTTTGGAAAAGGAAAATTATCTTTCGATCATGTGAGCCTATAGGCTTGGTGATGGGAATGATGTTGGAAACCCATTGTGGATAGTTGATGGGCTGAATGAAGTCGATGGATACAGATGTTGAAGCTCTTCTTTGACAAAAAGGGTTATGTAAGGATGAATCCTACAAAGCTTTTGTCAAACTAGTTTAGCCTCAAGACATGTAACAATGTTGTGGAGGGTGATAGAAGGATCAATTTTGGTCATATCTTGATTGAATCAAAGGCTTGTTGACATTACATAGTGACCATCGATGATCAGGTGAACCATCTATGGTTTGGGCTAACTGTCGATTATTGGGTAAACATCAATAGTTGAAGTGACCATTGACAGTTGTGCTAATCATCATCGACTATTTATGTAAATCTAAGAATGATCTAAAAAGAAGGTGTAGATTAGGTATTTGGGTAAACAAAGGTATATTATAGGGTTGAGGGGTGGATAATAAGATATTGATGGGTCTGATAGGGTAGGAAGGTTAGAAATAAGATAAATTAATGAAAATAAGTAAAAGATACCAAAAACTTGATGATGGAAGGTTGAAGTAATTTGGCCAAAGTGATAGTACTTTAGATTTTGAATGTGATTCTAACAGAGCTTTGAGTCTTTAATGATGTTGTTTTCTTATTGAAAGGGTACTATATACCTGTATGCAAGAGAGCTTGGATGAAAGATTATCAATTGTTGATCCATGTCACTTCTTCTTCTTCTGCTTTTATAGGATGAAGTTGCCAATTGGGATGGAGGAAGTTACTAATTTGATAGGTGGATAGAGTTTCCAATTCAAAAAAATTTAAAGCTAGTTTTAAAAGTAAATTATCATTTAGGTAGATACTTATCTCGCACAAAGCTATCAATGATTTAAAACTTTAAAGTAGGCTTGGAGACCTGATTATCGATGGTCAGGCTAACCATCAATAGTTAGGTTGACCATCAATAGTCGAGGGGCTAGAAGATAATGTGTTAAAGCAAGTTAAAAGGGGTGAATTAAATGGTTTAATCACATGTGTTAAGGTTTTGATGGGGTCAAGTTGGTAAATGAGTCTAATTGACTAGGTGGTCCACTAGATGCGAGGTCAAACGAGGGTTAAAAGGTAGTTTGACATTGAAAGCTAGTGTGTTTAGTTTTTGAATGTCTAAAATTTGCCCCTTTTTAATGTAACTTTGATCTCACAAGCTAAATAAAGAAAATAGATTGTTAGTCAAAGTTTGGTTACCCTGATTACGGGATGAGGTGCTCCCCCTCAAAATAAGAGTTGATGAGGCAAGAGTGAAATTAGGTCAGGGTTTGATAAATGGTAAATAGGTAGTCACAAGGTGGGTGACATGAAAAGGTTGGGAATTTGAGATTCAAACACATGCATAAAAGGTGACTAAAGGCAATAGTCAAGATCACGTAAAGAAAAAAGTTGTTAATGTTGGTAAAAATAAGTTTGATTCTAGAGGGACATGTGATAGGGGCAACCAGTCCACAGTGTTAGTCATAAATGATAAGTTTAGGCCTATCAATCCATATAGACAAGGATGTTGTAATAAGTGCTCTCACAAAATAACACAATTGGTTGGGTCATACACAAGGTGGTGTAAAGTTTAAGAGTTCATCATGGCAAGGTTTTTCAGTGTGATTAGAATGACCATGTAAAGTTGTCATAAAATAAGTGAATGGTCTAGGTCAAAAATGACCAATTTCAAGGTGAAGATGGTGTAATGGTTGGTTGGGTAGATATGGGTTGGTAGGGAATGGATAACTCCATATGCACTAGGCAAGTGGATGTTGCCTACATAGTTCCATGGACATAATATCCAAAATAAATCTAGGCCAAATTTAGTTTTCCCTAAAGGTCGGTAGTGAGGTGGGGTTATTATTAAATAAGGGAAAGAAAAGTGGGACCCTAACTATTGATGGTCAGGGGTTTTTAGGGTTGACCATTGATGGTCACCTTGACCATTCATGATCAATAAAACCCCTAAAAGCTGAGAAGATAAAAGTAAAAATATGAAGTCATTTTTACCATTTGACTTATTTAGTATTTTTAATCTAGGTAATTTGTGAGATTTATCACTTGTGTAATGAGCTTATTGAGGTGGAGTGTGTAGAGTGGTTGATATCATGTTCAATTCATGATTGAGTGGGGATTCAATGGATGGTGGGTGAGGACACATCCAAGTCAGGGTAAAAGGACTCTGACCATGCCAATAATCATGGAATGAGGTAGGTTATGTCTTAAATTTGATATTATATCTAAATGTGTTGGTATAAAGGTACATTTAGAGAGGTTAAATTAGTGGGGTAGGATTTTGAAAATTATCCTAGGCCATGATACCCTAGGTTTAGGTTTTTATTATTTTTAGGCAAATTAGTGGGAGAAATGGAGATTTGAAGGATGTGGGAGGAGTGTAATTTAGGTGGGAATAGGTTTAAGTAGGGAGATTATTTGATTTAGTTGATTTGGTAGAGGTTGTAGCAGGTCAAGGGTTCAAGTTGGGCCGTCAGTGGTCACATATAGTGATTGTTGGTAGTTCAACCTGACCATCATCGGTCGAACCTAGGGGTAAAAATGTCCCCAAGGGACTGTCAATGGTTTAAAGAACCATCAATAGTCAAAGGATTGGTGGAAAGGCTTGATAAAAGGTGGAAAATAAGGGAAAAGAGTTTAAAGTGATGTGGAAAATTTATAGAATTATGCTAAAATAGGACTGTTCGTGTGATAAATGTATTTTAGTAGCAAAAAGTTAAGAAAAGATTTAGATGCTAAAATGGTTGAATTGATAGTGGTAAAAACTAGGAAATGGGTGGAAAAGGGTAAAGTTGGTCAAAATTTATTGAAAAAGTAATAAAGTGGATGATGTTGTTGAAAGTGTTGAAGGTTGGAAAAGTTATGCCAAATATGTAAATGGTGGTAAAGGGGTGACATGCATGAAGGGGTGTTTATAGTGGTACTAAAAAAAAGGTGTAGATAGGAGGAGTGGAAGTTATGTAATAGAATTTTTTTAAGTGTTCAAAATGATTTTTTAAGTGTTGGGGTTAAATAGTTAGGGTAGTCATTTGGGAGAGAGGCACATTGTGTACGAGGGATAGGTGTGGGTGATTATGAGAGGTAAAAGAATAAATATAACATGGGAGGGTGGAATGTATATGTGTATATTTTAGAGTGATGTAGAAAAATAAGTAGGCATACTAATATTCTTGTGTGATTATGATGTAGGCCTGTGATTAGATTCATATGAGGGATTGAGTCCCTAAGATCTTCATCGAGGTTCAAGATACGATGATTATAAAGGAGTGGAGGTACATGGAGATGGTTGGCCTAGGATCTATGATTTATTATCAACACCTATCATAAGATGAATCCATGATCATCATGGTTATCGAGAGATGGGACCCAACAATGAACACCTTCATGTTGCCTACTAGAGAGATGACCATCTTATTAGAGGATGTGACAAGGATCACATGACTAGCCATTCAAGGGGAGCCCATATGTCATATTGAGAGTGAGGAGAGGGACTAACACATGGATCTCTTATATGGATTAGACTGGGTTCATACTAAGTGGCATGTAAGTGCATTTGGGATCAGGCCATTATACCAAAGGGCCCCAAAGGATAGATTCCTACTAATGACGATGATGATGGTAGTGACTTATTTTGCATTTCTATATTTGAGCCACAAATGATTTCCATACTTATTATTGGGGGTATTGGTGGAGATGCTACTAGGGAGGATGGTGTTTAGATGGGCCCCAATATTATTAGTCTAGATCTACAAGGAGCTTTGGGCCTTCTAAGCACATAGATGATATAGGATCAGTGTCAGTTTCATGTTCCACTACTAGGCATATGAGCACATTTAGGTTGTGGGACTATTGGGGCTACCATGGTAGGGTTTTACCTAGGTATCCTTTCTATTTGGATTCATGTGATGAAGGTATATTGATGCTTTGATAGGGGAAGGTGGAGGAGCCAAAGACATTGACTAATTCTAGGATGTGTTGGAGGGTTTGGTGGTAGGAGATGTGAAATGAAGGCCATATGTGGTTTGGTCTAGTTAGCTTGGGCATTAGTATCACACATTATCCTTATAGAGCTGGTGTTGGATTTATAGGAGGAGAGAAGGGGATATTGATTTGATCCCATTCAATTGAGCTTAGTGGAAGTTTGGATTGGTACAAAGAATCCCACTAGATTTTTTATGATATAAGAGGGAGGATGTCAAGTTATTACTACCAAAGTCATAACCACAAGATGTCATTTTGGATTGGGAGGATTTTTATTAAGAGATCCCATAGATGATGCTAGTGTTGCAAATGGATATGCAGCTTGGTACCAAGATAGATATGTAATGACTGACTTTGGATGGGGTGATGTGGGAAAATAGCCTATAGATGTGGACCCTATAGGGGTACCAACATAGGATGGTTAGGTGGCACTAAAACTGGTATTTATTATCATTATTTAAATCATTGGAGTTGGTAGTAGTGGCTTGGGTACCACTATGGGTGTTATTAGGAGCTTGAAAAGAGATATTAGTAAGTGAGTAAATAGTGTCATAATTTTCTTGTATGGCAAAAGATGTACTAGTAAAGGGATGAGAAGAAACATTACTAGAAGTATGAGTATCATGGGTAACAAATGATGCACTAGTGGATGAATTGAAAAGAGTGGGCTTGGGAAGAGGGCCACTAGATATAGAACCCACCATGTTAGTAAAGATACTAGGTAGGGAGATAGAGGAAATCAAACAAGAATAAGTCATGGTATGAGAAGGGATCAAAATAGAGGGAAGAGGTTGAGACATAAAGAAGCTAGTATACCTAAATCCATGTGAGAAAGTGGGAGAAGGTGATTGAGGCTCCTCGATTTGACCACTTATCATGAGTTGGTAAATAGTAGAAGGATCCTGTTGATGTTTAAAATTGTGCTTGATTCTAATCAACAACAATGGGAAGTTTCAAGATGTGGTACTTGCGTCTTGAAACAACCTCCAGATTTTAGAGAAGTTGGTCTCTTCTTTATATCAAGTGTTTGGGGCAAAAGGGATAGGAATTTTAAACACAAACACAAACACAAAGAAATAAAATCTAACTATGGTGATGTGCCTTAATGTAATTTTGACCCTTAATCCTAAGCATGGTGAAACTATATGTAAGATTCTATTACATTAAAGAACAGACGAGGCATGATCAATGTAACAGATAAAAACAATAGAAACAGAGGCTCACAACTTAGAATACTTTCATAATGATACAAGAAACATCAACAAGGGAACATGACTCTATTTTATCATTAATCTTTAGCCATATAAAAGGCACAGAAACATGCACAGTTACATAAACTTTTCAACTTAAGAAAATAGAATAAAGGCAAATGATATTTCTTAATCAAAACTCTAGAAAGTCTAAAAACTCTTTTCAACAATTTTCTTAGAAAATTCTCTCCTTTTTTGATGATGATGATGATCCTCCTTTCGGTGATCCTTGCACTCCTATTTATAGCCTCAGATGTCCCATTCCATCACCCCCTTTCCCATGTAATTCTATTCTACCTTTAACTCATAAGGGACAAATAAATGGCACTTTCAATGTTTGTCGACCCCAAAAATCTACCCAGTGAACTGCTCCATCTATTGGAGTTAACTCCAGCTGAGTTTTCCTCCAAATTGATCGCGCGTTCTAAAATTTACGGCCCAAACTAAACTCTAACTGAGCTAGAAGTGTCTATACAGGACCCTTTATTCTATTGAAATAGAAGAGGACACTTAGTCAATTTCTTAAAAATATTCTTATTTCTTAGGAGATACCAAAGGATGACACTTGGTGCTTTCCACCTGATTTATCGAAGACACACAACATTTTTTGCTTTCCCTATATCCTACTTAGGAACACTTTATCATTGCCACCTATCACAATCTCTGCTTGCTCTTTAGCTATGCTCGTAGAAATATTCAAGATGCATGTTAGGCTCCTATGGGTCGTGACACTTGGTGGCTTCTGAAATCTTTTGAAATAAAACCTGGGACCCACCACAATTTTTATTCAGTAATGAAACTCGAAGATGATCTCTCAGATGTTGACACGTGGAGGCTTCCATGACTTCTGGGAACATACGTAGCATCTTCTACTACTCTTGTTAAGGGTATGTGGTGGCTTCTATGGCTTTTGGGAATGGAGTAGAAAGGGGCTCAAAAATGACACTTGGTGGCCTCTGCTTATCTTCGGCACTTAAACAAAATTGAAACAATGCCTTACTACCTTCCAAAAGGGTGTTTGACCGCTTTGGTTTTTGGGACACTCCTTTAAACCACCCGTTGAACCAAAATTGGTTCAAGGGTTCAATGGTTCAACGGTTCAACACTACGCACCATTTACACATAGCTCAAGATCTTGAACCAAAATGTTGAATCGAGGCATTGAATTGCCCTATTGAACTAAGGCATTGAACCGATTGTCTCTCAGATGCCAACATGTGGTGACTTCTACATTCTCTTGGAAAAGTAGTTCGGAGCCTTCCACAATTGCCACTTGGCACCTTCTGCTTGATCCTGATACTTAGCTTGTTGAAACCTTTTGCCAAAAAATTGATGAAACGTTGGTGCCAAAAAGGAATGCGAATGCTGATACATGGTGCGTTCTGCTGAGTTGTTATTGGATACATGGCACATTTTGTAGCCCTCTTGAAAGTTATGAAAGGCACCTCAGATGATGCCACATGGCCTATTTCGTATCTCAAAAAATGACACTTGGTGGCTTTCACTCAAATTCAACACTTGGGCAAAAATGATACAAAAGAATCAAAAAGGGAAAAAGGACCCATGTTCGGACAATGCTGCTTGGCAACTTCCACTATTCTTTGACACTTAGACGGAAAATGAATCAAGTCCACACTCTATTTCAAAATTCTACCATCACGACCCAGGTATGCAAGAACAAAATCTATAATGCACAACCAAAAATCAAAATGCAACATAGAGTAAAATTTTTACTCTATAATTCCTTGCGACCCCTAAGACTTTTGAGCCTGCTCAAAAAGAAACACAACTCCCAATTTGTCAAAATTGCAAAATTCACAGCTTCAACAATGTTATCTGGTAGGTGGACCACTCATGGTTAGATAACCCTTGCTTGTTCTGCAAGTCAGTGAAGGCTAAATCAAGGTGAATAATATCCTTGTGCAAAAAATTTTGCAAAATCTGAACTATAGCCTTCAACTTGAATTCGAGTTGGGAAAAAGGAACCAAAATAGCTTCCACTTCTGAGACTGAAGAATCATTCCGTAAGTTCTAAAAAATTATTTGATCATTCTATTTGGCTAGTAGCAATGGTTCAATTTGATCAACCATTAGCACCGTGCTATCATCAGGTAATGGAGAAGGAAGGCCCAAACTGACTAGATATTTGATATGTTGCTTCATCTCACTGATGCCTTCTTTCATGATGTCGAGGAACTCTCTGCAACTGTTGGCTGCAAAATTACAACTGAGAACCTCATTGAATCTCTTTGCTATGACCATTCTATTAGTGATTCTTGTGGCTGTCAATGTCACATTCATTACATCATAGAGCTTCTGCAACAACGTTTGAGAGTCCATTACTTTGTCAGAGACTGTAGCTAGAGTGTTCTTCATTGAATCTTCCACCTTCTCACACAATTTTTGTGCATTGAGCAGGAAGGTGAGAGAAGGTCTGAGCTGGATAATCTCTGAGGAGATTCTTTTCCACATAGATTTGTAGAGCTCCTTTACTAGTTTCATCACTCTGACACTCTTTGGCCTATTATCTAGCTCTATGGTCAGTTGTGCCACTCTCTATTGCTTCACTTGGAACTAGGCTTGAAAAGCCATAGTATTATTTTGTTTACCCAATATCTTCTACTATAATTGAGTAACTTGTAGCTGATGTTCTTCATATTTTCCTTGCAATGCTGCTTTCTCCTACCTAAGGGTCATCGTTGTATCCTTTGCATGTGTTAGCTCTGCCTTTAAAGAATCATTCTAGGCCTGGACTGCCCAGTGAATCTAAAGGAAAATAGTATTTGGTAACATTTAATCATAATTGCTACTTCATTATCTTTCTTGTTGATTTCTTCAGTCAAACTATTACAATTTGCCTTTTCCTTGGTCAAATCGGCCTCCATCTTCTGTAGCCTTCTTGACATTTTCAAGTAGTCTTCTGTGACTACTAAAGTGGATTCGATTAACAACTCAACTATGTCCTAGGGCCTGAAAAGGGACATATTGATGGCCATTGCATCCATTGATTAATCCTTAGGCTACATCTACTCATCTGGCTTGATAACATTTGGTGACAAATGGGTCACCATCAATTGTTGTTGAATTGGGTCAAATTGTGACCACAGATGAGGTGTAGCCAGTGCCTTACTTTCTTTTGTCTTCTTTTTATCTCTTTAGGCTTCCCTTGCCATTTACACATCATCTGCTTGGGTCAAGAAGGTAAAAGAGGAGGTAATGTGCCCACCCACAAAAGGATGTCCCTGTGGTAGATAGTATTGAATAGCCAATTGTTGGCTATGGGTAATCTGAGGAGAAAATTTTTTGGGAACAGAGGGGGAGAAATGGGGTAACATTAAAAATTGAGGAGGCATAGATGGGGTAAAGTGAGAAATGGGAATGATAGGAGTGGCAGTGGATGTTATGGGAGGAGACATAGGTTGAGAAGGAGAAGGAGGGATGATACTTACCTGAGGGGTAATTACAACACTCTATAATTGACATTGTTAGGTGTCCATCTCCTCTTCCATAGCCAATTGAAATTGCACCCTCCTCTATTTTTTGGGTGTCGCCTCTTCTGGCTGTGCTCTCTATCCTTCCACATCAGCTACTACCATCGATGATGCTTGTGGAGAACTAGGAACTTCAATGACTTCTGATGATGGAGAAGCTTTTGGTGGTGAATGAACCACACTCTTTTATTTCTCCGAGACATCGAGAGTTTGAGGCCGATCAGACATAGTTTCTATAGCTATAATTTGTTTTGAGGCTTGCGGCTCTTGACTTGGCTCGGCTTCCTGCTCTATACCCCATGTTGGCAAATCAGTCATCTCTAGGCTAGATGCAGGGGAGAGATGGCACTCATCCCATAGTTTTTCCCACCTCTCATCTGTGTTAATGTTTTGGAAAGAATGGGTGGTTTGAGAAATCTCCTACCTATATTTCCAATAGGCTTCTATCTTTTTTTCATCCCAATCTTTATTCTTCAATGCTCTTCTCAAAATAGATGCATTCTGACTTTGGGATCATAATCCCTTTGTTTAACATAGAAAGTCTCCCATGGTC
Source organism: Torreya grandis (assembly GCA_037957365.1). Lineage (NCBI taxonomy): Eukaryota > Viridiplantae > Streptophyta > Pinopsida > Cupressales > Taxaceae > Torreya > Torreya grandis. The sequence goes on along the minus strand of JARHVA010000159.1, from coordinate 2,221,348 downwards.
TATTTTGTAGAGGGGGTAAATTTGATAATTCAACATAAAAATTAGGAGCATCTTCCACAAGATTTCTCCTTGTCTCCCAAAAAGGGTGGCCCTCGTGTGCAATCCTAGTTGCAACCCTATTAGTCCTTATCTAGAAAGCTATGTAACCAATCGGGTCATATACCGATTTGTCGTCAACTAACAGGAACCCTAAGAAGGCTAGCTTTCAAAGCAGCAAGACTTCAGCATCCCTGGATTCTAAAATCATATTGCCTGCCATCCACAGGAGGTCAAACATCTTCCTCTTTCATTTCCCAAAGCCATAATCATTGTCTACCACTGACACTTGCCTGGTGATATCTAAAAATGCTAACCTAAGAGTTAGAACCTTTGGTAGCAACATTCGTTCCCCACAAAAACCATGAACTCTTAGAATCATATGGTGGGATCCAAAGTAAAAGTCACACAGAATCGGGCAAATGGCCAAAAGGTTTGAAACACTAGGAAAGAATTTATTCATGATTGGTTTGGGGCTAAGGTGGCATAGAGCAGGGGTAACAAATAGTTCCCATAAATCATATGGGTCACTGGTCCTTGACAAAACATGTGTCCATGCAGACATAGGAATGGTCCTTTGGGGGTCAAAACTTGGGTCATACATGTCCAGATGCATATGTTGGGTGAAGAGGTCAATGTTTTGGTATAGCATGAGGTGAAACAAATAAGAAGAGTACCTAAACACTCCTTTTGATTTGAAATGGGCCAGTTATTCCACCATTGTAAAAGTAATCAACTCTAAAAAGTCAAGCTAATATTCTTGGGTCTTGTCGACAGTCTTCAACCTAAAGAGGATGGCCATTTGCTCTACGTAAACTACCATATCATCTTTCATGCTGAAGATGACAACCATCATGGACAGTGCATCTTGGTTGGCTTGTGTGAATTGGCCCCTTGTTGTAGGGAGTGTGGGCATAGTAGTGTTGTCATCACCCATTTGTAATTTGGTTCTTAAGAACCTTAACTGAGTGTTGACATTATCCCACATCCTTTACATCTTAGCAATAGTTGGAAACATTGTTGTACTATCATGGTGTAGGGCTAACATGTCTCTGATGGCCTATAATGTGATTTGAAGCATGAAAGGACCCTGCTGAATGGTGCATGAGGGTGCATGGAGCCAGTCTGCACATAATTCAACCAAGCCAAGGCATGGATGCACAGTTAGGACAAGGAACTGAGCCAGTTGTGAGGTACACATTCTCATGCTGAATGTCTCATATTGCCCTGCTCTGGCTCTTTAAAGGCATCTTTGATGTGCCCCTTCTCTGAGGTTTTTACTATTGGCTCTTTGCAAGATTGGGTTCATGATTCCATTTGCATAATCTTTTGCTTTTGCTGAGTCACTGGCCTGACCGACCTCTGGGATTCTAGTTCTTGGATAGGCTTTGAACGGTGGCACGACAGCTGAAGCATATGACTTATTGGCCAAAAACCTATCAAGAGATTCATAAATCCCAGCTCCCTGTTGTGAAGATGATGTTCCTTCCATGTCTATGTCCCTTGTGTGATAATTGGTATGAACCCCTCACAATCAAAACACTCTCGCTAAAGCAACTATACTAGGCACTAAAAATTTCACAAGTAATAGGATATTTTCTCACAAAATATAGGAATGCTTGAGAGTTTGTGAACTTTAACTCTTGTTAATGGTATTTATGGACCTATCAAGTCTTGAAAGGCATTAAATTTAGACAACCATTAGCGAATCCTACTCAATCCTCCTGGGTCAGCGGGGTAGCCACATTATGCAAGTGGCTACGCAAGGTACCTCAAAGATTGGGAAACATTCAATGCTTCAAGGATCTAAAGATCTTTTATTATTTAAAAAACTCTCGAGCCACTGACTTTGTGTTTAAAAACACTTATTTAAATGAAAAGTGGGAAAACAATAACAAGAAAAATAATACGGGAAGGGGAAACTTATCTAACTATAATACATTAAAAACCCAAGCTAATTGAAAAGCTTCAAATAAATTCCATTTATGAGAATCTCTTCAGGTTCTCCTTCCATCAATTCCAGCTCAAATGAATTCTTCTGCTTGCACGCGTGAATTTTATACAGGCCAGTCCATAATGCTTCAAATTTAGTGTGCTGACCTGATATGGCGGCTCTCGCATCCCATTTCAAAACAATCGAGCCTACCTCAAAATGAGGATTCAAAGTCCATTTATCAAAACAATTCTTAACCATTCCTTGATGCTTGATTAATAAATCATGGGCTGTATCCCTCTTCTCCTAAACTTCTAAAAGCTCTGCAAGCCTAACCTGCATGGGGCTGTTTTCCTCAATTTCAATTTGTTTGATCAACTAGAGAGTAGGGATATCCAAACTTAAGGGAATTACAATTGACTTTCTATATACCAACTCATATGGGGACATCTTGATCACCTGCTTAGGCATGATTCTATCAGCCCATAGTGCTAGATTAAGCACCTTATGTCATTCTTTGTGATGATCAGCCCCTACTCTTTTGATGAGTCTTATCAGGTTCTTGTTGGTTAATTCTGCTAAACCATTACCTTGAGGGTAATAGTTAGATGAAGTTTTCAGATATATTTCATGTTTCAAGGCAAAGTTGGATACTTTAGACCCTAAGAATGCTTTAGCATTATCTAAAATTATGGTGTGAGGAGCCCTAAAGTGAGTAGTGATACTTCCTAGAAAATCTAGGATCATATTCTCTGTTGCTTCCTTAAGTGGGACTGCCTTGGTCCATCTGGTAAAATAGTCTGTGGAAGTTAATATCTATTTTTGACCCATACTAGACACTGGATTTATCATTCTAATGAAGTCAAGACCCCATTGAGTAAAAGGTTCATCCACAAATATAGGACTAAGGGGCATGGCTGCATTCATCCTCATCCCCATATAATATTGGCAGGATTGACATTTCTTAACCAGCTGATAATAATTTGCAAATAAAGTAGGCCAGAAATATCCTACTTCACTTATCTTTATGGCTATGGTCCTTGTAGAAAAATGCCCCCATGATATTCCATGATGCATTTCATGTAGTATTCTCTTAGCCTCAGCCTGTTCTACACATCTTAACAATTTTTCATCTAAATTTCTTCTAAAAAGGACTTGTTCAATTAAAACAAAATGAACTCCCTGCAACTTATAATATCTCCTCTTATTTTGAGGGAGTTCTCTCAGATAAATCCCATTTTTCATAAAATGAATTTTGCTTGTGACCCAAGATTCCTGATCAACCTCTTATATCTTTAACACCGTCTCCATCTCTCTTTATGAATCTGCCTCCTCAGGTAATATTTTTTCAAGCTCTTGGGTCATATATTGACACAAACCCCTACCTCTGACTAACTTGGTGGGTCTGACCTCTACATCATATTCAAAGATCTTAGTGATCTAGTTGGCTTTTTTTTTAGTGATTTCTCCCTCCATGATGTATTCTCTGACACTTGGGTGAGCTACAAGTATCAAGATTTTGCTCCCTGATACCATATGCTTGAATTTCTTGAGGGGTTTTACCATGGCATATGCTTGTCTCTCTACAAAGTTGTACCTAGTTTCATAATCCCTGAGAGTTCTTGAGAAAAAAGCTATTGGGTGTTCTCCCTCTAGCCTATTATCCTTTTGTGTCAAGACAACAACAATACTTAACTCCCCTCCATAGACATACATTACAAAAGGTTTAGAAAAATCTGGGTTTTTAAGCACTGGGGCTATTGAGATGGCCTTCTTGACCTCTTCAAAGGCTTACATTCCTTCTGTAGTCCATTTTAAAATTAGGTCTTTCCTTAGCAAGAGTGTCACTAGTCTTACCAAGCCTGCAAAATCAGATATGAACCTGCTGACAAAATTAATCTTCCCTAAAAAAGACTAAATTGCCTTTTTATTGACTGGAAGAGGTAGGTTCATTATAGCTGCAATTCTCTCAGGATCTATGGAAACTACTTCTTTAGATATTATATGTCCCAACAATTTGCCCTGAGGTACATCAAAGACGCATTTCTTGGGATTTAGTGATATCCCAAAATCCTGACATTTTTTTAAGACGGATTCTAAATGATCAAAATGCTCACTAGCATTTCTTGAAAAAATAGTGAGGTCGTCTAGATAGACCAAGATGACCCTATTTATAAGTTCCCCAAAGGCTACATACATGGCTCTTTGAAAGGTGGCTCCTGCATTTGATAGGCCAAATGGCATCTTAGCATATGCAAATGTTCCCCATTTGGTAGTAAAAGTAGTTTTATACTAGTCTTCATCAGCCAACCAAATCTGATTGTATCTAGAGAAACCATCTAGTAAAGAAAACCTCTCTGATCCAGCCACAGTTTGTATAATTTATTCCATGGAGGCCAAGGGATAGTGGTCTTTCAGAGATGCTCTATTTAGATCTCTAAAATCTACACATAGTCTCACATCTCCATTCTTTTTCCTAACTAGTACTAGATTTGATACCTAGGTTGAGTGCTTGATTAGAAATATTATTTTGGAATCTAAAAGTTTTTGCAACTCATCTACCATTGGAGGCTCAATCCTCAGATTTACCAGTCTCTGTTTCTATCTGACAGGCTTAAAACCCTCAGTTAGTTCTATTATGTGTTGGATAATGTCTCTATTGTATCCATGAAGGTCTTCATAGCTCCAAGCTATGACTCTGTCATGTCTCTGGCACAATTCAATTAGTCTTTCCTTCTCTTCTTGAGTTAAAAAATTTCCAACTTTTAGCCTTTTCCCATCACTCACCTCTATTTCAGAATAGTCTGCTTTGTCTACCTAGAACCTTTTCTATTCTAGGCTTACATCATCTGGGTCAAACAAGTTTTCTAAGGTGATCAAGCCCTTGGGAGCTTATTAGTCCTTAATTGTATAATCTAATCACCATATGCCTCTTCAATTTTGGTTTGTAACTAATCAACAAACTCATCTAATTATTGTAAGAATGAGAGTACCTGATAATCATTCTCAAATACTTGCCAATTCTCATCATTGTCTAGGATGGTTGGCGTCACTATAACTTTTACTAACTCATTGTTAATTAGTAGGCCAGTTGTTAGGTTAAACTGTGAGCCAATTTGGGCCATCCTATCAGCTTCATAGTTTTGACTTCTAGGGACTATCTCAATATTGAAAGCTTCAAAATCTTCTATCAAATCCCAAATCCTATGTCTGTAGGATCTCATTCTCACATTTTTGGCTATTGCCTTTTCTCTAATTTGCTTCGCTACTAATTTTGAATCTCCTTTCACTTTTAGATTCTTTATTCCCTTTTTCTTGGCTAACAGGAGCTCATGTACTAAAGATTCATACTCAGCATCATTATTAGTGCAAGCAAATTGGAATTGGATAGCCCTTAAAATTTTATCACCATTTGGAGCAGTAAGACAAATTCTTGCTCCGACACCATGTTTACTTCTAGCCCCATCAAAATTCAAGGTCCAAATCTTTGAAACCTAAGTATTGGGTGCCTCTGCCTTTATAACATTTGGGATTTCCTGGTCCTCATCAAAAATAACATATGTGCCCAGACCAGTAGAGTCATAGTTTCCATATGGGTCGTTATGCATCATAGCCAACAACTGGCTATTTTCTTCTCCTTGATCATGCTCAGTCCAGTCGTCTAGGTCCTCAACAAAAATCCTTTCTTCCTTATTTAACATAGCATGATCTGCTTCTAATCTTATTGTTGGTTCATTGGTGATATGGTCTTTTGACAGTGGTTCAGATAGAATTTTCATCTTCAAACCGTATCTAGTTTTCAAGATGAGGTGAGACCATTCAAGAGACATATATCCTCCTATTTTTGCTGTAAAGTCTCTGGATAAACATAAACCAAAAATGAGGTATATCTATGACTACTACATCTTGGTTGACAATTATATTGGGACATGTGTATAACTGCAATGGGAGTTGTTTAATTCTCCCTATGGTTTGTATTATTTTGCCATCTAGCTACATGACTCCTTTTGCAAGGGGTTCATATTTTATTTTCAAAGCATCAGCTATTTGCTTTAGCATCACTATAGTACTAGCTCCCAAATCTATCAATGCATTATGCAAGAGTTTCTTTCCAACTATCAGAGTTAAATAGAAAGGCTCTGGTTTGGATTTACTTATTTGTGCTACATCATTCATAAAGGTTGTTATCTGATGAGGAACTGTATCTTTGAGCTTTTCCTTTCTAGCAAGTCCTTCTTTGGTAACAATACCTTTGGGCACTGTTGGGCCTTGCTGAGCTTCTTGTAGCAGTGTCTTTTGTTCAAGAATAGCCAATATATCCCATATTGATACTTGGGCTGGAGTCTTCTTTAATTGATCCACTACATTGATCGATCCAAAAGACTGAGTTTTTTGGACATAAGGATATCTCATTTTTTCCTGAATTTGGGTAGGAATCCCTTGATCTTGCACTGGCTGAGGCACTTTTTGTCTAATAGTAGCATTTCTTTTCCCTTGAGATGGAGGATTATTCATGACTTGACCATTTATAATTTCAGGCTATTCCACCATTCTTCTCTTTGATTTGGTGTAATAATTAGATTACACCATTGGTCTTTGGGAGGTAGATGCTTCGTTCAAGAAAATTGATTCTTTTTCTTCAACCCATGAGAACAAATCATGTTCTAGGGCTATTTCTTCCTCTTGTTGCAAGGACATTCCTTGCATCTAAGCCACTAGGATTGAATTTTGCATACCAAGAGACTGGTAGGCTTGACTGTCACTGGTACTAGCAAAATGACAATCCATTCTTCTTTGTTCTACCACCCTTTATTGTAGATTACCCCTAGGAAAATCTCTAGGTGTATGATCATTATTGCAAGGGAAACACTAGGCATTAGTATCCTCCACATAATTATTTTGCCCTGGAACCATCTCCCTATTTGAGTTGGGAGGTATGGTCTGTGAGGGTGTGGGAACTGCAACTAATTAATTCACTGGCTGATGGTTAGTTTGTTTTAGAGGACCCTGATATTGGTTTGGTTGGGACAAAAACCTATTTTCTTGATAGCCTTGATAGGAAGGCTTAGGGAAAGTATTCTACTATCGCTTTATATTGATTAGTTCATTGGAAAATGTCCTCAGGATATTCTTGATATCATCCATCTCAGATGGCTAGGCAGAGGCAAATTCTTTTGCAGGTGGTTGAGGGTAAGTGTACATAGACATAGGTGGGCTTATAGATTTAGGAACTTCTTGAGGTAATGGAAAGGAAATTTCTAGGAACATAGGCATAGGGGGCCTTGGAGGTAACTTTCCAGCGTCTATCAAGTGATTTTTAGCTCTGATCGCATATTCATAAGCTTCTGGCAAAGTGTGTCCTCCAAGTGACTAAATCATAATAGATATATCTAAATTTAAAGCCTTGAGATAAAACACTATGGCCATACCTAGTAGTGGTCTAGCTGTAGTAGGGATTCTATCCCAAGTTTTTTGAAATTTGGTATTGAAGTCAGTCATGTTTTCTTGTGGTCCCCTTTGAATGGTGATTAACTGTTGTAACAAAGAGGACTTATCACCCTTCGCTGCAAATATTTCAAAGAATATATCTCTGAGTTGATCCCATGTAGATATGGTATTTGGGGTTAAAGACCGATACCATTCTAAAGCCTTCCCTTTAAAAGAAGCTACTAATAACCTTATGGCCACATTTTGTTGTGTGACAACATGTATAGCACATACATCTAATAAATCTTGAAGATGTTCTGCAGGTGTTTTAGAGTCTTGCCCACTGAATTTGGGCAGAGCTTTTAGGGCATTCACTGGGATAGGATCCCAAACAGCTGGTGGTGTTGGGAGGATTAAGGGACTACTAGTGTTCCAGCTTGCATAATTTCTTGGGGGTATAGGGGCTCCCATATTTAGTATTGGTACAAACTGGTTAGCTCTTCTCCTTGGACTTGTTACCAAAGGTGGCAAAAGAATACTTGGATTTGTAGTAGATTGTGATCTGGTGACTAGTCCACAGCTCTGACTCCTCATAGCTCTCTGGTTCATATGGTCTTGAAAGAAACTTTAAGACTGGTCCCACCAGGCGTGCCAAAAATTATTGATGTTTAAAATTGTGCTTGATTCTAATCAACAACAATGGGAAGTTTCAAGATGTGGGACTTGCATCTTGAAACAACCTCCAGATTTTAAAGAAGCTGGTCTCTTCTTTATATCAAGTGTTTGGGGGAAAAGGGACAGGAATTTTAAACAAAAATGCAAATGCAAAAAAATAAAATCTAACTATGGTGATGCACCTGAATGTAATTTTGACCCTTAATCCTAAGCACAGTGAAACTATATGTAAGATTTTATTACATTAAAGAGCAGATGAGGCATGATCAATGTAACAGATATAAACAATAGAAACATAGGCTCATAACTTAGACTACTTTCATAATGATACAAGAAACATCAACAAGGGCACAAGACTCTATTTTTTATTTAATCTTTAGCCATATAAAAGGCATAGAAACATGCACAATTACATAAACTTTTCAACTTAAGAAAATAGAATAAAGGCAAATGATATTTCTTAATCAAAACTCTAGAAAGTCTAAAAACTCTTTTCAACAATTTTCTCAAAAAAAATTCTCCTTCTTTTCTGATGATGATGATGATCCTCCTTCTGGTGATCCCTGCACTCCTCTTTATAGCCCTAGATGTCCCATTCCATCACCCCCTTTCCCGCACAATTCTATTCTGCCTTTAACTCATAGGGGACAAATAGATGGCACTTTCAATGTTTGTCGGCCCCAAAAATCTACCCGGTGAACTAATCCATCTACTGAAATTAACTCTAGCTGAGTTTTCATCCAAATTGATCATGCATTCCAAAATTTATGGCCCAAACTAAACTCTAACTGAGCTGGAAGTGTCTATACAGGACCCTTTGTTCTGTTGAAATGGAAGAGGACACTTAGTCAATTTCTTGCAAATATTCTTATTTCTTAGGAGATATTAGAGGATGACACTTGGTGCTTTCCACCTAATTTATCGAAGACACGTGGCACTTTCTACTTTCCTTATATCCTACTTAGGAATGCTATATCATTGACACCTATCACAATCTCTGCTTGCTCTTTAGCTATGCTTGTAGAAATATTTGGGATGCATGTTAGGCTCTTATGGGTGGTGACACTTGGTGGCTTTTGTAGTCCTTTGAAATAAAACCTGGGACCCACCACAATCTTTATTTAGTAATGAAACTTGAAAATGATCTCTCAGATGTTGACACGTGGAGGCTTTCGCGACTTCTAGAAAGATACGTGTTGTCTTTTGCTGCTCTTGTTAAGGGTATGTGGTAGCTTCTGTGGCTTCTAGGAATGGAGTAGAAAGGGGCTCAAAAAATGACAATTGGTAGCCTTCGCTTATCTTTGGCACTTAAACAAAATTGAAACAATGCCTTACTACCTTCCAAAAGGGTGCTTGACCCCTTTGGTTTTTGGGACACTCCTTTGAACCACCCATTGAACCAAAATTGGTTCAAGTGTTCGAGGGTTCAACGGTTCAACACTGTGCGCCGTTTACACATAACCCAAGATCTTGAACCAAAATGTTGAACTGAGGCATTGAATCTACTATCTCTCAGATGCTAACATGTGGCGACTTTTGCATTCTCCTAGAAAAGTAGTTCAGAGCCTTCTGTGATTGCCACTTGGTGCCTTTTGCTTGATCTTGATACTTAGCTTGTTGAAACCTTTTACCAAAAAATAGATGAAATGTAGGTGCCAAAAAGGAACATGGATGCTAATACATGGTGCATTCTACTGAGTTGTTATTGGATACGTGGTACATTTTTCAACCCTCTTGAAAGTTATGAAAGGTGCCTCTGATGATGCCACTTGGCCTATTCTGTATCTATAAAAGTGACACTTGGCAGCTTTTGCTCAAATTCAACACTTGAGCAAAAATGATATAAAAGAATCAAAAAGGGAAAAAGGACCCATGTTCAGATGATGCCACTTGGTAGCTTCTAGTGTTCTTTGACACTTAGATGGAAAATGAATCAAGCTTGTGCCCTATTTCAAAATTCTGTCGTCACGATGTAGGTATGCGGGAACAAAATGTGTAATGCGCAACCAAAAATCAGAATGTAGTGTCGAGTAAAATTTTTACTCTACAGATCGTTTCCTCGATGTTGAAGAAATTTAGATATGAAGAAGATAATTTCTAGTGTATACTCTAATTTGGTTTGATCTTCAAGTGACAATTGAAGATTATGAAGAGAATAGAAATGAGGAGGGGTCCCAAGTTTGTTATGCAAGTGGATATATGAACATTACTTTTATATAGGATATGAGTCACTATTAGGAATAAAACACTTTTAAAATAGATTTATTATTACCATAAACCAGATCTAAAGCTATGTAATAACATGAATCATGGAAACATTTCTTAATTCATCATTATTATGAAATCATAAATGAGAGATTAAGATAATAACATAGATAACATAGATCTAATGTGGTTCACCTAATGTTGCCTACATCCACCAATGAAATTTTTCAAATAAAAACAATAATCTAAATACCAAGACTACAATGAACTCTCGTAGAGATATAAAAATGTCTTGTGGAAAATGTTGCACAAATAGCTGCACTTTCACCTGCACCTGCACAATATTATATGTCACAAGTTTCTAAACTACACCCTATAATGAACACCTATACTTTACAAAACACTTGCACTTTGACTCTAATCCTCAAAGCCATACCTTGCAAATAAACCATCAACCTCTAAATGCCACACCTTACCTTGTATATATAGAAAATGAAGGAAAATCCATGAAAGAAGGAGAAAATGCATCATGCTTATCCAATATAAGCATTATCCACTCAAGAAAACTTAATTCTACATCACCAAGCTCATCCACAAGTCCATCCAATAAGAAACATGCCAAATTTAGGGTCTCTACCTTTCATGGGCACATTCAAAAACACCATGTGATTGCAACTAACTCCTTGTAACAAGGAAGGCATCCCATTTTCCAAAAAATAACTAGCTCCCTCAAAACAAAGAAGTAAAAATGGGAAAAGGCATCTACCAACCAACTTCATAAAACATGGAAACATAGAAATTAGATAAAACAATTAATTTCCTAAAAATATGGAAATTAATCCCACTTCCAATAAATGAATAAGTCACATGGAATTTATTAAATAAACATTTAATAATATTCCACTCACATGTGGAGTACATGATAAATATGATCCCCACACCCTTGGAGCTCTCTAAGCCCCCAAAACATGCCACCATGGTCATGTGATAGCCCCATAGGGCTCCACACTCAACAATCTCCCACTTGGAGACCATTTCTCCTAAACATAATCTATCATTGATCCATGACCACTAAGGCCAACCAAATCTAAATTAGCCTCAACATGTCCAATGTGACCACCTTGGTCATCATATCCATAGGATTATAGCTAGTATGAATATTCTCCATCTTCACCAAGTTCTCCTCCAAAGCTGTCATAATGAAGTGATAACATAATTGAATGTTTTTCATCCTTGAGTGGAAAGTAGAGTTCTTTGCTAGATGAATAACACTCTAACTATCATTGTGTAGTCTCCAAACATCTTATTCATGCCCCAAATCTTGAAACAACTCCTGTAGCCAAATTATCTCCATGCTAGCCTCTGTGGAAGCAACATACTCTACCTCTATGATTGACAAAGCCAAATTATATCCAATAGTAAATATATATCCTATAATAATTATCCTATTGTTAATATCCCCTACCATATCTGAGTCTAGATAACCATGTAAAGTGGTATCTGATCCACCATAACATAATGCAAAATTAATGGTTCCTCTCAAATACCAAAGAATCCATTTCATTGCCTGTCAATGCTAATAACCTAGATCACTCATATACCTACTCATATCTCCCACTACTTGGGAAATATCTATCCTAGTACAAACCATGGCATACATTAGGCTATCAACTGTTGATGAGTAAGGTACCTTGGACATCCTAAGATTTTTAGATTCCATCTTGAGACACTACTCCTTTGTTAATCTAAAGTGGCTTGCCAAAGGAGTACCAATAGATTTAACATCCAAAATTATAAACCTTTCCAAGACTTTATTCACATACTTTTTTGGGATAAGATCAACAATTTGGAAAACAATTCAAGTGATAATTTGGGTGATGGTTCTACCCCAATTGATGATGGAACTTCTGGGAGTCATAAATTTTGTACCATAGCTCTAATTGACTCCCCATTTGAACTGTTGGAAAGCTAAGAATGAGGAGAATGTAGTGAGATGGAACCAAGATCCTCTTAGTGGATTTTGACCCCTAAAACCCCAATGGAAGTGCCCCAAATTTCAATTTTAGTAGTGCAATCTAAAAATAGTAAGTTTCTAAAAATAGAAATTCCTCAAATTCTGTATTGTTATAAATCATGGAAGTTGAACCACTTAATCTCCCTTGATATTTGTGAACTTCCACATTCTCTTCCTACCTTAAAAATGTGTATAAATTAATATGTAACTATAGACACCGTAATTGTGTCTAACCCTTGTCGTCCTCCCCTTAACCCCCATTTTAGTTTTCCACTCCTATTTAACCCCTGTCAACCATTTTCCCACAAGCCTTGACCCTGGCAGCATGTAAAAATGAGTAGAGAGCTAAAGTTAGCCTTTGTCCCCATTCTGCATCTGTCAACAATGGTCATAAATCGGCCGACATCACCGACGTCGGTCACTTATCGGCCGACGTCGGCAGTCCTGCTGATGTCAATTATCTTTAACACTATGTTCTCAACCCGAACGCAGGTATCGTTATCCGTTATTTGTTATCCATTCGGTTGCCAATCCATTTCTTGATCAGTTATCAGACCTTCCTTCGTATCAATCAACAAACCTCTTCATTCAAATGATCAACTAATTCTTGCATCCAACCAATCTGCAATCAATCTCTCACATTCTCTCTCTAGTATAGGTATTCTATTTTAGTCATCTTGCTGGAGGTCTGCTACATCGAACTTCTGCAACACAGCGACAACATCAATCATGTCTCTGACTTTTATCTTCAGCGTGTAACAGGTAAGCGTTTGTTCTATGTTTTTATTCTGATCTCTGGTTATTGTTTTTAATTGCTATCATTACCCAGATTTAGATTCAGACTATAGCTCCAACCTTACTTCCACCCGTATCACCTCTATCCACCCTCTACAGAATATATAGTCTATAACTCTGCCCATACCCCTTGCACATAAACCCCCAAACAATCCCTCTGACTCTTAAACCGGCTTCCTGAACCCTCAGACAAAAACATCTGACCTTTCTACAAATCCTAAGACCATGTCTAGACCCGACTAGATCCTGTCCAAAATTGTTGCCCTGATCGACGCCAGTCATTACCCCTACCGACGCCGGCACTTTAACCGACATCGGCTCCCTTCCCTGACCGACACCGGCACAGAGACTGACACCGGTGACTATGCAGAGTAGTTTGCTGCATATCAGGTACGCATTCTACTTTTTGTCTTTTATTTGCTTTCATTCTATCTTTCATTATTTCTACTTCAATCAAATATTTTGCTTTTTATTAGTGGGTTAATATCCCTTAAGGAAGTCTTCATACTTCAGGGATCAAGCGTTTGCTTGACAGCCCACCGTCTCTTTGTCTAACATTTTTTTGTGTTTAGTCTCTTTTTTTTTGCAGGTGTCATTCCTCCACAACCAAAGAGGAGTACCTTCTAATGTCTGATTTCGGTGCGCACGACTATGTCCGAGGATCTTCTAACCTTAGACCATCTCTTAGTTTCTCATTTCTATCTTTTGAATGTGAAAACAAAATTAGCGTAGAAACATTTTGGCACGCCTGGTGGGACCCTAGGGCCTTCCTTGGGTTCTTTCTTTCTTTTGTTCATATAGGTGCATTAGGTTCCTTCTTTTTCGCCTCTTTCGTCTCCTCTAAACGACATCATAAGCAGGAATAAAAAGAACTTTTGTTTTCTTTCTTGCACTTCTAGACTAGTCAAAACTCATATTCTTCGACTCTTTCTCCATTCATCTTCATACGAACAAACATTTTGACTTGGGCTTAAAACATGTTGCACTTTCATTTCTGTTTGCTTGCATTTCTTAGACCACACTTAGTAATTAATAAATGCATATTGAATTAATCTAGTCCACTTGATGTTACACGACCAAACCACTTGCACAAAACAAACATCTTAACTTACCTGAGACAAGGCCCGACTGGGATTTCATCCCCCAACAGATACCTTACCCATCCCAGTGATCCTACTTGGATTTCATCACCAAGGGGAAAGCCCACTCTGTTCTCTGGCAGAGTCTAATCTCTAGGGGAAGTATATTTTGGCTAAGCGGGCCCAGCTTATCACTGGACTTGTGAAGTGAGGGGAGCTTGCTCCTTAGCACCAGGCCTTGTACGAAACCTAACACAGACTTCTTGAGCACCATAACTAACCCGAAACCATCCATAGACTACTTCTAGAACCCAACTCAAAAGCCAATCTTCCTCTACACACATTCTAAGGCATAAGCCACTATAATCCTAATAATTTACTCCTAGGGTTTTAGGATCTACTTGTGTTCTTCATCTTTTCTGTTCTTATTTGCTTATTTGAGCTTGTGAGGACATCTTTTCTTGCCTTGAATGATTCTGACTCGTAGTCAAGCCAAGGCTCTAGTTGATCACGCGAGGCATCACCCGCTTCCGTCTACCCCGTCCATAACCAGTCCTATAATGGAGTTTCACTTAGAGACTGAAAGAACTCCTACTAGACCATCCCTGACCCAGCTGCCTATTGTCCCAAAAGGGGACCAGGATTTTGCACGATTCTTAGACCTCAATGTCAAAGCCTTGCAACACTATCTCGCGAATAGCCAAACGTGAGACTCCTTGGGCAATCCAATCTACAGAATGCCGACCTCTCTTCTCAAAACTGTGACCGTATTAACAGCGTCCATAGTTCAAACTTTTGACACCCAGGCTATTGCCTCGACCAATGACCAGCCTTTAACCAACCATCCAAGTGTGGCCTCTCCCTCCATCTTTAGGCCCACTTCCACCAGGGTTTCGGCCCCCTATCAACCTCAGCCCACTCAACCACTTTCTACCCCCTTTCAGAATCTGGTCATCTCTATTCTGCCTACCCTGGCCCCTATTAACACCAGGGTGGCTACCTATCCATTGGCCCATGTTACCACTAACCAACCCCCCGTGGCAACATCGAGCCTAGCCATGCCTTCTACCCAACCATCCTTAGTCTTCTCTTCTATCCCTATGACTAGTCATCTGTATGTTGCGCCCTTACTGGTATAACCGACTACGTCGTATGCCTCTTCTAGCCTCTTTCAAGCACCTTACAATCTAGGGGGCGCTCCACCCGCCAATCCGTCAGTAGGTATCATCAAAATGCTGATCGATAAGATGTCCAACCTAGAGACCTCCATTTATGGCTCACGCAATACTCTCTGTTTCTGGTTGCCGACTCATCCTCTACCATGCTAGGAAAGATGAGAGGGAGAGACTTGGGCACCCCATTGAGCTGATAGGTCAGGGGTTCCAGGTGGATGGTGTTTATAGAAAAAAAAAACTAGGAGGGATGGAAACCACCGACTCCGTAGGTGACGAAAGAGAAATGGGCGAGTCTGGAAGAGATTGGTCAATGGTTGGCTCGGGACAAAGGTCGGAAAGAGCCTGAGTGGGGTCATGATATCCCAGGCCGTACCATTTCTTGGCATCGTGATCATTGAGCGGCTTGATGGGTTGATGGGAGCCCTGCTCATATCGTCCGAAACCAAAACCCTTCCATGCACACCTGTGAAGGTAAGTGTGTACAAAGGCGGGGTTGCCAAGAAATGAGAAATCAGATGTGAAAGGTTGGGGTGAAGAGAGGGAATTGCCGTTGGTAGGAGCTTGATTAAGCCCCCCATAGACAAAGTTGGTTTGGAAGTGAGGAGGACCATAAGGTACAACCGTCCCGATCTGATGGTCATAATTAAGACTGAGGTGAAGTCGTCCATACTCTTGCGGAGTTTGGAACATGTCGAGGGTCAACAAGCGATATTCCCCAAGTGATAGTCATTGGAAGATGTCTTCCATGGGGTCTTTGGTCGGCGCTTAAAGAGGAGGGGTGAGGGCAACCGCCGATTGCGAACTAGTCGAAGCTTCCGCAGATGGGGGCGGTGCCAGAGTTGACGGCTTGATGGGAATGAGGACATCATTGGGACGGTAGGTGGTGTTGCAAGTCTTGAAGGGTGAAGGGTCAGCGGGGATGGTGTGGACTTGCCCGTCATGCTCGAACTTCACACAATGGTGTAGGGTAGAGGGTATACAGGCCATGGCACAGATCCAAGGTCGGCCCAGTAAAAGGTTGTATTGAAACTCTCCTTCGATGATATAGAAGAGCTCCGAGACTGTGCGTGGACCAACGCGAATGTGGAGGATGATTGTGCCAATGGTCGTGGCAGTGGTGTCGTTGAAAGAGCGTAAGATCGCATCAATTTTGGAGACACAGTTCTTGGGAAGATCCAGCTGATCAAAGGCGTGGGTAGAGATTATGTTGATGCTAGCGCCGCCGTCGATCATAATGCGTTTAATGCGTGTCCGATCAACATAGGCAGTGATGAAGAGGGTGGCGTCCTGATCTTTCGTGTTAGATGTGGGAATCTCAGAATCGCTGAATGTGATGGAGGCGACAGGAGACAAGGAATGGATGAGGGCAGGGAGTGGTTGGGGGTCCTCGGGTTGGACCTCCACTGCCTGCAAGGCTTGGATAAGGGCTTGACGGTGCTGAGGCGAGGTTTGGATAAGGTCATAAAGAGACATCTTCACAGGTGTCTGGTGAAGCTGCTTCAGCATGGAGTCGTGAATTGGCCAAAAAGAGGAAGACGAAGAAGGTTGGGATGCGCCAAGAATAGAAATTTTAGGCTTGGGCGCAAGGGGTGGTTTGACGAAGGGATAGGTCCAAGGAATGGCAGCTTTTTCTTTGGCCTTGTCCTTTTGTGACCTAGTGGTTATACGGATAGCATTGATTTCGAAAATGGGAGGTGAAGAAGGGGTCATGTCTTGCTGGTGAGATGTTGACGTGTTCGAAGAGGTTGGACAGGAAGGAATCAGAGTCTGGTCAAGAGTGTCCTCAAGGAGAAGAGTGTCTTTCTCCATATGGCGGCGAATGACGGCCTTGAGGGCACAGCAAGTCTCGGTGTCATGTCCTAGTGTACGATGATATAAGCAAATTTTTGTGTCGTCGAACTAGGAGGGCTTGGACTCGAGAGGTTAGAAAGGCTTGATGGGCGGAAGGGTTATGTCAGAAGTCTGGAGAAGTCGGCGCAATATCAACGAGTATGAGCCCAATAGAGGGTCCGTGCTATTTGATATGCACGAGGTTGGTGACTTTTGCTTAGGCGAGGTTAGAAGAGGTTTCCGTACCACCTTATGGGTTGATGGCGCGGTGACAGATGGAGATGGCTCTTTCTTGATGATTGATACCGCCTTTTTAGGAGAGGGACGACTGGAGATAGGCAGAGGAAGCAAAGGAGGCAACGAGTTTTGGTTGAAGGTCAGAGTGGGAAGGATGCTAGCAAAGGTCGAAGGATGGGGGCCCAAAATGGATGGCAATGGTGATGGGGAAGGAGACATTCATTTCTGTGGTCTGGCAGTCTTCTTTGCCTTGGTTGGAAGACTACTGCTAGTTGAGGTCTGGCCTAGGTCCACCTTCACTTGCGGGTGAGTGAGGGTGGAGATAGGATGAATGCCAAATGACCTAATGGGTTTAGACGAGATAGATGCAGGCTTCAGTTTTGACGGGTTTGGTTGAGGTTTGAGAGTCTGGTCTTTGTCAAGAGTCTGACGAGATTCTGCCTTAGGAGGATTAGCGGCATGTGATGAGAGGGCACGGGTATGTTGAAGGGCTTTAAGACGCTCCCACAACACCTGAGGCATCACTTTCCTCGGAGGGAGAAGTTTGATCTTCTCCACTAACTGGGAAAATGGCTGAGAGGAAGATGTTGATGGTTGCGAGGTTGAAGACGAGATGGGTGTAGTGGTCTTAGACGCATGGTGTGGTGAAGTCATGACAGGTTTAGATGAAGACGAAGGGGAGACAGGTTCTTCCCTGGGTGGAGAAAAAATCGGGGAGCGAGGCTCCTCTAGCGGGTAAAGGGCAGGGATGACGGTACCCTCCACTTGCGGCTGAGGAGTAGGAAGGGTCGGGTCCTCCATAGGCTGCAGAAAGGAGGAGGGCGAGACTGGTGGTGCTGGTAAGGCCGAGGCGTCCTCCAAGATGAGAGAGGTCAACAGAGAACTAGCCGGGGAAAGAGGTTCGTCCACATGTGACGGACTGATGGATGGACTAACCTCAAGAGGTTGATTGGAGATGAAAGGAGAGACCGTATTGACTGTTTGAATATTGTGCTCATGATTGTCGTCAATTAAGGTCTGGACATTGTTCTGAGTTGGCGGATGATTGGGGAAAGGTTGTTTGAAGATGTCAATGGCCTGATTAGGGGGTGCATTTGGATTGTCTAAGATGAGATCCCCCTTTTCAAGCATGTCTTGTATTATGTTCTTAAAGGTCTTATAGTTTTCCGTGTCATGGCCCTTAACACGGTGGAAGCTGCAGAAGTCTTGCTCCCTATACCACGCGGGGATGGCATGTGAGGGATCGAATTGTGGAGGAGGTCGGGCCTGAGAGAGATTGAGGGCCCCCTGTTTAACAAGCTTTTCCAGCACAGACGCATATGATTCTCTGAGAGGAGTATATCGTCACTGCACGTATCTTTGCTGGAATTGGCGAGTAGCGCTCTGAGATGTAGATGGCTCAGGCTGATTGGTCGAAGAAGATGAAGGTCTGACAACCACGGCATTAGCTGAAGCCTTGGATTTAGAATTGGATGATGATGGCTTAGCAGAAGAAGAGTCATTAGTCTTAGAGCTGGGATTCTTACTCCGCAACTTGACTTTATTCTCCTCGATGGCACGCAACTCAAGTTTGCGAGCCATTGTGAAGGCCTCGTCAAAAGTGCGAAAGGTTTGAACCCTCAAGGTGGAAGAGATATGTCTGGCACAGGCTTGGGAAAAAAGTTCAATAAGCTCGGCTTAAGGTAAGGAAAAGGAGAGTTGATTGATAAGGCCTCTCCATCGAGCAACGAAGTCGGCTATGGACTCATCCTCGAATTGCCAGATAGAATAGAGGTCCGTGATTGAGACATTCTTGGTTATGTTGATGGAAAAGTGATCGAGGAAGAGCTGAGCCAATTATGTGAATGAGAAGAGAGAATGGCTAGGAAGGGAGCTGTACCAGTCAAGTGCAGTACCCGAGAGAGACATAGAAAACATGCGTAAGAGTAATGCATCGTCATGGCCAATGAGGTAGCAGGCATGTCTGAATGCCTGCAAGTGTTGTTGTGGGTCTTCCTTGTTTTGAAAGCGAGAAAACTTTAAAAGCTCCCACTGGCTAGGATATGGTCTGATTGGGACAGAAGGATGAATGGGCTCGTTACAGATCTACTCGTATGAAAGAGTGTTACGCGAGCTGAAAACAGAGGTCTCAAGACTGGTCATCTTGTCCATCAGCATTTTGATGATGTCTGCCGACAGATTGATGGGTTGTGCGCCCCCTAAGTTGTAGGGTGCTTGGAAGAGGTTAGAGGAGGTGTGCGACATAGTTGGTTGTACAATGTATGGATGACTAATCGTAGGGGCAGAGGTGGAGGCTAAAGGTGGTTGGGTGGAAGACATAGCTGGGCCCATTGTCGCCACGAGAGGTTGGACTATGGTAACGGGGGCCAAGGGGTAAGAAGCCACCCTGGTGTTGATAGGGGCCAGGGTAGGCGGAATAGAGACGACAAGGTTTTGAAAAGGAGTGGATAGCGGTTGAGCGGGTTGAGGTTGACAGGGGGCCGAAACCCCGGTGGAAGTGGGCCCAATGATAGAGGGAGAGGCCACACCTAGAGGATTGGTCAAAGTTTGGTCAGTGGTCAAAGCGATGGCTTGAGTGTCTGAAGGTTGAACTATGGATGTTGTCGATACAGCCGTAGTCACGGCAAGGGAGGTTGGCATTTCGTAGATTGGATTGCCCAAGGAGTCTCGCGTTTGGCTATGCGCGAGATAGTGTTGCAAGGCCTTGACATTGAGGTCCAAAAATCGCTTGAAATCTTGGTCCCCTTCTTGGACAATGGGAGTCTGCGGCGGGGTTAGATGGGCAGGAGTTCTTTCGGTCTCCGAGTTGAACTCCATTGTAGGCTTGGTCACAGACGGGGTGGATGGAAGTGGTTGACGGCTGGCGTGGTCGACAAGAGCCTTGGCTTGGCTACGAGTCAAAACCATGCAAGGCAAAGAAGGTTCAGGTCTCAGGAACTGTGTTGCTCAGTTTCAGAAGACCAGGATGGAGTCTTTGACAGAGAAGGGACAGGTTTTAGGCTGCTGGTTTTGAAAAAAAGGACAGTGACAGAGACCGACGTCGGTTTAAAAATTGATGTCGGTAAGAAATGTGGCCGACGTCGGTCAGATAACCGATGCCGAT
Source organism: Torreya grandis (assembly GCA_037957365.1). Taxonomy (NCBI): domain Eukaryota; kingdom Viridiplantae; phylum Streptophyta; class Pinopsida; order Cupressales; family Taxaceae; genus Torreya; species Torreya grandis. The sequence goes on along the minus strand of JARHVA010000159.1, from coordinate 2,200,839 downwards.
AACAGATGAAGCCGACGTCGGTATTAGAATCGATGCCGGTGACAGGGAAAGCTGACGTCGGTGGCAGAACCGATGTCGGTGACTGTGTTTTTTAGAGAACCAAAAGGTTTGAGGAAAACAATGAAGAAAGCGTCCTCACTCACTCAAACAAACAGATGAGAAGAGGAAAACAGAGAGAGACACACAAGCCTAAGCGATAAATCCTAGGAATTAACCTTAGAAATTGTGGCTTATGCCTTAGATGAATGTTTGGGGAGATTGGCTGAAAAATGGGTCCTAGAAGAAGGTGGTCTAAAGATGGCTTCGGGTCTTGTTTTAGGCGCTCAAAGATCTGTGTTAGGGTCTGGTATGTGGCCTGGTGCTAAGGAGCAAGCTCCCCTCACTTCACGATTCTAGTGGTTAGCTGGTCTCGCTTAGCCAAGATATACCTCACCTAGAGTTTAGACTCCGCCAGAGAACAGAGTGGGCTTCCCCCTTGGTGATGAAATCCAAGTGGGGTTACCGGGACGGGTAAGTATCCGCTGGGGGATGAAATCCCAGTCGGGCCTTGTCTCAAGTAAGTTTTATGTTTGTTTTAGTGCATGTGGTTCGGTAGTGTAACATCAAGTGTCTACGATTTATTCAATATGCGTCTAAGTTACTAGATGTGGACTAATGTAAGCACAAGCAAAAATAAAAGTGCAATACGTTTTAATGCCCAAGTCGAAATGTGATGTTTGTTATGAAGACAAGTTTGAGAAAGGGTTGAGAGTATGATGTTTAGACTAGTCCAGAATGCAAGGAAGAAAGATTCGTTTTAGTCCTGCTTATAGTGTCATTGAGAAGAAAAGAAGGAAGAGAAAAGGTAAGAACCTAATGCTCCTAAATGAAGAAGAAAAAGGAACCCAGGAGGAACCTAGGGTCCCACCGGGCGTGCCAGAGATGTTTCTATTCAAAATTCGCTTTTCAGATTTAAGAGAAAGAAGAAACTAAAAAAGTAATGGACAAGGCATGGGAAGTACCTGGATAAAGATTGCGCACCGTAAATCCAGACGCTTGTGAGCACTCCTCTTTGGCTGTGGAGGAATGACACCTACAAAAAAAAAGGAAACTTGGACAAGAAAGTGTTAGATGGATAGGCGGTGGGTTGCCAAGCAAAAGCTTGTTCCCGGAAGTGTGAAAACTTCCTTAAGGGAGGTCAACCCACTGTTAACAGACAGCTAAAAGATCAAGAAAATACAGAATGCCAGAATACAGAAGTGACAAAGAAATTAGGAAGGAAAGAAAAGACAAAATGATTCCCTGAAGGAGTTGTTGGGCTGAAGACAGTCGCCGAGGTCAGAAATGTCGCCGGCGTCGGTTAGCTGATCTGCCGGCGTCGGCTACCCTGCCAACGTCGATTTGGGAAGTGACCGGCGTCGGTCGGGGTTGTGGCCTGTAGTCGGGTCTGGGTTGCTTTCTAGACTGTGGACAGGTCTGGTTCGTGAATGGGGTCGAGACAGAGTTCGGGGACAAATTTAGATGGACTGAGGAATGCTCTGGTTTTGGTTGGGTGCCTTATGCAAGGTCTTTGTTGACAGGGGGATGAGGAAGAGGAAGATACATAGGGGACAGGACCTGAGAAGGCTTTGCAGCCTCTCAGGGGGAAAAATAGAGGGAGTAGAAGACAGTAGATAGGATAGATGACTAAAAACTAAAGAAAAGAAATAAAATGAAACACCAGACTGTGCTTACCTTTGGCTTGCTGACTGAAGAAAGGAGGAGCTGTTGTTGGAGCCACGGAAGACTTGTTGCAAGAAGAAATCCCTGATCCAGAGCCTTTGCACCTATTTCTGCTGTTGCACGAGGTCCAGACGGAGGAGAGACAAATGCCAAAGCGCCAAGAGAAGTCTGTTTGCAAGCTCAAGGGTCCAGGGCTGCAACGGATGCAGAAAGGGGTAATGAAGGCTACCGACGCCGGTAGTTTCACCGACGTCAGCCGAAGGGTCACTGACGTCGGCGGTCGCAGGATGGGGACAGAGGCTAAAAATAGCCTCTGCCCATTCTTGCACGCCATCGAGTGAGGGGTTATGGGAAGAACGGTCATGAGGATGCCAAAATGGGCGTGGGGGGAAGATAATGAAGAGATTTGGCCTAATAAATGCTAGGGAGAAGGTGGAGGGATTCAAGGGAGGATCCAAGGTGGCAAGGGTAGGGTGGAAAGGGGGCCACTTGATATAAAATATTTAAGTTATTTTAATCAAATGGAGGCCAAGGGTTAGGATAAGGGTTTGAGGTGGACAAGGGGGAGAACCAAGGTGCAGACACGTTTGTGGTGTCTACACTCTCTCATACAAACAAATTTGCAACGAGCCCATCCATCCTTCTGTCCCGTTTTGACCATATCCCAGCCAGTGGGAACTTCCTAAGTTTTCTCATTTTCAAAGCAAGGAAGACCCACAACAGCACTTACGGGCATTCAGACATGCCTATTACCTTATTGCCCATGACGATGCATTACTTTTATGCACGTTTCCTATGTCTCTCTCAGGTGCTACGCTTGATTGGTACAGCTCCCTTACCAGCCATTCCCTCTTCACGTTCACTCAGCTGGCCCAGCTCTTCCTCGATCATTTCTCTATCAACATCACCAAGAAGGTCTCAATCACAGACCTCTATTCTATCCGCCAATTCGAGGATAAATCCATTGCTGATTTCATTGCTCGATAGAGGGGCCTTATCAATCAACTCTCCTTTTCTTTACCCCAACTTGAGCTTATTGAACTTTTCTCCCAAGCCTGCCCTAGACATATTTCTTCCACCTTGAGGGTTCAGAACTTCTGCACTTTTGATGAAGCCTTCACGACGGCCTATAAACTTGAGTTACGTGCCATCGAGGAGAATAAAGTCAAGTTGCAGAGCAAGAATACCAACTCCAAGACCAATGACCCCTCTTCTAAGCCTTCCTCATCCAATCCTAAATCTAAAGCTTCAGCAAATGTTGTGGTCGTTAGATCTTCCTCCTCTTCACCTTCAACTAATCAGCCTGAGCCATCCACATCTTAGAGTGCCACCTGCCAATTTCAGCAGAGATACATACAGTGACAGTATACTCCACTCAAAGAATCATACGTGTTTGTGCTAGAAAAACTCATCAAACAAGGGGTCTTCAATCTCCCCCAGATCCGACCACCTCCACAATTTGATCCCTCATGTGCCATCCCTACGTGGTATAGGGAAAATGACTTCTATAACTACCACCGTGTTAAAGGACATGACACAAGCAACTGTAAAACCCTTAAAAACATCATCTAAGACATGCTGGAAAAGGGTGACCTCATCCTCAACAATCCCAATGCACCACCTAATCAGGGCATCGACATCTTCAAGCAACCATTCCCCAATCATCCACCAACTCAGAATAATATCCAGACCTTGACTGACAACATTCACGAACACAATATAAGAATAGTCAATACGGTCTCGCCCTTCATTTCCAACCAACCTCAAGAGGTGAGTCCATCCATCAGTCCATCACATGTGGATGAACCTCTTTCTCCGGTTAGTTCTCTGTCAACCTCTCTCATCTTGGAGGATGCCTCGACCTTATCAGGACTGCCAGTTTCACCATCCGCCTTCCTGCTGCCCATGGAAGACCTAACCCTTCCTACTCCTCGACCGCAAGTGGAGGGCACAATCATCCCTGCTATTTACCCGCTTGAGGAGCCTCATTCTCTGGTTTCCTATCCACCCAGGGAAGAACCTACCTCTCCTTCGTCTCCAACCACAGACGAACCTGTCATGACTCCATCATGCCTTGGGTCTAAGACCGCTACACCAGTCTCATCTTCAACCCCACAACCATCCACATCTTCTCAAGAACCCAAACCTCATCTCACATCTTCTCAGCCATTTTCCCGACTAGTGGAGAAACTCGAACTTCTCCCTTCTAGGAAAGTGGAGCATCAGGGATTGTGGGAGTTTCTAAGCCTCAACCGACCCCATCAAAACCAAAACTCGCATCTACCCCATCTAAACCTATCAAGTCACTTGGCGTTTGCCCTGTCTCCAACCTCACTCATCCACAAGTGAAGGTGGACCTAGACCAGACCTCGACCAATAGTAGTCTTCAACCCAAGTCATAGAAGACTGTTAAACCACAGAGGCGAATGCCTCCTCCTCCATCATCATTGCCCTCCATTTTGGGCCCCCATCCTTCGACCCTGACCAGAGTCCTTCCCGCTCTGACTTTTAATCAAAACCAATTGCCTCCTTTGCTTCCTTTGCCTACCACTAGCCTACCCTCTCCCAAAGGGGCAGTACCTCTCATGAAGAAAGTACCGTCTCTGCCTGTCACTGCACCGTCAATCCAAAAGGTGGTACGAAAGCCTCCTCCGACTCCGCCCAAGCAAAAGTCACCAGTATCGTACACATCGACGAGCACAAAACCTTTAGTGGGCTCATACTCTTTGATCTTGCATCGAATTTTATAGGCTTCCAGCATAACCCTTCTGCCCATCAGGCCTTCCCAGCCTCTCAGGTCTAAGCCCTCCTGGTTCGATGACACGAAGATTTGCTTATATCATCGTACACCAGGACACAATACCAAGACTTGTTGTGCCCTCAAGACCATCATTCACTGCTATCTGGAGAAAGACACTCTTCTATTTGAGGACACTCTCGACCGACCCCTGACTCCTCATAACCCTCTGACCTCTTCAGACCCATCAACATCTCATCAGCAAACCACAACCCCTTCATCTCCTTCACCCCCTATCTTTGAAATCAATTCCATTCACATAACCACCAGGTCACAAAAGGACAAGGCAAAGGAAAAAGCTGCCATTCCTTAGACCTACCCTTTCGTCCAGCCACCTCAACCACCCAAGCCTAAGATTTCTATCCTTAGCGCACCTCAACCCTCTTCTTCCTCTTCAGGGGCAATTCATGACTCTATGTTGAAATAGCTTCACTAGATGCCTGTGAAGATGTCCCTTTATGACCTCATCCAAACCTCACCCCAGCATCGTCAAGCCCTCATCAGAGCCCTATAGGCAACGGAGGTTCAACCCGAGGACCCCCAGCCACTTGCTGCCCTTGTCTACTCTTTAGCCCTTACTGCCTCCATCACATTCAGCAATTTTGAGATTCCCACATCCAACACAGAAGATCAGGATGCCACCCTCTTCATCACTACCTATGTTGATCAGACACGCATTAAATGCATTATGCTCAACAGAGGCACCAGCATCAACATTATCTCCACCCATGCCTTTAAATAGTTGGCTCTTCCCAAGAATTGCATCTCCAAAACTAATGCAATCTTGCATTCCTTTAATGACACCACTGCCACGACCATTGGCACAGTCATCCTTCACATTTGCATTGGTCCATGCATAGTTTCGGAGCTCTTCTATATCATCGAAGGAGAGTTTCAATACAACATCTTGCTAGGCCGACCCTGGATCCGTGCCATGGCCTGTGTCCCCTCCACCCTGCACCGTTGTGTGAAATTTGAGCATGATGGGCAAGTCCATACCATTTCCGTTGACCCTTCACCCTTCAAAACTTGTAACACCACCTACCGTCTAAATGACGTTCTCATTCCTATCAAGCCATCAATCCCAGCACCACCTCCATCTGTAGAAGCTTCAACCAGTTTGCAACCGACGGTCGCCCTCACACCTCCCCTTCAAGCGATGACCACAGATCCCATGGAAGACATCTTCCAAAGACTTTCATTGGGGGAATATCACTTTCTAGCCTTAGACATGTTCCAAAATCCACAAGAGTATGGAAGCCTTCATCACAGCCCTAGTTATGACCATCAGATCGAGATGATCGTGCCTTATGGTCCTCCTCACCTCTAAACCAATCTTGTCTATGGGGGGCTTGATCAAGCTCCTACTGATTGCAATCCTCTTTCTTCACCTCAACCTTTCACATCAGACTTCTCATTTCTTGGCAACCCTGTCTTTGCACACATTTACCTTTATAGGTGTGCATGGAAGGGTTTTGGCTTCAGACGCTATGAGCAGGGCTCCCATCAGCCCATCAAACCACTCAACGATGATGATGCCAAGAAATGGTATGGCCTGGGATATCATGACCCCACTCAGACCCCTATAGACCTTTGTCCTAAACCAACCATTGACCAATCTCCTCCAGGCTCACCCATTCCTCCTCCTTCACCTACGAAGTCGGTGGTTTCCATCCCTCCTAGTTTTTTTTCCATAAACACCATCCGCCTGGAACCCTTGACTTATCAGCTCAATGGGGTGTCTAGGTCTCTCCCTCTCATTTTTCCCAGCATGGTAGAAGATGAGTCGGCAACCATTCACACTATCCACTGCGTTGACGATGACGCCATTCTTTCCTACATGGGCACCGACGACTCTTTCATCCAGCGCTCTCTCCCTTCTGAGACCCAGGTTATGTTAAATAAATCAACCATTGACATCAACCTCCCTTCTTCTGATGTTCCTCACGTCTTAAAGATTGGACAATCTTTAGATGCTCAGGAACAACGTGACTATACCCAGTTCCTCTCAGACCATAGCAAGGCCTTTGCCTAGACCTACCATGACATGCCTGGCATCGACCCCACCATCGCTACCCATAACATTATCACCAAACCAGAGGCTAACCCTATTAGGCAAAAGCTTTGAAAGATGCATCCTCACGTTACCCTCCTTGTTAAAGAGGAACTTCAACGCCTCCTTTCTGTCTCCTTCATCCAGCCCATCGATTATCCATAGTGGATCTCTAACATCGTCCCAGTCACCAAGGCGACTAGGGGGATCCGGATCTGCATAGACTATCACGAGCTTAACCTAGCCTGTCCTAAAGACGACTTTCCTCTTCCTAACATTGACCAGCTTGTTGATCTCATTGTCGGCCATGAGATGCTATCTCTCATGGACAGGTTTTTAGGATATAATCAAATCCTGATTGCTCTAGAAGATCAGCACAAGACCACTTTCATTACCCCATGGGGGACTTTCTACTATCGAGTCATGCCTTTCAACTTGAAGAATGTAGGTGCCACATATCAGTGTGCCATGAGCTACATTTTCCATGATCTCCTCCATAAAATCATGGAGGACTATGTGGACGACCTTCTCGACAAGTCCAAGCTTCACCGTGACCATTTGACCATTCTCAAAATCATCTTCTCTCGCCTTCTTCAATATAATGTCTGCCTTAACCCCAAGAAATGTGTCTTTGGGGTCCTCTCCGGCAAGCTTCTCGGCTTTATCATTTCTTTCTATGGCATCGAGATAGATCCTGCCAAGATCTATGCTATCCTCGAGATGCCACCCTCAACTAATCTCAAGCAGCTTCCCAGTCTACAAGGGAAGCTCCAGTCCATTTGCCATTTCATCTCGCAACTTTCTAATCGCTTCCAACCTTTTCATCATCTCCTTAAGAAGGACATCTCTTTTACATGGGATAAGGACTGTCAAGAGGCTTTTGAAGCCCTTAAATGCTATCTGGTCTCTCCACTAGTCCTCATTCCACCTAAAGACAATCAACCCTTCTACCTTTATATCTCTGTCACCAACCATTCGTTAGGTGCCATGAAAGCGCATTGAGACGAGCATCACCGTGAGCAAGTGGTCTACTATATCAGCCGAACATTGGTTGACTATGAAACTTGGTATACTCATACCGAGAAACTCTATTTGGCATTAGTATTTGCCGCTACCAAGCTTCGCCACTATCTTCTTAACCACAAAACCTTTGTCATCACTCACACCAACCCTCTTAAGTTTATGCACTCCAAGCCATATCAACATCAACGTATGGCTCGGTGGCTCATGCTGCTTGCTGAGTTCGACCTCAAATTCATCCAGCAAAAATCTATCAAGGGGAAAACCATCACTTATCAACTAGTGGATGCCCCTCTTCCCAACAATCAACCTTCACAGTGCGAGTTTCTTAACGAGTCTATCACTACGCTTTCCACCGACGACACTGTCTACCAAATGACCATGTTCTTCGACGGCTCTAAATGTCAACTTGGTGGGGGTGCGGGAGTCATTCTCATCCCACTCGATGGTGAGCCCATGCCTTTATCTTTCAAGCTCAACTTTAACTATACCAATAATATGGTTGAATATGAGGCCTTAATTTTGGGACTTCAGACTACCCTCTCTCTCAGCATCAAGTCCATCAACATCTTCGGTGACTCACAGCTTGTCATCAATCAGGTCAACGGTTCATACCTCTGTAAAAATGAAATTTTGTAAAGGTACAAAAATCGTGTTGACATTCTCCTTGCATCTTTCAACCATTACCTCTTGCAGACTGTTCCTCGATCCATGAATAAGTTTGCTAACACCATGGCTTCTCTCGCTTCACATATCCCATCTTCCTCATCTGCATCCAGACTTTTTGTCACGGTGCATCATGTGCCATTGCCTTCCTATATCTCTCCTAACATTAATCAAAGCAACACCATAGACTCTAGCCCATGAGATGTTTGGTATAAGCAACTTGTGGACTTCTTATCTTTGTCTGTCATTCCTCCCAACCTCTCTAACAATGCACGACGAACTTTTATCAAGCGTACTGCTCGCTAGACCATGTTAGGGGGTCTTCTCTATAAGTGAGGCTTCGACGGCCTCCTTCTTCGTTGTCTCACCTCCACTAAAGCATCTCAGGCCATTAAGCAAGTCCACGATAGAATTTGTGGTAAACATTTTAGTGGAAATTCATTTGCCAAGCGCATCCTTCGTCTGGGCTATTATTGGCCCACCCTTCATCAAGACTGTAGCAACTATGTTCGGTGTTGCATCAAGTGTCAGCTCTAACTTGCTTCACCTTCCTAGTCACGCCTTACAAGTCACTCAAAATTTTTGGCCTTTTCTCAGTGGGGCATAGATCTCATCGGTGAGATTAACCCTCATTCATCTCTTCGTCATCAATCCATCATCACTGCCACTGAGTATTTCACCAAGTGGGTGGAAGCCATTCCTCTCATCTCCACAAAAGCTGACAAGATTGTCAACCTCATCAGTAGCCACATCATCTACCACTTCGGTGTCCCTCATAAAATCATCACCGACAATGGCAAGTCCTTCAAAAACAAGACTGTCTAAAAACTCTGTGACTCATTTGGCATCAAGTTCAATTTCTCTTCGCCTTACTACCCACAAGTAAATGGACAGGCTGAGGCTTCCAACAAAATCTTGACTAAAATTCTCATGAAGGTGGTCAGCGACACTGGAAGGGATTGGCATATTCACATTCCCTTTGCTTTGTGGGCCTACCGCACTAGCATTCAAACCTCCACGAGTGCTACCCCTTTCTCTCTCGTGTACGAAGTAGAGGCTATCCTACCTCTCAAAGTATAGATCCCGTCTCTCCACATCTCTCTGCATGACATTCTTTCTAATGATGACTTTCATCAAGATCGCTTAGCTCAACTTGAGTTACTTGACGAGCGCCGTCTTGCTGCCCTCAACCATCTCCATGTGTATCAACATCGCATCAAGCGAGCCTATGACAAAAATCTATGAGAACGAGATTTCAATATCAGAGACCTCGTCCTCAAAGAGAATCAACACGTGACCAATATGGAGCAAAGTAAACGAGGCAAGTTTGCCCCTAATTGGCTTGAACCTTTTATTATCACGCACAAGTATGGATCAGGGATGTATCATTTGTCTTCTCTCGACGGATGACCAGAACCTGAGCCTCTTAATGCATTGCATCTGCGACCATTCTACTGTTAGTCGAGTACTCATCCACTTGACATTTATCTTGAGCTCGTCCCTTGAGCAATCCCTATCCTCTTAGTCCTCATTCCTTTCAACCCTACTCCCCTTAACAAATCCTATATACCCCTTTTATACAGTATGGATGCTTTGTCCTAATAAAAGGGAACCCTTGACCTTCTATAGTCTGGTCCATGACTCACATTTCTGTCAAAACAAATCAAGATGTCAAAAATATCCAAGGTCACCAAATCGCATCAAAAGGCAGACTGCTCCCTCGAAAGATAGCTGTACTATCATTGCTATAGCTAATAGACTGCTCCCTCGAAGGATAGCTATTCAAAGCCCTTATATATAAAGCAAAATATAGACCACTCCCTCAAAGGATGGCTATGATTAACTCTTGCTACCAACAACAATCTTTCTTAGCAGCTTCCCGCATTGATCAGCTTCACAAATGACCACCAAGCAAATGACATCTCTATGTAGACTTCCCGCATTGATCAGCCTGCACCAAAAAAACAAAAAAAAAAAAAAAAAATCATGGACTTGGCTTGTAGTTGTCTCAGGGTCTCCTATAAAAGGGGCAAAGTTATCTCTACTCTAAAACAGGTTACCCTATCCTCCTCCTATCACTGGCTCAAGGGATTTCGATCTCACTTTAATGTCAAAGTGATTCGATTACCACTCTAACACAACATATGGTCAACGACGTCATGCATGAATGGGGCTCTTGGTTCTAATAACCCCTATCTATGCTGTCATTTTTGGTCCTTGTCAATGAAAGAGCAATATGCCTTTCACTTTTTCTACACTTTGGTCACATTCAACTTCATCACTTGTCAAACCCAACCAAGCCAACCCAACATTTTCAGACCTGTCACATCATCATAACCTATTCACACTAGTTTCTATGGACACCAATACACATGGAAACTATCGACCAGATGCAATTTATGTTAAGCATAAACCAATACTTGCTGAAGCATAAATAGACTTCAATTCATTTTTAGCATAAGTCCATCATGACTATGGAAAATTGCTAGGGATGAAAGACCACATCACCAATGTTACAAAATACACCATTTGGAAAAGGATGTAACATCTTTTTTCTCCTCATCATTTCGACCTTAACCAAGACCAGTCTATCAACCACTTTCACCACCTGTCTACCACTCGGACTCCTAGTTTCAAACTACATTGGTCTGAGGCCCTGCACACAAGGGCTATGTAGGCAGCACTCAGATGATATGATATCTTCTAGGGTTAGCTCGACCACCTTCATTTGTTCATCTCTCTGATGGACAAACCTTCTTTCCTCTTTTTGACCATGACCTTACCCTCAACCAAGACCAATTCCATCCCTTTGACCCTTCCTCCCTAGAAGGGAGAACTACATTGGCCTGAAGCCCTAACGACAGGGGCTATGTAGGCAACACTCAGCTGACATGGGGTCTTCTAGGGTTAGCTCAGCCATTCTTTCATCGCATTTCTTCCATCACGTTCTTTCATCACCTGCCAATCACATCACAAACAATCACATATTTTCATAATCATTAACATTAATCATTTTCATCCATATCATAAATCATTAATCCTAATCATACATCCATCATCATATAAACACCATAATCTCAGCATCATAATCCTAAACATAATATCAAAACATATATCAAATCAAAATAACATATAAATGCATCCATAACATTTTTCATAACACATCCATGATCAAAATCACATCATATATATATATATAATAATGTTTTACACAATCGCACAATCTGTGCCTCTATCTCTCTCTCATACATCTCGCATCAACAGCTCGCAGGCCAGTATATACATCAAAAATAAAAATCATAATTTGCCCTCAAGGCTGTGGCTGTGGTGGTGGTGGCGATGGCCGAGAAGATGCTGTATCCTCTCCCCCCTCTGATCTGTGTCATCTGTGAGACCCAAAAGCCGTCACTTGAGACATATATCTCTGTCTACTCTGTTCTGCCCTCATCTTAGAGTATCACTGTATCTGAGGGAACCCCCTGATGGCCCTCTCATAATACGTGATCTCATCCAGTACATCACTATATCTAACTAGAGACACAGTCTACGATGGACCCATCACACCTGCTGCCATGCCCTGCACTGAACCCTGCGGCTGTGAAAACTCTAGCTGCACTGACACTGACTATGTGGGCTGCTGAGCTGGCTACTGAGGTGGATACTGCATCGAGCCCTATCCTACCGATGCCTGTGCCTGGGCTGTAGCCAATTGACTCTGAAAAATAGTGATCTGCCCTGTCAAAGTAGCCACTCGACTTGTCAACCCTACCATCTCCCCCTTCAAACCTATGACCTGACTCTCTAAAATGGTCACTCATCCTCGTCTTGCATCCCTCTCCTAGATGGCAGCATCTCTCTCCTATCGGGCCACATCCCACTCCCTGACCACTACCTGTAGATCAATTTGTGGTCCTGCCTGTACCCCTGTATACTGACCTACCCACCATGTCGAGTAGGCCTCTAAACATCTTGGGTTGGCTATCCCAGGTCTTGCCAGCAACTCCTCAAAATTTGGCCCCTCTATCTCCTCTGGCAGTGGGAGTGACACCTCTATATCATCTTGCCTGTACTGTAAGAATGTGGGAGGTACATCCTGTAGCAGCCTGTACTAGCACCACACTCTCTCTACTGGGATCCTCTCGAGCTCACCAGCTCACCTACCTCTGACCCATCGCATGCTCTGAGTCCTGACCAGCTGCTCTCCCTAATCTCTGAATGTTGGATACACCAAATATGGTCTCCAAATGATATCTACAGGGATTAGGGCCTCTAGTACCCCTCAGTAGTGATCAATATCCCTGACCACTTTGTCCACCTGTGTCTGCGCCATCACCTTGCACCATCACCGAAATCCAACCCTAAAGCTAGCCTGTATCGCCACTGGGAGGCTGAGAGGTCATGTGACCATGATGTGCTCATAAACCTAGCAATGCAGGAGGTGGCTGACACACAAGCTGTACCACTACTGCCTATTAATGCCCCATAGCTCTCTATACACCTGGGCCAAAAAGACTGGTGCCCAAGTGAACACTGTCTACTGCTCTATCATATCTATCAAAACTCTAGTCATAGCAACTAGAAACCTACCTCCCTCTACATCTAGTAGCGCGTAAACTCTGATGCCTATCATCATCAGGATCTCCAGCCGATGTGCATCCTCATTCACAGCATAAAGGGGCTCATATGCAAAATTGGTTGAGTGATAACTCGCCTCAACAGCATGCTCTCCAAACAATGTCACCATCTGAATATCGTGTGCCTCTCTCAAGCACGCATATAAGTCTGCTATGTGTACCGACAGCTGCAAAATCTGATATACATCCTCCATGATCACTGTCATCTCTCATGTCGACAAGTGGAAGGTGTTGGTGGAATGATCCCACTGCTTGATCAGAGCCACCATCAGGGTCACATCCCTCGCCACTCAACAGTAGCATCGTAGCATGCCTAGTCCTATTGCACTCATCTGCACCCACTCCTCCCCTATGATGTCCTGACACATCCGCATCAGCAATGTCAGCAATCGATCTCACAGCATCAAAGTCTACCTCGCTTACATCCACCCAAGTCAATCTCATTTTAAAAATTTCCCTCCTCTTTCTATTTTAACCAACCTATTTGACCATCTACGCCTAACCTAACCTCCGAGAAGCCCTTGGTGTAGCTTTAACCCCTCAACTTGACCATTTTTCATCCCTCTTTTGATCAAGTAGCCACTGACATCGGTTAGCGTGCTGATGATGGCACTCACCTAACCGACATCGGTCACTTAGTGACCGACGTCGGCATGTTAGTGACCAAGGCTAGTCATTGGTCGGTCGACGCTGATAAACACGCCGACGTCGGTGACTGATTTGGCCCTAGGGCCGAACGAGGTGAGCCCTAAATTTAGGGCTTCCCCATTTCTACCCCCCAAAACCCTCTCAATAACTCCTAACCTATCCTAGATCCCTCCCCCACCTTCTTAGGTACCCTCCCCCCTTAATTTCTACCTAAATTCACGAAAATTTCAAAAAACAAATTAAAAAAACATCTAACTAAATAGGGCTTAGAGACCCTCTTACCTCGTCTCGGCATCACCGACGTGGTGGTACGATGGGTGCCACTAGTGGTGGACCTCCTATGGGTCCTTTACTTCCCTCTGCCATCACTTCTACGTCAAGGTTCTCTTGGCCCACACGCATCTCTATAGCCTCCAATTTCTCTCCACGCGTCTCTCTCTCTCTCCACCAATGCTTCTTTGACACCTCACACTGCTCCTCGATCAACCTAGTGTCACTTTCACTCACTTGGCTCTAGAGCTCTTTTCTCTCAGTCAACTAAATCACAAATGAATTTTGGTCAGCTGCCAATCCAATTTTATCAGATTTGACAGGCCGTCGACGTCGACATAAGCGTGCCCTATACCACCGACATCAGCCAATATCCTGTTGACATCAGTCCCTTTATGTCTCTGACGTCAATTTTATCACCGATGTCGGCAACATTCAAACCTCCTTTTTTCATCACGTTGCCCTAAAATCACGCCCTCAATCAGTCAGGCCTCCAGTACAAGTCATTTTGGCCCCCTAGGACACACTTGAGATCACTTTTGCCTCCATCCATCGACCACCAGACCTTGGAGATCATGACCATCTCCTCTAACCGCAACTACTTCCAAAGTGATTTTGCCTTGGTTATTTTTGCATGTATGCTACCTCATGATTGGTTAGCAAAATTGTGCGCACACTTTTGACCTTCATAAGTATAGGATCGCAAGCTGGTTGATCCCCACTACTTGTGACATTTTCATGTTTTTGGGAGCACTTCCTGAGCCTAGGATACTTGGAACACAATGACCATTGGAGCTTCAGCTTAGATTGAATAACCCAATCAGCAGACAACTAAATGCTGGGGCCTGGTTATTTCAATTTTGACACTCCTCGACCCTCGACCTGCGATAATTTGACCTGACCATCCTCGTGAAGTGGTGTACGTGCAATCATGACTTTTGCAACATTCTCACTCTATCTTCACCCCTTTTTCATCCAATTTTTGTCAAATCAACACCCGATTCCAGGTTCTCTTCTCTCGACTCCTGCTCTGAGGGGGAATACCTCATCCATAATCGAGGCAACCAACCCTCCTATTTTTGTCTTGCAGTTCACTTGAACAACCAACAAGATAGAATCGACCTTATCCCACACCTGGGGCAATCCACCTCCTATTTTTGTCTTGCAGTTCATTCGAACAACCAACAAGATGGAATTAACCTTATCCCACACCTGGGGCAATCCACCTCCTATTTTTGTCTTGCAGTTCACTTGAACAACCAACAAGATAGAATCGACCTTATCCCACACCTAGGGCAACCAACTCCTATTTTTGTCTTGCAGTTCATCTAAAACAATCATCCATAATTGGGGCAACCAACCCTCTTATTTTTGTCTTGCAATTCACTTGAACAACCAACAAGATAGAATCAACCTTATCCCACACCTGGGGCAATCCACCTCCTATTTTTGTCTTGCAGTTCATTCAAACAACCAACAAGATGAAATCGACCTTATCCCACACTTGGGGCAATCCACCTCCTATTTTTGTCTTGCAGTTCACTTGAATAACCAACAAGACGGAATCGACCTTATCCCACACCTGGGGCAACCAACTCCTATTTTTGTCTTACAGTTCATCTAGAACAACCAACAAGACAAAAAGGGGCAAATGTAGGAACCGTAATTGTGTTTAACCCTTGTCATCCTCCCCTTAACCCCCATTTTAGTTTTCCATGCCTATTTAACCCCTGTTGACCATTTTCCCACAAGCCTTGACCCTGGTAGCATGTAAAAATGAGCAGAGAGCTAAAGTTAGCCTTTGTCCCCATTCTGCATCTGCCAACGATGGTCATAACCCGGTCGATGTCACCGACGTCGGTCACTTATCGGCCGACGTCGGTAGTCCTGCTGATGTCAGTTATCTTTAACACTACGTTCTTGACCTGAATGCAGGTATCATTATCCGTTATCTGTTATCCATTCGATTGCCAATCCATTTCTCAATCAGTTATCGGACCTTCCTTCATATCAATCAACAAACCTCTTCATTCAAACGATCAACCAATTCTTGCATCCAACCAATATGCAATCAATCTCTCACATTCTCTCTCCAGTACATGTATTCTACTTTAGTCATCTTGCTGGAGGTCTACTACATCAAACTTCTGCAACACAGCGACAACATCAATCATGTCTCTAACTTTTATCTTCAGCGTGTAACAGGTAAGCGTTTGTTTTGTGTTTTTATTCTGATCTCTGGTTATTGTTTTTAATTGCTATCATTACCTAGATTTAGATTCAGACTATATCTCCAACCTTACTTCCACCCGTATCACCTCTATCCACCCTCTACAAAATATACAGTCTATAACTCTGCCCATACCCCTTGCACATAAACCCCCAAACAATCCCTCTGACTCTTAAACCGGCTTCCTGAACCCTCAGACAAAAACATCTGACCTTTCTACAAATCCTAAGACCATGTCCAGACCCGACCAGATCTTGTCCAAAATTGTTGCCCCGATCGATGTCGGTCATTACCCCTACCGACGCTGGCACTTTAACCGACGTCGGCTCCCTTCCCTGACCGACGTCGACACAGAGACTGACACTGGCGACTGTGTAGAGTAGTTTGCTGCATATCAAGTACGCATTCTACTTTTTGTCTTTTATTTGCTTTCATTCTGTCTTTCATTATTTCTACTTCAATCAAATATTTTGCTTTTTATTAGTGGGTTGATATCCCTTAAGGAAGTCTTCATACTTCAGGGATCAAGCGTTTGCTTGACAGCCCACCGTCTCTTCATCTAACGTTTTTTCATGTTTAGTCTCTTTTTCTTCACAGGTGTTATTCCTCCACAACCAAAGAGGAGTACCTTCCAACGTCTGATTTTGGTGCACACGACTATATCTGGGTATCTTCTAACCCTAGCCCATCTCTTAGTTTCTCATTTCTATCTTTTGAATGTGAAAGCGAAATTAGCGTAGAAACAGTAACCATAAATAAAAATTAGATATCTCTTTCTAGAGATAAACATATGGTTGTATTTGCAATCTTGAGTAATAAAACATCTCTTCTTAGAGAAATTATTGGTACTATGTTATTTTCATGTTCTTGAGATATCTTTCAATCAAAAATTCTATGTTTTGGATCATCTCTTCTTAGAGAAATCATTGGTATTATGTTATTTTCATCTTCTTGAGATATCTATCAATCAAAAATTCTAAGTTTTGGATCAGTACTGATCCAAAACTTAGAATTTTTGATTGAAAGATATCTCAAGAACACAAAAATAACATAGTAACAATGATTTCTCTGAGAAGAGATGTTTTATTACTCAAGATTGAAAATATAACGATATGCTTATCTCTAGGAAGAGATGTCTAATTTCCATTTATGGTTACATCTTCATTTATACACATTTTTAAGGTAGGAGGAGGATGTGGAAGGTCTCCAATATCAAGTAAGATTAAGTGGTTTGACTTCCATGATTTAAAACAATATAAAATTTGAGGAATTAATATTTTAGAAACTTACTATTTTTAGATTGCACTACTAAAATTGAAATTTGGGGCACTTCTATTGAGTTTTTGGGGGTCAAAACCCACTAAGAGGATCTTGGTGCCATTTCATCACATTCTCCTCATTCTTAACTTTCCAATAGTTCAAATGGGGAGTCAATCAGAGCTATGGTACAAAAGTTATGGCTCCCAAAGTTCTATCATCAATTGGGGTAGCACCATCACCCAAATTGTCACTTGAATTTTTGCTCAGAACAATCAGCTTCCTCTCCTTCCTATCATGAGAAATACTCATACCAAGTATTTAATTTTTATCACCCAAATCCTACATATAAAAGGAGTCACTAAGCTATTTCTTGAGCATATGAATATGTTGTATGTTCTTTCTTGTAACTAACATGTCAGCGTTATACAAGCATAATATAATAAAGGAACCATCATCAAAATGTTTTATTTACATGTAATGGTTAGAATTATACATTTTATATTCTTGTTCTAACATAAAATAATAAAATTTCTTATACCATTGTTGTGGAGCTTGTTTCAAGCCATACAAGATCTTCTTTAGTCTGAACACAAATTTCTCCTCCCCTTTGACCTCATAACCCTATGGCTACTTCATATACAAATATTCATCCAAATCACCATGAAGAAAAGTAGTTTTCACATCTAACTATTCTAAGTGCAAATCCTCAATTGTAACTAAACCAAGAATAGTCCTAATAGAAGTCATTATTACAACAAGAGAGAAAATATCATCAAAATAAATAACTAATTTTTGTGTAAACCCCTTTACCACCATCCTAGCCTTATACCATTTTCTCCCTTCATCCTCTTCTTTGATCCTGAAGATCCACTTGTTTGGAAATGCACTCTTTCCCTTAGGTAGCCTTACCAAAGCCAACATTTAGTTCTCCATGAGATATATATACTCTTCATCCATTGCTTACTCCCACTTCAACTTGGCATCTACCTGCATTGCTTCCTCATAACACTCTAGTTTTCCATTATCAGTGAGTAATAAATAATTCAAAGAAGGAGAAAAATGTTCAAGTGATCTTCTTACCCTAAAATACCTTCTTACCATAAGAGTTTAGGGTCTTTATGTATAAGGTTCCCAAATTGAATCATTGGATACTTTGATATCTGCAATGTCATCCAATACTATGGACACTTTTTTTTCCTGATCCTGTTCCTGCAACTGATCTTTATGCATGACTTTTTCATTAAAGACTACATCTCTAGACCAAAATATTTTCCTATCTTTAATGCTCCATAAATGGAAACCAAAGTCATCCTCACCATATCCAACAAAGGTGCATTTATCTAATTTAGCCTCTAACTTAGTATTCTCCTCTTTCTAAATGACATCAAAAGCCTCACATATGAAGACTCTAAGAAAATAATAATCAACATTCTAATCATAAATACTATCATGATAATAAATTCTATCTAAAACTATAAAGGTAACCCTACATGTAACCTCATGCTCATATCATGTTCCATTATTATTCTATTCATCCTTTCAGATACCCCATTCTACTGTGAAGTTTTTGGAATCATCCTTTGCCTACGAATTCCATTATTAGAACAATAATTAAGAAATCATTACTCCAATACTCACCTCCATTATTTGACTTGAGACATTTTAACTTGAGACCCATTTCATTCTCAACCAAGGCTTTCCACTTCTTAAAAGTGTCAAATACATCAAATTTATTTTTAATGCAATAAACCTAAACTTACTTAGTTGCATCATCAATAAAGGTAACATAATAATTAGATCCACCAATAGAAGATACCTAAGCTATCCCCCATACATCTAAGTATACTAAATCTAAATTTTGCTCTTTCTTTATGGGTTCAACCTTTAGGAACTTAACCCACTTTTATTTCCCATACACATAATTCTCACAAAAGTCTAGATCTAGATTTTTTAATCTAGGCAACTTGTCTTTTAAGATCTGCATGCCTTTATGGCTCATATGATCAAGCCTGTAGTACCACATAGTTATATCTCCATCTATAGCAACTAAATCAATAGAATCAACACTACTAGTCAAATATAAAGTACCAACTTTCTTACCTCTCAAGATCACAAGATATCCTTTGGTAACTTTCCAATAATATATAGTAAACAATACTAAACATCCCTCACTACCTAATTATCCCACTAAAACCAAATTATATCTCAGCATAGGCACATGTTTAACATCTTTAAGGATCTATGTGTTCCCATTCTACATTTTAACTTAAACATAATCTTTCCCTACTATCTCACATGATTCATCATCACCAAGATAAATAGGTCCTAGATTCTCTTGAACATAATCAATAAAATAATACTTATGTGGGCTGGCATGAAAATAAGCCCCTAAATCTAAAATCCAAGACTCAAAAAAACTATCCATATAAATAATTAAGGCATCCTAACATGACTTACTTGATGTCACATTTATCTCATTCATTTCCTTCTTGTTGGCATTCTTATCCTAGAGTGACCAAAAATCCTTTTTTGAGTGTCCACTCTTCCCACCATGCCAGCATATCATCTTAGATCTAGATCTGGACTTAGATCTACCTTTTGACTTTCCATAATTACCTTTTCTCTTGTCCTTTTGCCTCCCTCTAGTATCAATGGATAAATCATTACCTAAATATGATTCACCAGTGTTTTTTCTTCACATCTCATCTCTAAGGATCACACCTATAACATCCTAAAAATTCAAGCTTCCCTTGCTAGGGACTGTATTACTCACAACCATAACCAAACTATTTCAACTATCAAGCAAAGAACATAATATTATCAAATCTATAACTTCATCATCAAAATTATTTCCAACTAAAGCGAGAATACTTAAAACTATATTAAAATCATTTAGATGATTAGCTATTGAACCATTCTCAGAAATTTTTATGTTAAACAATCTTTTCATAAGAAAAATTTTATTAAAAGTTGAAAGTTTCTCATACAACTTTCCAAGTTTATCCATGAGATCTTTTGTAGTTTTCTCATCAAAAATATTAAATGCAATAGAGGATGTAAGTCATAACCAAATGGCTCCCAATGCTTTCTTATCAAGTAATGGCCAATCTACATCACTCATACTTACAGGTTATTATACTTTCCCCTCCAAGGGGAGATGTAGCTCCTTTTGATATAGGTAATCCTCCATCTATATTTTTCACAAACCAAAATGCTTACCCTCAAAATCCTCCACTTTGAATCTAAATCTTCTCCAATAACTCTTGTTGGAAATATTGTCATTGATGTCAAAGGTCTAACATTATTAGTGATAAATCCCCCATTGCATTTAATGTTATTTATCTTGGCTAATGTGAGTTAATATTTATTTAATATTAATGAATATATTTTTGGTTTCATATGAGACAAAAGAAGGATGGGACACATTTTCCCATGAAGAGTCATCTTGGGGAATACCAAGAGTCACCAAGTGAAGACAAAAGAGTAAAGTCACAATTTCTCATGAAGGGACACTTTAAGGAATATGAAAAGTCACCAAGATGAGGACAAAAGAGGGAAGGATGTTTTTGATCATGAAGGGTCACCACATGACTTTTCAAAGGCTTGAATATGAAGGGTCATACAAGTTTGGCACCATTTTCCATGAGGATTGAAGGGTCACAAAGGGGGAAGGCCAAAGGTCATTTGGAAAGCTATAAATAAAGTATTGAGAAGCCATTTGAAAACATGAAAAAAAGAGAGGTTGATTTGATATTGTATTATCTAGCTTAGAAGAGCAATTGTGAGAGTCGAATATGATTTGTATTTGTTATATCTAGCTTAGAAGAGAAAAGGTGAGAGAGAGGAAAGAGATGTTGTATTGAACTATCATTTGTTCATATAGCAACATTGAGAGATAGGTGTGTGGTATACACAAAGGGGTTGGTGCTCATGAATAATAGCTAGGTTGGTGCTTGGCAAAGGGGTATGGTGTTCCTGTGGTTTGGTGCTCACGAATAGTAGCTGGGTTGGTGCTTGGCAAAGGGGTATGGTGCTCTTGCAAGTTTAGATTATGAATATTGTTTGGGTTGGTGCTCATTCATATACTTGAGGTTATTCTCTGTGGTCTTTTCCACATTGGGTTTCCACGTTATATCTGGTGTCTCTCTCTTTCTTGGGTGATGTTTATTATTTGAGTTTTATTCCATATCTTGAATGTTTGATTAAGTGAATTTGATTAAGGGAAAGTTTTATAAGATATATAATATACTGATTCACCCCCCCATCTCAGTATATTTTGTGCTTAACAATTGTTGGAAATATTGTCATTGATGTCAAAGGTCTAGCATTATTGGTGATAAAGGCCCCATTGCATTTAATGTTGTTTATCTTGGCTAATGTGAGTTAATATTTATTTAATATTAACAAATATATTTTTGGTTGCATATGAGACAAAAGAAGGGCCCATGGAGAAGTCGAAGAGCCACAGGGTAAAGATAAAAGAAGTATGGGACACATTTTCTCATGAAGAGTCATCTTGGGGAATACCAAGAGTCACCAAGTGAAGAAAAAAGAGTAAGGGTGCAATTTCTCATGAAGGGACACTTTAAAGAATACGAAAAGTCACCAAGACGAGGACAAAAGAGGGAAGGATGTTTTTGATCATGAAGGGTCACCACATGACTTTTCAAAGGCTTGAATATGAAGGGTCATACAAGTTTGGCTCCATTTTCCATGAGGATTGAAGGGTCACAAAGGGGGAAGGCCAAAGGTCATTTGGAAAGCTATAAATAAAGGCTTGAGAAGCCATTTGAAAATATGACAAAAAAGAGGTTGATTTGATATTGTATTATCTAGCTTAGAACAGCAATTGTGAGAGTTGAATATGATTTGTCTTTGTTATATCTAGCTTAGAAGAGCAAAGGTGAGAGAGAGGAAAGAGATGTTGTATTGAACTATCATTTGTTGATATAGCAACATTGAGAGATAGGTGTCTGGTGTACACAAAGGGGTTGGTGCTCATGAATAATAGCTAGGTTGGTGCTCGACAAAGGGGTATGATGCTCTTGTGGGTTGGTGCTCATGAATAGTAGCTAGGTTGGTGCTCAGCAAAGGGATATGGTGCTCTTGCAAGTTTGGCTTGTGAATATTGTTTGGGTTGGTGCTCATTCATATACTTGAGATTGTTCTTCATAGTTTTTCTCACATTGGGTTTCCACATTATATCTGGTGTCTCTCTCTTTCTTGTGTGATGTTTATTGTTTGAGTTTTATTGCATATCTTGAATGTTTGATTAATTGAATTTGATTAAGAGAAAGTTTTATAAGATATATAATATACTGATTCAGCCCCCCCTCTCATTATATTTCATGCTTAGCAATTGGTATCAGAGTAGGTTCCTTTTTGAAAATGTTTTACAACTTGAAGGTAGATCAGGAAAGCACAAGATGGCCATACATAAAGGTGCCTTTGCAAGCAAAAGAATAGTTGATCAAGAAGAAGAAGAAGATGGTGAAGCCGAAGTGAATATGAAAGGAGAACTCATGTGTGCCTTAGAAATGATGAAAATTGTTGAAAAGAAAAATTGAAGATTGAAGCATCAAACCGAGAAAAATGAAAAGGAGTCAAAGGAGATAATTGAAGATCTACAAGTGCACTTTGAAGAAGCCAAGAAAAATGAAGAAGATCTGATGGCACAATTGGAAATATCAAAAAAATAATGTGAAAGGTATGTTAATGAAATTTCCTCTTTAAAAGAAGAGAATGAGAAAGCAGTCAATAATAAAATAGTCAAAAATTCAAAATTTGAGAATAACACTAATATGCTGAATAAGATATTAGAAAGCTAAAAGGAAATATCAAATAAGATAGGTATCAGTTTTGAAAAGAAGAAGAGCTATGTTAAAGCTCTTACAAATAAAGAAACAAGAAGGGAAGGAGTGAATAATACAGAGGACAAAGAAGGCTGGAAGGAACAAAACTATAAAAGGCGATCAGGTCAGAGATTCACAAACAAGTCTTATTTTTATGGTTACTATTTTTATTGTAATGGATATGGTCATAATAAATTAGAATGTAGAAAACGAGCTAACAATGTCAAAAATAAAGAAAAGGAAGGTCATGTAGATTCAAGCAAAAGCTATAACTCTTTTGCTCCTCTATCAAGCTTTGATGAAGAGACCATAATTTGTTACAAGTGTAACAACTTTGGACACATAGCTCGATACTATAGAAGCGTGTTCGAGTCAGTCAAGAAGGACTAGAGTTTTAGGGCTCCATTCATCAAGAAAAAAGTTCAGACATGGCAGAAGAAACAATCTGAAGGTTTTATGTTGGTCTAGACAGCTTTGCATGCAAGAAATGAAGAAAAGCCATGGTTTATTAATAGCGGATGTTTGAGGCACATGACAGGAGACAAGAGCAAGTTCATAACCTTAAAGAAGATCAATGGTGGCATAGTGAAATTTGGGGACAATACTACTGCTAGAATTGTTGGAAAAGGTACACTAAGTTTATATAATGGTAGAACTAAAATTGAGAATGTTTTATATGTAGAAGGTCTTAAGCATAATATTTTGAGTGTAAGCCAAATGTGTGATCAAGGGCACACACTAAAGTTTCATGTAGAAGGTTGTGAAATTAGAAGAAAAGATTCAAATGTATTGATTGCAGATGCTCAAAGAACAGGTAATAACTTATATATGCTATCAGAAATCAAAGGTCAAAAATGGTGTTTAAGTTAGATTGAAGAAAGTTGGCTATGGCATAGGAGAATGGGGCACATAAATTTTGACAATCTTGACAAAATTTGCAAAAAGCAAGCAGTTAGGAATCTTCCAAAGATCACAAAGCCATCTAACACGCTTTGTGGACCTTGTCAGCATGGGAAGCAGGCTAGAAGGTAGTTCAAAACAAAAGAGTACTCAACCACTCAGATGCTAGAGCTTGTTCACACTGATCTATGTGGACCTATGAGGACTCAAAGTACTCAAGGTGATAAATATTTCATGTTGCTTATTGATGATTTTTCACGTATGACTTGGATAATGTTTTTAAATAAAAAATCAGAAGCTTTTAGACAGTTCAAAGCATTCAAAGCATTAGTTGAGAATGAAACTAATCTAAAGATTAAGTGTCTAAGATCATATCAAGGAGGAGAATTCATGTCAGATCAATTTATTGAGTTTTGTGAAGATCATGGAATAAAGAGACAGTATTCAGCAGCCAGAACTCCACAACAAAATGGAGTAGTTGAACAAAAAAATAGAATAGTTCAAGAGATGGTGAGGACAATGCTAAATGAATCCAAGATTAGCAAATAAATATTGGAGAGAGGTGGTTGGTACAATAGTGCATATTTAGAATAGAGATTTATTAAGAGTCAATAGTGACAAGACTCCTTATGAGTTATGGAAAGACAAACCAGTAATAGTTAATTATTTTAGAGTTTTCAATAGCAAATGTTTCATAAAGAGAACCAATGAAAAACTTAGTAAGTTTGAATCCAGAGCAGATGAAGGTATATTTCTTGATTATTCTTGCAAAAGTAAAGCTTATAAATGTTATAAAAAAATAACCAAGAAAATTGTTGAAAGTGCAAGTGTTAGGATAGAAGAAGATGGAACACAAAAGATCAGTGATCCAGTAGACATTCCTAAAATCATTGAAGAAGAAGGCTTTGAAGAATCAGATGAAGATGAGGAAAAGGAGAAGGAGAAAAAGGGCACCAAGACTCCATCCAAATATGTTTAGAAAAATCACAATAAAAGTGACATCATCAGAGATATAAAAGAAGGAATTTGCTCCAAAAGAATGATGGTAAGTGAATCTGAACAAGTTAATTTCTCTTTGTTATCTAAAATTTAGTCTAGAAATTTTTCAAAAGATAGACATGATGAGCATTGGGTTAAGGCTATGGATGAAGAGTTAGATCAGATAGAAAAGAATGATATTTGTGAATTAGTGCCTAGACCAAAAGATCACAATGTGATAGGAACGAAATGGGCTTATAGAAATAAGTTGAATGAAAATAGAGAAGTAATCGAAAATAAATCAAGATTAGTATGTAAAGGATATGCTCAGATTGAGGGAATAGATTTTGAAGAAAATTTTTCACCAGTAGCAAGGTTAGAGGCTATTATAATGTTTCTGACATATGCAACATTTAATAATTTCAAAGTATTTCAAATGAATGTCAAATCTACCTTCTTAAATGGAAATCTTGAAGAAGAGGTCTACATTGAGCAGCCTAAGGGGTTTATTCTCTCAAATATTAGTAAACATGTATGCAGATTGAAGAAAGCATTGTATGGATTAAAACAAGCTCCCATGGATTGGTATGCAAGACTTGATAAGTACCTTCAAGATCACAGATTCAAGAGAGGATTTGTTGATAGTAATATTTACATAAAAATAAAAGGTGAGCATCAATTGATTGTTGTGGTATATGTTGATGATATCATTTTTGGAGAAAATATTGAAAAGATAACAAAAGAATTTTCTGATAGAATGCAAAAAGAATTTGAGATGTCTATGCTTGGAGAATTATCATTTTTCTTAAGATTACAAATATTTCAATCAAATAAAAGAATTTTTATATCTCAAAGTAAATATTCCAAGGAAATGTTGAAAAAAATTGGTTTTGAGGATTGTGTACCAGTTGGCACACCTATGTGTATAGAAAATAAGGTGAGCAAGAATGAAGATTCACCTGTTACAGATCAATCTTTGTATATATCTATGATTGGTAGTCTTTTATATTTGACAGCATCAAGACCAGACATCATGCATACAGTAGGTATCGTTGCATGATATCAGTCATCTCCAAGAGATAGTCATGTTCAGTTGGTGAAAAGAATATTCAGATATATCAAAGAGACATTAGATTATGGATTATGGTATCCCACAGGTAAATATTTCACTTTAGTTGCTTATACAAATTTAGATTGGGCAGGGTGCTTAGATGACAAAAAGAGTACAAGTGAAGGAGCTTTATTCCTTGGTGATATCTTAGTATCATGGCTAAGCAAGAAGCAAAACTCAGTATCAATTTTTATAGCTGAAGCAAAATTTATTGTAGTAGTATTGTGTTGTACTCAAGTGCTTTGGATGAAGCAAACTTTGGAAGATATCAAGGTAAAGTATGATGAACCTATTTCTATTTTTTGTGATAACACAAGTGCTATAAATATTTTGAAAAATCTAGTAATGCATTCAAGAACAAAACATATTCCCATTAGATATCACTTTTTGAGAGAGTAGGTTGTAGATCAACAGGTTAAGTTGGAATATATTAGTACTATAGAGTAGATTATAGATATTTTCACAAAGGCACTACCAAAAGACACATTTGAGTATCTGCAAGAGAAGTTGGGAGTAATTTCCTTTAATTCTTGCCATTGAGGTTCAACATCAGTTGAGGGGGAGCTAAGTGTTAGCTCTAGGTAGGCCCTTCACCATTGATGTCAAAGGGGGAGAATAACATGTATAGGTATAGGTGCAAAAATAGGTAGAGGTTGCTATAGTAAGGGGGAGTTACTGTATGTTTTTAGATGACAGTATGTGCAGGTGATAGGATGTGGTAGTTTCAAGATTGAGGTTTCTATTAATGACAAAGGGGGCGATTGTTGGAAATATTGTCATTGATGTCAAAGGTCTAGCATTATTGGTGATAAAGGCCCCATTGTATTTAATGTTTTTTATCTTGGCTAATGTGAGTTAATATTTATTTAATATTAACAAATATATTTTTGGTTGCATATGAGACAAAAGAAGGGCCCATGGAGAAGTTGAAGAGCCATGGGGTAAAGACAAAAGAAGGATGGGATGCATTTTTCCATGAAGAGTCATCTTGGGGAATACCAAGAGTCACCAAGTGAAGACAAAAGAGTAAGGGTGCAATTTCTCATGAAGGGACACTTTAAGAAATATGAAAAGTCACTAAGATGAGGACAAAAGAGGGAAGGACATTTTTGATCATGAAGGGTCACCACATGACTTTTCAAAGGCTTGAATATGAAGGGTCATACAAGTTTGGTGCCATTTTCCATGAGGATTAAAGGGTCACAAAGGGGGAATGCCAAAGGTCATTTAGAAAGCTATAAATAAAGGCTTGAGAAGCCATTTGAAAATATGAAAAAAAGAGGTTGATTTGATATTGTATTATCTAGCTTAGAAGAGCAATTGTGAGAGTTGAATGTGATTTGTATTTGTTATATCTAGCTTAGAAGAGCAAAGGTGAGAGAGAGGAAAGAGATGTTGTATTGAACTATCATTTTTTGATATAGGAACATTGAGAGATAGGTGTGTGGTATACACAAAGGGGTTGGTGCTCATGAATAATAGCTGGGTTGGTGCTCGGTGTTTCTATGCAAAATTGCTTTCTACATTCAAAGAAGAAATAAGAAACTAAAATAAAAGGTTAAGGCTAGAAGTACCTGATAAAGTTGAGCGCACCGAAATCAGACGTTGGAAGATTCTCCTCTTTGGCTGTGGAGGAATGACACCTGTGAAAAAGAGACTAAAACACGAAAAGATGTTAGTCAAAGATATGGTGGGTTGTCAGGCGAACGCCCGATCCCGAAAGTACGAAGACTCCCTAGAAGGATATCAACCCACTGATAAAAAGCATAATATTGGACGAAAGTAGATAATAAAAGATGAAATGACAGAAATAAATGACAAAAAATAAAATGCGTACCTGATAAGCAGCATTATTCTGCACAGTCGCCAGCGTCGGTCTCTGTGGTGCCGGCATCGGTCTGGGAAGGTACCAACGTCAGTTAAGGTGCCGTCGTCGGTTGGGGTAGTGACTGGCGTCGATAGGGGCAGGTTCTGGAAAAGTCTGAACAGGTTCGGGACAAGGTCTGGGAGAGTTGGGACAGGGTCTGGGCAAGGTCTGAGAGAGTCGGGACAGGGGCAGGGATGTAAACGAGGGATGCTGGGTTTGAACAGAGTCGGGACAGGGTCTGGGTAATGTCGGGTCGGCTCTGAGGAATCGGGATAACAGAACTGACAAATAATAACTAAGGAAGAAATAAAATAAACAGAATAAATACTTACCTGCCAGAAGACGCGATGAAAGCCATAGTTGGAGTTGTCTGTGCAGTGCCAGATTAAGTGCAGGTTGGTTGATGCCGAGAGTGTTGATGTCGGAGTTCGCAGGTTGATTGAATGATTGCACGGGTTTCGATTGATCCGCGTTTCGAATAGCGTTCAGGATAGCGTTTGGGGTCTGGTCTCGAATGGTTGGCGGAGGTTGATGAAGGTAGGGGACGGTTCCAGAGACGGTTCGTCAACCGTTTCGAGAAACCGAATGATAACTGATAACGGATAACGGCAAGGTGATCGACGTCGGCAAGATTGCCGATGTCGGCCGATAAGTGACCGACGTCGGCGACATTAGTCGGGTAAAGACCATCGTCGGCAGATGCACAATGGGGATAGAGTCTAGCTTTAGCTCTGTGCTCATTGTTACATGCTGCCAGGGTCAAGGTTGGTGGAACAAGTGATCGACAAGGGTTAAATAGGCGAAGAAGAATAAGACGGGGAGTGACTAGGGGAGTCGACACGATTTCAGTGTCTACATTTGCCCCTTTTTGTCTTGTTGGTTGTTCTGGACGAACTGCAAGACAAAAATAGGAGTGAGTGCCCCAGGTGAGGGATAAGGTTGATTTCATCTTGTTGGTTGTTCGAATGAACTGCAAGACAAAAATAGGAAGCGGATAGGTTGCCCTGATTATGGATGAGGTATTCCCCCTCAAAGTAGGAGTTGAGGGAAGGGAATCGAGAATCGGGTGCTGATTTGACAAAGAGTGGATGAAAAAGGAGTGAGGGTGAACGCTGCAAAAGTCGTGATTGCGTGCATACCACTGCACGAGATGGTCAGGTCAAAAGTGTCGCAAGTCAAGGGTCGAGGAGTGCTAAAATCAAAGTAACCGGGCCCCAGCATTTAGTCGTCTGCTGAGCTGAAGCTCCAAATGGGTCGTCGCGTTTCAGGTATCCCAGGCTCAGGAAGTGCTCCTAGAAACACGAAAAAGCCACAAGTAGTGCGGATCAACCGGTTTGTGATCCTATACTTGTGAGGGTTCAAAAAGGTCTACGCACAATTCTGCTAACCAGTCATGAGGTAGCATACATGCAAAAACAACCAAGGCAACAATGTCTTGGAAGTGGTCGAGGTCGGAGGAGATAGGCATGATCTCCAATGGTTGGTGGTCGATGGATGGATGAATGGACGAAAGGATGCGGCCGAGCTAACCCCAGAAGACCCCATGTCAACTGAGTGCTGCCTACATAGCCCTGGTGATAGGGCCTCAGGCCGATGTAGTTCTCCCTAGAAGGGAGGAAGGGTCAAAGGGATGGAAATGGGTCATGGTGAAGGGCAAGGTTATGGTTAAAAGAAGGCAAGAAGGTTTGTCCATCAGAGAGACGAACAAACAAGAATGGTCGAGCTAACCCCAGAAGACAGTCGTGTCATCTGAGTGCTGCCTACATAGCCCCTATGGAAGGGCCTCAGACCAATGTAGTTCAGAGCAAGCGTCTGAGTGGTAGACAGGTGGTTAAAATGGTTGATAGATTGGTCGATGATTGGATGAAATGATGAGGAAAAAAAAAAGATGTTGCAACCTTTTCCAAATGGTGTATTCTGCAACATTGGTTGAGGGGTTTTTCATCCCTAGCAATATTCCATATTCGTGATGGATGTATGCTAAAAATGAATTGAGGTTTATTTATGCTTCAGCAAGTATTGGTTTATGCTGAACATAAATTATGGCGGGTCGATAGTTTCCATGTGTATATTGGTGTCCATAGAAACTAGGATGAACAGGGTAGGTCATGTTGATGGTCTGAAAAGAGAGTTGAGCTGAGTTGAGTGACAAGTGATGAGGGTGAATGTGACCAAAGTGTAGAAGAAGTGAAAAGCATATTGCTCTTTCATTGACAAGGACCAAAAAGATAGCATAAATAGGGGTTATGAGAACCAAGAGCCCCATTCATGTGTGACGTCGTTGACCGTGGTTATGTTAGAGCGGTAATCGAATCACTTCGACACTAAAGTGAGCTCGAAGTCCCTTGAGCAGGTGATAGGAGGAGGAAAGAGGGTAACCCATTTTAAGAGCAGAGATAACTTTGCCCCTTTTTATAGGAGACCCTGAGACAACTACAAGCCAAGTCCGTGACTCGTTTTTTTTTTTTTTTTTTTTGGCGCAGACTAATCAATGCGGAAAGCCTACATAGAGATGTCATTTGTTTGGTGGTCAGTTTGTGAAGCTGATCAATGCGGGAAGCTTCTAAAATAATGATGTTTATTGCCAGATTAGTCATAGCCATCCTTCGAGGGAGTGGTCTAGATTTTTGTTTAATATAAAGGCTTTTGAATAGCTGTCCTTCGAGGGAGCAGTCTATTTATTACAGCAATGATAGTACAGCTGTCCTTCGAGGGAGCAGTCTGTTTGTTTGATTTTGATATTGATATAGTGACCATGGATATGTTTTGACATCTTGATTTGTTTTGACAGAAATGTGAGTCATGGACAAGATTATAGAAGGTTAAGGACTCCCTTTTATGAGGACAAAGCATCCATACCGCATAAAAGGGTTATAGGAATTGTTAAGAGGAATAGGGTTGAAAGGAGGTAGGATTAAGAGGACGGGGATTGCTCAAGGGATGAGCTCAAGTTAAGTGTCAAGTGGACGAGTACTCGACTAGCAGTAGAACGGTCGCAGATGCAACGCATTAAGAGGCTCAGGTTCTGGGCGTCCATCAAGAGAAGACAGACGGTAAGTCCCTAATCCATACTTGTGCGTGATAATAAAAGGTTCGAGCCAATTAGGAGCAAACTTGCCTCGTTTACTTTGCTCCATATTGGTCACGTGTTGATTGATGAGTGGACGGATGTGAAGTTGACTGATATGGTCGTTGATTGATCGAGACTGGTTGAATGTGTGGATAAAAAGGTTGGTCAATGTTTGATTGAGATTTGGTCGTTTGATAGTTGGTCAATGGTTGGTCGAGGGTTGATTGGTTGGTATTTGGTCTTTGGTTGGGTCGAATGTTCGGTTGAGGTCGGGTTAAATGTTTGGTTGCTAGTCTGGTTGAGGCTAAGTTGAAAGAGTGATTGATATGTGGTCGAGACTGTGTTGAAAAATTGGTCAAAGTTTGGATGAAAGTTGAATTCCCCCAGCGGTTAGGGAGAATGTTTGACGGATTGGTTAAGGTCGGTTGAGGTTTAGTGGTCAAATGGACTGTGTTGATGTCGAATAAGGGGGTTAAAGGTGACAAAGGAACCAGAACCTGGCGTGGAGATCCCGATTTAGGTGATGAGGTTGGAGAGGTATGAGTTGGTGTTGATGATTTGTGGGAGGGAAGGTCTAGAGGATCCTTGATGAGAAGGGAATCCTTTCTCCGTTGGTGACGAATGACAGCTTTAAGAGCGCAACAACGCTCAGTGTCATGTTCTGGAGTATGATGATAGTGACAGTATTTAGAGTTGTCGAACCAAGAGGGTCTTGATCCGAGAGTTGATGAGAGGGGCGGTGTTGAAGGCTTGATAACGTGGTCAAGAAGAGAGGTGTCATTCCCCAGACATTGGCGAATGGCGACCTTGAGGGCACAACAATGCTCCGTGTCGTGTCCAGGTGTGTGATGATACGCACAAATACGAGTATCGTCGAACCAAGGTGGTTTAGGTCCGAGAGAATGATATGGTTTGAGAGGCGGAAGGTTGAGGCGAGATGACTGCAATAAGTGCCGTAACAACAAGGTATAAGAACCTGCTAATGGGTCTGGATATTTTATTGCAGTGAGGGTTGATGACGTTGGTTTAAGAGGTGTAAGAGACATTGGTCGATGATTTGAGGGAGATATATGTTTGACAGGTTGATAGAGTAATGGAGGCGTCGTGCCTCTATGAAGGATGGGAGTAGGCAGTACTCCTATTAAAGTGGATGGATGTGGGCCTAGGATTGAAGGTAATGACGAAGGTGGGGGAGGAGTCCTCCGATGTGGTCTAGTGGTCTTCGTGGGTTTGGGTCGAGGGCCACTATTGTGCGAGGCGAGGTTAGATACGGGTTTGGGTTTAGATGTGGACGGAGGTGAGTGAGATGTAACAATCTCAGGCAAAGGGCAAGAGGAAATCGTGACTGGGTCTTCCTCAATCGAAATGGGCGAAGAGATAGGGTCTTCTCTTGGTGGAGAAGAAATAGGAGAGGGTGGCTCCTCAAGTGGGCAGAGGGTAGGGATGATCATGCCTTTTGCTTGTGCTTGAGGAGTAGGCAAGGTATGGTCATTGGATGAAGGTAGGGCTAATGGTGTAGGTGTGATCAAGGCGTCCTCCAGTATGAGAGAGGTCGATGGAGGACTAATAGGAGAAGAGGGTCTTTCATCCTGTGAAGAAGGTTGGTCAGGGACAAGAGGTAAGATAGTGTTGACGGTGTGTATATGGTCTTGAGGGTCATTGATCATGGTTTGGATGTTGTCTTGAGTAGGCGGGTGATTAGGAAAAGGTTGTTTGAAGATGTCGAGGTTTTGGTTGGGCGGTGCGTTTGGGTTATCCAAGATAAGATCGCCCTTGTCTAGCATGTTCTGGACGAGGTTTTTAAAAGTTTGACAGTGATCCGTATCATGGCCTTTGACACGGTGATAGTTACAAAAGTGATTCTCCCTGTACCATGCAGGGATAGGTGTTGAGGGGTCGAATTGATGTGGTCGGATTGAAGAGAGATTGAGGACCCCCTGCTTGACGAGTTTATCCAAGACAGAGGCATATGACTCTCCAATTGGAGTGAATTGACGCTGTATGGATTGACGTTGAAAATATTTATTGATGTAGTCTAATGTTGAAGATGCTGGTCGGTTGGTTATTGTTGAAGATGATGGTCTAAAGATGACAGTGTTTGCCGACCCCTTAGATTGAGAGTGGGCAGAAGAAGGTCTGGAAGAAGAATGGTCATTGGTTCTTGTGTTAGTGTTACACAATTTGACCTTATCTTCTTCAATAGCGCAGAGTTCAAGCTTTCGGGCCAAGGTGAAGGCCTCGTCGAAAGTGTGGAATGTTTGAACCCGCAAGGTGGATGAGATGTGACTGACACATGCTCGGGAAAAGAGCTCAATGAGCTCGGGTTGAGGCAAGGAGAAAGAGAGCTGGTTGATCAAGTCTCTCCAACGGGCGACAAAATCAACTATTGATTCGTCGTCAAATTGCCTAATGGAGTAAAGGTCTGTGATCGAGACTTGTTTAGTGATATTGATTGAGAAATGGTCAACGAATAATTGAGCGAGTTGAATGAAGGAAAAGATAGAATGTCTGGCAAGGGAGCTATACCAGTCAAGGGCAGGGCCAGAAAGAGACATAGGAAACGTGCATAATAATAACGCATCGTCGTGGGCAAAAAGATAGCAAGCATGTCTGAATGCCCGTAGATGTTGTTGTGGGTCTTCCTTACTCTGAAAGCGAGTAAATTTAGGAAGCTCCCAATGGTTGGGGTATGGTCGGATAGGGACAGAAGGATGAATGGGCTCGTTGTAAATCTGGTCATATGAAGAGATATTATTTGAACCAGAGATAGAAGCTTCGAGACTGGACATTTTATCCATCAGCATCTTGATGACGTCTGCTGATAGATTGGTGGACGGAGTGCCCCCAAGGTTGTAAGGCACTTGAAAGAGGCTAGAGGAGGTATACGACGTAGTCAGTTGTACCAATAAGGGTGCAACGTACGGATGACTAGTCGCAGGGGCAGAAGTAGAGGTTAAGGGTGGTTGCGTCATGAAGGTCGAAGGTATAAGTTGACTAGGCACCACCAAAGGTGGTTAAATAGCGGCACTGGTATAGGGATAGGTTGGCACTCCTACATTTGTGGGCGCAAGAGTGTAAGGGGTTGAGGCAATCAAGTTCTGATACGATGTAGAACTTGGTTGTTTTGTAGATGATTGAGGGGGTAACGAAACCCCGATGGAGGTCGGTCTAAAAATAGACGAAGAGGCCAAACTTTGCGTATTGGCCATGGTTGAGTTAACGATTGAGGCGAAAGGCTGAGTCAAAAAAGGTTGGGTGGTGAATGGTGTGGATGTCGTCGCCATGTCACCTGAAAGGTCTCGCGTTGGATTTCTCGCGAGATAGTTATGGAGGGCTGTGGTATTGAGGTCCAAGAATTTTTTGAAATCCTGGTCCCCTTCAGGGATGATGGGAAGTTGAGTCGGGGTCAGGGTCGGTCCTGTAGGAGTTCTTTCAGTCTCCGAGTGGAACTCCATAATAGGACGGGTTAGAGATGGGGTAGACGAAAGCAATTGACGGCCAGAGTGGTCAAAAACGGCCTTGGTTTGACTGTGTGTCAAAACCATAAAAGGCAAGAGAGAACGTCCTTACACGCTCAAACAAGCAAATAAGAACTAAAAAGATGAAGACACAAGCAGATCCTAAAATTCTAAAAGTAAAATTTTTAGGATTATAGTGGTTTATGCCTTAGAATGTGTGTTTGGGGAGGTTGGCTTTGTGAGTCGGGTCCTAGAAGAAGTCTATGGATGGTTTCGGGTTTTGTTATGGTGCTCAAGAAGTCTGTGTTAGGGTCTGGTACGTGGCCTGGTGCTAAGGAGCAAGCTCCCCTCACTTCACGATTCCAGTGGTTAGCTGGTTTCACTTAGCCAAGATATACCTCGCCTAGAGATTATACTCCGCCAGAGAACGGAGTGGGCTTCCCCCTTGGTGATGAAATCCAAGTAGGGTCACCGGGACGGGTAAGGTATCCGCTGGGGGATGAAATCCCAGTCGGGCCTTGTCTCAGGTAAGTTAAAATGTTTGTTTTATGCAGGTGGTTTGGTCATGTAACATGAAGTGATCTAGATTAATTCAATATGCGGTTTAATTACTATGTGTGGTCTAAGAGATGCAGGCAAACAGAAATGAATGCAAAGTGTTTTAATGTCCAAGTCGAAATGTTTGTTCGTATGAAGACAAATGGAGAAAGAGTTGAAGAATATGAGTTTAGCTAGTCTAAAAGTGCAAGAAAGAAATGTTCGTTTTAGTTCTGCTTATGATGTCGTTTAAGAAGAGACGAAAGGAGGTGAAAAGGAAGAAACCTAATGCGCCTAAATGAATGAAAGAAAGAGAGAAAGAACCCAAGGAGGACCTAGGGTCCCACCGGGCGTGCCATAATGTTTCTATGCAAAATTACTTTCTACATTTAAAGAAGAAATAAGAAACTGAAATAAAAGGTTAAGGCTAGAAGTACCTGATAAAGTTGAGCGCACCGAAATCAGACGTTGGAAGATTCTCCTCTTTGGCTGTGGAGGAATGACACCTGCGAAAAAGAGACTAAAACACGGAAAGATGTTAGTCAAAGATATGGTGGGTTGTCAGGCGAACGCCCGATCCCGGAAGTACGAAGACTCCCTAGAAGGATATCAACCCACTGATAAAAAGCATAATATTGGACGAAAGTAGATAATAAAAGATGAAATGACAGAAATAAATGATAGAAAATAAAATGCATACCTGATAAGCAGCACTGTTCTACACAGTCACCGGCGTCGGTCTCTGTGGTGCCAGCGTCGGTCTGGGAAGGTGCCGACGTCGGTTAAGGTGCCGTCGTCAGTCGGGGTAGTGACCGGCGTCGGTAGGGGCAGGTTCTGGAAAAGTCTGAACAAGTTCGAGACAGGGTCTGGGAGAGTCGGGACAGGGTCTGGGCAAGGTCTGAGAGAGTCGGGACAGGGGCAGGGATGTAAACGAGGGATGCTGGGTTTGAACAGAGTCAGGACAGGGTCTGGGTAAGGTCGGGTCAGCTCTGAGGAATCAGGATAACAGAACTGACAAATAATAACTAAGGAAGAAATAAAATAAACAGAATAAATACTTACCTGCCAGAAGATGCGATGAAAGCCATAGTTGGAGTTGTCTGTGCAGTGCCGGATTGAGTGCAGGTTGGTTGATGCCGAGAGTGTTGATGTCGAAGTTCACAGGTTGATTGAATGATTGCATGGGTTTCGATTGATCCGCGTTTTGAATAGCGTTCAGGATAGCATTTGGGGTCTGGTCTCGAATGGTTGGCAGAGGTTGATGAAGGCAGGGGACGGTTCCAGAGACGGTTCGTCAACCGTTTCGGGAAACCGAATGATAACTGATAACGGATAACAGCAAGGTGACCGACGTCGGCAAGATTGCCGATGTCGGCCGATAAGTGACCGACGTCGGCGACATCGGCCGGGTAAAGACCGTCGTCGGCAGATGCACAATGGGGATAGAGTCTAGCTTTAGCTCTGTGCTCATTGTTACATGCTACCAGGGTCAAGGTTGGTGGAACAAGTGATCGACAAGGGTTAAATAGGCAAAGAAGAATAAGACGGGGAGTGACCAGGGGAGTCGACACGATTTCGGTGTCTACACTCGGCAAAGGGGTATGGTGCTCTTGTGGGTTGGTGCTCATGAATAGTAGCTACGTTGGTGCTTGGCAAAGGGGTATGGTGATCCTACAAGTTTAGCTTGTGAATATTGTTTGGGTTGGTGCTCATTCATATACTTGAGATTGCTCTCCATGGTTTTTTTCACATTGGGTTTCCACGTTATATCTGGTGTCTCTCTCTTTCTTGTGTGATGTTTATTGTTTTAGTTTTATTGCATATCTTGAATGTTTGATTAAGTGAATTTGATTAAGGAAAAGTTTAATAAGATATATAATATACTGATTCACCCCCCTAG
Source organism: Torreya grandis (assembly GCA_037957365.1). Classification (NCBI taxonomy): domain Eukaryota; kingdom Viridiplantae; phylum Streptophyta; class Pinopsida; order Cupressales; family Taxaceae; genus Torreya; species Torreya grandis. The sequence goes on along the minus strand of JARHVA010000159.1, from coordinate 2,163,887 downwards.
TAGTATATTCTATGCTTAACAATTGTTGGAAATATTGTAATTGATGTCAAATGTCTAGCATTATTGGTTATAAAGGCCCCATTGCATTTAATGTTGTTTATTTTGGCTAATGTGAGTTAATATTTATTTAATATTAACAAATATATTTTTGGTTCCATATGAGACGAAAGAAGGGCCCATGGAGAAGTCAAAGATCCATGGGGTAAAGATAAAAGAAGGATGGGATGCATTTTCCCATGAAGAGTCATCTTGGGGAATACCAAGAGTCACCAAGTGAAGATAAAAGAGTAAGGGCACAATTTCTCATGAAGGGACACTTTAAAGAATATGAAAAGTCACCAAGATGAGGACAAAAGAGGGAAGGACTTTTTTGATCATGAAGGGTCACCACATGACTTTTCAAAGGCTTGAATATGAAGGGTCATACAAGTTTGGCACCATTTTCCATGAGGATTGAAGGGAAACAAAGGAGGAAGGCCAAAGGGCATTTGGAAAGCTATAAATAAAGGCTTGAGAAGCCATTTGAAAATATGACAAAGAAAAAGAGGTTGATTTGATATTGTATTATCCAGCCTAGAAGAGCAATTGTGAGAGTTGAATGTGATTTGTATTTATTATATCTAGCTTAGAAGAGCAAAGGTGAGAGAGAGTAAAGAGATGTTGTATTGAACTATCATTTTTTGATATAGTAACATTGAGAGATAGATGTGTCGTATACACAAAGGGGTTGGTGCTCATGTGGGCTGGTGCTCACGAATAACAGCTGGGTTGGTGCTCGGCAAAGGGGTATGGTGCTCATGTGGGTTGGTGCTCACGAATAATAGCTGGGTTGGTGCTCGGCAAAGGGGTATGGTGCTCCTAAAAGTTTGGCTTGTGAATATTGTTTGGATTGGTGCTCAATCATATACTTGAGATTGTTCTCCATGGTTTTTCCCACATTGGGTTTCCATGTTATATCTGGTGTCTCTCTATTTCTCCAATAGGTCCCACTCAAGCTAATAGCCTTCCTATGATTTACCACTATAGTAAAACATACAACTAATGGCTATGATACCAATTATTAGGAATAAAACACTTTTAAACCATATTTACTATTACCATAAACTAGATATAAATCTTTGCAATAACATGCATCATGAAAACATTCTTTAATTAACCATTATTATAAAATCATAAATGAGAGAACAAGACAATAACACAAATGACATAGATATAAAGTGGTTCACCCAATGTGGGCTACAACCACCAATGAAAGTTCTCAAATAAAAATAGTAATCTAAATACCAAGACTACAATGAAGTCTCATGGAGATATAAAAATCTCTTATTAAAAATGCTACACAAATAGCTACACTTTCACGTACACCTACACAATGTTTTACTTCACAAGTTGCTAAACCACACCCTATAATGAACACCTACACTTTGACTCTAATCCTTAAAGCCACACCTTGCAAATAAACCATCAACCTCTAAAGGCCACACCATACCCTGCATATATATAAAATGAAGTAAAATCCATGAAAGGAGGATAAAATTCATCATGTTTATCCAAGATAATCACTGTCCACTCAAGACAACTTAGTTCCACAGCACCAAGATCATCCATAAGTCCATCCAAGAAGGAACATGCCAAACTTAGGGTCTCCACATTTTAAGGGCACATTTACCAACACCATGTGATCATAACCAACTTTTTGTAACAAGAAAGGCATCCCATTTTCTATAAAAAAAACTAGATCCCTCAAAATAAGGAATTCAACATGGGAAAAGACATCTAATAACCAACCCCATAAAACATGAAAACATAGAAATTAGATAAAATATTTAATTCACTAAAAATAAGGAAATTAATCCCACTTCTAATAAATGAGTAAGTCACATAGAATTTATTAAATAAACATTTAATAATATTCCACTCACATGTGGAGTACATGAGAAATGCATTCCCAACACCCTTGGAGCTCTCTAAGCCCCCAAAATGTGCCACCATGGTCATGTGATATCCCTAAAGGGATCCACACTCAATAACCATAAGTTACTTATGAGATAACCTATTAGGTTTGGTAAGACTCATCATAGCTATTGAATTCAACTTAGTGTTGTCTTAAAATAGGAAGTTAATGATGAAAGAGAACAATTAGGTAAATCAAAGGTGATGCAAAAGCAAAGAAATAAGAATGAATAGATAAGAGTACATGTTTTATTGGGTCAACCTAGTACTATATCCTAAGAGGAAAAAATGAATACTAGGTCAACTAGGTCAACTTAGTACTGCAAACAGGGAAAGCAAATTGTTTATAAGAAACTGTGTTAAATAAAATGATAGTGTACTAAAAATAGGGAAATTTTATAATGTACTTTGAAATCAAGAAATGAAATTAAACACATAATAAATTGGATTAATGAGTATGATATAATTGAGGTACATGACATAAAACCTTGAACCAACGTTGGCCAATGCAAGTTTTTACAATACAACATACAATGAGCAAAGAGCAAACAATCAAATTGAAAATCAAATTGTAACTAAGTGGTCATCTTGAATGTTGTTAGATTATTGTGAAGTGTTATTTTAAGTGTGATAGGGAATTTGGATGAAATTAAGGAACTAAAAATCAATCTATGGATGGTTTCAAGATGTTTAGGTTGAAAAGGATTTGTGATGGCAATGGTACTAGCTTGGTATTGGGTTCTACCCCCTCACTTCACAATCCTATAATGATAAGGGTATCAGGTGCTTTGTCAGTATATACAATTAACCAAGTATTTATACTTGGCCAAAAAACCAAGTTGATTTCCCCCTTGGTGATGAAATCCAAGTAGGTAGGCCTTGGGTAGACAAATGTTTAAATACATTTTAAAATTATGTGGTTTGGTAGTGTGTGCAAAAAAGAGAAAAATAGTGCAAATAAATGGTATATTGAAAAACCACCTAATTCCTAATTTGAAACACAATATAGAGTCTGATTAGGTGATACTATATGCAAACATTAAAGAATAGAGTCAACAGTGTCACTACTGTACTGCTGAAGCAATATTATTTAAGAACTATGTCAACATGGTTGACTTAGTCTTGCAAACATAAGATATAATATAGAACTAGGTTGACCAATTCAACCTAGTTTATTGTATGATGGTAGTTTTAAAGACTATAAATTATGCAAAATAGAACTATAAGGAAAAACTAAAATGAAAGAGAGAGAAAGAAAGGAACATTGGTGGGTTGGAAGATGCTGAGGAATGCGAGATTTCTATTGAAGTGTCTTGAATGTTACTTGTAAATTTTTACAATTATGTCAACTAGGTTGACCTAATTCTGTAATTCCTTATTTTTGGAAGCATGTTAGAATGACTATATGATCCTAGTCAACATAGTATGTTTTTTATAAGCTATTTGAAATACTATGTTAGCCTGGTCAACCTATTATGTTTTCTAGAGATAAATAAGAGTATTATGTTGAGTTGTTCGACCCATTAGCCTATATAGAATTAAATAAGAGTATCATGTTGATCTATTTGATACAATAACCTATATATGATGAATACTTACATAGAAATAACATAGTCATTTTGATGTGACTGTGTGTTAAATCTACACGTAGAAGTTAGAAACTATATTGGCCCTATTGACCTAGTATAAAAAATATATAAAAATAATAAATAAAATTATAGAAAATAAAAAATGTGAGAGAAAACTTGAAAGGGTTAGATTCACATTGGGTTCAAAAGAATGTATGCAATTATAAATACATCAGATCCATAGATCAATCCTAACTCAGAGAAGATAGATCCTACTTACACTTTTGATTAGTGATACATTAGATAATTAGGAACATGACCAATATGGAGATCTTATAAACCCAATTAGGGGATTTATCACCATAAATAATATCATTAGGGAGTGTTCTAAAGCCTCTAGTCAAGCAAAACTACACAATAACCCTAACTAGGTTCTATGTTTTCATATTCACTATACTAATAATAAGTAAAGCAAAAAAAATCTAATCTAGCATTCATCAAATCTTGTGGCACAAAGTGGGGGTTAGTAAATAATGAAATTAAACATGCATAAGATAATCCTAATTAATCTATGTATAGGTAAGACCCTAATGCACGAAGAAGAAGAGTAATATTATTCAAAAGCCATTACTTATGCTACTTCTATCTACTAAAGAGAGGAATAAAGTTAGAGAATACTTACCTGAAAGATGAACCCATCAAGACTCAATATATCTTTTGGAAAAAGGGGATTCTCAAGAGGTTTTTGTGGTTTGTAAGGATCATTAATAAATTCCAAAGCATCCAAGACTTCTCCACATACTAGATTTTCCAATTAGAAATCCTAAGCTAAAACTCCTCAAGTATAATGGTGGAAGAGCAGATTGTAAAGAAGCACAAATAAATAATAAATCTTGATGTCTCTCTAAAAGTGGAAAAATGATCTTGTTTATATAAGTGGATTTAACCCTAATCCCTTATAAAAAATTTAGTTGAAAGGGTCAACCTATTCGATCTAGTACTGGTATTGACAAAAACTCACTAGGTCATGGGCTAGGTCGACCAAGAGCCAACTTAGACCGTAAATGAGTTTCAACAATAAGAGTACAAGGTTGACCCAATAAACCTAGTACTATAAACTATAAAAAGAGTTTTTAGGTTAGGAAAAGGGGTACAAAAGGTGGTAAATGATTGGGGGAGTGTACAATAGAGAAGAACAAGCTTAAGGGAATGGTTTTCAGGAGACAAGTGTGTAGATAACAAGTGGAAAAAGGGACAATAATCCTTAAAATCACTAATTATATACCCATCCCTTTCTTGGTGCACCCCATAAGGTGTGTACTTAGATAGATTGAGACTGAACGGGTTACTATAATATAAAGAGCATCAGTAATTGATAAAAATTTGAAAGTATAATGTGTATACACATGCCACTTTTTATCTCCACCATCACTTGAAGTTTCTTTTGCAATCAACTAAGCTTTGTTAAGAGGTTCAATATGTTATTTTTAAAGAGAATAAAATCCCCAAGAGTTTTATCCCATAGTCTTGTCATGAGATTACCTGTGTTAGGGGTAATCAGGGTATGTAGACCATATGATAAGGTTGAGAGAATTGAGGTGTTATGGAAGGCAAAAGAAGCATTAAGCAAGTTGAATAGACCTATTTAAGAGACTTAACTAAGTTATGGAGTCTAAAAGAGATTTTTAGTGCCTTGAGATTTATTATTTCCAAAATATAAATAGGGATTGATCCTTCATAATAATGACTATCCATTATAACTTGAATAAATTTCCCAAAAATACTTGACTAAAGACATTAGAGGCACTCTAAGAAAGCAAGCATGCACTCAACCATACACAATCAACTTCATGAGGATAAAAGTAATACAATAGGAAAATTTTGGATTTTAAGAGATAAGATAAGTTTAGAGACAATAAAACCTCTTCAAATTCTCATCCCATTCAGAGAAGAAAATATGAAAGGTTTAGGTCACAATGCAAGTTTTTATCATCTCATAACAATGGGATTATAAGATGCTCAATGGACTGTGAACAAGGTGAGGACTAAGTGGTTGATCAGGTATTTATTGATGAAATAAAAAAACATAAATAATATTTTATATAACAAATTATCAATATAAACTAGGTCATAATGGGTTAGATAGAGTCCAATAAAGTTAGATCCACTCAAATAAGGAGACTCACCTTCTCACACAGTCAAAGAACTTAACTACCACATACATGATAGAATGAGAAAGTGAAGTAATATGTGGTAAATGAGTTATGTAATAGATTAAAAACATATATGTCATTTATATAACCCTAATAATATGTTTCCTCTACTTAATATGCCTCAACAAACATCCACAGGCTTGATGAGAATTTATAGGTCTAATTAAGAATCAACTCTACCTCCAAAAATACAATCACAATATGCAATGTGACATTAAATTTGAAGCTTATAGGGAGTAAAGTAATATTATTAATATATTAATGGTATGTTATGAAGGTAAATGCATAGGTGTCATGGTTACATATGTAGTCAAAAATAAAGGATAACTCTCACATAGTCAAAGCACATAGAACACCCACAGGCAGGTAGAGTAAAGAAGATATGAGGAACCATACATGAAAATGAGGTGTAAGAGTGATAATAGAGTATCTAACCTATTTATTAAATTCTCTTCATGCCTTTATTTTTTGGTTTGATCTTTTGAGACAAAATAAGTCATGGATGCCCTAATTAGGCCTAAATAGGCAGTTACAAGCTGGGTCATGAGAAGAAGAGTTAAATTTTGGAACCCTAAAGGGATGTGAAGTATAAAGGTGAAAATATGGTCTCTAAATTTTTTTTAAATTATATCAATGTTTCAAATTAATATGGTTTAGTCCTTTGAGATAAGAAGAGCCCAATGGCCTAGTTAAACCTAGTAGGCCTAAATTGACACATACATGCCTATTCCTGAAGATTCAAAACTTATGAATGAATGTGAGGTGAATGAATGAAAATAAGTGTATTAACTTGATTTATTATGGTTCATAATGTTTTACACTACAATTTTTTGTTCCTTGGAGGCAATAAGAGCCTAATGGTTTAAACATGCATATTAGGCCTAAATAGGCATGTGCATAGAAATTGAAAACTTATGCATGTTTAGGGGTGTTTAAGGGTTGAAATAATTATAGGGAGGGGATAAAAATTTCATAAGTAAACTATATAATTTTTTAACTTAGAAAAGATGAAATAAATGCATTTGTAGACCCCTATGGTCAAACTAGCATAGTAACTCAAGAATCCTAGTTAGAGGTATGAACAGTCTGCAGATACGCTAGAGAGATAAAAATGACAATAAACCATGTAAATTGATGAAATATGTTTTTATATACCTCTAGGAGGAGTTGTAAGTTCAACAAAACAAGTTTTTTTCTCCTACATCTCTCGACCTCCTAAAATGCAATGTTTTGAGCCTGAGAGCAACTTTCTTCATGTTAGAACTATACATAGTAGATGCATGGTGTCCTCAATAGATAGGGAAGGATTAAGGAGGTTATGTAATAAATTTTATTGAAATTTGTTTTAAATTTTAATCCCTTAGGGGTATGAACAATCATTAAGAGTTCATGACACTAAAAACATGCCTAAACCAATCATAGAGACTCGATGGAGGAAAACTTGAGATATTTGCATTCAAATGCCATGAATTTGTCCTAAAGACACCTATAACTCATTATACACTCTAATTAGGTATTTATCATGATAATATTTATATGGACACATATATAGATTCATTATAAAATGTACTTTTATAGGGTTTTGGGTAGAAAATAGGGTTTTGAGCATATTGAGTTGATACAGATCATTGAGGAATATGGTGTGAGGTTTTTTAAAACTTATTAAATCATAAAATATTCTCAAACCCTCTTGTAAAATATTATATAGGTCTAAGAAAAATAGCCAGTCTATAAGTGCTAGTGAGAGGTGACCTAGTCACCTAAATAAATAAGGGTTGCAAGTTTGTGCTATTAGAAAAGCCTAATTCATAGTGTGGTATGATTTTATAGACCTTATACATGATAAATTACCTATTATTAAGGTCTTATTCATGTCCCATGATTATCCAAGCAACAAACACCAAGTGACTAGGCCTAATAGGCCTACTTGGTCAGCTAAGGAAGAAGACTAGTTGCATAAAGGGATGCTAAGTGAGTATATGTAGGTCATGGATACCCTTGTAACTACCTCATGGAGGTGATCAGGCTCATTTTTACATCTATTATGCAATATGGGGTAGTTTTTTAAGCCTATTCAACATGCAAAAGGAGAGGGAGGCTGCTTAATGACCCATTAAGGCCAACTAAACCATGATGCCACCTTTGTAACTATCATGAGGAGAGGTAATTAAATAATTTAGTGTGTACATGATCTTCATGGGTTCAAACAATACTAAATCATCCTCCATTACTCCATCTCTATGCCATAATCTCATTGGAAGACATCAACTAATCAAGGTAATGCATGGAGGGATCATGGGGTTATTGAAGATAATTATAACTGATGTCTAAATTGAATGATGATAAATTTTACCTCTTCTCCACACTTCCATACCAAGACTCACCCTCTCTTCTCCTATAAATTGAGGCTAGAAGGCCATTGTATTGATCCCTTGACTAGGTATGAGGAAATTTTGCCTAAGTTTATACCTTGTAAACCTATTTAACTAATGAAAGGATTGTTTCAGTTTCTCTTACTATATTAGTGTGTCATATGCTTGTTGATTTTCATAAGTGGTGAAATTTTAATCCCCTTTGCAGGTCTTTGATTTCACCTAGTTTATAAGATATTATTTTATGCAGGTCATATGATGTGTCAAAGTGTTGGTGACTATGATTGAAGTGAAATCTAGTGGGTAGTGTCTCAAGATAGACCTCTCATACATCAACTTCAATTTGTATCCATCTACCACAACCTTCATGTGAAGTACTAATGCATATAATCCTTTGGAGAGGTGGTTCAATTTATGTATTTTTTGTTAGTGTTTTTTAAGGTCAAATAGAGTGGATAAATAATATTGGTGCATCATCTCCAATGGTATAAGTTTCAATTTCATGCATTTATCTATCTCTTTTCATCACTATGTCAGTAGTTTGAGGAGTTGAGCTCAATTGATGCACTATGAGAGCTAGCCCCATAAACTAGAGGTTTAGCCCATCCACAAGTCACCCATAACCTTGGGCTAATCCCATGTTACCCGAAACTTGGAGAGTCTGAACAATCCTTGCCTAAGGGTATAGTTTGGTGAGTTAATAGTTATGGCATTATTGGTGGGACTATATTTAAGCAATTAGAGTAGCTACTTGCAGCATTTTGGTGATCTCAAGAAGTTTCAAGTACTCTAGTGGTAGATTTATAGTCAAGATCTCATGACAAGGGTCATCATAAGGTTTGAAACTAGGGTTAATAACATCTTATTATTGATAGTTCAATTTGTTCTTCAGTTACCTCATGATGTGTAATGACTACATATGAAACACATTTCTATCCTACACCTCCCTATTATCAAAATTATGACTTGTACCTACCTTATCATGAGTCTTACCAATCTTATATTGACCCCTATCAACAACATGATGACTCACATCAGTCATATGATCCCCTTTAATACCAAAAATTTCAACTTTACCCTCATTGTCAGACTTATTAACCCCCTTGGTATCCTACTTATTCTCTTGATAAGACTTGGCAAAATGATGGTGCTTTTAGTTTACACACCCATGTCACAAATCAGTTCATCCAAACTTAAACAAATCATTTTAGAATATGAGAGAGATATGATTGGGATTGATACATAGAGGGGTATGGTCAAGAGGTCCCTAGTCACCTCATAAGGAATGTGAGAGCCTCATTATAGCCAATCAATAAAGAGTGGACATCTATTCTGAGGGAGAATCATTCAAAACCCACTAATGATATGTTAGACACAGGTGGTCTAATGTTAAGTATAGAGGATAAACTAGTGGTTCATGAGGAGCAGCATATCTAGAGTCATTAGTATCATGTGCTCTCCCCCATTCAATATCAATCCTATATTGAGCAACCCATCCTTACTCAAAGGACCCAAGAAAGTGAGTTCCAAAACTTCTTAATTCCTTCAAAAGTTCCTTAAGCCTTCCCTACTTGGAAGTATATTCAAGAGAGTATATAAAAAGGGGAAGAAGTTATTATTGAGAGAATTAATCATCATGACTCAAATCAGACTTGGCAGGGCCATCCCCTTCCTAATTAGCCTGAGGAGATCTATGATCAGATGAGATTTCACTTTGAAGCTCACCTAGATAGAGAAGTTGAACTTGTAAATGAACACTTATCTTAGTCAATGGAAGCATAAAGAGTAATGTAATATTAGGATAATGTGTCTTAATTCATTCCTAAAGTTATAACACATGTAATAGAAGAAACTCATAAATCCAAGGTTCTAACTTGGAAATAATTAGTGGAGTCATGGGGAAAGGAAAATAAGTCAAGCCTACACTAAGATGTTGAAGCTAAACATAAATATAAAACCATTCAATCCCCATTCCTCACTCCTCAAGAGTCCAAAGAATTCTTGATGCAAAGGGCTTATGGAGGCAATCTCATTTAAACATTCATGGATCTAATTTTATCATTATTCTCTAACTTGTAAGCTCTTTACTTAATTATTGAGCTCACATCCTTCAATATCTCTCCAACTCCTCACTAGGCTTCCTAGTTTCTTAATGTATGACCCTATTGTTTAAGCATTTTATAAACACTCCTCTCTATCTCTACCTTCTTTATAAACCTCACACTCATTCACTAATCACTTTCTAACCATTATTCCTTCTTTCATTTTCACTCACTAGCTTTAATTGGCTATTAGCACACTTAAGGCTCAAACACTCTAAATCTTGATTTAGTCATAATTAATACAAATCTTCATGATATATGATCTCTCCTAGTCATATCATACTTACCTAAACTCATTTTAACCCTTGACTCACGCTCAAACACTTACTTGCACACCTTAAACTCTCAACCAAGTTAACTCCTTGTAGCCTTTTTTTCACAAAGCTCCTAGGTTTGACTAAACCATAGGGGTTCAGAAGGATCTAAACATATATTTGGATACCCTTTCCATAATTTAACTCTCCATAAAGTTTCTTAAACAAATTCTTAATACTGAACACTGATCTCAAAACCACTCTCATCCTATTAGGTCTCTTAGGCCTAATGCAAGGCCTTAAACCTCAAATTTTTAATGCCCACACCACACCAGTACAAAACCTCATGAATCCTCTTATTCATATCAAAATACACATGATGTCAAAGTTTCATCATATTCTAAGGGTTAATTCACAATATATGGGAGTTTCCATTTCAAAACCCTAGCTAATGGACTGTAAAGACCTATGCATGGCTGAGAAGGGACAAAATAGTTCAAAATGAATTTCAATCAACTTTAATTATAGACACCTAAATTTGGCCACTGATAACCTCTAACTAGGATTCTGACTAATTTCCACCAAAGTGCATAATTTAGCCTAAAAACACTAAAGCACATTGAATGAGTTGAAATTTATATATTCAAGTGCCAATTTTGGCTAGTGTATCATTAAATAGGGTAATGCAATTTATGGGCCAACTAACTTTGATTAGATCATTTTGAGTTAAAATGCCACTTTTACACCTAGGTGCTCTAAATTTCTCTTTTCTATCAAATTTCCTGTATGAGATGTGTGTCTTTATTATTTGGTTTTGTCAACATCTTAAATGGGATAACTAATCCAATGCATCTAACATGAACTTCTAATTCCAATCCAATCAAATTTTGGACCAATAACAAGGCATTCTGATCAATTTGAGTAATTTGTGCACAAAGTGCTTAATCATAATTAAGAGATAATTAATCTAAATCAATCCATAATTAATAATTCCATGGAAACTTATTGAAAACTTGTTTTTAGAAATGAATATTGAATATCTGCATCATCAGGTGACCTCATTTCTTGGGAAGACATCCCAAGGCCATGAATGCCACAAATATCAAGATTATAGGTCTCTGATGCCTCTTATTACTTCCCATGCCTCATTAATCTCCCTTATTTTAAAGTCATGATGAAGAAAATTATGGATTTTAATTGCATAATTCAATTAAACTATGACCACACATCTCAATCTAGAGATAGAGGGTCATGGTTGATTCTAGTCATTCTTGAAAATATATAAATAGAGAGGCCATGAACATCATTTTAAATCTTAATTTGTGCAAAGTTATAATTTAGGATTGATTCCAAAAGCTTCATGCAAACTATTGTTACCATGCCAAATTGATTCCAAGTCAAGCCAAGCCAAAGCCAAAGGTGCCAAGAAGAGATGGACATAGCCAAGCCTCCATTTCCAAGGACTTCATGAGAACAAAACTAAGAAAGACACTAATACAAAGGCATTTGGATCATCCAAGGAGGGTGAAAGAATTCTTGTTTTTCCTTACTTTTTAGTTGTGTTTGTCATTTGTTTTTGTTACTAAGCTTATCCTAGTAACTAGGCATGAAGATGTTAGTTTAGTGTGTTTTTTATTTGGTTTTATTCACTAACATGATACTAATCTCATCTTATTATTCAAATTCCTAGTTCACATAATGGAATTCCCAGTGGGATGATCTTTATGAGAGTGCAATATATAAACTTTTTTGTGTTTCATAGTTTTGATTTTTTTTGTTGTTTTTGTTTTGAGTAAAAACGTCCAATAAATGAGTCATAACTTTTTATTTACTTAATATTTTTATCTAAATTTTTTTATGAATATATATATATATATATATATTATGGATATAATTTAAAATTTTCACAAAAAAATATTTATATTTTAGAAGTTATAGCTATTTTATTGACTATCACTTTATGTTTTTTATTTTTTTGGTAAAAACAGTTAGAACAAAGTTGATAACTTTTTTTATTGACTTTTTGGACTTAAAAATTTTTAGATATCTTTTCCCTACAAATATTTACAACATCTCAAACTTTTGTACAAAACTGATCTATATTTTAAAAGTTATGTTAAAAATATTAATTGCAGGTTTTTATATTTTATGTGCAGGATTTTATGTGTTATGTGTTATATTTTATTTTTAGCCTTCTAATTTGTTGTTTTCAGGTGTTCATATATTTAATATTATATTTTACAATATTTTATTTATATTTGTGTTAACATTTTCTAATCTAATATATTTTCTTTTGGGGTGATGCCTTAAGGGTAGACAGGGAACTGACAAACTTCGAATTTGTTAAAACATGTTTTAGACCATCTTTTGCATGATTTTAAAATGAATTAGGAATCTTGTTTTTGGTGCTTAATAAAACATTTAGGTGCTTAAGTAAATTTTTTTATAATTTAGGCTTTCAAATTTACAACTTAATACCAAAGGGTCAAAATAACACCACCACATCTTTCATTTGAGGTTTTAAAATTGAACACACTTGTCAATTCTTGTTTTCAATAGTTGTTTAATTAAAACTTGTTTGGCAAAGATAAGGTTTGTGTATATATGCTCTTCCATTTTTCCCCTTTAGGGATCCTTTGGAATCGAAAATTCCATCCTTATTTCAAAAATCTTAGTCCAAGATTTAGAAAGAATGTCATCTAAAGCACTCCCTAAAACCTCGTCATAGTTTGGGTGACCTTAAAAATGACCCTAAAGTCTTTCTATTTTATGATTTATTTATTTCATGTAAGCTTATCTTGTGAGGGGGAGGTCATTACCTCCCGTGAGTACTTTAGAGACTCTTTGACTTGAGGTTTCACCTCTTGGCATTGACTTTATTTGGCTCCATATTGGAGTTGCACATGGAATGTAGTGGCAATTTGGACATCACACTACATTGAGTGAACAACAAGATGTAGTGGTTACAAAAAAGACTAGAACTTTTTGTAAAAATTCAAGTGATATAGACCCAAAATCCATGATTTTATTTTGCAGTATTTGGCATAAAAGTCATTGTGTAATTGATTCCCCTAGAAAGTTTGAAAACTTATAGATCTTAGATAAATCCCCACTTACCGTGAAAGTATTGTTGGTGCAAGGTGCACCTCAAGGTCCATGTCATAGTAATATCATTTGAGAGAAGGGGGGATTTAAAAACATTACTATATAATACACATTTAATTTTGGATGAACACTTAAAATCCTCTCAAATGACGTATATTGATAGATTCTAATAATACCAAATAACCTTGTCAGTTTGGGATCTAATAGCGATTAATTATTTGATTTTGTCTTAGATTAAAGTCTTGTTTGGAGTCAAAACTTGGTGTAAACAAATGATAAAAACCAAACACATGGTCCTCATTTTCCTTTGAATAAAAAAGTGTTATGTTGTCCATGTTAAATCATCAATTTGCCTTGTTTGAAGTTCATCAAAACTTGGAGAGTCATATCATCCACTTTGGCGTAGTTATGCTGCCCAATTGAGTCTAGACCTTTGCCAAAATTGTTTAAGTCTTTATTTATAATCTAAATTTGAAATTTCACATTTATAATTTTATAGGGTTGATGTGCTAAATGGGTTTTCTATTTGCACTAAACTTGAGGGAACTTAGGTTCAAATTTCAATTTGGGTTGAAGATCATTTAAGACTCATGATCATTATCACCACTTGTTGGACTTAAATCATTTTGTGCTAAACACTTGCACTTTGAGTCTATGCACCACAACATTTTGAGTCAAGAAAGATAGTGTTATGCTATCAAAATTATGGGAAACTATCTTTTCCTTAGAGAGTTTTTGAAACAAACATTTTGTCACATCTTTTTGGTAGTCTAGCATTGTTACGCTACCCAAAACATTTCAGATATTGTTCCATAGACCCTCTTACATAGAGTTCAAATTTGTTCCCATATTTCTAGACCAATCCAAGTGTACCTTTTGTGAACCTTTGTCTAACACATTTATGCCATTCACTTTTGTCTAGCTTATTAGTCAAAAGAACCAAGTTTTATACCAGTATTTGTGAGTAAATTAAATTATCTCTAAAGTGCCTTTTATTTCATACCTTATACTTAGTTGGTCAAGTTTACATCCAAAACTCAAATGCCTAGTATTTATTAGAAGTGTTTCAAATCCATTAGATTAAAAAATCATCTTTATCTTAAAAAGTCTAGATTTTGACATCATTTAGCCAAGAGTCCTAGCACATGCCTTGTTTGAGCCTAGCTTTTGACACCACATTTGGCCAAAAGACCTAGCAATTTTTCATTTCCTAGATTAGACTGATTTGAAACACTTCAACCTTATATCTTGGCATTTTTATTTTAAATCTATTCACTTGCTCATCTTTGTGTGAACAGTGAGGCATTAGATACTTAACGCTAGCTTATTTCCTCATAAATATTTGCATAAAGCTTTTGATCCTTTTGACGAATTTAGACCAAGTTTGAACATCATTTATTTTAGACATTATTTTTTAGAGTTTTAATAATTATTTGACCTTTTATCACAAAGTATTGACTTTGGATCCCAACATGTATTCTTACACTCATAGTGGACTCATGTACAATCTAGGGATTAGTAATGTGGTTACACAAAAAGAAATGGTTTAAGACCCCTATGCAAATAATATTCCTTATAAGATGGATTATTATCCCTCTTATAATACTCAATTAGGGGCACAAATCCAAGATCCATTTTCTAAGTATTTGTTAATACACTACCTTATTTAGAACAAGACCAAGAACAAACTACACAATACCTAGCTATAATACCCACAGCTGATGAACTAGTTCTTCAACAGTCATATTCTACTAATACAAATTCCATGTATGATCCATTTTTTTTATCATCATTTATTGAAGAAAAAATATGAGATTTTTTTTAGAGCTATAAAGGTAGGGGCTAGGTTTCTAGTAGACTTCCTTATGAGAATTTATCAAGCCTAGTAAGAATGCCTCACAATATCATTTACGATCAACATGATTCTTCTAAAAATCCTTTGCCTCTAGTCTAAAAAATGTATCAGGACCTTAATATGCCTAATAAAGGCAAAAATCTCATGGAAGACCACTTTAACCAAATACAGATGACATATCAAACCTACCTAAATCTAGCACATAATTTCAATCAGATGACCATGGTGAGAAAACCTCTTATTGGCTTAGTTCCTTCAATAGAATTTTTGATAGAGTTAACTGGTCAAGACAATAAAATTTTAGAGCCATTCATGCAAAAAACTTTGGTAGACAACTTGATGCATATGCCCATTATTGAAGAAGTGTCTTCTACTTCTATGCAAAATAATGAGCAAAATATAGTGGACAATGTGCAAGCAACATCCAATTTAAATCAAAGTGGTAATAATGCACAAATAAATAGTCAACATGTTCTTGTAGTTAATACCATGAGTGGATCATCATATCAAGGAGTAGAATTTTTTACATCCTAACCTTAACTAATTACTTCGTTAAGTGTGCAACCAATAGGATTAGGTAGTCAACCAACAACCAATGTCATACTTCAACATCTGAATGTGACAAATCATACTCCTCCTCAACAAGTGACAAGTATTATTCCATAATAGTAGGCACAATCTAGTGTACCAACACAACAGAGGCTAAATATATTACTACCTCAGTAAGGGGCAACTAATGTTCCACCTCATTAGGTAGTGGCAAATATACCTCCTTAGTTGTAGACCAATGTACCAATCCAAAACCAAACAATGACTAGCCAACAATGTGTAAATATTGGTCAAAGATAGATGTTAAATTTTCAATATGATTTCACTTCTCAATAAGGATGTATGAAAAAAGTAGGCCCCCATGTTTTTTAAGTACCTACTAGACAACAATCAGTTTAAAATGTGTCATAAGTTTAGATACAAGGTCTTGGTCTACAAGTTCTCACTCAACAGCAACGCTCGATTAGTCGACAACATGTCCTTTTTCAACCACAGCAAGCATAGTAATGTTATGTCCCTCCATCCCAACCATAAAATCCTTCCAAGTCAAACTTTCATAGCCAACCCAAACTAGAATATTGTATAATTGAATGTGCAATTTCAAGTATATTTTTATCCATGTATGCATATTTTTGGTCTATTTTCTAACCAAACTAATATACCCCAATGGATATGTCCATCATACCCTAGTCAAACTATCCCATTTATGACCTCTCAACCATCTACCCAAACCAATATTTTCCCTCAAACCAATATTCCTTCTAGTTTCCTATCCCAAGAGTTGCAAGAGATGAAGGATGCAATTACTACCATTCAGGCTGGGAAACAAACTAAAAAGTTTAAGTTGGATGATGTGTGTTCTTATCCATTCAACATGGAGTACTTATAGATACCATTTCCTCCAACATACAAACCATCAAAATTTGATAAATATAAAGGGAAAGGTGACCCTAAGGCCCATTCAGCCAAGTTCTTTGTCTCATGTCAACCAATGGCATATAGCAATATATACCTTTTGCTGTTGTTTCTAAGGAGCTTGGTTAGACAAGCCTTGAAGTAATTTTTAAAGTTTCCCAAGAATTTAGTAATAGATTTTGATGATCTTTATGATAACTTTGTGTAGAACTTTTCTTATAATATCGAACATGATATTTCATTAGTTGACTTAACACAAACAAAAAAAATGTTGGTGAGAGTTTTAAAAGTTATATATAGCAATGAAGATCCCTTAAAAGCTAATTCACCCATAGTTTACCAAATAAACAATTAATCATTGTGTTTACTAAAAAATTTGCATAGTGAGATAGCCTATCATCTGGAACTACAATGTGCACATACTTTCAAGGAGATTATCGACAAAGGCTTGTTGATTGAGTGAGCCCTTATTCATAAAGGGATCATCAAGCTTATGTCAACTAATTATAATCAAGGTATCAATCAAGGAAGTGGCCAAAACCAACATCCAATCTAACTGCAGGCATCATAACCAACACATGCCAATAACCAAGATAGACCAAAGTAATTCAACCACAATAGGAATGTTATGGGTAATGGAGTAACTAGGTCACATCATGTCCAAACAATGCAAACATCATATATACCACATTTTTAGCTTAATCATACCTAATAACCTCTCTAACCAATTCCACAAGCATAATAACTAAGACCTGCATAATAAATATAGTAACCTTTACCATTACAAATGCCTTCTCTAAGGAGAATTGTGCCTACATGTCATGTCTTTAGTAACCTAAGAGATCCTATCAAGTTTGTATTTTGAAAACTTGCCACTGCTAATCAGATTAGTTGGCCTATACCAAATCATTATCCATAAGGCATTTCTTATCCTGATTAGTACCATAAAAATGAATTCTATGAATATTATCAAGTCAACAAGCATAATCTATGAAGATGTGTGCAAATCAAGCATTTAATTAAGAATATGTTGGAGAATGGGGAGATAAACCTTAGATAATGGTGATTCCACCTAGAATAAAACTCTTTGGATTCATCAAAACCCCTTTCCCCAACATAACACACAACAATAGCATAATAATCATCAAGAACAACCATAACACTAGATAGTGCAATTATTAAAATCAATAGTATCAAAATCAAAGGCTAAACCAACAAAATTAGTATAATCAACAATAGAACCCACAACATCAAAACAATGGACAAAACCAAGGTCAAAACGGTAACAACCAACAAACCTACCATGAAGTTTCACATGACTATAATAGGGTTTTAGGTCATATTGTAGGGGGCAACTTTAATACCATCTCCATTAATCCTAGACTGAACACTAATAAATCTAGACCATTGCTAAACAATACCACTCAACCAAATTACATGGATAATCTTTCTTTGACCTGGGATTACACACAAGTAAACCAACAAATTGAGACTCCCATTTTTGGACCATATACCAATAACTCACCCTTACCATGTGACCACATATAAGTGCATTGACAACTGAAACTTGTCCTATCTGGTCCCAAACCATTCCTAGCATTTATTAGCATTTATGGTCCAACATCTAATCCTAACTATGCAATCACAACTTGAAGTTCAAATATTACTATCCTAGGTCCACAACCATCTACTACTTTGCATGTTATCTAACCAACCATTTAGCCTCAAAATAAACCATTCACCATTGACCAAGACAAGAAGTTTGATACTGTAGAAAATTTAAAAAAGACACAAGCATAAATTTCTATTTTAGATTTGTTGTGAATGTCAAAAATCCACAAGAACATTTTGAATGAGTTTTTAACCGAATCCACTATTGCTAGTGACATATCCCCTAATAAATTTCAAGCTTTGGTTGAACACCTAGCTCCAGCCCAACAAGTCACATTTAACTAAAGTGATATATCTTCCCTTGGCCCACTCCATAATAATCCATTGTTCATAGAAGCTTATATAAAGTGGCATAAATTGAAGCATGTCCTTATAGACAATGGATCAGACCTCAACATAGTGTCTTTAAAGCTCATCAAGCTTCTTGGGTACACAATGGTAGATCTCTAGCCAAAAATAATAACTATCAAAGCCTATGATAATTAAGAAAGAGAATCACAAGGCACCATTAGTTTATCAATTATAATTAGGGTTTTGAACCATGATAAACTTTACCATGTGCTTGATCTTGAGTTGTCATATAATATGCTTCTAGGTAGGCCTTGGTTACATGATATTTGTGTAGTCATGTTAACACTACACCAATGTATCAAGTTCTCCCACTTAGGGATGGAAGTGAATATTTCAAGAGATTTACACCCATATGAACACTACAAACATCTTGAGGCTGAGTTTCAAAGCTAAAATTACCAATACGACATGAATCCAAGTTCCAAGAAGGATAAAGGAAAGGCCATACTTATTGATATTCCATAGGATAATTGTATAGATCCTAATACCTTAGATTCCCTTTCCCACATGTTACCTCTTGAAGCTTCCAATCATTTCACCATTTTAGATAATGGCCTAGGGGAGTATGTGACCCATGGTACCTTCCATATTGACAATCTTCCTCAGAATCCAAAGACATTTAGGTGACCTAAAAATACCCCACAAATCATTGTAACAAAAGAACAAAGATAAGGGACCCGTCATGTTTGTACTAGCATCTAGCCTAGAACTAGACCCTTTTGAAGGGGATGAATCATGGTTGTATAATGACAACCAAGCTGATTATTATAAAAGTGAAAAGTATCTTATTCCCAATAGGATCATAAAGCATCAAGATTATGAAGGAAGAGGCCTCAGACTAAATCAACAAAGAACCATTGAGATAATTTCCATGACTAAGTACATAAGACCCTATGGACTTGGATTTAAACTGCCTAGGGGTGACCGCACATATCTTATTTGAATTCCATCACTAGCATCTAGTGATGATGATGTTGATAGCGAAGTAGAGTCTGATCATAGTCTCACCTTTGATGACCTTGCTAAGACTAACCTGTTTGATATCAATGCCATATGTACTCTTACCCTAGTCATTTATCACAACCCATTGTCATTATATTATCCCAAACTAATAGATTAGGACCAACAAGAATCCAATTTGTTGATTGATGAGTTTCAAAATGATGAGGCATTTTGTGACTTTTTAGGCCTTAGAGACAACGTTCTGTTGGGAGATCATAAATCAAGATTCTCAATTACATTAGACCCTGAAGCCTATTTTGGAGAGCAGGTGAACACCCTTAGCCAAAAATAAATAAATAAAACATTGAGGTCCCAAAGTGAAAACCTCTTTGAGACATTTTTTGACCAGAGGAAAAGTAAAGATAAGGGTCAGTCTAGTGGTGAAAACCTATTTTAGGAACCATTAGATGGGGGGTTCATTCTTCTTGGAATTTAGACAAGGAGACCACCAATGATGAACTTGCTTATGGATTTGAGTTTAGTTTTTCACAACAATAAGTATTTGGTCAAATTCTTCAAGAATCTCTGACTATTTTTGTCACATGGCTAGATCTCCCATTAGGGGACTCAAATTCATCATGCTTAGGAGACGTTGAAGAGCAAGTCCTAATAGAGGACCCTAATATAGTCCAACAGTTCAAGTCTTTGCCTACTATCCTAGAAGATGGTTTGACCCTTGTAGATAAAGATACAATAGAGGTAAACGTCAATACTCAATCAAACCCAAAATGGATAAAATTAGGTGCATCCCTCATTGAGAAGGAATGCTAAATCTTTACAGCTCTATTGAGATAATTTTTAGATAGCTTTACATGGGATTATTCTAACATGTCAAGTTTGGACCCCACCTTGGATTTGCACCACCTTGTGGTCAATCCTGATGACAAACCGGTGAAACAAAAGTTGCATAAGATGCATCCTTGCATTGCTATCTTGGTAAATAAATATTTCAAAAGACTCTTAGAAGTAGGGTTTATCTGGTCCATTGACTACTTAGAATGAATATCTAATGTTGTACCTATTAGTAAAAAACTTGAAGGAATCATAATCTATACTAATTTTTGAGACATAAACAAAGTTTTTCCTAATAATGAATTTCCATTGCCTAATATTGACATGATTATTGACTCCACGATAGGTTATGAAATTCTTTCACTCATGGATGGCTTTTCAAGATACAACCAGATAAGAATAACACCAGAAGACCAATATAAAACAACATTCATCACTCCATGGGGAACATTTTGTTATCAAGTAATTCCATTTGGTCTTAATAATTCTATAGATACATATCAAAGGGCCATGACTATCATATTCCATGATATGATGCATGATATTGTTAAAGACTATGTTAATGACATATTAGGAAAATCCAAATATAGGGCTGAACATCCAGCAGTACTACGTACGATATTTAAAATATTATATAAGTATAAAGTTAGAATCAATCCAAAGAAATGTGTGTTTGAAGTAACCTCAATAAATTTGTCTTCATTGTGTCTCACAGTGGCATTGAAGTTGATCCGGCCAAAGTCTATGATATAATCAAGATACTGCCACCAACCAATTTGAAGCAACTCTATAGTTTACAAGGTAAGATCTAATCAATATGATGCTTCATCTCTTAGTTAGCAGACAAGTGTCATCCATTTACACATCTTCTAAAGAAAGGATTTGCATTTTACTGAGATGACCACTACCAAACAACTTTTCAACAACTTAAGGACTATCTAGTTAATCTACTTATATTGCCAAGAAGGTCATTCTTGTTGTATCTATCAGCTACCGATAATGCCTTGGGGGAAATTTTGAATCGACATGATAACAATGGAAAAGAGCATATAGTATACTACTTAATTCGTACCTTGATAGCATATGAACATAACTATGTACCTATTGAAAAAGTTTTTCTAGCCATGATCTTCACAACTCAAAAATTGTGTCATTACATGTTGAACAATAAAACCATGGTTATTTTAAAATTATATCCACTCAAGTATCTACTATCTAAAATAGCTTTACAAGGTAGAATAGCCAAATAGATCATGCTTCTTAGTGAGTTTTAAATAAAGTATGTCAATTAGAAGGTAATCAAAGGATAAGTCCTTATAGATCAATTTGTTGAAGCACCCCTTATAGACACAAAACCACTCACATTTCATTTTTTTGATGATTCCATAATGACCATCATTTACCCACCTCGTGGGGAGCAACACTAGAAGCTATATTTTGATGGTTCATTTAATTCACATGAATCAAGGGCAAGTTTCTTATATATTACACCATGGGGGGATCTGATCTATAAATCATTCAGAATCAATTTTTCCTATACAAACAACATGGCCAAGTATGAATAATTTATTATAGAACTTTGATAGGTAGTACAATGGAATATATCTCATCTAAAGGTTCATGGTGATTCTAAATTAGTTATCATTCATGTCACAGACTATTTTTAGACCAAAGATGACAAGTTGGTTCTATATAAGGTATGGTTGATACCCTAAATTAGCAAATTACAAATATCTAATTTGAGCATATACCAAGGGCTAGTAATAAAAATATAGATGCCATGGATACTATCAGTTCTCTAATTTGATAAACAAATAAAGCTAGAGAATATCAATTTCTTGTTGAGAATTGGTTTGCATTGCCTCATAAACCTTTAACCATTGCAATGATTTATGATATTGTTGGTCTTAATTATATCTGGTACTCAAACCTTTACAACTACCTTCATGACCAATTTCTACCACCTAACCTATCTTGAAAACAAACCAAAGCCTTTATTCATCATTATACTCATTATACTCTACTTAGATCCACCCTTTACTATCACAATCTTGATAGAACTCTACTTCATTGTTTAACTTCGACAGAGTCTACACTAGCATTACGAGAAGTTCACAAAGGAGTATGTAGATCTCATTCTAGTAGGTTAGTCCTATCCAAAAATCTCTTGCATAAGTTATTATTGGCCCATGATAGACGTAGATGTAGTTATATATGTAAAAAAGTGTGACAAATGTTAATGGCATACTAATCTGATTCATGCCCCAACAAAAACTTTGAAACCAATGTTGAAACCATGGCCATTTGCTATATGGAGACTTGACCTCATTGGGAAGATAAACCCACTTCATCTGATGGCCATAAATATATCCTTATCACCATTGAGTATTTCACTAAGTGGGTTGAAGCTATACCCCTCATGTGATTGAAAAGCAAATTTCCAAATTTATCTTCAACTATCTCATTTACCACTATGGTATCCCCTTTGACATTATATCTAATAATGGAGGATCATTCAAGAAAAAATATGTAGACCATCTATGTACCAAATATAACATCACACAATATTTTTCTATAGTATATTACCCTCAAAGTAATGGTTAGGATGAAGCATCGAACAAAACTATTATTAATATTCTCAAAAATATTGTCAATGATGTTGATCATGATTGACACCTACAAATATTCCCTACCCTTTAGGCATATCATATCAATCATCATACTCCCATAGGAGCCACTCCATACTCACTTGTTTATGGTACTGAAGCCATCCTTCCCATTGAAGTTGAGTTACCTTCACTATGCATATATTTCAAGCATGTCCTAAATGCTCATGACTATTGAGTAGCTCATCTAAAAGAGCTAGACATACTTGATGAAAAATTCACATCTATGCTCAACAATATTTAACATATCAAAACTGACTCAAAGGCCACTATAATCGATGTGTCAAATATAGAAAATTTGAACTTGGTGATCTTGTTATTAAAAAAATTAAAAGAATACCATGGTTGAGAAGAAGCATAAAGGTAAATTCAAACCAAACTAGATAGGTACTTTCATCATTACTATAGATAATGGATTAGGGGCATATAGGCTTACCACACCAGATGGAGATGAACTTCCTAAGCCAATGAATATTATTCACCTCAAGTGGTACTATGCTTGAATGCTAAGGTGTATTATCTGTAAAGACCATTTTAGTGGTGCCATTTTATCACTATTCTTATTTTCACAAATATCATTCTTATATGTCCTCTTAGGCTTATCCATTTTACCATTCCATTCTATCGACCAGACGTGTTCTAAAGCCTAGCCCATTTGACCTTGGTTTTTGTTATTCATTATGCATTTTTATCACTGAGGAATCTAATTAGTTTTATCAATTGTTTCAAGCATTTCAAATAGAGATCATATTTTAGAGTAGTGTGACATAAATATTGGTAGTTGCATCCTTTATTTTTTATTCCTTTCTTATCACCAATCTTGCTACTAATTATAACCACCTTTAGGAAAATTAGTACTATTGATCTATGACGTTGTATCCTAATTATAACCACCTATGGGAAAATTAGGAACAACATTTGTTTATTAATTTTTTATGTACCAACTTGCCACATCCTATGCCATATTATGCCTTTTTACCACATGTGCCTATTTTGTTTGAATTGATTGCTACACTAGTCTAATTCTTCCACTATAGAGTGGAACTACAGTGACTTGAGGTCTTACTCTGGGATTATATAGGTAGTGCTCGATACTTGTTGAGGTCAGCTCAGTCACCCTTTCCACCATGATCTCATCATTTTATGAGAAACCTAGGTTTGAATGTTCTCACCATTTTATGAGCAACCTAAGTTTGAATGCTCTCATCATTTTATGAGCTTGAACCATTTAGTGTCTCATCATTCTTGATCGAGTTGAGATACTTCCAAAATTTTAAAAACATTTGTCAAATCGTTAAAAAAAAACCAAAAACATTTGACCACTTCTTTTCCTTAAAGATTTTGGGAACCCTTACTAAGTTGTAAGCAAACCACTTATCACTTAGTTTCCCCATTCTTTTTGGCCTTTTCTCTTACGCACTTTCTATTTTTCAAGACCATTCCTTTTCTTTTATCACATCTATTCTATTTTTTTCCATCAGTTATCACATTCTTCCCATTCTTTGAAAGAATTATATTTGGCCTGAAGTTTTTTATTATATATTACATCCATAGAACTACGTAGACAGTGTCCACTTTCCTAATGCATATGGAGACAACTCAGCCACCTCCTTTCTTTTATTTTATTCCCCTATTTTGTTCATTTTTTAATTTATCACCTATTTTCTAGGGGCAATGTTCATATGGTTTCTATTGCATTATTTGTTTATTTATCTCTACTTACTTTATTTATTTGTCTACTTGTTTGTTTGCTTTCAGCACTATTACCTTGATTCGGTTTATGTATGTTGATTGGGTGATCCCTTGCCCACACTTATACTTAAATCCATCCATATTCATATGTTTACATTATCATCATGGTTTCTATCATTTTTACATTATTTTCTATTGAGCATTAGATTATGGGAGTCAGTCCTCATACATATTTTAGCTAAGATATCATGATGTTATACCATGATGCCTACCAACACATGAAGCAACAAACCTTAACTTCAAGAAGTCTATTCAACAATGGTGACATCAACATTTCTTTGACATCGACATCTTGATTCAATCCCAATCATATCCCAAACAGAGTAACTAACCATGAAAGAATTTTAATCTTTATTAGTTCATACGAGCATCTCCCTATTGGTAGGCTATTCTAATTCATCATTACCATCTGTCTTAAGTTATCATCATCCTCGGCCAAGTTTTTCATGTTTTTTGTAATCAAGATCCAATGATTATAACTACATATGGGTAAATAATTATACATTATCTCACCTACATTTCTCAATGATTATAACTACCTTTAGGCAAATCATTGTGTTCTCACCATTTTACTTTTTCTATCTATACAAGGGCACATTATTATCTTGTTTGTCTATACTAACTGGGATAGGTCCATCTTTTCAATGCTTATAACCACCTTTGAGAAAATCATTATGCTATCATACCACGTTGCCACTATTAGGGTACAATGCTTATAACAACCTTTAGACAAACCATTGTATACCATCCCACTTGCATTCTCAGTGATTTTGACTACTTTTTCAAAATCATTGTATTTTCACCCCATCATCTTTCCTTTCTTTGGTCCCCTCATTTCACTTCTTATCGAGGGATTGTTTATCGACCTACTTGTGCCGACCATTCCCTCGAGGGGAAAACCATCATACACTTAGTTTATCATCATTATATTTGTAGGCATATAGGACCTTTTAATTCTTTGAGAAGACATTACTATGCTTATAGCTTACAATGCCTTCCCAAATAAGGGCAAATTGTAGACACCTAAATCTAGCCATCGATAACCTCTAACTAGGCTTTTGACCAATTTCTACCAAAGTGCACAATTTAGCCTAAAAACACTAAAAAACATTAAATAAGTTGAAATTTATATGTTAAAGTCCAATTTTAGCCATAGTATCATTAAATGGGGCAATGCAATTTATGTGCTAGCTAACTTTGATCAGATCATTTCAAGTCAAAATGCTAATTTTGCACCAGGGTGCTCTAGATTGCTCTTTTATATAAAATTTCTTATACAAGATGTGTGTCTTTGTTATTTGGATTGGAAACATCCTAAATGAGATAATGAATCCAATACATCCAACATTGAATTCTAATTCCAATCTAGTCAAATTTTATACCAATAATAAGGCATTCTGATTAATTTGAATAATTTGTGCATAAAGTGCTTAATAGTGCTTAAGATCAAATCAATCCAAATAAAGGCCTAATTAATAATTCCATGGAAACTTATTGAAAAATTGTTTTTATAAATGAATATTAAATATCTGCATCATAAGGTGACCTCATTTCTTGGGAAGACATCCCTAGGCCATAAATACCAAAAATATCAAGATTATAGGTCTCTCATGCCTCTTTATTATCTCCCATGCCTCATTAATGTCTCTTATTTAAAATTTATGATGAAGATAATTATGTATTTTAACTACATAATTCAATTAATCTATGACCACACATCTCAATCTTGAGATGGATGGTCATGGTTGATTCTGGTCATTCTTAAAAATCTATAAATAGAGAGGCCATGAACATCATTTTGAAGCTTAATTGTGCAAAGTTATAATGTAGAATTGATTATAAAAACTTTATGAAAACTAGTGTTACCATGCCAAATTGATTCCAAGTCAAGCCAATCCAAAGCCAAAGGTGCCAAGGAGATATGGAGGTATCCAAGCTTCCATTGCCAAGGACTTCATGAGCACAAAACCGAGCACGACACTACTACAAAGGCATTTGGAGCATCCAAGGAAGGTGAAAAAATGCTTGTTTTTTATTAATTTTTTAGTTGTGTTTGTCATTTATTTTTGTTACTAAGCTCACCCTAGTAACTAGGCATGAAGATGTTAATCTAGTGTATTTTTAATTTGGTTTCATTCACTAACACGATACTAATCTCCTCTTCTTAGTCAAATTCCTAGTTCACATTAACCATTTATAACACTTTTGTAGGTATGATCAACCCTTCCACATCTTTCAAAATGAATAAAGATGCATGAACAATCATAACTATGCTTTCCCACATGAATATACATAATTATGAGTTCTCTTCTAGGATTGTATTTGACTGAGTGGAAACCTACACAAATTGTTTACTTTCTACATGTTATAAATAATCCCCTTCGGTTTCAATATTTATAGCTACCCTAAATAACTCCTTTGTATCATGAAAGTACTATTTTCAACTTCCAAAACCTTCATAAACTTTATTTTAAGAATAAACAAAGTGAGTTACCTCAACTTCGCATATATTGTGAAACTAGAATTGACTATTTATCAATGATTATCTTCTCAGTACAATAGGAATCATCTCATCACATGGAGCCTCCTCTATCACATTTTCCATTATCAATCACTTGAAACCTATCTCTATACTTTTTATTCTTAACTGTGCCTAAAATAGGGTACTTAGTGATGAGGCCACCAATTACTTACTGTTATAGCCTCATCCATGTTTTTTCTATGTCATTTTGCATGTAAATCTCATAAATATCCATAACTAATGCAAATGAATGAATAAAGTTATTATTTTGTATGTTCATTAATATATGTGTGTTATGTTATGAATTATTGATGTTTTTCATTGATTGAATTATATTATTGTGACTTTATCTAACAATCATTTGAAGGGTCATGTAAATTTGTAGATTCTTACTAAAGCCATAGCTTCTACAGGCTATCATAGAAACTATGGGCTTCACCTAAAAGTTACCTATAGCCACTATAAAGTGCCCATAGTAACTGTAGGATTTACCTATAGGTTACTTGTAGTCACTACAAAATACACACAACTATAGGCTTCACCTATAGATTACCTACAACCACTGCAGAGTGCACGTAACAACTATAGTCTCTACCTATATGTTTCCTATAGACATTTTAGAATTCATATAGTAATTGAAGGTTTCACCTATAAGTTTCTTGTAGCTACTAAAGAGTGCCTACAACTACTATGCAAAGCATAGTCATTATTAAGGAGACCTTGTAGACACATCCAATTGTCTTAGGAAATCAAATGAATGATTGAGAGGAGTCATAATTATTGTATAGATTCCTTATATGCAAGGATATATTAGATGTGCTACCAAATATGGTAAAGGCAATGATAATGAAAAAAGACAAAAGGAAATAAAATAACAAAATAGTATGCCTTATCTCTAACCTAATCAAACCTAAAATAAGTAACTTTGGTTACTAACTACTTGAAGGTTGACTGGGGTAATTTTTAAGTATTTGTATTATTTCCTAGTTTGGTGTTTTTGGTTAAGAATTAATAAATTACCTTTTGTATTTAAAGGTATAACCTAGATCAATTTAGGAGTTAGTGTAGACACCGAAATAGTGTCTACTCCCTTGGTCATCCTCCTCGTCCTCTCCCCCCTTGGTCCCATTTCACTTAACCACTCCTAACCCCTACACACTTATTAATTTAAAATAATTAGCTATTTTAAATTAATAAAATCCCTTTTCTCCCTCACCCATGCCACCTCTCATCTCCTTGGATTCTTTGCCCTTGGATGCCCTCATTTATCACCCTAATGACCTATTCCAACTTCCCCTCCACTACCCCTTGCCAAGTCTTAAATGATTTAAGACCCCATTTCCCTTATCCCACTCATTTCCCATGCCTATTAATCCACCTTCAACCGTTTCTTCCTCGGACTCGCTGACCTGGCAGTTGGGAAAATGGATGAAAGGCTATTTTTAGCCTTTTTACCTACCTTCCAACTGCCAATGTCAGTCAACTATCGACAGATGTCAGTGATATTGCCGACGTCGATTTCATTCATAACGGTGTTCTTCACCCGAATGCAGGATCTGCTCTCTTGCATCTCGTTTTCCAATCTTTGCATCCACTTTCCTCAATCCTTTAATCATCTGCCTTTTGACCTTTAACAATCAGCCAATCTTTCAGTCTTTAATCCACCAGACCTCTCACTCTCTCTCTCATAGAGCTTCTGCACCACCTTCAGTAACAGCAGGGATTTTGCATCAGTCTTCTGCATCAACAATAGGACTTCCACACTAGCAGCTTCAGCAACAAGTACAATCAGTCTGCAACATTCCTTCACCAGCAGGTATGAGGTAAGTATTTGCTACTATTTTCATTTCAGTATTTTATTTTTAATCTATCTATTATTTAGCCAGCCCAGACTTGACTCCCTCTCAAAAAGGCTAAGAGGCCTTCCCATATCCTTACCATATCTATCCCCCTTTTTAGAACATACACTCTGTCCATTGTCCCTGTAACTCTGCCTAGACCCTGAACATCCAACCAGACCCACACTCTCAGACCATTCAACCAGACCCATAGCCTTTCTCAGAACCGTCCACAGATCATAAACCCATCCAGACCTGACCAGAACTCATCCAAAGACTACTGCCTCGACCGATGCCAGCCACAAAGACCACTACCCCAACTGACATCGGTAGACTAACCGATGTCGATAGACCTTGACAACCGACGTCGGCAGACTAACTGACGTCAGTGACTGTGACCAGGCTGACAGCAACATTCAGGTAAACATTTGCTTCTATTTGTGTTTTAGTCTTTAATCATTTCAGTCTTTTTATCATTCTACCTTTTATCAGACATTATTTTTATCAATCAGTGGGTTGACTTCCCTCAAGGAAGTCTTTGTACTTATGGGATCAAGATTTTGCTTGGCAACTCACCATTTCCTCATCTAACGCCTTCTTTATTTTAGTCTCTTTCTTCTGCAGGTGTCATCCTCCACAACCAAAGAGGAGTTCTCATGACGTCTGGATAACTGTGTGCAAGAATTCATCCAGGTACATACAAGCCTTAGACCATTTCTCTTAGTTTCTCATTTCCTCTTTTGAATGTGAAAGCAAAAATCATATAAAAACATTATGGCACACCCGGTGGGACCCTAGGGTCTTCCTTGGGTTCTTTTCTTTCTGTTCATATAGGTGCATTAGGTTTCTCCTTTTCACCTCTTTCTTCTCTCTCTTCCAAAATACATCATAAGTAGGATTAAAAAGGACTCTTCTTTCTTTTTTTGCATCTTAGACTAGTCAAGTCATAATCTTCAACCCTTTCTCAACTTGTTTTCATTCGAACTCACATTTCAACTTGGGCTTAAAACACATTGCATTTCATTTCTGCTTGCTTGCATTTCTTAGTCCACATCTAGTAATTAACAACCGCATCATGAATTAATCATAGATCACTTTATGTTACACAACCAAATCACTTTCACAAATCAAACATCAAAACTTACTTGAGACAAGGCCCAACTGGGATTTCATCACCCAGCGGATACCTTACCCGTCCCGGCAATCCCACTTAGATTTCATCACCAAGGGGAAAGCCCACTCTATTCTCTGGCACAAGATAATCTCTAGGGAAAGTATATTTTGGCTAAGTGAGACCAGCTTATTACTGGGCTCGTGAAGTGAGGGGAGCTTGCTCCTTAGCAGCAGGCCATGTACGGAACCTAACCCAGACTCTTGAGCACCTAAACAAACCTGAAACCATCCATAGACTACCTCTTCTAGGACCCATCTCAAAATCCAGTCTTCCTAAACACATTCTAAGGCATAAGACACCACGAGCTTAATAATTTATCCCTAGGGATTTAACACTTAGGATCTGCTTGTGTTCTTCATCTTTTTTGTTCTTATCTGCTTGTTTGAGCTAGTGAGGACGTTCTTCTTCCTTTTTTCCAAAAACTCTCAAATCTTTGGGGGTTCTGGAAAACAAGTCACCGACATCAGTTTTACCACCGACGTTGACAACCTTTCCTCGCCAACATTGGTTATCTGACCGATGTCGGCCATCTGTTCTCATCGACATCAGTTTTTCAACTGACGTCGGTCACTGTCATAGTCTTTTTTTTCAAAATAGCAGCCTTAAAACCTGACCCTTTTTCTGCCAAAACCACATTCTGAGTTTTTGAAGCTAAAAAAACATAGTTTCTAAAACTTATCCCCTCTTGCCTTGAATGGTTTTGACACGCAATCAAACCACGGCTCTTCTTGACCATGCGAGGCATCAACCGCTTCCGCCTTCCCCATCCATAACCAGTCCCCTGATGGAGTTTCATTTAGAGGCCGAACGAACTCCTACTCAATCGACCCTGACTCAGACCCTCATTATCCCTCCAAAACTATCTCGCAAGAAACCAAATGCGAGACCTTTCGGGTGAAGCAGCGATGACATCAACACCATTCGCTACCCATCCTTTTATGACTCAGACTATTGCCTCAACCATTAACCCGACCATGGCCAATATGCAAAGTTTGGCCTCCCCATCTATTTTTAGACCAACCTCCATCGAAGTTTCATTACCCCCTCAACGACATGCAATTCATCAAGTTCTACATCATACTAGAACTTGATTGTCTCGACCCCACACACTGTTGTGCCCATAAATGCAAGAGTGTCTACCTCCCCTTTTGCCAATGCCATCACATAACCACCTTTGGCAGTATCTAGTCAACTTATGCCTTCTACCTTCATAACGCAACCACCCTTGGCCTCCACTTTTGTCCCAATGACTAGTTACCCATATGTTGCGCCTACACAAGCGCAACCGACCATGTCATATGCCCCTCTCAATACCTTCCAAGTGCCTTATAACCTAGGGGGTACTCCACCCACCAATCCGTTAGCTAACATAATCAAAATGCTGATGGACAAAATATCTAGTCTCGAGACCTATGTTTTTGGTTCACACAATGCCTTCTCATATGAGCAAATTTGCAATGACCCCATCCATCCTTCCATCCCGATCAGGCCGTATCCCAGTCAGTGGGAACTTCCTAAATTTTCTCATTTATAGAGCAAGGAAGACCTGTAATAGCACCTACGAGCATTTAGACATGCTTGTTATCTCATAGCCCATGATGATGTGTTACTTCTATGCACGTTCCCCATTCACTTTCTGGCCCCACCCTTGACTGGTATAGCTCTCTTACTAGACATTCTATCTTTTCATTCATTCAACTCGCTCAACTATTTCTCGACCATTTTTCTACCAACATCACCAAACAAGTCTCGATCACAGACCTCTACTCCATCAAGCAATTTGACGACAAATCAATAGTTGATTTTGTCGCTCATTGGAGAGGCCTGATTAACTAGCTCTCCTTCTCCTTGCCTCAACCTGAGCTCATCAAGCTCTTTTCTCGAGCATGTGCCAGACACATCTCTTCCACCTTGCAGGTTTAGACATTTTGCACTTTCGATGAAGCTTTCACCATGGCCTAAAAGCTTGAACTCCATGCCATTGAAGAGGATAAGGTTAAATTGCGTAATACCAATGCAAAAGCCAATGACCCTTCTTCTTCCAGACCTTCTTCTTCCCACTCCAAGTCCAAAGGAGTGGTGAACACTGTGGTCATTAGATCACCGTCTTTGACAACAACCGACCAACCTCAACCTTCAACATCGCAAAGCATCACCAAATATTTTCAACAATGGTACATACAACGTAACTACACTCCACTCAGAGAATCATATGCTTCCATTTTGGAAAAAATTGTCAAGCAGGGGGTCCTCAATCTTCCTCCAATCTGACCACCTCAATTCGACCCTTCAAAAGCCCTCTCTACATGGTATAGGGAGGCCAACTTCTATCACTATCATTGCGTCCACGGCCATGAAATCAACAATTGCCAAACCTTCAAAAACATCATCCAAGACATGATCGACAAGGGGGATCTTGTCTTGGACAACCCAAACACCCCACCCAATCAACACATTGATATCTTCAAACAACCTTTTCCTAACCATCCTCTTAATCAAAACAATGTCCAGACCATGGCCGATAGCTCCCACAAGCATGACATACACATAGTCAACATGGTCTCACCTCTTGTCCCTGACCAACCTCCTTCACATTTGGAAGACCCTTCTTCCCCTATTTCTCTTCCATAGGTAGAAGAATCCTCTTCTCCTGTTAGTCTTCCATCCACCTCTCTTATACTGCAAGACGCCTTGACCATACCGATGCCATTAGCCCCACCTCCATCCTTCCTCCCACCAATGGAAGACCCTATTTTGCCTACTCCTCAACCACAAGTCGAAGGCATAATCATCCCTGCCCTCTGCCCTCTTGAGGAGCCACACTCTCCTATTTTCTCTCCATCAAGAGAAAAATCAGTCTCTTCACCCAGTTCGACCGAGGAAGACCCAGTCATGGTTTCCTCTTGCCTTTTGCCTGAGATTGCTACATCTCACTCACCTCCGTCCACATCTGAACCCAAACTCGTATCTAACCTCGCCTCACACAACAGTGGCCCTTAACCCAAACCAAAGAAGGCTACTAAACCACACTGGAGGACTCCTCCCCCACCTTCATCATTACCTTCAATTTTAGGCCTGCATCCATCCACTTTAATAGGAGTGCTTCCTACTCCCATACTTCACAGAGGCAAGTCACCTCCATTACCCCCTCAACCCATTAGGCATATATTTCCTCCAAAACATCCAACACCTATCACCACCAAAGTGCCATCTACACGTGTGGCTACACCACCCATGAAAATGATGGTACAACCAATGCCTCTTACACCTCTCAAACCAAAGTCATCAACCCCCACTGCAATAAGACACACAGACCCATTAGCAAGTTCTTATGCCTTGCTGTTACAGCAATTGTTGTAGTCTTCTTGCATCAATCTCCTGCCTCTTAAACCATATCAATCTCTCAGACCAAAACCACCCTAGTTCAATGACACTCAGATTTGTGCATATCATCGCACACCTGGGCACGACACTAAGCATTATTGTGCCCTCAAGGTTGTCGTTCACCAATGCTTGGAGAGAGACACCCTTCTTCTTAACCATGTTATCCATAAACCTTCAACACTGCCCCACTCATCAACTCTCAGATCAAGACCATCTTGATTTGACAACTCTAAATTTTTCCACTATCATCACACCCTGGGACATGACACTGAGCATTGTTGCACTCTTAAAGCTATCATTCATCAACACCAGAAAAAGGATACCCTTCTCATCAGGGATCCTCTTGACCACCCCTTCGCCAAATCATCAACACCGACCCATGCTTCTCAAACTTCATCACCTAAATCAGGATCTCCATGCCAGACTATGGTCCCTTTGTCACCTTTGACCCCCTTATTCAACATCAACACAGTCAATCTGATCACCAAGCCTCAACCGACCTTAACCAATCTGTCAAACATTCTCCCTAGCTACTGGGGGAATTCAACGTTCATACAAGCCTCAACCAACTTTTCAACCCAATCTCAACCAAATATCAATCACTCTTTTAATCTTAAACCTTGACCAAGCCTCCGTCAAGCATCGACCAGTTTCAAGCAAACATCAACCCTGACCTTGATTAATTGTTCATCTAAGCCTCGACCTGACCCTCAACCAAACATTCAACCAGTCTTGACCAATCAGCGACCATATCAACCATCCATCATCAGTCAAACATGTGACCAATATGGAGCGAAGTCAACAAGGCAAGTTTGCCCCTAATTGGCTCAGACCTTTCATCATAATGCACGAGTATTGACCAAGGACTTATCAGAACCTGAACACTTTAATGCCTTGCATCTGTGACCATTCTACTGTTAGTCGAGTACTCGTCCTCTTAACATTTAACTTGAGCTTGTCCCTTGAGCAATCCCCGTCCTCTTAATCTTCATTCCTTTCAACCCTATTCCCCTAAACAAATCCTCTATAACCCTTTTATACAGTATGGATGCTTTGTCCTAATAAAAGGGAGCCTTTAAACTTTTATAGTCTTGTCCATGACTCCAATTTCTATCAAAAAAATAAATCAAGATGTCAAAACATATCTAAGGTCACAAAATCAAAAAGCAGACTGCTCCCTCGAAGGATAGTTGTACTATCATTGTTGTAGCTAATAGACTACTCCCTCGAAGTACAGCTATTCAAAGCCCTCATATATATAAAGCAAAAATATAGACCACTCCCTCGAAGGATGGCTATGACTAAATATTGCTATAAATAGCACTCTTTTAGAAGCTTCTCGCATTGATCAGCTTCACAATTGACCACAAAGCAAAATGACATCTCTATGTAGACTTCCCGCATCGATCAATCTGCTCAAAAAAAATGAGTCATGGACTTGGCCTATACTTGTCTCAGGGTCTCCTATAAAAAGGGCAAAGTTATCTCTGCTCTAAAATGGGTTACCCTATCCTCACCTATCATAACACCTGCTCAAGGGACTTCGAGCTCACTTTAATGTCAAAGTGATTCGATTACCACTCTAACACAACCCATGGTCAACAACGCAATGCATGAATGGGGCTCTTGGTTCTAACAACCCCTATCTATGCTATCTATCTGGTCCTTGTCAATGAAAGGGCGATTATGCCTTTCACTTTTTGCCTACACTTTGGTCACATTCAACCACATCATTTGTCAAATCAAACTCAATCTGACTCTTTTCAGACCACTCACATAGCCTGTTCACACTAGTTTCTATGGACACCAATACACATGGAAATTATCGATGACACAATTTATGTTAAGCATAAACCAATACTTGCTGAAGCATAAATAGACCTCAATTCATTTTTAGCATACATCCATCACGAATATGGAAAATTGCTAGGGATGAAAGACTCCGACCAATGTTACAAAATACACCATTTGGAAAAGGATGTAACATCTTCTTATCCTCATCATTTCAACACATGACCAGACCAATCATCAACCATTTTGTCTCTTTGTCTGAACTACATTAGTCTAAGGCCCTAAGATTGGGGCTATGTAGGCAGCACTCAGATGACATGACGTCTTCTGGGGTTTGCTCGAACACCCTCGTTTGTTCATCTCTCTGATGGACAAACCTTCTTTCCTCCTTTTGACCATGACTTGACCTCGACCAAGACCAATTCCATCACTTTGACCATTCCTCCCTTTTAGGGAGAACTACATTGGCCTAAGGCCCTAACGACAGGGGCTATGTAGGTAGCACTCAGTTGACATGACCTCTTCTGAAGTTAGCTCAGCCACGTTCTTTCATCCATCCATTCATTCGACCAACTATCTATCTTAGCCTGCCTCAACCATCGACCTCAGAGATCACGACTATCTCCTCAGACTCTGACCACTTCTAAGAAAAATGTTGCCTTGGTTGTTTTTGCATGTATGCTACCTCACGAATGGTTAGCAAAATTGTGTGCAGCCTATATTTTGACCTTCACAAGTATAGGATCGCAAGCCAGTTGATCCCCACTACTTGTGACATTTTTATGTTTCCAAGAGCACTTCCTGAGCCCAAGATACCTGGAACATGATGACCATTGGAGCTTCAGCTTAGATTGAATGACCCGATCAGCTATGACCAAATGTTGGGGCCTGGTTATTTCAATTTTGGCACTCCTCGACCTTGACCTATGACAATTTGACCTGACTATCCTGTGAAGTGGTATATGCATAATCATGACTTTTACAGTGTTCACACTCTATCTTCACCATTTTCATCCATTCTCTGTCAAATCAACACTCAATTTTAGGTTTCCTTCCCTCGACTCCCACTTTGAGGGGGAATACCTCATCCCATAATCAGAGCAACCAACCTTCCTATTTTTGTCTTGCAGTTCACTTGAACAACCAACAAGATGAAATCAACCTTATCATACACCTGGGGCAATCAACTCCTATTTTTGTCTTACAGTTCATCTAGAACAACCGACAAGACAAAAAGGGGCAAATGTAGACACCGAAATCGTGTCTACTCCCTTGGTCATCCTTCTCATCCTCTCCCCCCTTGGTCCCCTTCATCCCATTTCACTTAACCACTCCTAACCCCTACACACTTATTAATTTAAAATAATTAGCTATTTTAAATTAATAAAATCCCTTTTCTCCCTCACCCATTCTACCTCTCATCTCCTTGGATTCTTTGCCCTTGGATGCCCTCATTTATCACCCTAATGACCTATTCCAACTTCCCCTCCACTACCCCTTGCCAAGTCTTAAATGATTTAAGACCCCATTTCCCTTATCCCACTCATTTCCCACGCCTATTAATCCACCTTCGACCATTTCTTCCTCAGACTCACTGACCCGACAGTTGGGAAAACGGATGAAAGGCTATTTTTAGCCTTTTTACCTGCCTTCCAACCACTGACATCGGTCAACTGTCGATCGATGTCAGCAATATTTCCGATGTCAGTTTCATTCATAACAGCATTCTTCACTCGAATGCAAGACCCGCTCTCTCACATCTTATTTTCCAATCTTTGCATCCACTTTCCTCAATCCTTCAATCATCTGCCTTTCAACCTTCAACAATCAGCCAATCTTTCAATCTTCAATCCACCAGACCTCTCACTCTCTCTCTCACAGGGCTTCTGCACCAGCTACAACAACAGTAGGGATTCTGCATCAGTCTTCTACATCAACAACAGGACTTTCACACCAGAAACTTTAGCAATAGGTACAATCAATCTGCAACATTCCTTCACCAACAAGTATGAGGTAAGTATTTGCTACTATTTTCATTTCAGTATTTTCTTTTTAATCTATTTGTTATTTAGCCAGCCCAGACTTGTCTCCCTCCCAGAAAGGTTGAGAGGCCTTCCCATATCCTTACCATCTCTATCCCCCTTTTCAAAACATACACTCTATCCATTTTCCCTGCAACTCTGCCTAGACCCTGAACATCCAACCAGACCCAGACTCTCAGACCATTCAACTAGACCCATAGCCTTTCTCAGAACTGTCCACAGATCATAAACCCATCTAGACCTGACCAGACCTTGTCCAAAGACTACTACCTTGACCGATGCTGGCCGCAAAGACCACTATCCCAACCGACGTCAGCAGACCTTGAAAATTGACATCGGCAGACTAACCGACGTCGACGACTATGACCAGGCTGACAACAACATTCAGGTAAGCATTTTCTTCTATTTCTGTTTCAGTCTTTAATCATTTCAGTCTTTTTATCATTCTACCTTTTATCAGATATTATTTTTATCACTCAGTGGGTTGACTTCCCTCAAGGAAGTCTTTGTACTTCTGGGATCAAGCTTTTGCTTGGCAACCCACCATCTCCTCATCTAACACCTTCTTTGTTTTAGTCTCTTTCTTCTGCAAGTGTCATCCTCCACAACCAAAGAGGAGTTCTCATGATGTCTAAATAACGGTGCGTAAGACTTCATCCAAGTACATACAAGCCTTAGACCATTTCTCTTAGTTTTTCATTTCCTCTTTTGAATGTGAAAGCGAAAATCATATAGAAACAGTTAGATAATTTTGAGAAAATAATAGCAAAAGTTTTTACTATATCCTTTGTATCCAAAATTGAGTAATGAGAAGTTGAATTTGTAATAAGTTTTTGAATTCTCTTGAAAAAGGATTGGAGCTTAGTTTTTAATAAGGAAGGCCCCACTTAGAAAGAGATTTTGTGAAGATCCTAACCCTCTTTAATTATTAGTGTGTTATGTAAGTTGATTTTACTATTCAATTTGATTATATAAGTGTGATGCATGTGTGATACATAAGTGTGGAATAGTTTTGTATTTCTATCATAGCAATTTCATAATATATCTATCTAGTAAATTTATCATAAATTTATTATACTATAACTAGAAAATCAAGTTGATTTTTGAATCAGTAATGCATATATAGTGTTGACACTCTTGAAAAGCTTACACACCCAAGGTTGATAATTAATATTTAATCAAATTGGTGAATCTGGTAATCATTAGGTAATTAATATGCACAACATTTTGGTGTCATTTTTGAGGAGTCTGTCAATTATTATTTCTAAAATCAATCATTAAAAATTGCTTTTTGGTTAATACACTATTCTACCCAGTTGGACAAGTTGAGTGAGGACACTGCAGTGTCTTATGCCAAATGTCTAAGTTCCTGGACATATAGTTCTAGTTGTGCAAGTCAAGTGAGGGAACTATGGTGTCTTATGCTAGATTTATAAGTTTTTGGAAGTAAAAAATGTATAAGTTACTTACCCCTTGTTTCTAGAACTTATTTCTTGTAAAAGTGATTTATTTTTGTCAAAGTGTGCTTTAAATTTTCCTATTTTCTAGAATAAATTTTCCTGCTTTTAGTAGTTAATTTTTATTGCTTTCTAGAAGTAAAGTTTCAATCCCTATTGTTTTGATTTCAGCATTCTTTTAATTTTGCATTATTTAAAAAAAAATGGTCTAAAATAACTCCTGTTGAAACACATGAAAACAAAAAAAAAACTCTCTACAAGAAGGGACTAATAGCTAAAGGAGTGGCATAATGTTTATGTAGAGAAAAAGAGATTCTCAAGGGATATTCTTGCCAAACAAGCCAAAAGTTGATATTGGGAAAGAACCAAAAATACCTAAATCAACTAAGAACCATGTTGAATAATATACCATAAGTTGGAAGGCTCTTGAAGAAGAGAACACTAAAAAATGAAGGAGGTAGCTTGCATAAGAAACACTATTAGCTCTAAGAAAGGAAATAAAAGTAAAAGAAGCATTAGCTGATATGGTAAGAAGAAATGAAGGAGAATAACTACATGAAATAGACACTTTGGAAAGTAACATATTTACAACGTTTAAACAAGACTTTTTTGATCAAATCAAAGAAATCTCAAGAGAATCTTCAGACCCTTCATCCGATAAGAAGACTGAGGATCAATAGATAAATCTTTATTATCATGTTGACCAAGGAATTGACACAAATTTTGAGGATGAGATCTTGAGTACCTTTGGTATCTATATCACAAGAAAATTCATCATGAGTAGAGAAGGAGATTTCGTGGAAGACAATGGGACTCCAAACACAGTTACTTTTGAATTTCCTATTCCAAATGCAACAAATGTAACACAAATGAAAAACATCCCACCCTTAGCCTTGCCTAATTTCATAGGTACATTATCAAAAGACCCAGACACATTCTTGTTCAAATTTTATATCCTCTAGAGAAGCTATGACTATAGACAAGATGCACAAAAATTGAAACTTTTTCTGGCTACTCTCAAAGACTCAACACTTTGTTATTTAATGGGAATGAGTAGTAATTCGGTCTACACTTGGGAGGATATGAAAAGAAATTTTTGACCAAGTATCAAGAATATGGAAGAGGAAGAAGTTACATAAGAAATGACATCTTTAGAATGACTCAGGAGGGAGATGAATCCTTGGAGGATTACGTTGAGTGGTTCATGTTCAGTGTACAAAAATTCAAGAAAAGTGCACTTGGAAAAGAACCTTTGAAACTCATCTTCTTGAAAGGAGTAAGAGAATATTGTTTGAAATCCTTGGACCTAATGAGTGGAGGGGATATTTCTCACCTACCATTATCAGATATCAAAGAGCTGAGCAAGAATTATTCTAGATCTACTATAAATAAAGTTAAGGGCATCAAGCTCCCATTGGCAGCTACAAATGGCCTATCAAAAACTAAGGTTAGTAACCTATTACAAGATATGAAACATGATGTCATTATCCATTTGGCCACCCAATTAGATAGCCTACACTCAAGACAAAAATAAGTACCTTTGGATCAATCCTTAACCATTTACTATCTAGACTATAGGAATAAAAAGACTGATTGTAGATGTCATGAGGTTCAAGCTAAAGTAGTTCACATAACAATTGAAGAAATAAAAACAATAGAGTTACACATTGTAAGAGGAGATGGTGATCAGGTTTTTTGTGTTGCATAAAGAAAGTTATGGGTTCAATAACCACCTTATCAAAGTATAAGACAAAATCCACCTTTTTCAAATTCAACCTCCTTTAATTCATAATTTGTAAATGTTATTCCTAATTACACTAACCCTTGGATGAACATTCCACCTCCTAATTCTAATTGGCAGCCACCTTAAACAAGCTACCCCACCACCTCTTGGTATCCTCTACAAAATATATGCCCATCTTGAATGCAAGCTTGGCAACCACCCCAAGGCCCACCCTTCACAAACCAGTGGCAATAGCCTTAGAGACCTAACCAACAATGGGATATCTCTTTAAGAGGATGTCCTCCACAATAGCAACAACAACCTCCTACTCTTATTCCCAATACATAAGCTACACCCAAGCCTAACTAACTACCTACCCAACCCATTTAGAATCTTATAAATAAGTTGGTGCAATCCACATTTAGTACTGAGCCTATTCAGTACCTAACATACATGGTGAACATCAATGAAGTTCACCTCCATTTAGGGAAGGTTCTACCACCCCCAAAACCACCCATAATAAGGGAGTTAGATTATGAAACCCCATAAGAACATGCTAACCCACCACCATCACCTCAAGAACTCTCTAAACTAGCACATAAAGTGGTTGATGAAACATCCCCACCATTTTTGAAACATCTCAGCCTTCAATGCCATACAATTGAACCTGAGTTTGATTTCATGGGACAACTTAAGAACCTTTACATCAAAATCACTCTATTCCAATCCATCAAAGATGTACTCATATATTCCAAAGTTATTAGCGACCTCTATTTATGGAAACCCAAAAGGAAGAAAAAAGATTCTAATATTATGCATGTGATTGATGAGCTACTAGACATCATGCTAGAGAATACCCTACCAAAGAAGTATTCAGACCTTGGATGCCCGGTAGTAACAGTCTAGATCCATGACCAACAATTATCCAACACATTGATTGACCTAGGAGTTACAATAAATGTAATGACAACCAAAACTATGCATAAACTATATCTAACTAATATTCATCCCACATCTACAATGTTTCAAATGGTTTATAGATATATAGTTAGACCAAAGGGAATCA
This sequence comes from Torreya grandis, assembly GCA_037957365.1. Taxonomy (NCBI): domain Eukaryota; kingdom Viridiplantae; phylum Streptophyta; class Pinopsida; order Cupressales; family Taxaceae; genus Torreya; species Torreya grandis. Next base: position 2,121,771 of record JARHVA010000159.1, on the reverse strand, counting down.
TTGAAGATATTATCATTTTTGTAGATTCTTGAGAGTATTCTATAGAATTTTGTGTTTTAGCCTAAGTATAATTTGGGTGGATACCCATTTATCTTGGGATGAACTTGGCTTACAACAGTAGATGTCTTCATCAGCTATAAAATAGGCAACATGATGTTATTCAATGGCTACCACACTAAGAAGTTTGTTCTTTATCCTCCAACACAACTAGTTTTTTCATCAGAACCTACATTGTGGGCTGAAGAAGAGGAGGTAGATTAACCTTCCTTGATTCTTATATTTACCATAGACCATGCATGCACATTGGTTGATTAGAAAGAAGATACCATTCTCTCAAATATTCTTCAGCATAATTACTGAACTCCTTCTATAGATCTCAACCACTTGCAAAGTATTGAGTGCCCCTTTTTTAGCTTCTAGGAATTAGATAATTCTGATGCATCTGTATAGGAAACATTCCACCAGTTATTTATTCGTAACTACAACCAAACCAAATCCATTATCAATATGGAAATTATGAAATCACTCTCATAACTAATTGAAATATCTCTAGGGAAAACATTACTTATTAATAGAAAGTTGGAATTAAATGAGGAAAAGCACCTAGTCATGATTTTGAATGGGATTATGAGGATATACAAGGAATCAAACATGAAACATGCACACATCATATTTACATCAAAGAAGAGTGTCAACCAATTAGATAGCCACAACGTAGGATGAATCCATCTCTTCGATAAATTGTCAAAAGGGAATTACAAAAACTTTTGACTGCTAGATTTATATATCCTATCTCTGATAGTGAATGGGTGTCACCTTTGGTAATTAAATCTCTTAAAATAGATAATTGTGTATATGCACCAATTACAGGGAAATCAACATAGCAACTAGAAAGGGTCACTTTCCTCTACCCTTCATTGACCAAGTGTTGGGTACACTAGCAAGGAAGAAATATTTTGCCTTTCTGGATGGTTTTAGTGGTTAAAACCATATTAGAATTTCTCCTAAAGACTAGGAAAAGACCACCTTTACTTATCTCTAGGGTACTTATGCTTATGTTGTATTACCCTTTGGGCTATGTAATAATTTGACTATATTCCAAAGGGTTGTTATGAGTATCTTTGTAGATATGGCCAATGAATGTGTTGAAATCTATATGGATGACTTCACTGTCTATGGAGAGACATTTGATGAATGCCTCAACAACCTAGAAAAAGTGTTGCAATGCTATTAGGAGCACCATCTGTGTCTTATCCATAAGAAATGCTACATGCTTATGATAGAAGGTATTATCTTGGGCCACCACGTATCTGCTGTAGGATTAATGTTGACCCTACAAAAATTAGCATCATCAAAAACATGCTTGTTCCTCAAAAACATAAAGATGTTAGGAGTTTTTTAGGCCATGCTGGTTACTACAAAATATTCATCAACAATTTTAGTAAAGTAATAACACCATTATTCACCCTTATGGTTAAAGATGTTGAATTTATCTAGACTGTTGCTTGTGATATATCCTTCAAACAATTGAAGGAATTATTGACCACCACCCCTAATTTGTGTGGTCTTGATTGGAATCTTCCCTTCCACATTCACATAGATGCTTCAAATACTACCCTCAGAGCTATGCTTAGACAAAAATAGGAATCACTTAATTATTCCATCTATTTTATAAGCAAAAACCTATAGGTAGTAGAATTAAATTACACAGCTACTAAAAAAGAGTTCTTGGTGGTAGTTTATGCTATCAACAAGTTCTATCACTAAATCATAGGGTATTAGGTCTTTGTCATACAAACCATGTAGCCATTCGATACCTTATGAATAAATTAGTTGTTCCAACCAAAGTGATAAGATGGTTGCTCTTATTACAAAAAAATTATATCACTATTGATGATAAACTTGGCAAAGACAATGTAGTGGTTGACTTTTTGTCATGATTAAAAAACCCTGAGGAAGATACCATAGGATATGACTCATTTCCAAATGAACACCTATTCTCTCTCACCCTTACCACACCCTGGTATGCTGATATTTATAACTATCTTGTCATAGGGTTACTTCCACAACACTTCCTCCCCAAATAAAGGAGAGCATTGATTCACAAAAGTGTGAGATATTCATGGTCGTCTGGATTCCTTTTCCATATTGGGCCTGACTCTATCATCAGAAGATGTCTCCAAGAAGATGAAGTTATAAATATCCTTAAACCTTGCCATGATGAACCCTATAGAGGACACTTTGCATCCAAGTGTATAACAATCAAAATTTTGAATACAAGATACTATTGGCCCTCACTCCATAAAGATGCAATAAGATATATGGTATTTTGTGATAAATGTCAATGTATGGGGAGACTCACATGTTCATATAAAATACCTTTGTAGCCTCACATGGTACTTAAACCTTTTAAAATGTGGGGCCTAGACTTTGTAAGACCTTTTGATCCCAAATCCAATAATAAAGAGTACATCCTTGTCTATACTGACTATGTCACTAAATGGGTAGAAGTCAAGGCTCTTACACACACCAAGGATGAGAAGGTGGAAACTTTCCTCTATGAATAAATATTTACTTGATATGGTGTTCCATGTGAAATAGTTAATGATCAGGAACCCCAATTCATTACTAATTTAATTACTACCTTAGTATAACAATATGAGATTAGGCATAAGAAATCAACTTCATATCATCCACAATCCAATGAATAGGTGGAAGTCAACAAAAAGAAGTTATAAAATATTTTGATGAAGATTATTAGTTTGTCTCATAAGGATTGGGAGGCTATGCATCTTAAAGCTGTGTGGACTTATAGAATCACATGGAAAACCACCACAAGATTCACTCCATATGAGTTAGTCAATGGAAAAAAACCTATTTTACCCATCAAATTTGAACATAAGACCTTACAGATAGAACTAGAACTTGGGATGGATATATCTGAAGCCCAGAAAGAAAGGCTTCTACAGTTGAATGTCTTAGATGAATATAGACAATGAGTATTATAAAACATAAAACTTATATAGTAGTAATGGATTGGATAGCGTGATAGACACATTAAGACTAGGGAATTCCATACTAGAGATTGGGCCCTTCTTTTTGACTCTAAATACAAGGACCACATGGGTAAACTCTAGACCAAATGGCTTGAACCTTTTGAAATTGTGCATGTTTTTGACAATGGATTAGTTTAACTCTAAACCATTTATCTAATAAGATTATTTGTATTGGTTAATGACCACAAACTCAAGTTGTAAAAAAATCCACTTAGGAAAAATTTACTAGTCACATATGATAGTAGTAACAAGATGGATACAATGATGTATTGGTTAGGTAGGCTACCCCACCAAATAATAAGAGCACCAGTCCACACTCATTTGAGGAAGGAAAGGAAGATAGCCTTACCTTCCTCCGACATGATGAATGAGACCTTCCACTAGTCTTTGATAAGTCACATTTCTAGGTGACTTGGCTAGGACCATTGAATAAACATTCTACTACAAATAGCAATTAGAGTCAAAAAAATAAAATAAAAAATAAGCCAACAATGAAAACTCATTTTTGGGCATTATTAGTAGCTTTTGGGTAGAAAACCAACATGTTAGCTACCCAAATTTGTAAAAAGGGCCTAAATAGAAAACCATCTTGCTAGCTATTTATGGGTAAAAAAACTAAAAATGGGAATGTGAAGATAGAAGCAGAGAGAAGGCAATCCCTCAAACCCTAACTGTTCACATAGATTTCCTAAAGATGTTAAGGGCATTCCTAAGGTTACTATGGGCACCTTCTACATAGTTAGCCATCACTTTACAACTTGCTATGAGAACCTTTATATCTACTGCAAGTACCCTCTCATGCCTATTTTCACCTTTTTGCAAAGCATACAAGATATATCCTCCTACAACTATCACCGATGACTTAGATATTGGCTTTTGGCCATTACATGAAAGTCATCAGACAACCTTATGGATGAATGCAGGAAGATTAAGGCAACACATGTCATATCTATTTCCTAAATTTACCCTTGAATATCAAGCTATAGAGCCACAATAAAGCATACAATTTCCCTTTCTACGAGGAAATGTTGTAGACTATAATTTTTGCCTATAGGGACACTCATGATTCATTTATAGTTATGGTTCTATGTTGAAGACCCTGTTGATTATTACAACCAAGCCCAGGCATAAAAACTCCAAGGTATACGTAACATCTAGACTCCTATCAGCTAGTTCATATAGATGGTCCTATTACTGCCCTCAGCTACCTTCTTAGGATCTTCTAGCCATCACTTGGAGTACTCAGCTTTTTAATTTCCACCTTATGGTATGATAACAATCATTTATACTCCAAGTTTAAGAAACTTGTTCCATGTAGCTTATCCTACATCACATGCACATGTGTTATAGGAATCATCAATGCCTAACCACTAGTGATCTCCCAATCATTTAACAAAGGTTCCAATTCACTCTAATTCCAATTGCCAAACCAATCATTATACCATTAATCATTCCCATGCAAATATTTGCATACCAACACATGTGCGACTTTCTAGGCATCACATCCAAAACACCATTATCAAAAGGTATGCCATATCTTTCATCATTGAAAATGTCATTCATTATTCTAATCTAACCATATAGTATTAATAAAACATATTTAATTATGACTTTAATCATTCATTAAAAAGTCTATCACCTCACCATTACACCTGCACTATTCCTCATAATGACCTATCTCATCCCATACTTCTTACTCCATCCAAGTCACCTAAGGACACCTGACAAATCAAGTGGAGTGATATTATATGGGTTAAACCTCATATGTCATGAGAACCTTACAACCTATAAACCTCATGTTATTCCATTTTAAACCCAAAACCTATTGCAGGTAGATTTCCATAAGTCTAAAGAGTGTGCAGTTGATTATTGATTGAAGGGACTGATAGATAAGTTAAAATGGGAGGTTTAGTTATGTGGAGAGATCCCTTAGACCATAGGCACTTACAAGGAGATTAATCTAGTTGGGATGTCTTTCACAGAGCTAGTTGGACTACCTATTTTTAATGGTTGTAATATTTTTTAGAACTACTAAGGAATTTTTAGGTTATTTTGATGGAAACCAAGATACTATATGTGGCATCACATTTCAATTTACTGGTAGTATGGTGAGCCAAGTAACTAGGCCACCAAGCATGGGAAAAAAATTGGTAAGATAGACCCAATGGCCAAGAGGCTAGGTAGTAGTTCTGCCAAGAAGATGAAAGATTGGTATTAAAGAAGGGAAGTGTGCAAAGACTTAGTCTACCTATAGAATAGAGAGAAATAACAACATATATTATTAGGTACATGATTTATGAGGGATTTTATTCCCTCATTTACACTCTCTAGTTCAAACTTTTAAATCATTTAAGACATAATAAAATCATTAATGTTCCCAATTTCATATGGAGTATCTTGAAAAGAATGTCCAAAGAATATCAAAAAGGCACTAAAACAACCCTATCTCACCACTGCCTCATATGGCTCATAATTAAACAAGGAATAGCTTCTGTTAGACTTGACCTCACTTGGGAGCAATTTTTGGCCCAAGAAAATATTTCACCCCAGGAAGAAGAGGGCACTAACGGGAGGGAATCTCCTGAGTAGCAACCCCAAAAAACTATTAGAGAAGATGTTACGGGTATTAGTGCTACTGGTCAGCTCATAGCCACTAGGGACTACTATGGGAAAAAATAAGAGGAGAAGACTAGTCTTATCCCCTTTTGACTTAGAGGAGTAAAACCTGTTGTCCCCCAAAAATATCACTGATTTTTAGGACAACATTTGAACTATTTTGGTCCTACAAACCAAAATTATCTCTTCCCTTTTCAAAATTTGTCTTGGGCATTCAAATTCCTTATTTTTCAAGATTCTCAAAAATCTACAAACTCTACAGGGTTGAATCTATGGACTCAGTAGGAAGAAGAAATCTACGGACTTTGCAAGTCAAGTTCAATGGGCTTTACAGGTTGAAATCTATGGACTCTTTCAAGGTTAGAGAAAACTACAGACTTGGTTTCTATGGACTCTGCAGGATTGGTTCATCCTTTGGTTCGTCAGTCAGTTTAAGGCTTTGTTTGAACCATTGAACCAAAACTTGGTTCAACGGTTGGTTCAACATCTTTTGGTTCAATGGTTAGTTTATCATTTCAGTTCAAGGCAAATGAAACATCGACTTGAACCATTTTGGTTCAATGTCTTGGTTCAACGAAGAGGTTCAATGTCTTGGTTCAATGGAGCATTTCATTGGCTTGGTTCATTCAATTGAACCATCAACTTGAACCATTTGGTTCAAAGCTTGGTTCAACCAAGTGGTTCAATTTTTGGTTCAACCAAGTGGTTCAATCAAATGGTTCAAAAAATGGTTCATTGCCTTGGTTCAACAACTTGGTTTAAAGGAGCAGTTCAAAATGCAAAAGTTCAAAGGGCCTCCCAAAGGACAAGTGCCATTACAAAGGGCACTTGATCAATGAAAATACCCTTTGGAAGGGTCATTTTCAAAAAGACTAAGGCAAGTCTAAGGCACAATTCCTTCAGACTTTTTGTCTGAAGGAATTCCTTTGGAAAAAAAGTTTGAAAGAATTCTAAGCGGAAGCGGGTGGAAAAAACCTGAAGGATAATAATCAAGGAAAATGGAAATTCCATGGACTTTTTCTCTGTGGGAATTTGTCTGTAGAGAAATCCCAAGGAAAGCCCATAAAGACTCTAAAGAAAAAGGCCACCGAAGGACCCTGAAGGGTAGGTGCCCTTACAGGGGACTCTCGACTGCTAACTTGAAGGATACTTCCCTGAAGCTGAAGGGTCTCCTTCCCTTCCAGAAGATGTAAAACAAAAAGCCTGAAGGCCATTCAAAGACCATCCAAAGGGTAGATATCTTGTGGGGAGCTCTTCTCGACCCAAAATAGGTCATTTCTTAAGGCCCAAAAGGGCAAGTTCAATCTAAGAAAGTGCCAAATAGAAAAGCTAAAAGAAGATAAAAGGGTGACGCACCTAAAGACGTCAAATTCAAGACAACAAAATAGCTATTGATCTTTTAAACCTACAGACTAGAATTCATTCACAGATTTCAAGGCCAAGACTATCAGAAAGCAAGGAAGGAATAGAACAACAAACTAAATCCAGGACCTGATTCAATTAACCAAAAAAGGAGGAATGATGAAGGTAAGATCAGATCGCTAGGTGGACATTGAAAGTTGCAAACTTTCAATAAGCGTGACTTGTTTCCTTGCATTGATAAAATCAAATGGATAAAATGCCCCTAAGTTCTAGCCTATCTTTTTAATAGATTCCAATGCAACATGATGTGTTACTGTTCCTGAGTCCTTAAAGAAGCTATATAAGGGACTCTCTTGTTATTATAAAAGATCTCTTTTTTGACAATCAGAATGAAACTCTGACCAAATTGAAAGGCACTTCTGAGACTTTGAGCTTAGTTTGTTTATCATATTTTGTTATTGGAATAAGAAAGCAAATGGTTTTTTAGACTTTGTGCTATAATATCTTTGTTGTTGAGGAAACTATTCTTGTCTTTTTCTTCAATATATCTTTTGTTCCTTTAATTCAACAAGAAAAATTAGTGACAACAATCAAGAAGGTGTCCTGAAGAGTCAACTGTGGAGAGAATTTGTGCCCCCATAATTGCCTTTAGTGTGTTTTATTTTCATTTCTATGTAAAGGACCTTGGGGTGACTTTATGCCCTCATTGTCCTTCGTATTTTACTCTTGAGCAATCCAGGTGAAGAATTTGTGTTGCATCTCAATTTGTAGGTTATTACATCCTTTGTTACATTTTGTTGTTACTATCTGGAGTATTCTTGTGGCTTGTTGAATAGTACTTCTGAAAGAAGAGGAGTGATTTCTATCATTTTCTTTGAGTTTCTCCTTTGATTTGCACACATCATCTCTGAAGAAAGAGAGATGGATGGTTTGTCCTACCCTTAAGTATCATTTTCTATATATATATATATATAGCCTATCTATAGGGAACCTCCCCTTGATGAGAGGAGAAATCAGTCCCCTTCTGATGTGGTAAATCTACACATTTGGATGACTAATCTTCCTACTTTGGCTGGTCAGACCTATTTTGTTTATCAGTACGTTGATCAACAAAATATTCACCCAATAGTTTTTGGCAACTCTGCTAGGGATATAAAATCCATTATCCATTTATAATCTATCCATTCACCTCCACACTAACCAGGAAAGAATGCATAGTTTAAAGCCTCAAGTTTTAACTGAAGCAAGGTCAATTCTTTTCCATTTTTGTTTCACAATCTAGCAAATTCAAGGTATACATGAAGCCAAAGGGATAAAGGTATCATTGACCTTGTATTCGAGTTGGTATAGCAAAGTGATTTTAATCTATTTCCTTCACCATCTCATCTCCAATGAACCAAGAGTTTTTCTCCTACTAAAGTCAGATCTCCATTGCTAGATGAAGTATCTACTTCTATTGTTGATAAAGGTTTGCCTATAACTACCCCTTTGAGATTTGTTATCCCTCCTTTTCATAATCTTACAATGGTAGTTCAAGGCCCTTAGGTTAATGCTTTTGGTCCTCTCAATATTACTCCACCTCTACATGAGCTTCCACGCAGTTCAAGGAAGAACTTTCCCAAGTTCTATAGTGATGGGAAAGTTCATCCTGATGAGCACATTACAGCTTTCAACATAGCTTGTGGAGTAATCGGAGTAGAATTTGAAGATTTAGTAGTCAAGATTTTTGTAGAGACACTACAAGGTGCTGCTATAGATTGGTTTTATCATTTACAGGCTCGGTTAATGACTGATTGGAATACTCTCAAATATAAGTTTAAAGCCAGATTTAAACTTGTAGAAGATGCACATGCACTTCTGGCTCAACTTACACAGATGAAGAAAGAGCCTAATGAGCCTATGAGGGATTTCATAGCTAAATTTGACAAACTGAGGAATAGAATTCTTGTAATTGCTCGACCTATAACTAAGAATCTCAAATGTTTTTTCGTTAATTCTTAGTTACCTGAAGTAAGTTTTCTCTTGAGACGTGCTGGTCAAATAGATCTTACTGTAGCTCAAATTTTGGCCACTGAGGTAGAAGATGATCTCATCTTAGCAAGGAAAATAAGAAGAGATCCAAATAGAAATAGACCTTCATCATCTTCTAAATATGCATCTACAGGCACCACTGATCTAATGGTGTAAAAGCTAGCAAATGAAGTACTAGCCTCGAAAAAGCAAATGGTGGAAGGAATGTCTTTTGCTCCTTCATACAGAAGGACATTTCCAAATTAGTCATATCAGGGTAATTTTACCAGGAATCAAGGGCAACAGAATTGCCTTCCTCCTCCATAAGGGAAACTTGCCCTAGAAGCTCCTCCAACCAATTCAGTAATGGGATATCTTGAAATAGAATCTAAGTTCTCTTTCCAGCCTAAATTGAATCAAGAAAATGACATTGATCTCCTTGAAGACAATCAAGAAGAATCAGTTGGTGACTCCCACATTGGTTTCCTAAACTACTAGGATGAACCCAGAAGCAAAGGAGAAACTTTTGATGGATCATATGTAGTGTTTACCAGGTCCAAGAACTAATTAGTCCAGCATGCTGATAAAGGGAAGATAGAAGAGCAACCATAGCTAGTAGTCATGATTACTAAGTGTGGAACCATTCTAACTTTTTAATCAAAGGATCTGGTGATCACCCAAAATGTAAGTACATCAATTTCACCTTCACCTTCTACTCCCATTTTGCAAACCAGCCCTCCTCCCATCCCTCTTAAAACCCAAAAGGCTGAAATGCTTTCCTCTATTCCTAGTCCAATTCAACCATTTGACATAATTGATCATGTCAAAAAGACCAAAATACAAATGTCTAAATTTGAATACTTGCAGTTCAATCCTAATCGATTGGATAAGTTGGTCCAATGTGTCAAGAACCAAACCATCCTTGCAAGACAAGAGGTTAAGAAAATAATTCTTGATTCCCTAAAGAACATGTACATTCCAAATAATCTTGTCTTTACTCCTCCAGCTACCCCTAGGAAAATAGAACCTTTCTATGTTTCCCTATTAATAAATGGTTATCAGCTCAACAATTGCATCATTGATTCTGAGGCATCTGACAATGTCATGCCTGCTAAAGTAGCTGAGTCTCTTGGTCTCACATTGACCAAGACATTTGGGAGATGTTTCTCCATGGAGAACAAGCAAGTACCATTATTGGGGCAAATCAAAGATGCCTAATTTGCATTTGTAGCCTTTCCAGACAAGAGAATCAAGATGATTGTCTTGGTGGCTGATGTTCCAACATCCTATGGAATTTTTCTTGGATGAAATTTCTATAAAAACATGGGAGGAGAACTAAACATGGACTTGTCTGAAGCAAGGATCCCTATCAAAGGCATAATGAAGAGATTGCTCCCTGAAAAGGAGGCAAAATACGTGGTCATCCAAACATCAGCCCTTGCAGCACAAACTCTATTTGAGTCTTCAGGCAGGGCTAATTATTTATTTACCATAGAGGATGTTCATGTTTCTACAGATGAAAGTCTTGTAGCTAAAAATCCAAGAATTGATCCAAACAAGACTTTAGGAGAATTGGTAGGGTGCAATATAAACAAGGAAGGGTCTTCCATCTTTAATGGAGAGAAATCTGATAGGAGATTAGCTTCTGATGAAGTTGGAACTATGTTGATATCTCCTCAAGGAGATATTCTTCCTTCATGCAATTTGCAAGTCAACAACACAGCTGGATGTGAATCTCTATTGCTTAAATTGAAGATTGCTCAAGATGAAGAAGTCAAACTCCTTCACATCAAAGGAGATGTTAATCTAATAGTTTGTCAGGAGTTTCATATGGATAATCCAATCATATGCTGAACTGAAATAGAAGAACAACCAAATATGGTAATGGACCATGCTACTGTAAATCAAAATCAGGCAAAGAAACCCTTCGCCAAGAAAACAAAGAGTTATGGTTTCCAGTTTGAAGACCACATCCTATCTTGGAACAAGAAGAAGAAAGGCCAAGAGGAAGACACAGTAAATTGGTTTTCTGGTGGAGAGCACCATTCACCCATCACTATTTTTGGGGCCAAAATGTTTTCCTGTTGGTTTACCAAGATGACACACTATTTTCATGCTCTACCAAGAGAAAGCAGTATCTAAAATACTTCAACTCTTGAAGTGTCAAATCATTCCATTTGTATATATGTATATTTGTATAGTTTTTAATTCTATTTTATTTTGTTTGTTTCCATTTTTGATGTCTTTCATTTATGGGTAGCATGACTCTGTAACCCAATGGTACACATGAAGACACTTGAGATTCTAGATTTTACTCCTTTCAATTTTTTTTTCAATTGACAGAAGTTCCCCAACTGGAGCCAACTATTGTCCCCCAAAAATATCACTCATTTTTAGGACAACATTTGAACTATTTTGGTCTTATAGACCAAAATTATCTCTTCCCTTTTCAAAATTTGTCTTGGGCATTCAAATTCCTCATTTTTCAAGCTTCTCAGAAATCTATGGACTCTACAGGCTTGAATCTATAGACTCAGTAGGAAGAACAAATCTATAGACTTTCCATGTCAAGTTCAATGGCTTTATAGGTTGAAATCTATGGACTCTTTCAAGGTTAGAGAAAACTACGAACTCTACAGGATTGGTTCATCCTTTGGTTTGTCAGTCAGTTCAAGGCTTTGTTTGAATCATTAAACCAAAACTTGGTTCAATGGTTGGTTCAACATCTTTTGGTTCAATGGTTAGTTCATTATTTCAGTTCAAGGCAAATGAACCATTGGCTTGAATCATTTTGCTTCAACATCTTGGTTCAACAAAGAGGTTCAATGTCTTGGTTCAATGGAGCATTTCATCAGCTTGGTTCATTCAATTGAACCATCGGCTTCAACCATTTTGGTTCAAAGCTTGGTTCAACCAAGTGGTTCAACATTTGGTTCAACCAAGCAGTTTAATCAAATGGTTCAATAGATGGTTCATCACCTTGGTTCAATAACTTAGTTCAAAGGAGCAGTTCAAAATGCAAAAGTTCAAAGGGCCTCTCGAAGGACAAATGCCCTTGCAGAGGGCACTTGATCAATGAAAATACCCCTCAAAAGGGTCATTTTCAAAAAGACTAAGGCAAGTCTAAGGCACAATTCCTTCAGACAAAAAGTCCAAAAGAATTATAAGCAGTCGTGGGTGGAAAAAACCCGAAGGATAATAATCAAGGCAAATGGAAATTCTATGGACTTTTTGTTCGCGAGAAATTTTTATAGACTTTTTGTCTGCGGGAATTCATCCACAGAGAAAGCTCGAGGAAAGCCCGTGAAGACTCTAAAGAAAAAGGCCACCAAAGGACCTCAAAGGGCAGGTGCCCTTGTAGGGGACTCTCGGCTGCCAACTTGAAGGATACTTCCCTAAAGCTGAAGGGTCACCTTCCCTTCTGAAAGACGTAAAAAAAAAAGCTTGAAGGCCATTCAAAGACTACCCAAAGGGCAGATATCTTGTGGGGAGCTCTTCTCAACCCAAAATAGGTCATTTCTTAAGCCCTAAAATGGCAAGTTCAATCTGGGAAAGTGCCAAACAAAAAAGCCAAAAGAAGACAAAAGGGTGACGTGCCTGAAGACGTCAAATTCAAGACAATAAAATAGCCATTGATCCTTTAAACCTACAGACCAGAATGCATTCATAGATTTCAATGCCAAGACCAATAGAAAGCAAGAAAGGAATAGAATAGCAAACTAAATCTAGGACCCGATTCAATTAACCAGAATAGGAGGAATGATGAAGGTAAGATCAGATCTCCAAGTGGACATTAAAAGTTGCAAACTTTCAATAAGTGTGACTTATTTCCCTGCATTGATAAAATCAAATGGGTAAAATGCCCCTAAGTTCTAGCTTGTCTTTTTAACAGATTCTGATGCAACATGATGTGTTATTATTCTCGAGTCCTTCTTGAAGAAGCTATATAAGGGACTCTCTTGTTATTGTAAAAGATCTCTTTTTTGACAATCAAAATGAAACTCTGCCCAAATTGAAAGGCACTTCTGAGACTTTGAGCTTAGTTTGTTTATCATATTTTGTTATTGGAATAAGAAAGCAAATGGTTTTTCAGACTTTGTGCTGTAATATCTTTGTTGTTGAGGAAACTGTTCTTATGTATTTTTCTTCAATATATCTTATGTTCCTTTAATTCAACAAGTAGAATTAGTGACAATAGTCAAGAAGGTGTCCTAAAGAGTCAACTGTGGAGAGACTTTGTGCCCCCATAATTGCCTTTAGTGTGTTTTCTTTTCATTTCTGTGTAAAGGACCTTGGGGTGACTTTATGCCCTCATTGTCCTTCGTATCTTACTCTTGAGCAATCTAGGTGAAGACTTTGTGTTACATCTCGATTTGCTGGTTATTACATCCTTTGTTACATTTTGTTGTTACTACCTGGATTATTCCTGTGGCTTGTTGAATAGTACTTCTAAAAGAAGAGGAGTGTTTTCTATCATTTTCCTTGAGTTTCTCCTTTGATTTGCATGCATCATCTCTGAAGAAAGAGAGATGGATGGTTTATCCTACCCTTGAGTATCATTTTCTATTTATATATATATATATATATAGCCTATTTATAGGGAACCTCCCTTTGATGAGAGGAGAGATCAGTCCCCTTCTGATGTGGTAAATCTACACATTTGGATGACTAATCTTCTTAATTTTGCTGATCAGACCTATTTTGTTTATCAGTACGTTGATCGACAAAACATTCAACCAACAAAACCCATAGTAGCATGGCCCTTATCCCATTATATCCTCACCCCAAGTTGATTCCTCCACACTATCTCCTACTAGTAAAGAAGAATTTCCCCTGTAACTGATGCACATGAAAAAAAAATTCCATCAGTCACCACTCCTACAAGAAAAATGAAATATAAAGGGAAGAAACCCATGATGTCAAAAAGAAGGAGACCTCCTTTTAGGTTATCTTAAAGGATGAATAAAAAAAACCTCTTCAGCCTCCTTAACCATATATATTAGTGATGATGAAGAAGAGAGAGAGAGAGAGAGAGAGAGAGAGAGAGAGAGAGAGAGAGAGAGAGAGAGAGAGAGAGAGAGAGAGAGAGAGAGGAAAGATCTTAGGCTTAAGAAAACCCCTGGTCAATTTGAAATAGAATAATGGTCTACTAATAAAGGATCTAATAAAGTAGAACAAGAAGAAGAAGAAAGATCACCTCTTCCATATAGATTTGTTGAGGAGGACATTGATCTTATTAGAAAAATTAGATGCAAAGAAGAGGAATTGAGAAAGGTTATGAGAAAAAGAGAAGAAGAATTGATTGAAGAAGAGGTTATGGAAAAAGGAAGAGAACGAGAATTTTTTTTCATGATCAAGAGTTTTAAACATTGGTACAAGCTATGGAGGAAATATACATACTCAAAAATGAGATAACAAAACTAAAATAAAAACAAGGCATTGAAATGCTTCTAGGAGTAACAGAGTTTATAGACCCCTCTAAGGACAAAGATAAGATAGTAGAGGAACCTACATCTGCAATCATGGAGGAACCTACATCTGCAATCATGGAGGAACCTACAACATCCTCATCTACCTTGTTCATAAAATCCCCTACAACAGAGGATGTTCTAGATTTGGTACCCTTCTATTGAATATTTTCTCCTCCCTTTCCCACTACACTAGCACCTACTACAAAAGAAGTCATTGATGTGGATTTGTTAGCCACTACTCTAGTAGAGACTAACGATCTTTTGATTTTTCTAAAGGAAAAATTCAATAATAATGAAGCTTATCACAAAGAATTGGTGCAAATATTCAAGGTTTGTGTTTAATAAAAAGAATAACATGATGAATTACAATAAAAATTGGAATTTTCTTAAATTAAGATCAATTATCTGAAGGAAAAGATTGAGAAATTACATGAAACTACTGAAATGTTAATGGAGTGCAGACCACCTTCTAGGGTATATGCCATGTACCTAAAAGAAAAATGGTTGAAATTAAGGTATGATAGGATTTATAATGATCAATCTTATATGGTCTATGACCCAAAATATTTATTTAAAGAGTATAGAAATGTTGATCCTAATCTTCAAGCCTAGCTAAATGAATTCTATATTCACCAATATGCTATTACTAGTGATACATAATGGAATCCCAACATCTATTTGGGGGATATTCTGTTAAATGATTTATCTTCATATTTTTTGAATGAAATTGGAAGAGGAAAATAAATGGAAAGATATCAAACAAAACAAAAAGAAGTTACACTGATGATCAAAAGTGAAATAAGGGATTCAGATGCTATGATAGGTGAATGGATCTCCTTTATGAATAAAGACACTCCTCAATAATGGGTTACCAAAAAGTAGGTAGAATTCTAGAACCATTATTTGGGTCTTATGGAAGGAGATGGAAAGCAATTTTTTGTTGGTTATTCTCACAGATGAGTAGAGCTCTCAGATGCCTTGAAAATAAAGGAACCATACTCCCCTCAAAATCTTAGGGAGGCCATCCATAGGGTATATTTGTATATTAAACTTGTTAGGAAGTGTAGAGTAAAATGGTTGGATTTGATGTTTCAACCCCTCGTGTTCTAGTTCCCAATTCTTAATAGAGAGGGAAATGTTCCAGTTGATAGGGAGAAAGAGAAGAAAAGATGGAGTGACATTGAGAATGAAAAATGTTTTTACATATTTGAAGGGGCATGATACCTTGAGGCCATAGACTTTAGAAATTTTTGTGGTTTTAGAATGCAACGAAAGCTTTCTTGAGGTAAATAAAGAGATTAATTAGGGAGTGTGATGAGGCCACTAATTGCTTACTCTTATAGCCTCATCCATGCTTATTCTATATCTTTTTCCATGTAAATCTCATAACTATCTGTCACTAATGCAAATGAATGAATGAAGTTATGATTTTGTATGTTCATTAATATATATATATATATATATATATATCTTTACATGACCCTTCAAATGCTTGTTAGATAAAGTTAAACTAATATAATTCAATCAAGGAAAAGCATCAATAATTCATAATATATATATATATATATATATATATATATATATATATATGTGTGTGTGTGTGTGTGTGTGTGTTATGAATTATTGATGCTTTTCCTTGATTGAATTATATTAGTTTAACTTTATCTAACAAGCATTTGAAGGGTCATGTAAAGATACAAATGTTTGCTAAAGCCATAACTTCTATAGGCTATCATAGCAACTGTGGGCTTCACCTATAAGTCACTTTTAGCCACTATAGAGTTCCCACAATAATTATAAGATTCACCTTCATGTTTCCTCTAGTCACTATAGAATACCCACAACCACTATAGGCTTCACCTATAGCCACTGCAAAGTGCCCACAACAATTGTAGGATCTACCTATAGGTTGCCTACAACCATTGTAGAATGCCCATAATAACTTAAGGTTTCACCTATAGATAACTTGTAGCTACTAAAGAGTGCCTAAAACTAGTATGCAAAGCAAAGTCATTATTGAGGAGACCTTGTAGACACATCTAGTTGTCTTGGGAAACCAAATGAATGATTGGGAAGAGCCATAATTATTGTATAGATTCCCTATATGTAAGGAGAGATTAGATGTGCTACCAAAGATGGTAAAGACAAGGATATTGAGAAAATACAAAAGGAATTAAAACAACAAAATAGTATGCCTTGTCTCTAACCTAGTCAAACCTAAAACAAGTAACTTTAATTACTAACTACTTGAAGGTTGACTAGGGTAGTTTCTTAGTATTTGTATTCTTTCTTAGTTTGGTGTTTTTGGTTAAGAGTTAATAAATTACCTTTTGTATTTAAATTTGAAACCTAGATCAAATTAGGAATTAGATAATTTTGAGGACATAATAGCAAAAGTTTTTACTATATCCTTTGTATCCAAAATTGAGTAATGAGAAGTTGAATTTTTAAGAAGTTTGTGAATTCTCTTGAAAAAGGATTGGAGCTTAGTTATAAACAAGGAAGGGACCCTTCAGAATGAGCTATTGTGAAGATATTGACCCTCTTTAATTATTAGTGTTTTGTGTAAGTTGATTTTAATGTTTAGTTTGATTATATAAGTGTGATGCATGTGTGATACATAAGTGTGGAATAGTTTTGTAATTCTGACATAACAATTTCATAATATATCTATCTGGTAAATTTAGCATAAATTTATTGTACTACAACTAGAAGAGTAAGTTGATTTCTAAATTAGTAATGCATATATAGTGCTAAAACTCTTGAAAATATTACACACCCAGGGTTGACAATTAATGTTTAATCAGATTGGTAAATTTGGTAATCATTGGGTAATTAGTCTGCAAAACACTTAGATTGATGAATTTTTTTTATTGATTCTTCACTCTAAAATGCAATAGATGAAAGCATAATGAATTACATGATGTATATATATTTTCAATATTATCATATGGCATTTATTCTTGCATTAACTATAATCAAAACTAGTTTCTTTCTTGACTATCTCAAAAACACAATAGGGTTTAAGACCAAGAGAGTTATTTTCTTGAATTCCTTTAACTTTGGAACATAATAATTATCTTCTAAAATTTTTATGAATCTAATAACCTATCATGAACATCACATAGTAGTTACACATGCACCAACCATCCTAAAATAAAATTAAAATCTCTTTGTTTTATTGACTGTAACCATATAGTCTCTTGCTCAGACTTGAAATAAACATAAAAGATGCTCTATGTATAGCCTTAAGGGATTTTAAAAGTATTAGTTCATCCGAGAATAATCAACAACACTATTTATAAGATCAATTACACAAAAGTGATTCCTTTCCATTAACATTCAATACATTTATTCTCATGTACAATCCCTTCTTTATACTCTATCCTTCATGGAAAGTGTTATGTCTTCCTTTATTACTCCATCTCTCTCATCCTCGAATCTCTCCTTCTTTCTTCCTACTCTCATCTTCCTCTTACCACACTCTCTCCCCTATTACATTCATTTCTTTCCTTACTTATGTTCTCATGCATAACAAATTCCTATTTTGGTACACCAACTTAACATTGGATTTGGTGGTTCACAACAAAGACTCTCTACCACATTATTTATAAACATAATATTTACATGCAATCACCTGTGTATGACATTTTAAAACCATCCAACAACATACATATCCTTTAACTCCTCATTAGACTCATATGACATTTCTAAGCTTAGGTCTTACATTTAAAATTATAGTTTTTAGAGGGAAAACCCCCAATACACTTTCTACTCCATCTCATGGCTTATTAAGACCCTAAGGACCTCTATTTGACATCCTATCATTCATTCATTCTTTAACACTAGAATTATGTCTGAAAGTTAGATGCTCTTGCATCATACTCCATAAGAGTGAGAAAATTGAGTGCCACACAACATTCTTATTTCTTTTCTTCCAATTATTCTTCAATTGCCTTTTTTTTTGACTTCTTCTTGGCTTTTCTCATATTCATCTTTTTTAATTCTATTTTTCTTGGTCTTCAACATTTTACTCTATGCTTTCTTCTTCCATATTTTTTCCTCAACTCTTTCTTAGCTATAAGTATCCATGCCTCCACTTCATTTTCAGCCAATTAATGGTTCCCATAATCTTCTTCATCCTTCTCTTCAGTTACACCTATCCAAACATCATCCTCAACGTGTATTGTATGAGTGTCATGAGGCCAAATTGCCTCTCCACCAACTCCTTGAGCTTGTATGTTTGGACTGAGTTTATTCTCAATTGTATTTATCTTCATATCACCTTATTAATCCTCTTTAACTAGATTGCCTCTTGAATATGCCACTTGGAAACTTGTTCCACTATATTCTTCATGCTTTTATTCATCCAACTCAGTTACAAGATTATCATGTAAACAAGTATTTTATCACTTGGTCTTGGACTTACTTGTTTGTTTTCTCTATAATTTATCATGAAATCTTGTGGATTATCTAGTTTACTCTTCATTTGCTTATGAGGTTCAACATTATATTGTTGCTCCAAACTTGCACTGACCATATCATCAATGCATGCCATTTATTATTTATGATATTTGATAGTTTCTTCATGGCTGTCATCATCTATACCATCCAATTCTTCCTCAATCTCACTTGACTCTTTTTGAGCTCACTCATGAGATTATCATGTTGTTCCTTACCTATATGTATCCCTTTTAATGGACTAAATAACTTTTCTAACATCTAAAATTCTTCTTACAATGTGAGATCATCTATCTCTCTATGCCCTTCATCAAATTTAGGACTCTATTTTCCTTCCTCTTCTTCAAAATTCTATTCTACATCAATATATGCAGTCATTAATTCCTCCTTTTTTATTAAATGTTAATTATTATTCAATTTTCTATGTTTTATTTCATTGGAACATTCATCTAAATGCCCACTAGTGTTCATTGACATTCCTTTCCATGATTTGTATTATTTCTCCATGACCTCATTCATTGATTTAAAGATATCATCATCATATTCATCCTAAATGACTTGCTTACCTTTCCATTTTACTATGATATCTTCACACTCTTCATCTTGATTCGTAATTTGATTACTCAATTACATCATCATTCCTTGTCTTTGTTTGGTTTCATATCTTCAATTTGCTTCTTGAACTTGCAATTTTATTCTTTCCCCATGCTCTCTTGGAGTGTACATAAAACTTTAACTTTTTGCACCCTTTCCATACTCTTCATGATCCACATTTTTCTTATCATTTTCTTGGATTGAGATAGGCTTCTTGCCTCAACTTTTTTACTTGATCCACAAACTAATTTCTACTCTTTATTACCTTCTTCATGCCTCTTTGTTTGAGAACCTATCATGTAGGCTTGATATAACCTAACCTCTATTATTTGTTGGAGAATTATTAATGATGTTATTTTGATGTCATGAAGGTCTCCAAGTGAGTGGATATAATTCTTTGATAGTCTGAGTGACAATGACAAAGTGTGCAATAAGCTTGTCCTAGTATGCTTAAAGAAGGCTTGGTTGATCTTCAGAGTTTGCATGGTTAAAGATGTTTAGAGACGATTTAAGTATGTTCAAGGGGTCCATAAGATGTTTTATATTATTTTAGTGCTTATGTGTATGATTAGATTTCTTCTGGTAGACCATTATTTTCATATAGACATTTTGGGTCTAGTGGCAGAAAATCTAAGTAGCTAGTTTGTTGACATCACCATTACCACATGTGGATGAGTCAAGGGGATTTGGTCAAATAGTTGTGATAAAATTAGTCCCTAATTTATATGTGAAAAATATTAAGTCTAGTGATGAATCATGAAAAAATATATGCAAGTCCAAAGTTGGGCTCTCAAGCTTTTTTACAGTGTTTTCCCATACTTAGCCAAATTTGCAATGTGACAAGAAAAGCTGAGTAGGCATTTTTATGGTGGCATATCTTGCACATGTGGATGTTTTAGGATAAGGTGATCATATGGGTTTATTATATTTTTTGCCTAGTTTATTTAAGATAATTTTTAGGTCAAGCAATTAAGTGAAATAAAATCTATGCATGTGCAAAGTTAGTCTTTCCAAATAATTCTTGACATAGTTGGCTTTGTGAACTGATAACTTTGAGGAGGCATTTTAATATCATTATATATCAAACGTGTGAGGGTTAAAAGATAATATTATTATATGTTTGTATTATCCTATGTTAGGATATCATATGGTACAATTTTTATAACTTGTGCTTAAGTGAAGCAAAAACTATGAAGGTGCAAAGTTGACCTTACATACAGATTTCAATGGTTCCCATAATCTATTTTGTGTTAAGTTGTGGAGCTAAAAGCTTCACTGATACAAATGGAGGAGGTTGCTTAGGTTGATTGTATTGTCTCTCATATTCTGTGCTATTTCTAAATTCTAGTTACATTTTATTTCTAGTTAAATTCTGTGTTTAGTTGCTTATACAAGGTAATCAATTGTGCTCCTACTCTTGACAATTGGTATCAGAGCTAGGATCACCAAGTGATACCACTGACAATTTGTATCAGAGCTTGGTTAGGTACACTAACAAGTGGTATCAAAGCCAGGTTGCAGGTTCATCAAAGCCTGGTTCAGAGCAGGTTAGTGTTTGATTACAGGTCACTCTCAAGGGTTTTTGATTGAGTGGGAGTAAAGCAATGGTAGAAGAAAGTAAGCTAAGAATGGAGAAATTCAATGGAAAGAATTATCAATTATGGAGGATGCAGATAGAAGATTATCTATATCAGAAAGATTTGTACTTACCATTGAGTGGGGTTGTATGCAAGCCCACAGATATGAAAGATGAAGAATGGAATGTTCTTGATCGAAAGGCTCTGGGATCTATAAGGTTGAGCTTGGCATCGTCTGTGATTTCCAACTTATCATAGGCTAAGACAACGGTAGAGTTAATGGAATCTTTGGCAAATTTATATGAAAAACCCTCAACTTTGAATAAGATATTTCTTATGAAGCAATTATTTAATTTGCAAATGTTGGAAGGTGGATCGGTACATAGTCATATTAGTGATTTCCATGGTTTGGTAAACCAGTTAATTTTAGTCAATATAACTTTTGATGATGAAATTAAGGCTCTCTTAATTTTATGCTCTTTACCTGAAAGTTGGGATAGTTTGGTAATGGCAGTTAGTAATATTGTGTCTACTTCAAATATATTGAAAGTTGATGATGTTGTTAGTGTAATCTTGAATGAAGAAATTTGCAGGAAAAACACAGGGGAATCATCAGGGAATGCTTTAAGTGTTGAAATTAGGGAAAAGCAAAGAGAGAAGGTCAAGCAATGGAAATCAAGGTCAAAGATAGGCAAGAGACCCAGATCCAGGTATGGCAATATAATCTACTAGAATTATGGAAAGAAAGGGCATGTAAAGAAAAATTGTTGGTTGAAAGAAGATCAACATGAAGGAAATGAAGAAGCAGATGTTGTAGGTATTTTTGCACATGATGCTCTTGTATGTTCCTTGGATAAAGTAGAATTTTGGGTTTTAGATTCTGGTGCCTCTTTCCATGCAACCCCAAATAGATAATTTTTCCATGATTATGTCTAAGGAGACTTTGGAAAGACTTCTTTAGGGGATGGTAAGCCTTGTCAAATGGTTGGCAAAGGGAAAGTGGTAGCTGAAATTGCAGATGGGCAACACATGGGTGTTGAAGGAGGTCATGCATGTCCCAGGCCTGAAGTGGAATTTGATTTTTGTAGGAAAGTTGGGTGATGAGAGATGCACAGTAACTCTCACAGTGGAATCTTGGAAAGTTTCCAAGGGTGCACTTGTTTTAGCAAGCGGTAAGAAAGTAGGTACCCTTTATCTATCTACTTGTATTACTGATTCTCCTTCTGGTTTATCTACTTTAGATGTAGATGCGAAGATGTGGCTCTGTGGGCTTGGTCACATGAGTAAGAAGGGGATGCATGTTTTTGAGTCAAAAGGTAAGAGTTCAGATTTAGAAAGCATAGATCAAGATTTTTGTAAGCAACAGAAGAAAGTGAGGTTTCTTGAAACTCATGCTACAAGAAAGGATTGGGTTTATTGCATAAAGAGGAAATCTAATGTTTTTGACAAGAATAGAAAAGCCTTGGTTTTCAAGGAGAAGATGATGGACAGAGATCATCTCAAGGGGTTGAATAATTTTGAGCAGGGCAGTTTGGACAAGGTTATGATCCAAAGTGAGCTCATGGGTAAAAAGTCATCAGTCATAGGAAAACACAATTACCGACATCAGTCAGGTGGAACCGACATCGATCAGATAGGTACCAACATCAGTCATGTGTAGACCAGAGTCGGTGGTGTCATGTAGGTGGATATCAACATCGGTTAGGGAATCAACATCGGTGACTAGGTGGACACTGATGTTGGTTAGGGAACCAGTGTCAGTGATCAGGTGGAATCGACATCGGTTTAGTGCAGACCAGAGTTAACCAGAAAATGGATTTTGGGTAGACAGCAAGCTGTCAAGAAGTCTCAAATGCCCATGAAGAGGACTAAAAGGGTATGTAAGCCTCAAATTTGTTATTCCACTTCTTTATACTACTTGTTGCTCACTGATGGTCAAGAACTAGGAAGTTTTAAAGAGGCAGAGCAGGTAGAATCTAGGAAATAGTGGGAGCATGGCATGAATGAGGAAATTGATTCCTTGGAAGAGAACCAAATGGGAGATTTGGTAGAGTTGCTAGCTAGAAAGAAAGCACTAAAAGACAAATGGATTCCTAGGTTAAAGAAAGGAGAGAATGGACACGTGAGATAGAAGGCCAGATTATATGGTCTTGAGCAGGCTGCAGGATAATGGTGTTTAAGGTTTGACAGGTGTATGACAAAGCATGGCTTTAGTTAATGACAATGTGACCATTGTGTTTACTTTACCAAGTTGGATAATATTAGCTACATTATCCTATTATTATATGTTGTGTATATGCTTGTTACAGGGTCACACATGTAGGAGGTTGCTAAGCTAAGGGTAAAGTTAGTTCATAGGTATGCCATGAAGGATTTGGAAGCAGCAAAGAAATTCTTTGGCATGAGTATTTTTAGAGATAGGGAAAGTCATAGGTTGATGTTGTCTCAGGATGATTATGTGAATAAGGTAGTGGAGAGGTTCAATATGCAAGATGTAGAACCGGTTAGCACACCTATGGATGGACAATTCATAGAACAGTGTCCCAAATCACATGATGAGGTTGAGTACATGAGTACTAGACCTAATATTACCCAAGCAGTGGGAGTTGTCAGTAAGTTTGTGGCCAATTCGAGAAAGGAGCACTGGAAAGCAGTTTAGTGGATTCTCAGGTATCTGAGAGAGACTAGCAGTAGGTATACATGTTATGCAAGGTCAAGCACTTCTCTACATGGGTATGTAGATTCGAATATGGTAGGTTACTTGGATGATAGGATTAGCACCATAGGATATGTGGTGGTTGGTCTTCAAGATTGAACTTGAAGAGGGATACAAGCTAGGAAACAAAATTAGATGATGTACAGGTACAACTATAGGTGTAGCTATTTATCTCCAAGTGGGAGATTGCTAAGTTGTGGAGATAAAAGCTTCACTGATGCAAATAGAGGAGGTTGCTGAGTTGTAGAGCAATTGATGTTGGTCTGATAAATTGATGTCAGTCATCTTTAGTGTTCATAGTAACTGACGTCAGTTATGGGTTGGTCGACATAGGTCAGACAGGAACTAACGTCGGCAACCTGTGTGTGTGTACGTTTGCATGCGCTTCCAGAATTGGTCTAATTTTAGACAGACAGTTAGTTTGCATGTAAAAGACTAATTTTAATCTTGAGTTTGCATTTCTAATTATTGTAATTAGGAAGTCTACTTATTGTTTGCATGGGATCTATTTAAGAGACCCATGGGGCTGTATTGTAATCAAGGACAAGGAAGAGATCCTTCCAAGTGTAAGATCAGTTGATCTACAAGTTGTGCAAGATCAAGGGAGATCTACATGGTAAGTAAGATTAGTTGATTTTCAGGTGTGTGTGTGTGTGTGTGTGCAAGGTCAAAGGAGATCTGTAGGGTAGCAAGTTCAAAGGAGATCTACAACACAAGGTGCAAGATTAGGGAGATCTACTTGGAGTATTTTTAGTACTTGGTGGACTGGCAGTATTGTTACTGACTGGTGGAGGGAACAACTCAGTGTTTGAGTTGTGGTTGTAATTGGTTGAGTGAGAGAACTCTTGAGGGAGAATTACTGGTATGCCCAAGAGGTGTTGAAGAGTGTGATTTCTTCATTGTATTCCCTTCTGGAAGAGTGTTAATACAAGATTGTATTGTCTCTCATATTCTATGTTGTTTCTGAATTCTAGTTACATTTTACTTCTGGTTAAATTCTATGTTTAGTTACTTATACAAGGTAATCAATTGTGCTCCTACTCCTGACATTTTGCACAAAGATAAGGATCAAGACCACATGAAGATCTAATGGCTTATGGGAAATAATAAAATGAATATATATGGTGCATATAAATTCAAATAGGTCAAAGTGTTCATTGGCTAATAGAGATAAAGATTGAGTTTCTTCTAAGATCTAATGATACATATGTGATCATATAGTTTTTATCTAATGGTGCAGCTGAGAAAGATGGTAAGAAGTACATGATGTTTAAAAATATAAGTTCTCATAAGGAACACGAGGCTTAAAATATTCATGATCATGGGGGTTCTAATCAATATCAAATAGTGAGTGTTATAAGATAAAGACATGACTAATCCACAGAGATCAACAATGCCACAATGAGTCAATATCGCAAGAGTGCACGAGATAAGGTCAACATGTTCAAGGTTTAACATTTAAAATTGGATAAATATGTATCAAAGGTTAAGATTCATATAATAATAATTATGGTGTATGTTTAATCTGAGCATAGAGGACTTAAGATGATAGCATGGTGTTCAAGGTTTAACTGTAACTGTTTGAATTCAAATATTTGAATTTAACAAATGAAAAACCAATGTCTAGTTTTTGAGCCATAAATTTTGATCTATGTATAATTTGACCATGTTGTAAAAATAAAATTTGTAGATTAATTCAATTTTCATACATAAATATTAATTTTAAGTTATAATTAATAACACAATTAAATTTATTGAGCTTCAAAGTTAACTATGTTTTCATGTATGTCCTGCAAGTGACCCAAGAAGATTGTTCAAGTTTGTTTTGATGTTGTTTCAATGATTAATGATGAATTAGATATTATATAATTTTTTAGAATATATTAGGATAATATTTATGCATTATAAAGGTTTGAACAATCATATAAAATATAAACAAAGGTTTAAAAGTTGACTATATGTTCGTTCATGGTGATTGTGTGTACAAAGAAGTGTTTGAGCTAATTGTACTTAAGCAGAATGGTACTATGATGGTTGTTGGAACTTAATAAGGATCTATAGATCATTTTTAATGGTTCCAAAGTGGTAACGTGTTCTTGTTTTTTTCAATTAAGTGTAAAATGGGTGAATAGGTTTCCATGAGACCTACAAGAGCTACAAGGGCCTAATTGAAAGGTGTAGCTACTTAAGGGTGATCCATAGATGCTATGGACAACCTATGAATACTATATTGAGATATGTATTTGTAGGTTATATGCTTTAGGGTGAAGTCATGCCTAATGGCTAACCAAGATGTTGATAATCATGAATGCTCCATATATAGTAAAACCAAATGTGATGGTTTCTAGACATGAGAGACTTATGTGTGGAATGTGCATTTGAGACCATCATGTAGTGAAGCAAAGGAAAGGGTGGGTGTAAATTGTATGAGTTTAAGAGAAGAAAAAATTGAAAATTATTTGTATGACTTGTAGGTCATAATTATATTGCTATAATAGTGCTCTTATTTTTTGAGTATGAGTGAAGGTGAAGAGTGATAATCAGAGGTCCATCATCAAGTGTTAAAGACACCAGTTTAAAGGTGGATGTGTTAATATGTGTTATTGTGGTAGCTCAATATATAAGGGGGTTACAACCTATTTTCAAGGTAGAAATTACTAAAGGTATAGTTGTTATTGTAGCTCATCTAGATAGGTGTGATAGCACCTTGTGGGATTGTAGTCTCACTAAATAAGGGATTGTAGTTCCTTGATCAGTTAAAACTAGTCTAAATTACTTATTTTTATAAGAGGATAGTAGTCCAATTATAGTTTATAATGGGGTTTCTCCCCCAAGAGGATTTCCCATATATGTTATGTGTTATCTGCTTGATATTGCATTGTCTTTCTTGTTCATTGTTTTGAATGATGTGTATGCTTCATGAATGCTTACGATAATTAATTAATAATTTTGAAAGGTTTGAAATTGAAGTTGAATATCTAGAATCTTTAATTCACCCCCCACTCTCTCAGTGATTTTACCTATAATAATTGGTATCAAAGCAGGTCCTTTGGATGAAGCTTAATAGCTTGAAGGAGATCCTAAGTAACATAAGATGGCTAAGCAATTGAAGAAATAAGATCTTGAATTGAGATCATTGGTCAGAAGTCTTGAAGAACAAGTTAGTCATATTAAAGAGTAAGAATGTAGAATGAAGTATTACTTACTTAAAGAAGCTAAGAGGGATAAAGAGATTATCCAAGTTCTTAGAATTTAGTTAGAGGCTACATGTTCAAGCATGAGAGCTAAAGAAGATAAATATGTTCAAATGAAGAATGATCTAGTTTCCCTAAAATATGAGGATAAAAAAGTCATGATCAAGATAGGCAAGCCTAAAAAATAACAAAAAGAATTAGAACAAGTCAAAGAAGATTAAAAATAGATCAGAAACCTCAAGGATCAGTTAGGGGTAGCTAATGCAAATTTAAAGATAAAATAAGAAGAATACATACACCTTAAGACTCAATTAAAAGAGGTAAATGTCAAAATTAGTTCAAAGCAAGGTGAGATCAATGAGATGAAAACTGAGATAAATTTGTTAAATAATGAACATGAACATTTCATAGACAAGTTGAACAAACTAAGAAAGGATAATGAGAAGTCTGAGCAAGTCAAGGAGAATGCAATCTCTAAAAGCAATACAAGAAGGTATGTTAGACAACCAAATGATTTAAGGTATGCTAGTTTATTTTATGGTCATTGTTATACATGTAATAAGTATGGTCATAGAGCTAAGGACTATAGAAGGAAGTCAGTAAAATATGGACATTCATGGAGCTATGATAAGATTTTTTAGCCAAAGATTGATCACAATTCAAATATGGACATCATTCATACTTTTTGATAGGTTTGAATTGTGATCAATCTTTGGCCAAAAACTCATAATAAAGATGTCATGAAATCACAATAATGAACTAACCCTATAAATTTTTAATGTGATTGGAAAATATTTGAATAATTGTTGAATATTTCTTGATCCAAGTGAACTATGGTTAAGGGGGAGCAACACGTTTATGAGCTTGTTCCAAATATTTGTGAAGAAGATATTGTATAGGGTCAGAATGGGTGTTTTCAGGTGGTCTAATGAGATTGATACAATGTCAAAAAGAGTTTTATGCTTATAAATTTATGTGCACTTATTTTTTATGTGTTTTAGGTATTTTTATGTCTTGATGATCCTATTTTTTTTTATTAAAGATTTTTAAGTGTTCTCAGTTTTCTCATTTTTTAGCCTAAAGGCAAGTAGGCTTGAAATGGGTTATAGGAAGTATATATTACCAAAGGTATGGAGGATCAAATTTTGGTCCATAAGCTTTTGATGGTTGTCTTCAGGTGTGAAAGAAGTTTTAGAGGTGGATGTTGACCAAGAGGAGGTTTGTTGACTTTGTTTGTTTTTGAGATTCTAGAGTTTTGGGCTATGCTAAAAAATTGATTTGCCTTATGATTTGAGATTTGAGGCTTATTAATATATTTAATGGAAAAAATGGGTTTTAAAATAAAGCATCATAGAGATTTGAAGGTTTGTGGTTCTTAAAATTTTCAAGTTTTTGTCAAGATGGAGGCCTAATTAGCTAGTGGTTTGTAAAGGAAGTATGTTTTAGAGTACGAGCTAAGTGATGAAATTTGGTGTGATTGAGGGGGAATGTAAGAGTGTTCCAGATATGAAGTTTTAGTTCTTGAATATGTGTCTACTAAAAATGGTGGGCTCTACAAGTTTTAGGTAGGGCTACAAGGATACTAGACAGGCCTAGTGAGAAGAAGAGTGCTTTGTGTTTAGTTTATTCAAAATAACAAGGTATGAGTTTTACAGAGAGAATTATTAGGCTGGATTATAGCATGTTTCTTATTTAGTGAGTGGTATAAAGTTTTTTTTGTAGCTTGAGAGAGAAGGCTAGTACGTTGTATGGAGGTTCTTCATGGTGTGTAGAGATCTGAATATGCTCAAGAAGTGTAATGGCTCAAAGATTTTAGGGGGATTCCACCTCATATGTTTCTTGGTAAGTTTTATAAGAGTTTATTACTTTTTTGTTTTATTTATTCTTTAGTTTTAGTGCTTGGTTGAAGAGAGTTTTGGCATGGCACAAGAGGAAATTGTCAAGGCAAGAAAAGGTAGGCTCAAGGTAAGGGGGAGTTTGTATCATCTTTCTAAGGTGGTCCTCTCCTATTGCTAGTATTTTCAAGTCCTCAAGATTAGTTGGTTCTCACTTTTTCAATTTTTTAAAGGGGTAGAAATTTCATATTATTGAAGATGTCATGATCTAGGTGAAGCATGGTTAAGGGGGAACAACAAGTTCATGAGCTTGTTCTAAAGATTTGTGAAGAAGTTATTGTACATGGTCAGAATGGGTGTTTCTAGGTGACCTAATGAGATTTGTGCAATTTCAAGAAGATTTTGATGCTTATAAAGGTTTGTGCACTTATTTGTGATGTGTTTTAGGCATTTTTATGTTTCATGATCCTATTTTTTTCAATTGAATATTTTTAAGTGCTCTCAATTTTCTCAATTTTTAGCCTAAAGGTAAGCAGGCCTGAAATGGGTTATAGGAAGTCTATGTTCCCAAAGGTATGGAGGATAAAATTTTGGTCTATAAGTGTATGATGGCTATCTCCAGGTGTGTAAAAAGTTTCAAAGGTGGATGTTGACCACTAGGAGGTTTGTTGACTTTGTTTGTTTTTGAGATTCTAGAGATTTGGTTTATAGTATAAAAGCCATTTGCCTTATATTTAAGGTTTGAGGATTCTTAATATATTTAATGGGATAAATGGGTTGTCAAATAAAGAATCATAGAGATTTTAAGGTTTGTGGTTCTCAATATCTGTAAGTTTTTGTCAAGATGGAAGCTTAATTGGCTAGTAGGTTTGTAAAGGAAGTATGTTTTAGATGATGAGATAAGTTATGAAATTTTTTGTGATTGAGGGGTCATATGTTTTTGATATAGATATGAATTTTTAGGTCTTTAATGTTTGTATGCTAAAAATTGTGGGCTCTGCAAGTTGTAGGTAGGGATATAAGGAGACTAGATAGGCCTTGTGAGAAGAAGAGTGCTTTGTGTTTAGTTTATTCAAAATAACAAGGTATGAGTTTTTTAAAGAGAATTATTAGATTTTATTGGATCATGTTTCCTATTTAGTGAGTGGCATGAAGTTATTTTGGTGGTTCTTAAGGTAGCTTAAGATAGAAAGCTAGTAAGTTGTATGGAGGTTCTTTATGGTGTGTAGAGATATAAATATTATCAAGAAGTGTAATGGCTCAAAGATCTTAGGGTTATTCCATATCATATGTTTCTTGGTGATTTACATAATATTCTATTACTTTTGTGTGTTTTTTATTCTTTAGTTGTAGTGCTTGGTTGAAGAGAGTGTTGGTATGGACCAAGAATAAATTGTCAAGGTAAGAAAAGGTAGGATCAAGGTAAGGGGGAGTTTGTATCATCTTTATAAGGTGGTCCTCTCCTATTTATAGTATTTTCAAGTCCTAAAGATCAATTGGTTCCCACTTTCTCATTGTGTCAAATGGGGTTGAAGTTCCTAATGTGAGAGTGCTTGAAGAGAGAGAAGGAAGGTGAGATGTATATTTCTATATGATGGTTGTTGACATCAATGAAAAGGAGGGATATTGTTAGAAAATTGTCAATGATGTTATGGTGGTTTCATGAAGGTGTCCAAGTGAGTGGATGAAGTTCCTTGATAGTCTGAGTGACAATTACAAAGTGTGCAATATGTTTGTACTAGTATGCTTAAAGAAGGCTTGGTTGATCTTCAGACTTTGCATGGTTAAGGATATTCAGGGATGATTTAAGGATGTATAAGGATTAATTGATATGTTTTATATGCTTTGAGTGATTATTTTCATGAGTGGATTTCTTCTGGTAGACCATTGTTTTCATCTAGACATTTTAGGTTTAGTGGAAAAAATCTAAGTAAGCAATTTGTCGACATCACCATTGACATGTGTGGATGAGTCAAGGGGATTTGGTCATATGGTCATGATTATATTAGTCCCTAGCTTCTATGTAAAAAGTCTCAAGTCTATCACTGAAGTGTGATAAAATATATGAAAGTGCAAATTTGGGCTCTCATGCCTTTTTACAGTGTTTTCCCATACTTAACCAAATTTGTAATGTGACAAGAAAAGTTGAGTAGGCATTTTAATGGTAGAATATCTTGCACATGTGGACATTTGAGGAGAAGGTGATCATATAAATTTGTTAAATTTTAAGCCTAGTTTATTTTTTCTAACTTTTAGGTCAAGCACTAAAGTGCAACAAAAGCTATGCTAATGCAAAGTTAGTCTTTCTAGATAATTCTTGACATAGTTGGCTTTGTGAACTAATAAATTTGAGGAGGAATTTTAATGTCGTTATATCTCACATGTGTGAGGGTTCTAGGTGAATATTATTATAAGGTTGGATTTTTCTATGTGAGGATATCATATGTTCCAATTTTTAGAACTTGCACTTGAGTGAAGCAAAAGCTATAAAGATGCAAAGTTGACCTTACAGACAAATTTCAATGGTCCCCATAGTCTATTTTACAAGAAGATAAAGATCAAGACCAAATAAATATCTAATGGCTCATGGGTGATTATAAAATGATTATCTATGGTGTGAAACAGTTCATATAGGTCAAAGTGTTTGTTGGTTAATATAAATAAAGATCAAGCTTCCTCTAAGACTAATGATATGCAGGTGATCATACAGTTTTGATCTAACAGTGCACATTGAGTGAGATGGTAAGAAGTTCATAATGTTTAATAGTATAAGTGATTAAAATGCATGTGAGTGTGCCAAGTGTCCTAATCATGGGGGTTCTAATCAAGATCAAATGGTGAGAGATATAGTAAAAAGACATGACTGATCCGTAGAGATCGATGATGCGTAATGAGTCAATATTGCAAGAGTGCACAAGATGAGGTCAACATGTTCAAGGTTTATTGTTTGGAATTAGCACATTATGTGTTAAAGGTTAAGATTCATACAATAATATTTAGGGTGCATGTTTAATCTAATAAATGAGGACTCAAGATGATGGCATTGTGTTTGAGGTTTAACTGTGACCGTTTGAATTCAAATATTTGAATTTAATAAAGGAAAAATTAGTGTCTGGTTTTTGAGCCATAACTTTTGATGTATGAAAAATTTGACCATGAAGTAAAAGTAAAGTTTGTATAGCACTTCAAGGTGCATATATCAATATTATTTTTAATGTCTAATTATTATTAAATCAAATATATTGAGATTCAAAGTTGACTGTATTTTCGTGTATGTCCTGCAAGTGACCCGAGAATATTGTTCGAGCTTGTTTTGATGTTGCTTCAATGATTAATGATGAATAGATATTGGAGTATGTTTTATAATCCATGAGTATCATCTATGTGCATTATTAAGGTTTTACCAATCATAAATAATATGAACAAAAGTTTAGAAGTTGAATATGTGTTCGTTCATGGTGACTGTATGTACAAAGAAGTGTTTGAGATAATTGTGCTTAAGTAGAAGGGTACTGTGATGGTTATTGGAACTTAGGGAGGATACATAGATAATGTGGAATGGGTACATGCATTTTTAAGTGGTCATGTGTTATTTTTTTTATAAAATTTTCAATGGGTGAATAAGTCTCCATGAGACCTATACGAGCTACAAGGGCCTAATTGAAAGGTGTAGATGCTTAAAGGTGATTCATAGATGAGATAGATGACCTATGAATATTGTATTGAGTTGTGTCTTAATATGTTAGATACTTTAAGGACTAAGGCATGCCTAATGGCTGACCAAGATGTTGATAATCATGAATGCTCTATATATAGTGAAACCAAATGTGATGGTTTATAGATATTAGAGACTTGTGTGTGGAATGTGAATTTGAGAGCATATTTTAATGAATCAAAGGAAATTTTGGGTACCCAATGGATGAATTGAAGAGTATAATATATTGAGAATTATTTATATGACCTACAGGTCATAATTTTGTTGACGTAATAGTGTTCTTGCTATTGAGTATAAGTGAATGTGAAGAGTGATAATCAAAGATCCACCATCAAGTGTTAAAGACATTAGCTCAAAGGTGGATGTGTTCATAGGTGTTATTGTGGAAGTAAAACATCTAAGGGGATTGAATCCTCCTTGTAAGGTAGAACTTGATAAATGTTTAGTTGTTGTAGCTCAGATAGATAGGTGTGGTATCACCTTGTGGGATTGTAGTCTCACTAAATAAGGGATTGTAGTTCCTTGATCAGTTATAGTTGGTCTAAATTAGTTCTTGTATTATAAGATAGTAGTAAAATTATAGTTTCTAGTGGGTTTTCTCCCCAAAGAGGGTTTCACTTATGTCATGTGTTATGTCATTGATCTTGCATTGTATATCTTGTTCATTGTTGTGAATGATGTGTATGCTTTATGAATGCTTGTGATAACTATTAAGAGTTTTGAAAGGTTTGAAATTGAATTTGAATATATATAATCATTGATTCACCCCCCCTCTCAGTGATTATACCTCTAAAATTATTTTCCTCATGTTTTCCTTTTGTTTTCCACTGGAGTTCTTAGCTTGAATGTCTTGCTTGAGGTTTTAATTCTTCATATAATTAATTGGTTTATTAATCCAATTAGTCACTACATATCCATGTTCTTGTAATATCCTTAAGGGTTGTACTTTGCCCTTCACTTTTCCAACTTATAAATCTCCATATTTCTTCTCATATGCACACCCAAAATCAATTCCTAAGCATTCATTTACCTTATTTAAGGACTGTTCCATGCTTATTTCCTCTCTCATGTCTTCGTGACTTGCATTCATGTCTTCTTGGTGTGATTTCTCCCTTGCTTCATCTATAATGCTTGTCAAAGCATCATAAAATCATCTTATTTCTCTCCAATAACATGCTAGGAGTCTTTAATCGTTATCTTATCATCTTATATAATCAATCATCTTCCTTTATCATTGTCATTCACCTTGATGGGTGATTCACTTGATCTATTTCTCACAAGCTCCAAGGCCTCATTCTTTACCTTCATACATCTTTAACTTACACATACATTCACACACTTAAATGCAATGTTATAATACAAAACAAGAGACTACATTATCTCCATGAGTGTATATTTCATGGTTACTCTTCTCTTTTTTTGGTCTTCTCCTTCAAATGCTTCTCTTAGCACCTCTCTCTTCATGTTATCTTCAAGGAGAACTCTTTTCTCATCCTCTCTTTAATGTTTCTCTCTTGGAAACTCTTCATCCTTCATGCATTTATGGGCCTTATTCTCTTTTCTCTTCTCCTTTCCCAAGACATTCATCTTATGCCTTTTATCTCTCATGAGTATATCTATTAGCCACCTCACTCTCTTTTTCACAGTACAACCAAACCATTAGCTTTCTTAATCCTTAATGAGCTTCACCATGAGCTCTATCCTATTAAAAATTTGCCCTAACTCTCTTTATAGACACTAGAAAACCTCACATAATTGTTCTAGATGTCAAACTAACCCCTAGATCACCTCAAGACCCGATAGGGACTGTCCCACAACCTATCAAATGTAAACCTAACTTACCCTGGCTAACCTTTGACCCATCAAATACTGATGGTACTGTAACCACTGATGGTTAGGCCTAACTACTGATGGTCAAGTTTTAATCACTTGAATAGTTAAGCTCTAGCTCAAATATAACTTGCCTTTTTATTTTTATCTATTTATTTCAGTTTCCAAATCAATGCATGTTGATGCTAAAAATAAACTGCTTGTTGAACCTTTTAATAAACTGATTATTTCACACCTCCTTTATTCCTATAAAAAGAGAGGATGAGGATGTGAAAAGGGATCAATAAAATCATTTAGAACTAGAGCCATCAAAGATCATCAGCAACCATCAAGAGCCTCTTGCATCAGAGCTTCTTTTGTAGGTATTCTCCAAGTGAATAAATAATGAGTATGATGGAGATCCAAAGTACCACTACTCATAGATCAACAACCAAATACCATTACTCCACTACAATTACTCCAAGATCAACCAATATATTTTTGAGCCACTCACTTCAATAAAAAATAATGAAGATAAGTATCTATTTTTTAGTGATTAGTTATTTCGTTCCTCTCACAACCAACCTCTAACCCAGACCCACCTTCCAGAATCTATTCTACTTCCACATCAACCTAATTTTATGAACCAAGATACAACCCATAGTAATCACTGATGATAACCTCGACTATTGATGGTTTATCCATAACCATTGATAGACACCCTAACCAACAATGATCACCCTAACTGCCAATGGTCACCCTAACTGTTGATGGTCACTATGTGATAAATAAATAAATAACAAGCTATTTTCACCCATTAGACCTCAACCAAATCCCAATTTCAGACCCTCTACTTGATCACAGAGCTTCACCTTATTTTTTGACCACACCTGATTCATTTAGCATTAATATCAATGTATCTATTTCTATAATTAGTCAATTTTGCCTATTCATTTATCAAGCACTTCTTGTATTTGATTTCAGTATCTTCTATAACTTATGTAAGAAAAGTGTCTTTCATTTTTAAAACTTGATTATTTAAAAGTGTGGACTGATGGCCTCTAAGGAAGATCATACTTCTTGGAGCTATCTTTCTAGGAAATCCATCATACTATCTAACTAATCAACCATTTCTTTAGTGCTTTCTTATCTACAGGTCATTCCTCCCAAGCCAAAGAGGATTATCTACAACCATCTGGATCAATGCATGCAAACCAAATCTAGGTTATACTAATCTCACTCTTCTTTTAAGTTTTACAACTTTCTTCTAGGAAATAAATAAAAATGTACCTGAAACATTCTGGCATGCCTGGTGGGACCCTTGAGTCTTTTATTGGGTTCATAGTTGCATCTAGGTACTTCTTCATCTTGTTTTTTTCTCGTACAATAAAATTAAAATCTCATTTTGGGCTTAAAATTGATTGCATCCATTATTTTCCTACTTATTCCAGCTCACATAGCTTAATTAATAAATTTAATCAATCATAGTCTCACTCTTATCACACACACAAGACCAAACCACTTACACTTAAACAAGCATAAAAACATTGACATAAGGCTCGACTGGGATTTCATCACCTAGTGGTCACCTTTCCTAGTTATCCCACTTGGATTTCATTACCAAGGGGAGAACCAACTTAGTTCTCTAGCTAACTATCATCTCTGGCATTCGATATATCTTGGCTAAGCACCTAACACCATTATGATTTTGGTATGTGAAGTGAGGGGGTAGGCCCCAATATCAAACCACGTACTGATTTCCAATACAGATCCCTTTGAGAGCCTAAACACAACCTAAAACCAACCATAGACTTCTTTTTTAGTACCCTCTGTATAAGAAAAGTTGAATCACATAATTCTTAAAGATTAAGGAATAAGCCACAAGAGAGACTAAAAAGAACCTTAGGATTTAATGTGCTTTAATGTGTGTTTTGTTTCTTTGAATTTTTATAATATTCTCTTTGTTTGAGTTGTGATATTGCTTGTGTCTTATTATTTCCCTTATCTACATGGTTTTAACTAGGCAACAACTAAGGAAACAAGCAAATCAAGACCCACCTCCTAATCACATGTCTTCCTCTTCTCCCTCATTCATGGAATATATCTTAGATGAATATAGTTCTCCCCATCCTTTTGGAAGCCCTACCATCCCTCGGATGGTTACCCAAGGTGATGTAAATATTACCACCTTTATAGATAACAACCCTATATCCCTCCAACATTACCTTAACACCATATCTCACTATACTCCTACTTTAGTTTTGCCTATTGACTTGCATTATGGCATGTCATCCCACCTTATGGGAGACACTTCTATTGTCACCATCTCCACCCAACCTTTAGTCACCTAGGCATCCTCCTCTACTAATAAACCCACTGGTACCACCATCCAAAACTAACCCACTCAACCAAGCAACACCCAGGTACCTTACTCCCTAACTAATAACCTTCCTAGTATAAGAGCAACCCAACCTTTAAGCTCCAACACTCCCCTTACTATAGGAGTACCCTTTATTGATGTCACCACCATTCCTCTCATTTACAACCTACCTACCTCCACTCCATTCTAGAGCTTAGTGGTTCCCATACCTTTTACACTTCCACCTATTAGTACCAAAGTTACCACCTACCCTTTATCTACTAACCTAAACATACCTCCTACCCAATATGCTTAAATCTCTCAACAGGTACCCATTACACAAAACCTAATCCATGTCCCTAACCTACAAGGGTTTATACCACTACCTTCCACCCAACCACCTATATCCATGTCTTCATATATTACATCATCCAAACCACCCATGTCCACATACCAATATGTGGCATCCTCTCAACCCCCCCACTAACTATACATATGTTGCACCTACCCTAACCCAACACAATCTACCTTTCAACTACAAGGGTGTACAATAACAAACAGACCTTGTCAAAATGTTAATGGACAAAATGACTATTTTGGAGTCATTCATTTCTAGAGTTCATAATATTTTATCATACAAATAAATATATAATGAACTGATTCACCCATATGTCCCCATTCAACCCTATCCTCCTCAATAAGAACTTCCCAAATTTTCTAAATTTCAAAGTAAGGAAGACCCTCAACAACACTTGAGACCATTTAGGAATTCTTGCTATTTGATCACCCATGATGATTCCTTCCTTCTCTGCACTTTTCCTATGTCTCTATCAAGTCCAACATCAAATTGGTATTGTGATCTATGAATTTGACTCAAGAGAGGATGGTTAGTATGGTGGTAGTTCCAAAATAAAAATAAGATGAAATAAACACACTAATAGCATAACATCTCTAGGCCTCGACACTAGGGAGAGCTTAGTTAACAAAATAAAATGACAAACACAACAAAAAATTAAAGAATCAAATACAAGAGTTCCTTCACCTTCCTTGGATACTCTAAATGCCTTTGTAATGGTGGCTTTCTTGGCTTGTGCTCATGAAGTCCTTGGAAATGGAAGCTTGGATACCTCCATCTCTCCTTGGCACCTTTGGCTTGTGGCTTGGCTTGGCTTGGAATCAATTTTCCATGGTAACACTAGTTTCTTGAAGCTTTTGGAACCAATCTTGCATTATAACTTTGCACTAATTAAGCTTAGAAATGATGTTGTGAGGCCTCCTATTTATAGATTTTTGGATTTGATCATAATCAACCTGAACCATCCATCTCCAAATTGAGATGTGTGGTTGAGGATTAATTCAATTATTGGAATTAATTTTTTAATTATCCTCATCATGGAATTAGAAGAAGGGGAAATTAAGAGGTATAGAGGGCATCATGGAAGGCATGATGAGGCATGGGAGACATGAATCTTGATATTTGTGGCATTTATGGTCTAGGGATGTCTTCCCAAGAAATGAGGTCACTTAATGATGTAGATATTCAATATTCATTTCTAAAATCAAGTATTCAACAATTTTCCATGGAATTATTAATTATACTTTTATTTGGGTTAATTAGCTCTTAATCATGATTAAGCACTTTGTGCACAAATTACTCAAATTGATCAAAATTTCTTGTTATTGGTCCAAAATTTGACTAGATTAGAATTGGAAGTTGATGTTATATGCATTAGAACTGTATTCCAATTTAGAATGTTACCAATAAAAAATAACAAAGGCATATGTCTCATGTAAAATATTTGATAGGAAAGAGCAATCCAGAGTACTAAGATGCAAATTTGGCATTTTGACTCGTAATGAACTGATCAAAGTTAGCTAGCCCATAAATTTTAGTGCCCCATTTAGGGATACCTTGGCCAAAATTGGCACTTGGATATTTCAATTTCACATCATTTTACATGTTTTAGTGTTTTTAGTCTATATTGTGCATTTTGGGTGGAAATTAGCTAAAATTCTGATTGGAGGTTATCAATGGCTAGTTTTAGGTGTCTATAGGTATAGTGTTATTACAAGGCACTCTCTCTCCACATACATTGGAGGAGGCTATTAACCAAGCTAAATGAAAGGATTTCCTTATGCATCAATTCAAGCCACCCCAACCTTTTATGGATCCTCATCTCTTACTTAAGAACAAAAATCACAATGTTACCTACCAATGATTATGCTATAGATTCTTATGACACCATTCACTATGTTCAAGCTTTTGTTCTTACCCCTTCATCAAAACCAACTCCCCATTTTCAACAATATACCAATCCTCACTTATCTTCCTCAAAAAACATTAATGTTTAGAAACCTCTATCCTCAATTGAACTACGTAAGTGTATACCTAGGCATCTTCCATGAGATCTTAACCCTACCCATCCTATGAAATCCTAGGATGATCCTAACAAGTTTTGTTGGTTTCATGCTAGTTGGGGTCATTCTCATGAGACTTGTAGACAACTTTATAATTTAGTTATAGAATTTATTCTTGGTCCTAATTTTGATCACAATTCTATCATTTAAAATCATCAACAAGCTTATTAACTTTCTATCAAGGATTACAAATCATATGAAAAAACTCAAGCCCTAAACCAAGCCAATGCTCATTTAGCTATTTATAAATACCCTCTTCCTAATCATCAACCTATCTAAGATAGTCAAGACAAAGCCACCCATTCCACTAATAATTTACAAAGTCTTGTTGAACCCACTTCTGAAGAGAATGTGGTTAACATGACTAATTTGTGAAAGGTGGTTACTTTTATCAATTCTCAACCTATCGACACTCCATCTTGAACATATCATGTTATCTAAGATTCTTCTCTAACTCATTTAAATGAGTTGGGGCAAGATGACCTTATTAATTTTGATGATTTAATTTTTTATTCTCCCTTTGATAACACTTCTTTTTATATTTCTACCACTCTTTTATCATGTTATAACACTAATGATAATCAATCTTCTACTAATAATTCTTCTACCAATTCTAAAAATCGACTTAAACGAACTATTTCATCATCACAACATGATTTATAACCTTGTTCTAAAACTTATTCTTAATACCAACATATATTTTAATGCAATTTGGCTCCTCCTTTCAAGGACCTCCTTAATCATTATGCACCTATAACCAACAACCTTCTTATGGGCTATGATAAGTGGGATCCCATCACAGAACTCACTAATCTACCAGCCCAGATTCCATTCCTTGAGCTTATGAAGACTTATCCATGTCATATAAACCATCTTATGTAACTATTATTTGAAATTAATGTACCTTATCCTCCCCTAGTAGGATAGGAGGCAACCTTATCTGGATCCAAGGATAGTATATTACAATAATATGAAGAGATATCTATCAACATTAATGAAACTATAGACACTTCTCTTTCCTTAAAATTTTATTTAGATTCTATGATTATTAATGAGATTCTACTTCATGTGGATGATCCTCCCTTATTCATTGGTGTTCAAATAGGTGATATCCAAGTGTGTATTAATTGATGAGGGTTCTAGCACCTACTTTACCTCTCTTAACTTCATTAAGACCCTTGGATATTTAGAATGTAATCTCAAGTCTACACACCACACCTACCAAGGATATGATAGAAGGCAAATTCCTCCTTTAGGTTATGTGTGGCTTACCATTACCACATATCATCATTTGTGTGAAGGTGATGATATTTAACGTTCCCCTTTCTTATAACATCTTACTTGGTAGGCCATGGACTCATTGGATGATAATTATTTCCTCTTTTGCCTCCCAATTTGTTAAATTCCCTCATAATAGGGCCATTTATAGGATTCAAGGTGACACTAACCCTTAGAATTTCAAACAATTGCAATACTATGGTGTCTTCAAGATTCTTACTCTTGAACCTTTACCTAGGGTTCCATTCTACGAGTCTCAACATCGTAATTTTCACATTAATTCAAATTGAGGTTACAATGGGAATCCTGAACTCATTTGGAACATTCCTCCTAACCTCTTATAATTTGATGATGATGAGCCTGATGAGATTAACTTAAATATTAAAACTTTCAATCTCTCACTTCATCTCATCTCGTAACTTTTTGCTTCCATGTAGCCTCATTATCTCAATCCTCCCTCTAATGATATTATCGTAGTCTTGACCAAGACTCAACATTCTATTCACCAAACTTCATTAGATGACAAGGTTATCCTTACTTTTTTCATTGATCTTCATACCGCAGATTATGATGATGGTTATTTCCTAGATGATCCACTCTTAAGCAGTCTTGTATAGGCCCCTAATGTTGAGATTATCCATTATCATTCTTCTTTACTTAGTCTCTTCATGTATCTTCCCATATTTCTTCATTTTTACTTCCTAATTTTAGTATTTTTCCTCTTTATCGCAAGGTAGAGATGGTGCCAACACCCCCAATTTTTTAGGAGCCTCATAGTATTAAGTTCATGGATCATGTTATGACTAGGCCTAACCATTTTTCTAGGTTCCCTGATCATCATAGTTGGTTTACTTTTGAGATTAGTATGACCCTCCTTAGAACTTATGTAGATCATTTTCCTCCCTTGGTAGAGCTTTTATCAGATCCCATTCTTATTCCCACTATAATTGAGCCTCTTCCCACTCTTGCTATCATTGAGTATATGCCCACTCATATTGTTGTTGAGCCTACCCCTACTTTTCATTCCATTTCTCCTTTTGTTGAGCCTTGTTCCATTCCTCCTGCATCACTACCTTCCCTTACCTAAGATGGATTCATTTCCCACAAAATGGGCCAATTAGTGTTTCTTCCACTCTTATTATACCTCTTTCTATGAGTGTTTTTCCTAAGACCACTCGCAAGTGTATTTTTTGCTTACATGGGGAAAATAATCATTCTTCTACCCATTATCACGAGTTGAAATAATATATTGATTCTTTTCATCCTTCCCCTCCTTCCTCAAATAAAGCCACACCTACCTTAAAGGTTCTACCTGGATATATACCTAAGTATGGTAAGATGTATTATTTTTGGCACTAATGTAGCACCTATCACATCAATCATTACTGCATCCTTCAATAACACCTTATAGTTATTCCTTAACCTTCTTCCATTCCTCCCATAGGTCATTCCTATAAGAAGGCTTCTCTTTCTTCTCCCATGCATCTACCTCTAGTGGTTTCATCCCCTCCTGTGGTCCCTAAATCACCTTTGGTGCCTCCACCCATGATTCCTTCACCTATGGACCTTACCTCACATGTGGATCCCTCTCCACCCATGAGTCCCTCATCCATGGATCCTTTTCCACCTATGATTCATATATCTCTTATAGAGTCCACTCCTATGTATTCTCCTGAGCATCCCTTGCCTAATTTTTATCAGCATGATCCTTTGATCATTCCTAATTTTTTAGTTGAGGATATTAGAATAGAAGTCTTTTCCCAGTTTTTATTGAAGATTGACAAGACATTAGTGGCAATTCATATCCAACTTTATATATATTTATCTAATGTCTTAGATAATGTGTGTGGTCAGATTTATTAGTATTTATGAGCACATGCATGGTGCCTTTACATTTACATTTTGATTAAATGTGTGCTCCAATTTTATTTATATCTATCTGCTATATTATTTGACGTTGTGTGAAATTCATATTTTTCTTATATAGTGATCTTAATTTTGGTATTATATCTTGCTTATATTATCATTTATCTTTGTATATGATTATATTTATTTATCATTTCTTATTCTTTCTTTCTTGAGTTTTTCTCAAAACTCTCTTCTTGTGCCTTCATGATTGTTTGCTTTCTTATCTCTATTTTTCATAGATAATTTTCATTATGACTTGGTTATACAAACCCTATTCCCTTTGGTTCTTATCTCTTTTTACCATATGATCAATTAGAAAATAATGCATCTCATTATACTTCCCTTTCACCGGTCTAACTTTGGATCTCCTTTTTCCCTTATTCCTTTTTTGCAAACTAAGCATATACATGATTGAGACTTGAGATCACATACTCATTTATTGTTAAGCCTAATTGTCTTAGTTAGTCTTTATATTTGATTACTTAGCTTCCTTTAGACTTAGCCTAAAGCACATTCATGTGTATCACTTCATTTCTCATGTTTGTTCATTGCTAATCTGTATGGAGGAGGAATATTTAAAATCCATAAAAAAATTAAAATACAAATCATTTAAACAAATGACAATGCTATAAAGGCAAAAATATTCTTAAAATTCAAATCAAACTAAAATATGTGATTCAAAGCATATCTTCTTCTCGTCAAAGCATAAAACTCCAAATTCAGCCTCATATTAGAGTTAAGGTCCTTTGGGGTGTGGTAGGCCAATAGATTAGAAGAAGAGAATTAAAAAAAATAGTGTTACCTACTTTATCACACAGGTGCCCAATCTTATCAGTAGACTAATGGCTTTGTAAGGGGTCCTGAAGAATGGGGAACACTTCATGGAAAGGTAGGTCAATTTTCCTTTTCCTTATACCAATCTACCTTCATGAGTTGATCTTAGTAGCACACTCATTGGCTACAAAGCTTTGTGTCTATAACAAACAGGTTCCTATGTACATTGATGGTCACTAGTTACTTAGTCTCTTCTCATGTCCTTAGTATGCCTCTTTGCTCCTAAGGTCTTCTCATAAGACTCTCTAAGTCTTGATTTTTACACTCCCTTTCTCATTCCCTATATCCCTCATATTTCCTCTCAAGAAATATTATTTTGTCTACTGATCACTTCTCTGGGGATTTTATTTGTGAGTTACATTATAAGACTGTGGATAGGACCCAACCATACTCACAAATTACCACCTTTTTCCTTCCTATTACCCATATTCTTTGTTACCTGGTTGTCTTGATTTTTACACCCCAGTAGTGTTCTCTTTGTGAGTTGTAGTATAATACCATGGACAGGACCTAACATTCCTTACAAAAATTTCAAATAATATAAGTCACAAATTACATGTGTCAAATATGATATAAGATGTGATTGATTATGAAGTTACATGTCATTGACATGTTTCCCAACTTGATTTAGTATGTTTTATACTTCAATTTTTATTTCATTTTTATCTTCTTATTTTTCGAGCGCATGTAAGAATACAACTATTTCTTGATTTTTTTATAATTTCCAACTTGAATTAGTGTGATAAATTTAAGACCAATATTTTGCCAATTTTTATTTCTCTTATACTTCCCAACATGATATATAATGATTGATTGACTTAATTTCATTTTTTTATACCATTTGTGCCCTTTTACATACCTTCCATTTTATTACATTATTTTCATACTTCCCAATGTGATTTAGTATGATTTTACTTGTTTTAATTTGGTGAAAAAATCTTTCACTTTGTTTTGAGAACAAATTCCTTTTTACCATATTATTTTAACATCCCTTGGTTATTTATACTTAGTCATTTTTCTTGTTATTACACATTTTCC
The DNA here is from genome assembly GCA_037957365.1 of Torreya grandis. Taxonomy (NCBI): domain Eukaryota; kingdom Viridiplantae; phylum Streptophyta; class Pinopsida; order Cupressales; family Taxaceae; genus Torreya; species Torreya grandis. The sequence continues at coordinate 2,077,520 of JARHVA010000159.1, read as the reverse complement.
AACTTGAAATAGTGTGTAGTACATTTTTGATTGATTATATTTTACCAAGTCTATTTGCCTATTTATTTTTAACCATGCATGTGTTCTACATAATGCTAGAAAAGAAACCACATCTCATATGTTTCCTATAACATATACAACAAAAGATAAATAAATGTGCTAGAAATAAATATATCCAAAGCATCCCCAACCACAACCATAATAATGACCACATACACAATCAACATCAATATGCTAGAATGATATATATATATATATATATATATATATATTTGTGTGTGTGTTTGTGTATGTGTGTGTCCACACACACACATACATCTCATGAGTTTTGATACAATAAGTACAACTATATATAATGTTTCAGCTCTATGGTTGGGCCCCATCCTTCCTATCTCATGGCCTATCCATGTTGCCTATTGAGGCCTTGGTATAAATCCTCTAAATAGTAAGTTGTAAGGAGGCCATATAAGATATCAATCCCTCTCCCTATCCCTATAAGTGTGTTATCTTCACCTGTACCTGAACTAACTAGGTTTGATTCATCATATGTACCTATGTCATCTATGTCACTTTAGATATATGCATAGCTCTATCTTATACTAATTTTTTCCATGATCATATCTCACCTTTACCCATCCACATTGGTGGCTCTCTCTCTCTCTCTCTCTCTCTCTCTCTCTCTCTCTCTCTCTCTCTCTCTCTCTCTCTCTCTCTCTCTCTCTCTCTCTCTCTCTCTCTCTCTCTCTCTCTCTCTCTCTCTCTCTCTCTCTCTCTCTCTCTCTCTCTCTCTCTCTCCTCTCTCTCTCTCTCTCTCTCTCTCTCTCTATGCTCGTATCTACCTTGTTACCTCCCCTACTAATCTAAATTAGCTCATCTAATCTAGGGAAGATGATACACTGGGGTCCTCTATTGTAGTAGGGTCATATGGCTACAAAGTCTCATCTAGGACATCATGGAGTTATGCCATCACAAAGGACCCCCATCTCTCCTCCTCATCCTCAAATACACCTACAAAATCATACCTAGATAGATATTAGATTACTATCATATCTCATAATATCTATCAACCTCTGTTCTATGTAGTCACTATGTGCCTACACTATGTCTTCACATCTCACCATCTATAACACTAACACATGTGGTATGACCCATGCTACCTAGTCCTCTATCCATCTCTACATTTGAGGAGACATATCATCGATTGTAATGGGAAACTCAGTCAGATAATATATGGGAAACCTCCCATATATCTAATCCATCAATAATATAATCAGTCATATAACCTTTTGTCCTCTAACCAATACCTCATCTAGATCATGTATGAGATGGACCCAGATGATAGAGGTAAGATCATATAGCACACCCTCCTCTAGGATCATCCTACTCAAGGCTACCATGAATAGTGGTACCTTACCATTTGACTTGTGACATCGCACTCATTTTGTCACAAGTCCTATCATAGATTTTCAAATATCCAAAATCTATTATGCATATACATCAAACATACTAATTTTCCTACTTCCAAATATTATATTTAAACTTATAGCCCACGTGGCTATGATTCACCTCTCCTCTGAGCTATCTGGTATACCTATAATCACCAATGCTCCTACTACTAGTAGCCTTAGGATGGCATGCACATCCTCTAGAGTGATAGCTAACTCTACCACATCCCCATCCACCTCCCATATAAAGTTGTTAATATATAACACTAACACATGGGGCATGACCCATGCTACCTAGTCCTCTCTCCATGTCTACACTTGAGGAGACATATCATCAATCGCAATGAGAAACTTAGTCAGCTAATATATGGGAAACCTCTCATAAATCTAAGCCATCAGTAGTATGATTAGTCATATTAACTTTTGTCCTCTAACCAATATCACATATAGATCATGTATGAGATGGACCTAGATGATAGAGCTAAGATCATATAACACACCCTCCTTTAGGATCATCCTACTCAAGGCTACCATGAATAATGGTACCTTACCATCTAACTTATGACATGGCACTCATTGTGTCATAAGTCCTATCATAGCTTTTCAAATATCCAAAATCTATGATGCATATACATCAAACATACTAATTTTCCTACCTATTAATATTATATCCAAAACTATAGCCCACATGGCTATGGTTCACCTCTCCTCAGAGTTTTTTGGTATACCTATAATCACCAATGATCCTACTATCAATAGCCCTAAGATGGCATGCACAACCTTCAGAGTGGAAGCTACCTATAACACATCCCCATCCACCTCCCATATAAAGGTGTTAATCAACCATTCCTAGCATCCAAAAAACATGACTAACAAATCCATACTCAGGGGAATCCTACACATGCCATATATCCCTCCTAGGCCTACAACTACTAGCCTAGCTCTATCTCCTATGGTAAAACACTCTAGTAGATCTGGTACCCAAGGCACATCTACCAATCTCCAGAACTTGGGTCATCCTTGGAATCAAGAAACAATAAAATGTGTATTAGATCCTCCATATCATAAATAATCAAAATACATTCTTCTTAAAATTTCAATAAAAAATAAGCCTAAATTACTTTAATTCATTAATTTTTACCTTTTTAGCCTACTTGGTCCTTTTTTTCCTTGGTCATTTAGGGCCATTCTAGCCTTCTTTCAGCCTTTTGCATGTATTTTTGTACAATTTTAGTTCTTTGGTCAACCTAGTTTGACCAAAATTTCCCTATGTTTGGCTTGGTTGACTTAAAAATATAAGTCAACCCTCTTATTTCCCCCTTCCTAGTATTGCATTATCATTCTAGACTTTTTAGATTAGTTATAAAATTGTACTAGGTTGGCAGTCTAAAAAATATACAGGGTCGACACACAACTATTAGGTCAGTAGTGTGGATTTTGCCTAATTTCAGCTTACTGGGTTGACTAGGTTGACCTAGTTATTTTTAGCTATCGACCCCTTACATTTTCCTTAAAAAGTGCTTTATTGTAATTTTCTTCCTAATTCCTTTAAACCCTTTTGCCTAATCAATTTTTCCCACCTATTGAGTCTAATTTTGTTTTATTTTAACATCATAAATTTAAAAATTTAATTTTTTCTACAAATACACTTAATTTAACAAAATACTCAAAAACTAGCTTAAGATTCATAGGTTCATACCTTTAGTGCACCTACTACCGATCTTGGAGCTCCTACCTGTCTAGTTTGTCATCTCCTCGCCATCCTAGCTCATTTGATATCTAGAGCTCTTTTTTCTCTCCTTCATAAGTCAAAATAGCCAAATGACTTCTCATTCCCCTTGTTTAAAAACCCTTTTCAAAATTCAAACTCTTCAATTATTTTTTTACATATTCCTACTTTTGCCTATATCTTTGTTTCTACTCATTCATTTTTAAAACCATAAAATGCACTAGATTGGTGATGACATAGATAATCTTTTCCACTATTATATGCCTATTTTCTAAAAAAATTGATTTTTAGCTATTATTTGCACTAAATTCTACAAGTTCAACTAGTGTTCTTCACATTATATGCCTTGACATCTATTTTATTCTAGTTATTTATCTATAGCAGTAAGGTAAGTAAAGATATGTATTTTTTAATTATGTCTTTTCCTTTATCATATTTACTACTTACTGCACTTTACTTAGCATCAATGTTATGTGTTATCATGTTCTAATTCCTGAAGCACCATCTTGTGTTGCACTTACATGACACATGATTAGATTCAATTGGGGTATATGCATACACATAATATTTTTAACTTTTATTGATTAATGATACTTTGTTTCATATAGGAACCCATTGAGGCTCAATCTCTTTGAGTGCATGCCTGAAGGGGTGTATCAGGAAAGGGGTGGGTAGATCATTAGTACTTCATAAGATTTTTGTTCCTTTTGACACTTACCATCTACATACTCATCTCATAAAAACCATTTACCCTAAGCTTATTCTTCTCAGTCTTACCCATTCCAATCATTTTCCATGTTTTATCCTCCTTGTTCTTACCTTGACCCCCTTTTAACTAGTTGACTATACCAGGTCAACTAGGTTAACCCCGTATAATTTTTATCCTTTGATTATTGTACAAATATGATTAGATCAACCTTATACTATTTATGGGTATTTTTCATTAGGAGATTTTTCATGCCTTAGATTGACCTAGTTTAGGACCCAGTGAATTATCTCTTGAAAACATACAGGTTAGACTCCTGAAAACATATAGGGTCGACTAGCTCGACCCTATATAGCCAATATATTCAAAAGGATTTAGGGTAAGATCCACCTATATATACAAGTTCATTTCCAACTATTTATAAGAAGAGAAGTGAAGAAGAATAAGTGTGAACAAATGTCTACTTATTGACCATTCTACTTGAGTAATGAAGCTTAGGGTTCCATACTTTATTTAGAGATACATATCTTGTCTTGTTGAGAAGTATTTTGGATGCATATATAGGTTTTGTATCCTAAAGCTTATTTTTCTTTGTTATCCTTACATACCACAATAATATATTGTGAATCACCTTGGCATAGGGAGAGATTGAGGCTTGAAAAGTTCATCTTCAAAGGTAAATATTCTTGAAATTATTTCTCATTTGTAAGAGTAGATATATAAGGCCATTGTGCTTCTTTCCCATATATTAGGATTCTATATATATATATATATATATATATATATATATATATATATATATATATATATATATATATATATATATATATATGTCTTCTATGCATGTTTAGTTTAGTTTTTTAATTTATTTCTAACCCCCACATTATGCCATAATCTTTGGTGTGCACTAGATTAGATTTACTTTATTATTTATTAAAATAGAGTGAACATTAAACCTATGACTATTTTAAGGTTATTGAATGATTGTGTTAGACTATAGGCTTTGGAACCCTTCCTATCATGGTGTATTATGACAAGTTATCCCCTAATTAGGTCTAGCCGATCCTCATATTAGTCATTCCCTTACTTAATAAATGTATTTCCAATTAGAAGTGTAGGTATGCTCTATCTTTTCTAAGCTAAGATTGATTTATAGACATGATGCATTCTAATTTCATACACTAACAATGTCTATCCATTATAACTTAAAGAAAATTCCCCAATAGACTTGACTAAAGACATCAGAGGCACTCTAAGAAAGAAAACATGCACTCAAACATACATAGGCAACTTAGTGAGGCTCAAAGTAGTCTAGTAGGAAAATTTGGGATGTGAAGAGACAATATCAGTGTAGAGACAAGAAAACCTCTTCAAATCCTCATCTCACTTATAGAAATAAATATGAAAGTGTATAGGTCATAGTGCAAGTTTTGATCATCTCATAATAATGGGCTTATAAAGTGCTCACTGGACTATGAATAAGGCGAGGACTAAATGGTTGATCAATCCTTTCTTGATTACATAAATAATATTGTATAAAATAAATTATCACTATGTACTAGGTCATAAGGGGTTAGATAGACTCTAATAAAGTCATAGCCACTCAAAAATGGAGACTCACCTTCTCACATAGTCAAACAAATTAACTGCCACCTACAAGCTAGAATGAGAAACAAAATTACTATGTGGTGGATGAGTTAGGTAAGATATTTAAAATGTATATGTCAATGAGAGAATAATAAGCATATGTTTCCACCACTCAAGATGCCTCAACAAACTTCCACAAGCTTGATGAGAATCTATAGGTCCAATGAAGAATCTTCAACTCTACCTCTAAAAATGAAATCACAATATGCACTATGACAATAAATTTGAAGCCTACAAGGATTCAATTAAGATAATTAAGATATTAAAGGGATATTTATAAGGTAAATACATTGGTTTTAAGCTTACATAGGTAGCCAAAATGAAAGGATAACTCTCACATAGTCAAAGCAAATTAAACACCTACAAGCAAGCAGAGTAAAAAAGATATGAGGAACCATACATGAAAATGAGGTGTAGGGGTGAAAAATAAGTAGATGACCTATTTAATAAAGGATATTAATGTGTTTATCTATTGTTTTGATCCTTTGAGACAAGAGAAGGCCAGTTAGGCCTAAACAAATAGTTACACGCAAGGTCACGAGAAGAAGAGTTAAAGTGTGGAACCCTATAGGTAGGTGAATTATAAAGGTGAAAATAGGGTATCTCACTTAGTTTATAAAAAATATTATTTTTTACCATTAATATGGTTTAGTCATTTGAGATAGGAAGATCCAAATGGCCTAATTAGTCATAGTATGCCTAAATAAGCATTTACATGTATGTGCTTGAAAATTAAAAAATTATGCATGAATGTGAGGTGTATGAATGAAAGGAGGAGTCTTAACTTGATTTATAATGGTTTAAAATGTTTTCCACTTGAATATTTTGGTCCTTGGAGGCAATAATAGCCTAATGGCATAAATAAGCATATTAGGCCTAAATAGGCCTAAACAAGACTAAATAAAAATTAGAGACTTATGCATGTTTAGGGGTGTTCGAGGGTTAAAATAATTATAGGTGGGGTAATATAAATGTGCCAAGGAAATTATATATTTTTTGAACTTATAAAAGATGAAATAAATGCATTTACAAACCCCTAGGGTCAAACTAGCATAGTAACTCAAGAACCCTAGGCCAAAGGTATGAAGGGTCTGCAAATACTTTGGAGAGATGAAAAGGAGGAAAAAATGAGAATTGATTAGGTGGGTTATCAAAAACATCTATGAGGTTTTATACATTCAAAAAACAAGTTTTTCTCTCCTACACACCTTTTCTCTCTCTCAACCTCCCAGAATGTGGGGTTTTAAGCCTAAGAGCAAATTTCTTCACATTATAATTATAAAAATTAGATGCATGGTGTCCTTAGTAGATAAGGAATGTTGAAGGGGGTTGTGTACTCAAATTTATTGGAAATTTTCAATAATTTAATCCCTTAGGGTTATGAATAATTGTTAAGCATTTATGACACTCAGAACCTACCTAAACCATTCATAGAGACCCAATGGAAGAAAAATTGATATATTTGCACTAAAATTCCCTAAATTGGTCCCAAAGTAACTTATAACTCGTGATAAACTCTAAGGAGGTCCTATTCATGATAATATCTGTATAGACACCTGTATAGATTCACTAAAAATTATACTTTTATAGGGTTTTGGGAAAAAAATAAGTTTTGAACACATTAAACTAATGCATATAATTAAGGAAGATGGTGTGAGGTGTTTTCCAACTTATTATATCATAAAATAATCTCAAATACTCCCTTCAAATCCGCTATAGGTCTGATCAAAACAACCAGTCTATAAGTGCTAGTGAGAGGTGACCTAGTCACCTAAATAAATAAGGGTTATATGTTTTCACTATTAAAATAGCTCAAGTCATGGTTTGGTATCATTTTATGGACTTGAAACATGATCATTTGACTATTATTAAGGCCATATTCATCTCCCATGACCATCCAATCAATAAACACCAAGTGATTAGGCCTAATTGCCTAATATGCCTACTTGGTCAACTAGGGGAGAAGACTATTGGCATAGATGGATACTTAGTGAGTAAATACAAGTCATGGATACCCTTTTAACTACCTCATGAAGGTTATTAGGCTTATTTTTTCATCTATGATGGAATATGGGGTAGTTTCTTAAGCCTAGTCAACATGCAAAAGGAAAGGGAGGGTACTTAATGATCCATGAAGGCTAACTAGACCATGATGCCACATTTTTAACTATCATGAGGAGAGTGAATTTACCAATTTGGAGTGAACATGATCTTCATAGGGTCAACCATGATTGAATTAGCCTCCAACACTCCATCTCTAAGCCATATTCTCATTGAAGGACATCAACTAGTCAAGGCCAATACATGAAGGGATCATGGGGTTGTTGAGGCTACTTATAACTATAGTCTGAATTGAATTATGACCATTATGGCCTCTTATCCACACTTCCACATCAATACTCACCCTTTCTTCTCCTATAAATTTAGGTTATAATCCCATTGTATTGATCCCTCAGATAGGTATGAGGAAACTCTACCTAAGTGTATACCTTGTAAACCTTTTAAACTAATGGAACGATTATTTCATCTTCTTCTAATTCCCTAGTGTGTCATATTCTTGTTTATTTTCATAAGTGGTGAAGTTTTATCCCATTTGAAAGACCTTATTATCACCTAGTTGTTAGGATATTATTTTATGCAGGTCATATGATGTGTAAATGTGTTGGTGACTATGATTGAAGTGCAATCTGGTTGGTAGTGTCTCAAGACATACCTCTCATCCATCACCTTCATGTTGTATCCATCTACCATAACGTTTATGTGAAGTACTAATACACATAAGCCTTTAGAGAGGTCGTTCAGTTCATGTATTATTCATTAGTGTTGTTTAATGTCAAATAGAGTGGATAAATTATATTGGTGCATCACCTCTAGTAGTATAGGTTTCAATTTAATGCATTTCTCTTTTTGTTTTCATCACTAAGTTGGTAGTTTTATGATATGATCTCAATTGATGCAGTAGGGGAGATAGTCCCATAAACTAGAGGTTTAGCCCATCCACAAGTCACCCAAAACTTTAAGCTAATCCCATGTTACCCTAAACTTGGAGAGGTCTAAATAATCATCTCTTAAGGGTGTAGTTTGATTAGTTAACACTAATTTGGTCATAACTACATTGAGCTTGATCTCTCTTAACAATATTGGTATGTAGGCAAATCTCATCACAATAGGGTGTTGAGTATGTCTAGCCTACCGCACTAACAACACACTTTGCTACTTGTGCCAACTAAATGCCCTATAAGCATGGAGATTTAGAATTTTAATATAAAATTATTCAAAATACATCACCTATATGGAACCATAATTCATGCACATAGGAATAGGCTTGGCATACCTAGACACAGGTGCACCCAGAAGCTCAAAATAGTTATTCACAGAGGACACTAGTGATAAAATAGGGACACTATCACTACATAGTGCTACTATCCTATTATGAATCTATTATCCAAGAAGGGTTTTGACACTTAGATCATATATATGACACTCAGATCACCTCCTATCCCAGTTTACAACATCCAAATCTCCCATCTCAATCAATTTATAGCTAAGTATTTATATACATTATTTATTACTAATTTTATAATGGACAAACTAAGTCAGTTATTTCACAAATATATGGTTGTATTTATTGCATATTTTATACCATGATTTACTATACTCAAACTCTTTAACAACCTAAGACTCTTTTAGATAATATGGACTTATCAATAGTCTAAATTTTTTAAAACTATCAGACATAAATTAGAATATATCAAGATTTAGTTAGATGACCTATGCTACCTAGTCCTACCTCCAAGTAGTCACCTAAGGTAACCTATCATAGACCACATTTGGAAACCTAATTAGTTGATATATATGATGTAGACACCTAAATTTGGCCACCAATAACCTCTAACTAGGCTTTTGACCAATTTCCATTGAAGTGCACAATTTGGCTTAAAAACACTAAATCACATTAAAAGCTTTGAACCTGACATATTTAAGTATTTATTTTGGATAGAGTATCATTAAATAAGGCAATGAAATTTATGGGCTAGCTAAATTTGAGTAGATCATTCTGAGTTAAAATGCTAATTTTACACTTGGGTGCTCTGGATTTCTCTTTCCTATCAAATCTCTTACATGAGACACGTGCCTTTGTTATTTGGTTTTGATAAAATCCTAAGTGGTATAATGGATCCAACACATCTAACATCAACTTCTAATTCTAATCCATTCAAATTTTGAGCCAATAACAAGGCATTCTAATCAATTTGAGTAATTTGTGCACAAAGTGCTTAATCATACTTAAGAGCTAATTAAACCAAATTAGAGCCTAATTAAGAATTCCATGGAAAATTTTTGAATACTTATTTTTGGAAATGAATATTGAATATTTGCATCATTAGGTAACCTCATTTCTTAAGAAGACATCCCTATGCCATAAATGCCACAAATATCAGGATTCATGCCTCCCATACCTCATTAATGCCCTCCATGCCTCTTAATTGCTCCTTTATCCCAAATATTGATGAGCCTATTTATGGATTTTAATTACATAATTGGATTAATCCTTAACCAGACATCTCAATCTTGAGATGGATGGTTCAGGCTGATTCTACCCATTTGCAAAAATTTATAAATAAGATGCCTTGCCACATGAACTTTAAAGTCTTGAGAATGCAAAGATATAATGCACAAATGATTCCAAAAGCTATTGAAATTAGTGTTACCATGAAAAATTAATTCCAATCCAAGCCAAAGGTGCTAAGGAGAAGAGGAGATATCCAAGCCTCCTTTGATGAATACTTCATGATCACAAGATAAGAAAGCCACTACAAAAGCATTTGAAGCATCCAAGGAAGGTGAAGGATTCTTGTTTTTCCTTAATTTTTAGTTGTGTCTGTCATTTGTTTTTATTATTAAGCTCACCCTAGTAACTAGGCATGAAGGTGTTAGTTTAGTGTGTTGTTTATCAATTTTCTTTGTTCATTTTGTCACTAACACAATACTAATCTCCTCTTATTATTCAAATTCCTAGTTCACATAGGGAACCTCTCATATATCTATAATCCATGCACTAAACAATTGGTCCTATGGTCTTCTACCCTATAGACAACATTCCATACATATTATGCATGTACTAGACATAGATGATATACCCAAAATCATATAGCACCCCCTGATCCAAAATGGATTAGCATAAGGCTATCACATAAAAAATTCTTTGCCATCGAACTTGTGACATAGTTCTCATGTTGTCACAAGTCTGATCATGGCCTTTTAGATGTCCAAAATCTACATGATATACAAATTGAAAAAACTAACCCTCAACCTTAGGTATATCCTATCTGAGCACATCGCCCACATGTCTAGTGCTCATTTATCCTCTAGATCATTTGGTATCCCTATGATCATTAGTGTCCCTCTTATTGGTAGTCCAAGCAATGCATAGATGTCTTCTAGTGTGATACCCACCTCTATGGTATCCCCATCCACCATCCATAAAAATGTGTTGGTCAACCATTCCCAATATCTAAGGAACATCAACACTTAGTGGGATATACCTCATCTCAATGATACCTCCCAGACCTAATGTAACTAGTCTTACTTTGATTACATCTGTCAAATGATTTAGCAAATTTGGTAACCATAATGCATCAATCAATTGCTAATATCTCTAACATCTCTATAAAATATCAAATAATATATGACATATTAGATCTCCATGTCATTTATAATCAAAGTACATTATTAAAAATTTAAAATAACTCAGTTATTTTGATTTAGTTTATCTATTTACATAATGGAATTATTAAATACTAAATCAACCCTAAACTTCATTTGGGATACTAAATTGACCCTATTAAATTTATACTAGATCAACCTCTTTAGTACTAAGTCAACCACCTTTGGGCTTACATTACTAAGTTAACCACCTTTATAACCTACAACACTATATCAGCCTCTTCAAAAAGAAGTCAACCAAATGATATGCATTCAGCCCCTCACTTATCCAACTAAATTGACCTAATACTACATAGTCAACCTGTTGGTTCTTTTGTCCTTTACAAACTAAGTCAACTTGGTCAACTCTATTCATCCACAATGATGAATTTTTGACCAATTATCATAAATTATTTGATAATTTATTGGTCTGACTCCTTCCTACCCAATACCCCATTTTACCCTTAGTATCCCTAAAAATTTACTAGGATTCATTCCAGTGCCTAGATTTTGTCTACCTATCAATTTTATATAATTCCCTCAATTTAAAAAAAAAATTAAAAATTGAAATTTTTAGTTGTTTACCTATGTTGTATTTTCTATGACCACTATGTATCCTTCCTATCTCAATTGTCATCTCCTCACCATATTGCCTCTTTGGTTTCTACTAAGTCTCTCAGATCTCTATTTTATCAGAATAGTAAAAATACCAAATGAATTATTTTTCACTAAATTTATATTTACTATTCAAAATTATTTACCTTTCAAATATTTACCATCATATTTCTTATTTTTATCATATCTTTTTTCTCTATTAGATATTTTTCTAAACCATCAAATGTTATGGAATCCTGACATCGTATAGAATATTTTCAAATATTATATGTCTATCTTGCAAACATTTTGATTTTTCACTATTTTTTTTCTAAAATTTATAGGTTCACCTAATGTTCCCTAAATTGGGCACCTTCAAATTTATTTCATATCCTTCTTTATCTACATCACTAAGGTAAGTAAAGGTATGTATTTTTCAATTATGTCCTTTTATTTATCTTATTTGCTTCTTAGTGCACTTTATTTAGCTTCAGTATTGTGTGTTGTTATTTTATTTTCTCATAAAACCAACCCCTATTACACCTACATGACATGTGATGATATTCGAGTGGGGAATATGTATACACATTTTATCAATTATTGATTCTTTTTATCTTGCATGCCTTAAGGGGTGTACCAAAAAAGTGGTGGGTAGACCATTGGTGCCTCGTAGGATTGTTGTTCCTCATTACCACTTGATATTTACATAAACCATATCCTAAAATCATTCTCCTAATTTTTTCCTCCTATTTTTCACCCTCCTCTAATCATTGATCACCTTCATTAGCCCTTCCCTAGACTAAAACCCTTTTTGATGATTTATGTTATATTATCAGCCTCATTAACCTTATAATCTAATTGATAAAATTTATTAGGGTATAGGTCATGTTTTCAACAAAAATTTCACCCTAGAGATGTTTTCTCAAGCCTACTCTAATATTTGGGCAACACTGGAATACCTCTAGGGCTATGGGTTACCTATTGCTAAGGGAAACCTCTAGGTTAAATGGATAGCTCCCTAAATTTATCTCTTAAGCTCACACACTAAATTATAATAATAAATAAGGGTTAAAAAGGGGAAAAGGTAACATAAATTAAACCTATACTAGAGATGTGATACACCAAAATATCAGTCCACAAGCACACTTGCATATACACTAAGAATGAAAACTGCCAAAACTAACCTCAACTCTATAGCCTTATAGCATTAGTATTTCTTATAAAGGCAAATTTTCATGAACATCTAGAGGTGGGTGAAAATAAGGTAAAATAATAAATTATACTAGTCCTTCTCACACTTTAATATATACTCAACAAACATATACACTTTTTAAGACCTGTTATAAGTGATATCCTTACACAAAACATGCAAAGGGTAGTATGGAAGTAAGGATATCATGTTCTTCACTTAAAAACCACATACACCACTTAAAGCACTTATTAAATATATTATAGATCTCAAATAAACTTCATATGTCTTATTCAAAGGACAAAACAAGGTGCCAAACCAATAGGGCTTTGCCATACTAGGTGTGTATTACTTACAATTGCCAAAAAGGCATGCATTTATAGAGCATTGGAAAAGAAAGAAAAGAGAATAAGTTGAAGGGTCACAAATCAAAATATCCAACTATATAAAATAGTTACAAATAAATTTAATGAGGTGTAAAATAGGTTAGAAATTCCTTATATACATATGTCCATCACATACAAGTTATTCTCCCTCAAAGTGGCGTAAAGACTCTTCACCTTCCTCTTTAAAAATGACATGATGATGAAGAATTTCAATAACTGATTAAAACTCCCATATGAGTTATAGACACATTACCACTATCATGAAAATGTGGGTCCATGATGGTAATAGTTCTCATGCATCTCCCTAGCTGATGATCTCTTTCTTGACACTTGTGTTCACTCACTAGCAGTCATTCATTAGCCTTCTTTAGCTTGTCTTCTCACTTTTCAACTAGATGGCTTCCAATTACTCATGGATATGAATAAAGAGATGTTATGAAACTTTTTAGATACATATTTTTCCTTAGGTATATCAAATAGACCTTCACAACTTCATTATCACACTTCTCACTTTCCACACTAGGTAGTCATGTCCATTCTCACTGTGTTAGCTTAGATTGCCTAAAGTGACAGTTCTAGAAGAAATATTTTCTTAATTTACTAGAGTGATAAATGGATACTATATGTTATAAAAAAAACTCTAAGGACCTCTTACAATGATTTTCATCCAATAATTCTCCTCTACACTTGTAAAAAACATCAAAACATATAGAAAACCTCATACTAGGTCTATTCATACATAATATAATACATATCAAATGAGAATAAATGATCATATGAGAGTTATAAACATGTTTATATCACTTCCCTAATAATTTTACCACCTTTAGGTGCCAAAGTCTTCATGTCTTTGCCATCATGTCAAAATGAGGGTTTCTAGTAACCTGGACTGTTAAGGATTGTTCATAAAATCCTAACATTAAAACTCTAAAAAAATTTCACTGAGATAGATTAATAACTCCTTAGATTTTCATTCATATTTTTTTTACTATTTTGAATAAAATAAACTGACCCTCGATTTCAAAAAGTTTATTCTAAGTAGGCCTAAGAAGGAAATAGGCTAAAATGAACAACTTGGTGATACTCTTTATAGAAAAATTGTTTCAACTTGTATTACACTTCCCTTTTAATGTATTCAAAAATTTTCAATAGTTCCATGAAGTCATCTCCATGAGTCATAGGCCATTAGGGTATTAGACCTAGTCTAGGCCTAAAGACCTAAACTAAGCAAGACTACAAGTTTGACCACTTGGAGGTCTTCAAAGGATCCAAAGATTTCCTATATGACTTTTCACAATAATGATAACTATATAAATCATCCCAAAATCCTTTTCATGCTTTTACTTTCATCTTTCATCCCTCATGTCACAAAATTGTAGACTATGTCATTCATAGAGTGCACTCTGTTTGAGATAGAACAGAAGGCATCTCCCCTATTTTTATGGATGAAATAAAAGTATAGGGATATTAGTTAGGTCATTTTTACCATCTTTAACAAATTATAAGGTTTTTAAATACTTATATCATCCTCAAACATTTAAACCTTTCAAGACTGGCCTTCAGAAATAGTGATTGTGTGCAGGCAGGGTTTTGATAGGTTGAGTGTGGGATTGGAACCTTGTTCCTTTCTCCTAAGAATTACACGAGATGTAATGTCATAAAAATTTAATATCACTTCAATGTTTTCTATCAGCCTATATCTTTTCCAACTTACTAATATTGTGTCTTTCATGAAATAGGACTTAGTCTACAACTTGACTCTGAATGTGTCATATGTAGGTGACCATTAGGGAAGGGTTGGAAGGATTCTTGTAGGTGAATATCCCTTCATGAATCTATGTTTCTTTCTTCCACTTTTTTATGAGGTCATTTAGGACCAATACACACCTATATGAACCTATATCTTGCCTTAGAATCATGTATTCATTAATTTAATATAGATATGTAGTTAGAATGTGGGTTATTTCTTAGGAAACTTGAGATTTTCTTGTAGGTGACCATTAGTTTGAATCATTGTTATTTCATGTCTTATTTTTCATTAATAATAATAAGATTGTATATCATCTATATAGACTTATCCTATGTCTACAAACTATGTTCTCACTCACCTACCAATAATGTTATGTGTCACCATGCTTATTTAAACAAAAAACACTATGTTTCACTGAAAACCCACAATAAACACTTGTATAACTTGGAAGTCACTCAATTCTCATTTACTCTTGATCTAACCAATTTTTATCATGCTAAAAAGTGACTTATAGGTTCAAGGTACTAGGATGGAACAATTATACTTACTCCAACCTCAAGAATCTTCATCAATAGATGTCTTTTGTACCTTGTTTGGAAGTTTATGGTAATAAAGCCCTTTTTGTAACTTTTTTCAATATTACATCAAATACATTGCTTGGAATACTATAGAATCAAAATAATTAACCTAAATTACTTAATAAATATTGTCCAATTCAAGGAATGAATACAACATATCTTTTGAGTTTTTTTGTGGATCCTCCATGTTCTATACAAGTTTGTGTATGACTACAGATGATTGTGTATATTGAATATTCACTCAATTTCTTGTTCACTATCTTGAGAAGATAATCTAAAACAAATTATAAGTATTATAATACAATTATTACATGGGTAAAATAATAACCATGATCTAAAGATTTTGTAATAGGTATATTACTTTTATTTGGAGATATTCCACAGAAGATAAAACTTTACAATTATCAAAACTTATCTTTCAGACCAATAGTGCTTACCTCTAACACAATAAAGGTTATCCTACCTATAAAATCATGATCACACATGCCAAAAAATATTGAACCAACATGGATATCATGAAACATATTTGAGAAGACTCACACAACATTTAAAAACACCAGAGCAATGCAATAGATGAGGAACCTTGTAGGAGTTAGGAATGTGCAATTACTTTTGAGTCATTTTCCTTATTAGAGTTTATTCATGGAGTAAAATCCACAAATATTAAAACTAATTACATGTAATGAGAGATCATATAGACTAATTTATTCCCTCAAATTCATTCTTCCTAATTCTACCTCTCTAATCCATACAAAATGAAAACTAATGGATTAGTTTGACCTTCCATGAGAGAGTGATAGATAACATGGATCAGTTTTATCCATTTTTAGAGTTTTCAAGGCAAACTGAACATTTAATTTAGTTTTTTTGAGTTTAATATTCACTCTTGAATCTTCCCAAACATGCCAATTGCTATACAATCCATATAACCTTAAAAACCCCTCTTTTTATAAGAGACCTTATTTTCAATGTTTAAACCTAGAAAATTTATTTATAAAACTAACCAATCACACTAACCTAACACATGGGACATTTAATAACACCTTGAAACACTTTTACCCTTGAGGAAATCATAAAATTTTAATAAATAACCCAAAAGTGGCATAAGATGATAGAAAATGACACTAGGGGTAAATAACAAGCATGACCAAGGTTAAAAATACATTAAGTGACCTTATTAAGACCATGAAACACATTTTACATACTAGTATACACCTATATAAATGTTTACTATATATGATATTTACCTACTTTGAATTATGGTCAAATTAGTCTATATTTTAGTGATTTCTTAGGGGTGGTAAGCCAACTATGCCAAAGATCAATAGCCTACTCCTATCCATTGGGATATGGATTTACCTATGCACTGATTAGATACTAAATTACATATTAAAAGACACCAAACAACAAGCAATAGACACAAAAGATAAGAAACTAAATCACATAAGATAAGACAAGAAAGCAAACACACTTGTGCTCTCATAAACACTTATGGAAGAGACACAACAAACTCAAACAAAATAACTTAAACAAAAACTAACATGAATGAATCTATTCCTCCTAGATCAAAGGGGAATATTGAAACATTTATTGGTCCATGAAATGAAGGAGTTAATGATGCATATTTCCTATTGGGCCTTGGCACTTATATCTCCAACTCCTTCATGATGTTTGCCAATCTCCTTAGTATGATCCTTAATGCAATCAAGGAACTATAACTATATAACCTATGAAGGTAAACTCTCCTTCAATATAAATAGACTCAAACTTGTCATGAGACTCATTATCAATAACCTCCCATGGTGCTTCAATAAAACATACCTTCTTTCCTTCCATGGTGTTTTAGGAGAGATCAGATTGTTCAATAACTACAAGTTCCTCAAGCTCATAAAGGAAATTTATATAGTCTATCCAGTCTTGATCATTGTCCTCAATGGAGACCTCTTGCTCTATATTATTATGCACTTAGCCCTCAAATTTGTAAAGTTATTCAAGCTATTAGAAAAGCTTGATCTGTTATTGCCAATCATTTTTTCTCTCTTACTCTTGGAGAACTACCACCTCTTCAAATTTATCGTCTTGGTCTTTGATCACATGATCAAATTCAAAGTTGAATACAAATTCAATAGGTTGGGATGGCATAAGGTTATATTTTAAGGGTGAACCACCAAGAGGTAAGGTAGATTCAAGAGTGTTTTGAATGGAAACAAACTCCTTATCAGCTATAAGTTCATTAATTACCACTTCAATAAAATTGATGCCTTGGGATTTCCCATGCTATACTTCAAAGGATAAAATATTTTTTTTAAACATCTTCAACTTGGACAATAGGAGGTCTAGGTTATTTCTATTTATCATGGACATCAACTAAATCAATATATATAGATTCCTTCGCAAACACTTTTCCTTTCATATGTTGAATGCACTCTTTGTATAAAGCTCTAAGATGAGCTTTAAAATCTTATCCTTCACTCAAAAATATTGATTTGAACTCTATTTCACCAAGGGGAGTTCTTACGGTGATATCTTATTCATAGTCACTTGAATCATAGTCTTGGTTAGTTGTAAACTGAGCTTGTTATTTTTCACTCACCTCCCATAATATGGGTTCTCCTATAATAAGACATGAGGTGGCAGGGTGATGGATAGGCTCATGGGTTAGAGAGGGGATCTGAGGTGTGATGGAGGGTTCATGAATGGGTTTGGGAAAGGAAGATTCTTTAATAAACTCATAGGGGAATGTTAAGTTGGGTTGGTCAATATGAAAGACACCTTCTTCAATAAAATTTCACTTTGCTCATAGCCTTCTTGAGGCTCTTAAAAAACTGTAGGCTCACTTTTAAGATATTTATCTTCTCACATTCTTGGTCTATTTATTGAGTATTGAATACACTTTTTTACCAAGTATGGTTTCTCATTGATATCATATTGGGTTTCCTTTTCAACCAACTCCCACACATCCATCCATTTTTAAACTAAACCTCTTAATCATTCCATGATATGGTTAGGAAGCACATCAAACTCATCATCTAATGTTCCCATCTCTTCTTAATTATCTAGTAGACTTGGCATGAGTCTCAATAAAGATTTAGCATGAGATGAGGTTGAAATAGGAGAAGGATAATAGTGGGGATTATGGCTAGCTTTAATTTTTTGTATTTGATCCTATAAGAATTCATATCTTTCTTTAAAATATTTTGATCTATAATCTATGGGATCATCTAACCTATCATGACAAGACCAATAAGAGACATTTTGGGTTTGATATGCATCATGGTAAGACTAGTATGATTAATATTAGGGTTGATAGGTAGGCACTTCTTGATAGTCTTCCTCATAGGATTTTTCATAGGGATATTCAAGGACATAATGTTCATATGGAGGAGGAAAATGATGGCCATAAGGTTTCCATGGTTTATAGGATTGATATTAACTTTGATAGGTTTGTTGAGGGATATAACATGGGTCATAACAAGTTTGAAAGGATGTACATTGTAAGGATTCTCATCATATCCATTCATATAAAATTCATGAGTAAATTAAAAAATGATACTTGATTAAAATATTCAAAAATAGATACCTGGGTTGCTTACAACCAAAATATTTCATTCAGAGTCACCATTGGTCCTTGCTTGAATGCTTCCAAAAGCTGGTAAGAGGAAAGACACACCAATAATCCTCCCACTCTTTTGCACCTTGGTCCCACTAGGAATGAAATAATTTCTATCACAAAATATTTCACCATAGATATGGTTGTTCAAGCCTACTCTAAGATTTGGGCAACATTAGAATACTTCTAGGCATATGGGTTTCATATAACTGAGGGAAACCTCTAGGTTAAAGGGATATCTCCCTGAATTTGTCTCTTAATATAATACATTACACTATAATAATCACTTGGGGGTGAAAAATGAAGAAGGTAATATAAATTAAACCTATAATAGAGAGGTGACACACCAAAAAATTAGTCCATAAGCACACTTGTATATACACTAAGAATGAAAATTGCCAAAACTAACCTCAATTATATAGCCTTATAACATTAGTATTTATTATAGAGGAAGATTATTATGAAAATATAGAGGTGAGTAAAAATAAGGCTATATAATATACTCTACTAGTCCCTCTCACACTTCAAGATACACTCAACAAATATATACACTTTTTAAAACCTGTTAGAAGTGATATCCTTACACAAAACATGCAAAGGGTATGGAAGTAAGGAGAGAATGTTCTTCACATAAAAACCACATACACCAATTAACACACTTAGTAAAGAGATTATAGATCTCAAAAAAAATTCAAATGTCTTATTCAAAGGACAAAACAAGGTGCCAAACTGGTAGGGCTTCACCATACTAGGTCTGTAATACTTATAATTTCCAAAAAGGCATACATTTATAGAGAATTGGAAAGTTGAGAGAAGACAAGAAGTGAAAGGGTCAAAAATATAGGTATCTAACAAAATAAAATAATTAAAAATCAATTAAATGAGGTGGAAAATAGGTCAAGAAGTCCTCTTATACATATGTCCATCACAAACATGTCATTCTCATAGGGTTTTTAGACACATTATAAATATCATGAAAAGGTGGAATCTTGATGGTAGTCATCCTCATGCATCTCCCTAGCTGATGGTCTCTTTCTTGACACTTGTGCTCACTCACTAGCAGTCATTCATTAGCCTTCTTCAACTTGTCTTCACACTTGTCAGCTAGATGGTGTTTTATTTGTTCATGGATATGACTTAAATAAATGTTAGGACACTTTTTGCATACATAATTTTCCTCTATTATATAAAATAGACCTTCACAACTTTATTGTCACACTTCTCACTTTCCACACTAGGAAATCATGTCCATTCTCACTATGTTAGCTTAGATTGCCTGAAGTGATAGGTCTAGTAAAAAGATTTTATTGATTTAATGGAGTGATAAATGGATATTATAGATCATAAAAAGTATTTAAGGACATATTAAAATTATTTTCATCCAATAATTCTCCTACGCACCTATAGAAAACATTAAAACATGAAAAAAACCTCATACTATGTTTGTCCATACAAAATACAGTAAGGATCAAATGAGAATCAAGGAGCCTATGAGATTATTAAACATGTTTAAAGATAACTTCATTGAGAATTTGGCCACCACTTTATGTCAAAGTCTTCATGTCTTCACCATCAGGTTAGAATGAGGGTTTTAGGAGGGTTTCTAGTGTCCTAAACTGTTAAGGATTTTTCATAAAATCCTATCATTGAAAATCTGAATAAATATCACTAAGGTAAATCTAGGTACCTTATTCAAAAATTCCTAATTCCTTAGATTTTGATGCAAACTGCATTTTGAGTAGGCCTGGGAAGGAAATAGGCTAAAATGAACAACCTGGTGATACTATCTACAAAAAAATAGTTTCAACCTATCTTCCAATTCCCTTTGAATTTATTCAAACATTTTGGATAGGTCCATAAATTTATCTCCATGAGGTAGAGTCCATTAGGGTATTGGGCCTAGTCTAGGCCTAAAGACCTAGATTGAGCATGACTACATGTTTGACCACATGGAGGTATTTAAAGTATATAGAGGTTTATTATATACTTATTCACATTAATACTAACTATATACATCATCCCAAAATACATTCCATGTTTTTAATTTCATCTTTCACCCTTCATGTCATAAAATTATAGATTGTGTCATTCATTGAGTGCCTTATATTTGAGACAGAATAGATGGCATCTCTCCTATTTATATGGATGAAGTGAAAGTAGAAGGAGATTTTTTAGGTCATTTTTACCCTCTATACCAAATTACGAGGTTGTTTAATACTTATAGCATCCTAAAACATTCAAACCTTTCAAGACTGGCCTTAGTAAATAGTGATTGTGTGCAAGTAGGGTTTTGATAGGCTGAGTGTGTGATTAGAACCCTTTTATTTTATCTTAAGAATTACACAAGATGTAATTTCATCAACCTTGAATATGAATTAAATGTGTTATTAAACCTTTATCTTTTCCAATTACTAACATTGTATCTTTCATGATCTAGAACTTAGTCTGTAACTTGACTCTAAATATCTCATTTATAGGTGACCATTATGGAAGGGTTGGAAATATTCCTATAGGTGAATCTCCATTCATGAGTCTATGTTTCACTCCTTCAATTTTTTATGAGGTCATTAAGGACTAATACACACCTATATTAACCTATCTCATGCCTTTAAACATGTCTTCACCAACATAATATAGATCTATAGTCAGAATGTGGGTTCTTACTTAAGAAACCTGAGATTTTCCTATAGGTGACCATTAGTTTGAATAATTGTTGTTTCATGTCCAATGTTACCTTGAGGATATTGATACTATCTCTCATTTGTATATACTTATCCTATGTCTAAAAACTAGGTTCTCACTCGCCTACCAATAATGTTAAGTGTCACTACAAGTTGCAGGCTTCTTTGAACTAAAAACACTATTTTTCACTGAAAACCCATAGTAAACAATTGTATAACATGGAAATCACTCAATTATCCTTTCCTCTTGATCTAACAACTTATTCTCATGCTAAAAAGTGAGTTATAGACTCAGGATACTAGGATGGAATAGTCGAGTTAATCTAACCTCAATAATCTTCATTAATAGATGTCTTTTGTGCTAGCAAATACCTTGTTTAAAGAGTTTAAGGTAGTATAGCCATGTTTGTAACTTTTCTCAATATTACATAAAAAAAATTGCTTAGACTAGTCTATAATAAATAAAATGAATTTAAATGACTTGATAAAGATCATTAAAGTCATGGAATGAATACAACATATCTCTTGATATTTTTTATGGCTCCTCCATGTTTAGTATAAATATGTGTATGCCTATAGATGACTGTGTATGTTGAATATTTGCTCAATTTATTGCTCACTATATTTAGAATCTCATCTCAAATCACTTATAAGTCTTCCAATAAAATTATTCAATGGGTAAACTAATAAGCATGATCTAATAAGTTTGTAATAGGTATATCACTTTTATTTGGAGCCATTTCATAAAACACAAAACTTTACAATTACCAAAACTTATCTTGCAAACCAATAGTGTTCAACTCTAAAACAATGAAGGTGATGACACCTATCAAGTCATGATTACACATGAAAAAAAAGATGGATACACATGGAGAGGTTGAAATTTCTCTCTAAAGACTCACACAACATTTGGAAACACTAAATCAATACAATAGATGAGGAAACTTACAAGAGTTAGGAATGTACAATCAGTTTTGAGTCACTATCCTTCTTAGAGTTTGTTCATGGAGTAAAATCCACTAATATACCAAATAATTCCATAGAATAAGAGATAATAAATACTAATTTAATCCCTCAAAGTGATTCTTCCTAATTGTTCCTCTCTAATCCATATAAAAAGAAAATTGATGGACCAGTTTAACCTTGCATGAGAGAGTGATGGAGAACATGACTTAGTTTTCTCCATTTTTGGAGTTTTCAAGTCAAAATAAACATGCAAGTGAGTTTTAGGTACCTGAAGATTCACTCCTAAATCTTACCATGTGAGCCATGCTATTGTACAATCTATAAAACCTCAGAAACTCCTCTTTTTTCAAGAGATCTTCTTGTTTTCAACATTTAAACCTACCAAATTTAGTTATATAACTGACCACTAACACTCACCTGACACATGGGACATTTAATAACACCTTGACACACTTATATCCTTGAATAAACCATATAATTTCAATAAATGACCCAAAAGTGGCATAAGATGACATAAAATGACACTAAGGGTAAATAATAAACATGACCAAGGATAAAAACACATTTTGTGACCTTATTAAGACCATGAAATACATTTTCATCCTATTAGACCTCTATATCAATGTTGAATATATAGGGGGTTAACCAAATTTGACTTGTGGTCAAATTAGTTAATAGTTTGGCCCTTGGCTGACCTAGACCATGACCCAATTTATTTTTTTATCAATAATGATACTAGGTTGATTGGGTTGACCTTATCAGCCTAAACTTTTAGAAAGGATTAGGGTTAGATCCAGCTATATAAACACATCCATTTATTCATTTAAAATAGAATAAAATAACAAGGTGTGTGTGTGTGTGTATGGGTGGGTGTGTGGGTGTGTGGGTGTGTGTGTGTGTGTGTGTGTGTGTGTGTGTGTGTGTGTGTGTGTGTGTGTGTGTGTGTGTGTGTGTGTGTGTGTGTGCATGTGTGTGTGTGTGTGTATTTTGCATCTACTTATCCACCATTATACTTGAGGAGCATAACTTAGGGTTTCAAACTTGTGTGTGTGTGTGTGTGTGTGAGTGAGTGTGTATTGTACATCTACTTATCCACCATTCTACTTGAGGATCATAACTTATGGTTTCAAACTTTCTTTAGAGATATAGATCTTATCTTGTGGAGAATTTTTTTGGATGCATTGATAGGTTGTGTAGCTTAGAAATGATTTATCCTTGTCATCCTTACATACCATAAAAAATTCTTATGAATTACATTATCCAAGAGAGAGATTGAGGTCTGATGGGTTCATCTTCAAAGTAAGTATTCCTAACTTTGTTCCTCCTTTCTAAGAGTAGATAAATATGTATTTGTACTTCTATCCCATGCATTAGGATTTTATAGACATTGACTTGATTATATGTATTATATGAATATTTAATTTTAATGTTTGTTAACCCCCCCACTTTCTGCCACAAGATTTGGGGAGCACTAGATTAGAATTCATTTTACTTGATATTAGTTTAGTGAATATGAAAACATAGGACCTAGTTAAGTTTAATGTATCTTTTGTTTGACTAGAGGAATTAGAACCCTCTATAATGAATTTATTATGGTAAGATATCCCTTGGCTAGGTCTAGTAGATCTATCTTGGTCATGACCCTGAATATCTAATGTATCCATGATCTTAAGTGTTAGTAAGATTTATCTTCTCTGACATAGGATTGATTTATAGATATATTGTATTTACCATTGCATACACAGACTCCCTACCCCTAAAATATGTTAAAATAAAGCCTTAGTAAACTAGTGGGTGTCTTCAGATAATGTAACTAATAAGTTATAAGAGTGGGAAAGAGACACAACCACCTTCATAGTTAGGGGAGCCATCTCTACTATCCCAATTGCTACTTTTGGGCCTAGAATTAGGATTTATATGGCCTTGTTGAATAGAATTTATAGCTTCCCAAACATAACCCATGTTAATGAGGTTTGTATTCCCCTACTGGACACCATCCTCACCTCCACCAAGATCATTATTGTAAGGTAAATCATTAGTGATAACTTGATTCACCAAGTTAGTAGCTTAGACAATAGGCCAGATGGTAACTTTTATATGATGTCTTATTTGGTGGATGCAATAATTGGGATGGTTTATCATCCTTTGAATAAACTTAAGAACCATCTTCTAAGTATCCCAAGAACAAAATTTGTGATAAACTAGACATTCTTCAAATCCATAGGTTCAAGAAAAATATGATTAGGCTAATAGAGACTTTCTACCCTATGGCATACCAATCCATTTATGGCAAGGATATGCCTATATTATCTAATCATATCAAAATAACTTGTTAGAAGATTGGTAACATATGGATTTACCCAAATTACATAATCATTAGGATATAAGGCACTAGATCCCTTCCCATGTATCTTCCTCGATTGGTCTCAAACAAGGTGGCAGAGTAAGAGATTTCAACTTAATTGGATAATTATGTGGATGTCACCTTAAGGAGGTATAATAAAGGGGTAGTCCACCCAAATCCCCTCAACATTGGTTGAATCTAGTAGTCCATATGGGAACATTTTTAACTAGTGGGTAGAATTAGAACTTCTTATGACTTCAAATGAGCATAGTTCATGGTATCTAAATACTAGGGTCAGGAACCACATGGACAAAGTCAAATCTAAAGTAAAGATTTACTATTTCCATGTTTCATATCCCAATTACATAGTATTCATGGATGATTTTAATAATATGGAGGTTCATAAGAGGATGAAAAAAGATAATATGTCTCTAGTGGTGGCCAGGCATATACAATATAACCAAGAGACCACCAAAGAAGATGCCAGGAGAATTAAAAAAGGAACATTGGAATCATAAACCTCCTCTAAAACCCGTATCATAACCTAGAATACAAGAACATGCTAGTACATATATAAAACCACATGTGGAAGAAAGGTAGAGAGTTATCTAGACCCCTCTTTAACATCCCATCCTAGTGGTTCTAATTATGGTAACCACTCTAGTTTCCACTCCTCCTTAGTCGGGTGCTACTTCACAATGTTCCTCAAGTATGGCTCAAGTAACTGGACCATTATCCATATTTCCCTTTTTTCCACTCACTATGGCACAAAAAGTAAGCCTTACATATTTATTTTCCCATATTAATAGTTTAATTCCACCTTTATCCCCAGTTCAAACCAATTTTCTTCCACCTCCATCTACTAGTTCACCCCCAACAACCACTACTTCTCTCACTTCTTCACCCTTTCTCTTATTCCCATCAAACCCCCTATCTCTCCTCAAGGTACACCCATGAGGGTATCCCCTAAAGGATAAATAGAATAATATATAAGCATTGGGAAAGGTTCTAAAGAAGTAGAGGTTGTGGAATTACTGGATAGTGTTGAGTAAAGTAAGAAGTTAATAGAAAGAGAATGGTCTACTGAAGAAAAATGGGAGGATAAAATTGAAACATCCTTATCATAAACCATTAGTGAGACTAACAAAAGTAACCTGGATGATGAATGGCTATTAGTGATTAGGGGATATCGAGATCATAAAGAATAGTTTAATTTTAATTGAACTATTATAGAATTTAGAAGGGAACAAAGAGAATGAGGTGGAGTCTAGGTCTCCACTTCCCACATAGGGAAAACCAATTACAATGCCTTTAGCCCCAAAACCATCTATTACAACAATATTATCTCTAGTAGCAACTTAACCAACTATTTTTACATAAGGGTTAAGTATTCAGGCTCCTCATTCCCCATCTATTGTTATAACCACTGCTATTCTAGATAGTACTATGGTAATTATTTCCCCTATCACAGGATAAAAGAAGGATAAAAAAAATGGTGCTAATTTGGCAAACCTCAATCACAAACCCTATGACCAAATCAATAGTTACCCCTAACTCACCTTCCACAAACACTACTAGGTTTAGTTATGAGTTTATGACTATCTATTTATAAGAGTTATAAAAAATACCTTCTACTTATTTATTCTTTGCTTCCAAAAAAACTCAAGACTTTGGAATCAATTAATAAGTACATTTTGATAGTTTGGTCTCCTATGCTATTTTTGCTTCCCTAGACACCCTTCCCCATCTATCTACTCAATTGGGCATGCTAATTAGCCATGCAACCCAAATAGATTATATTTCCATTAAATAAGTAAAAAGGTTGGATGAAAGAAGGATAATAATTGAGAAACCCCTAAAAAGGTCACTCTGTGGAGAAAGGATATTCCCTCCTTTCCTCAAATGCAAACATCTTCTCCTAAAACTATGCTTCCTCTAAGACAATCCCCATCTTCTACTCCCCTGAGTAGGGAAAACCTATAACACAACCAATCACCTTGAATATCCTTGAATGGATTTAAAAGATGTAGTGGGAAGAAGATGGAAGATAGTATTTGGTTATGGTGGAGAAAACCTTATTCAAGTTCCATTTCGATAAAAAAAATCCAAGACTATAAGGAATATCAAAGGAAAATAGTGATAACTATAAGGCAAAAGATAGATTTAAAGTAAAGGGAGGATGTGTTGTATCTAAACAAAAGTAGAAAAGCACTCCCCTTTAACTTGGGCCATTACATAGAAGATCCTTACTCTTTTGTGGATTTAGTGGGTGGAGTGATAATGGAAATGTTCAGAGGTTATGACCAATCCATGGGGACTCTATAAGGGAAAATCACCATACATCCTCCAAAGGACCTCATTGGCAGTGTTCAAGGAGCAACACAGAAGCTGTATGATGTTATCTAGATGATAAGAAGTGTCGAGAGAGAGTTTTAGCCCAAGTGGGTAGATGTGGTTCCCCTTAATGAAAAAAGAATAAAATAGAGGCCAAACTCCATTTCTTAAGCCAAGTATCCAAGAATAAGGCATATGATCATCTAAATTTAATAATTTCTTATGACGTAGCATGGGCCCAAAATTATGTGGTTGTGAGAAGATATGACTTAATAAAGTGGCATCAAGAGAGGAAAAATTTGGTGTTGAAACTCATTGGATATGAGGGGCAGGCCATTCCTATTTTTTGAGAGCTAAGAATCCAAAATGTGATCAATCAACAAGAATAACTATTCCTTTAATCTATCTTCAAAGATCTAATTCAAACTATAGAAAATAGTTTCAAAATAGAGATCGAAGGCATAATATATTAAATTCAAGATGACTTATTGCAATTGGTGAAATTTAAGAGGTAAAGTCCGTAATATAGAGAATATCTATGTGGAACTTAAGGCTATGCTGAAGACCCACACAAAGTTAATGGATAAGCTCCCCCAACTCTTCAAGAGATCTTTGTAAAAAATAGAGGCAATATAAGTTAATTTTTAGGTGAGCCATTCCCTCTACTTGTAAATTTAGGAAATAAAGTAGGATAATCAAGCCACTTTTCCTCCACCATCCACCTCAATAACACCTATTACTTGAGCAGCTAGACTCACCATTGTAACAACTTTAGTAATAATAAATTCTAACACATTGACATCACCGAATGTAACTACTTTCTCATAGATAGATTATTTTGTCATATTCTGATGAACATTTTAACTAAAAGTTTGTTATGATAGTCTTATCTCTTATGGGATGTTAATGACATATTTTAACCATACATGTCATACGTGTCTCTTTATGAGATATTTTAAATGATGTAAACTTTAAAAATGGATTGTGTGATGAGGCACCCCCATCCCTAGATATAAATGCATGTAACATATGCATTCTACGGGAGGAGAAATTTTGTTATTCAATATAGATAGAGGCCTTTTAGTTGTCTTGAAAATTTATGTTGCATGATTCATTCTCTCTCTTTCATCTCTATGTTATAATGTTTATGCAATTTAATATAATTGATAGATTGGTTTCTTGATATATACAATAACAATTTCAAGTAGCTTATGATTAAGTAGTAAGGTTATATCAATTAAAAATATGCAATATAAGTTTTAGGTTGATAGATCTTGTTTTATTTATTTAGGTTGATAGATCATTGTCTTATAATCTAAATGCAATATGATTGATCCCCACATAAGCCCAATGAATGAGATAAGCCAAGTTATTGATTTAAAGATCATAATCCCAATTTCATGTCAACCCACCCAAATCCACATGAGTATACAAGATACAAACATCATTCAAAAATCAAGGCTAACTACCTCACTAAAATATTCCCATGTTCCACACTCATTGTCATCTGACTTAAATCTATTTGATCCTCGCATTAGACAATAAATCAAACTCTAGATTGGCCTCCCTGTAGCAATGTGAACACTTCTAATTCTAGATTATAGAGACATCATCCCACACTTTCTCAAGGATTTTATTAAAATTTTAGGATTTATCCCTTTGTTTAGATAAGGCTTGAATGAAAACTTTAGAATCTCCTTCAATTTCCATCTTATGTACACCACATTCAAGCACAACATTTTCTCCTGCCATAAGGGTTTGGGCTTCAGCCTCATTGTTGGTACCATCTAATATATTGATAAAAATGTTATAATTAGAGACCCACTATAATCCCTATTCCCACACCCTAGCTCAGAGCCCCCTAGGTTCCCTCAACAAGCTCCATCAAAATTGAATTTGAACTACCCTGGCTGTGGAGCTTGCCAAGCAATACCAATCCTATTTTTCTTCTTATAATTTCAATTTACATTTGTGATTAAACTATTAATGAGGGTTCAATAATTTTTATTATTATTTTTGTTTAGAGGATATTTTTTCCTTAAAATTTTTTAATTATTTTTGAAAGATTTTATTGTGAATTCATAACTCTAACTTTTATTTTCTTTGTTTAATATTAGTTTGCCTCAAAACTATGTGAAATTATGTATATTATAAGTACTTAATAACATATCTCATGACTACTTATTTATCCTTGGTCAATAATGATTTTTTGAAGTTCATCTTATTTTTCCTTTAAGGCATCTCTTAGGAGTTACCTTTCAAACATGAACAACAGTGGATTTTTCCTTCAAGATAGCTCCTAAGAGATACCTTCAAGTTACCCATGTAGGTGTTATAAGGCCCTTGAAGGAATTTCATAAGAGATACTTCAAAGGGTGTTGTCATAAATTCAAGGGTACCTTGAAGTTATCTTCTAGAAGATACCTTTAAAGCATGCGTAAGGGTACCCTTAAAGGTAATATAAGGCAATTCAAAGGATGTTTGAAGGCACAGTTTGATGATACCTTGAAGGGCTTTGTAATACTTTCAAGGGTACCCTTATGCATGTTTGAAAGGTGTCTCCTAAGAGATACTTTCAAGGTAACCTTGAAGGTACTATAATAACCTTCAAGGTATCTTCTAAGAGATACCTTGAAGGGTCTTGTAATACCTTCAAGGGTTATCCTAGTAGATACATTGAACATGCATATGATTGAAATTTTATTTCAAGGAATCTCCTAAGAGATACTTTGAAGGGCCTGGTAATACCTTGAAGGGCATTGTAATATTTTTAAGGATACCCTTATACATGTTCAAAATATATCCCCTTGAATGCCCTATTGGGTGGTCCTTGTCCCTTTTTTGGTCACCATTATCCTTTAACAAAATAAGGTAGGTATATTTGAGCTAAGTTGAGCCATTACAGGCTCAAGGTCTAATCTAAATTGAGTCCCTAATCTACTATGATTCAAGCTATTTTCAACTTGAGTTTTTCTAGTTCTATTCAATCCAATTTAAGTTGATCCTGAGTCATTTTGATCTGAGTTATCCAAGCCAATCAATTTACTTCCCAAGTCAAGCCAAGTCAATTGAGTTGATAACCTTTTGTTATTAACCATTTTTGTAGTATCATTCAAGGGCATGTTGTGATATTTGAGCCCCTCTTGAGATGAATATTCAAATAAGACTTATGAAATTTATCTATCTCCCTAGAGCCACATGTTAACATTATATGGACCCAGGGCATATTCATAAGTCTCTAAATACTTAGTCATTTCCTTTAGAGTTTCCCTAGAGATCCCTATATCAGTAAGGTTAGACAAAGTAATGGGTTAGTAAGATGCATCCATGTGGCTTAATCCTAATGAATCTAATCTTTGAATCCATCCATGTATATTTATATATCCCTAAGTAATCAGGATGATCCCACTTGTCATGATATCATAGTCCCAATATTTCCAACATGATTAATATAAACATAAGAGTTTAGCAATCCCTGAGGGAGATACATACAAGTGGCATGATATCACTTCACAATAGATAAATATGTTATTGGAGATAGTAAAATATATAAAAATTATTGAAAATCATGAGGATGGACCATTTGGTAAAGACCCCATAAAATGATACATGTTGGAAACTCAATCATCAATGCACAGGCACAAAGTTAATGGGTCATTTGTCTGTCTAGGCCAACAAAAGGATCTTAGTCAGCACATGTAGATTTAAACCTACAAGGTGCCAATATGAATATAATGGGAAGTAAGATCATGATCATTTCATTAATTCTAGCCATGGTTTCAAGTTCTATAGCAAGGAAACATTAATTACAGTCATAGTTTTTCACCTAAAACATTTAGTTGAATTGTGGGATCATCAAAGATTAAATATTTGTTGTTCTCTAGCCAATGAGATATAAGCTAAACTAATGGTTTTGAGTTCAAGATGATTATAACCATGATTTGAGGACAAAATAATAGTTCTCATTTAATTTTGGCCATCCATATCTACTTACATAGAAGAGATACTACTTCTAAGTCTTTGTTATCACACTTAATTATGGCAGTCACCCTCTATTTTGTATTAAATGGCCCAAGGGCTTCATGTTGCCTATATAAGCCAGGGAATTTCATTGTAAGATCATATTATAAGTGTGTAAGGTGAAGCCCTACCAAAAATTATACTTATTATTATCTTTATAATATAATTTAAGCTGGATTATGTTTACTTCATTTCACATTTTAGTGAATTTGATATGTTTTTTAATGAATGCTAATGATAGTTTATTGCTTCCTTGCATTTATCCTTTTCATTAATGAATTTATGTGAATTATCTACCTTTAAAAGGTCATATAAAGTGAATCATATGATTTAATGTATTCAAGTGTTGGAGTATCATTAGCACCTATTTCTAGACATCTTGATTAATCACCTTGACTACTGTGTAGATGTATCCTTCATATTGAATTATTTATGTGGAAGTTGTCCTGAATTAGTTTGATCAACCTATAATTTGTCATTTAAATAGTGCAAACATTGACAAATAGAGGAGATATAATTGATGCATCACCTATAATTTTATTTCCCTATTTTCAGTCTTTTTCTACCCTTTTTGCCTTAGCAAGTAGTAGTTTAGTTGTAATTTCAAGGTAGAGCATCAAGGGAAATAGACCTATCTATAGATTCACCTCATTAATTAGGCAACCCAAAACCTAGATGTGATTTTATGCTATCACTTGAATGGAAAGGCATGAAAAACTTTCTCAATGGTGAAATTTAGAGTTATAGCAATACCTTGAAGGGCCTTTTAATACCTTCAAGGGTACCTTCAAAGTATAACGTAGGAGATACCTTTAAAAAATGATTACTAGTGGATTTTTCCTTCAAGGTATCACCTAAAATATACCTTTAAGTTACTTATGAAGGTATTACAATGCCTTTGAAGTCATATCCTAAGAGATACCTTAAAGGGAGTTATCATACATTCAAAGGGAAATTGAATGTATCACTTAGGAGATATCTTTAAAACATGCATAAGGGTACCCTTTAAGGTATTACAAGGCCCATAAAAGTATGTTTGATATCACTGTTGTGTGATACATTGAAGATATTTATAATACATTCAAGGTTAATCTTATGCCTATTTGAAAGTTATCTCCTTGAAGGCACAATTGGGTGATTCCTTGAATGGACTTATAATACCTTCAAGGGTTCTCTTATGCATGTTCTAAAGGTATCTCCTTGAAGGCTTTGTTGGGTGTTACCTTGAAGGGCCTTCTAATACCTTCAAAGGTACCCTCAAGGTATCTCCTAAGATATACCTTTCAAACATGAATAAGAGTAGATTTTTACTTCAAGGTAGCTCCTATGAGATACCTTCAAGTTACCCATGAAGGTATTACAAGGCCTTTGAAATCATGTATTAAGAGATACCTTGAAGGGAATAATCAAACATTCAAGGGGATGTTAAAGGTATCTCTTATGAGATACCTTTTAAATATGCATAAAGATACATGTTGGGGTTATAGATTTTCACCCTAGCTGAGAAGGGGATTATTCAGATCGTCTACTCAAATATAGTCCAACATGGGATTCATTCTAGGCTATGGCTATGCTAATAATAGATCACATCTCTGGAGAAGATCATCTTCCTTTTGGATCTATCACCTATACTAAACCTAAATTAGCATTTGCCTGGAAAAAAGAGAGACATTTTAACAATAAATTATGAAAGCATATAAAAAGAGATGATGCAACAATGATTCTATCACTCAAACTTGCATAAGAAAAACTATAGGATGCATTCAAGACTACAAAAAATCACTCACATCAATATTTCATAAAAATTCATGAATCAACTATTAATCTATTATGGGAGGGCAGTTATCCACTTCCAAAACTAACCAACAGACCACATATTGTACTTAGAATGACCTATGAGGATTACCAAAGTATTTCATGAAGGTGATAAAATTTAGATAGAGGCAAGAAAAACATACATTTACTTAGCTAATCAATGAACTCATAAGACACACTTTAATTTAGCTTCAAAATGGAGTAATTTAGTCTTTTATTTCATGAAATAGGTGTTACAGTACAAATCTCAGTAGATTTTAGTCATAACAAAGAAAAGCATCCATTTCAGGCTTAGAAGCTTGTATTTATAGAAAAGAAAAAGATATATATATATATATACATATATATATATATAGAGAGAGAGAGAGAGTGAGAGAGAGAGATTTATGCATTGAAAGAGGCCCAACCACTTTCAATGGATTGACACCAATTCAAAGATGCCAAGTCATGATCTTATCAAGAAGCAATAGAATTTGTAAAAGAATTGAATGTTCATTGTCTTTATCCATCCACTAGGTGTCCTCCTTAGAACTCCATGTCATTATCTATCTAATTTTATAGCAAGGATAAAAACTTATCATACCTTAGAATTGACAAAATTATGACACATTCACTTTGGGTGGCCATTCATACCTATTTATTTAAAATTTGACACTAATGATAGGTGAGCCACCTTTACATGATCATGTTTACATTTGAATTTGCTCCAATATTGAACATGGGTCTATTATAGATGAAAACCAATCCAATTATTGGTTTTCATAGTCATAAGATCCATGGAAACCTATAAATTATTTGGTCTTGCTCAGTCCATCTTTGATCTTTGTATTAGGCCTTAAGAGACTTGAACTACATCTAAACCCTATGAGATCTAAGAAGTTATTGTATAAGAAGATCCTCCATCTAAAATCAATGACCATGATAATGAAATGACCCTATGATATGTTGATAGGTTTCAAATTATCGACCAGAGGTCCTATTTAAACTTTAATGGTAACAGAGCCTTATCCTTAACCATCTTGCATGTATGACTATGTTTTTCATTGAATGAGTTCTAATGGTGACATGGATCCTTAAGATTTTGATTACTTGGGTTGAAAAATTGGTTCATCAACCTTCATTGGAAGCTCTTTAGATTTATCCTTTATTCATTGGTTGTTGATTGCCAACTTAGACCATTTACATTATTCCCAACTATCTTTATTATTATTGGTCCCATAGATCTGCTAACATTTTGACTCAATCTCACACCATTATATCAAGATATAAGATCTAACACATACCGTAGGTCTCATTGGGCCCATATTTCTATCAGTTAAGCTTGCACCATTAGATCACTACTTGATGAACCCACACCATTGGATCTTTTCCAACTTGTAGCTCTTTAGGGGATTTTAACCTAGGGACCTTTTGACTAGTTTGACCCCAACATGAACCATTAGATCTTCTTGTCAGTATGCAAGATCATGTGGACCATTAGATCTTGATAAAATTTAAACATTTTAAAGAATTTTTAACCCAAATGATTTCTTTATGGAGCTCAAATTTTACATATGCACAAATGTGTTTGACATCTACATGACCATCTATGAGATATTTGAACTTCAATGGTTATTTTCCATGCTTGAATTTTATATCTACACACCCATCATTTGATGTCTTCACGAATGTATTTGATGTCTACACGATTGTCAATTTTTGGACCCCAATGGATGATTGTTGAGATTAAACTTTGACACTTGCATGTTTATCAATGGCATTAGCATACCCATAACCGTATATTTGAAAACCAATTATCATTTTATATACTTGAATTTGACACTTGAATGAACTATTAGATCTGTTTGTCATGCATTTTCCCTGTAACAAATAATTCTTTTAGACTTTGTGTTTTAGAACTTTTCCCATAGACCTTTTATCTTTAGATTTTATGTCCTTGAGTAAATTTTTGTGGGCTTTTCTCTTGAAAGAATTCTATCTATGGAAACTATCTCAGACAATTTTTTCGATGGAATTACTTCAAGATTTTTTTTTTTGAAAAAAATGTTGAAAAAAAGTAAGTCTTCAAGAACTTTACTATGACCAATTTTCCTAAAAGAATTTGATCTTCGAGGAAATTGTTTCAGAATAATTACCCTAAAATAATTAGTACTTTAGCTTTTCCTATGGATAAAATGCCTAAAAGAATTAAGTCTTTAAGATTTCTATATCAAAATAATCTTCAACACTTAGCCAAAAAACCCAAAACAATTTCCCCTAAAATAAATAGTAACAATTGGCCGAAAAAGCTAAAACATTTCCAAAGGGCTTATATACAAATAAAGGTTTTGCACTTAGCTTTTTGAAAGCTTGTAGACTCTTCTAAACTTGTTCCTTAAACTACTTCTTGATCCTTAAAGGATAGAATGAATTATAAAAAACCTAAAGCTTGTGTAGACTTTGTTCCATGACCCTAAACTAATCTGACCACTATGAAAACTAATCAAGAACCTTCTCTATACTTGATCTTTAGGACACTACACTACATTCATGCAAGTTTGCTATGTAGGCTGAAAATTGGCTAACAGTACCCTTGAATTTATTTCAAGGCCCTTCAAAGTATGTTTGAAGACACTACTAGGTGATACCTTGAAAGGCCTAGTAATAATTTTAAGGCTACCCTCATGCATGTTTGAAAGGTATCTCCTTAAACTCACTATTAGGTGATACCTTGAAGGAACTTCTACTACCTTCAAAGGTACCTTCAAGGTATCTCTTATGAGATACCTTTCTTAAGAGATACCTTTAAAACATGAACAAGAATTGATTTATCCTTCAAGGTAGCTCTTAGAATATACCTTCAAGTTAACCATGAAGGTATTAAAAGTCCTTTGAAAGCATCTCCTAAGAGATACCTCGAAGGGCATTGCCATATATTCAAGGGGACATTGAAAGTATCTCCTAGGAGATACCTTTAAAATATGCATAAAGGTACCCTTGAAGGTATTAAAAAGCCATTCAAAGTATTTTAAAAGGAACTACTAGATGATACCTTGAAAGGCTATGTAATACCTTTAAGTGTATCCTTGTGCATGTTTGAAATGTATCTCTTAAGAGATACCTTCAAGGTACCCTTGAAATTATTGTAATTCCCTTCAAGGTATCTTCTAGGAGATACCTTCAAGGATTCTTCTAGTAGATACCTTGAAAATGCACATGATTGGAATTTTATTTCAAGGTAACTTCTAAGATATACCATGAATATCCTTTTAGTAATTCCAAGGGTTCTCCTAGTAAATACCATGAATATGTACATGATTAGAATTTTCTTTCAAGGTATCTCCTAAGAGATACCTTGAAGGGACTTATAATACCTTCAAGGGTACCCTTATTCATATTTAAAATTTATCTCATAAGAGATACCTTCAAGGTACCCTTGAAAGTACTAAAATTCCCTTGAATGTATCTTCAAGGAGATACCTTGAAGAGTCTTATATTACCTTCAAGGGTTCTCCTGGTAGCTACCTCGAACATGCACATGATTGGAGTTTTCTTTCAAGGTATATTTTAGGAGATACCTTACAGGGGATTTTAATATATTCAATGTTTATTACAATGGTCATTTAAAGGGTTTTTATATATTTGTGGTGTATGGGGAATAGTTGATTTATAGCTATACAGAGTCAATGCATAAAAATATTTAGAAATAATAAATAAAACACCTTCAATGGAGCAAAAGACTATTTTTTGGAAATGTAATTTCTATTCTTTAAGAGTGAATTGATTATTTTAAGACTTACTTGAATATTGATTCTCCATTTTATTCAGGGTTTGAGCTCATCTCTACAAACCAATTTCACCATTGATTCTATATAAGTCATGAATGCACAATTTAATGACATTTATCACATAAACATCTCATTGGGTGCCAAATTTGATGTGTATTGGATCATGGTTCTTGTGACGTTTAAATACCTATAAAATTTGAGCCCTTATATAATAAAAAAATGTGGTACACTACCATTTTTCCCTTGTTTACACCATGACTCAAATTCAAACCATCCATCTATTTTATTGCACATACTATTTACCCCTTCACGTCCTTATCAATATGCATCTTCACTTGTTGATCGATGCAAAATCTATACTTAATGGAACACTCCTATGTTTTAAGAACACTTCTATGCCAGTACTTGTTCAAATGTTATATTGGTCATAATTTATAATTATATAACATCCTTTAAAAATATGGTATTGGAACACGTTTATGAAATAATTATGCTTCAACCGTGAGGACAAAAAATATACAAATAGAAAATAAGACATTTTAACCAATACAAGTGTAGAGGAGATTTAAAATATCATTTTATGTACTTTTTGTTACAACATTACATAAATCATAAATAACACTTGTAGTTTTTGTTTTTTAACTATCAAAATTTTAATTTGTTAAATGATTGCAAAAAATGTCAAATCAAGGCCAAATTAAGCTTAATGACTAGCTCAAAATTTTAATTGGATTTTGAGGATTGTATAAAATTAAAACCTAAATTTCAAAACATAGTTTGAATGTGTAGTAAGTAAATTATAAAAAAATTAGTTGAAGTTAATATAATATGGAGCCAGAGTCACCTAATAGACCAAACTATATTATATTTAAAAATAAGGGAGCTACATACTTATAATACAATATTCAACTATATTACAAAACACTCTATAGCCAAAATTTACACAATATCAATTTTTATATAACATGTTTTCAAAACATAACATCTCGGGCTTCAACTTTCCCATGTCGGGCTTCAAATTTACCATGTCAGGTTTCAAAATCTGATTTTTAGCATCAAAATTTTGAGCATCTGATTATATAATACCAGAATCTCTAGCTTCACCCTAATGTAATGTTATGTGAGAAAGTAGACATCCTAAAAGAATAATTACTAAATATAAAAATTAATCACTCAAAATAATAAACTCACCATTAATCCCATGGAGTGGAGATTAATTGAAAGTAAAAGAACCCTACTAATATGGTAGGTTTATATGCATGCGTAGTTTTATTTTGATCTCGAAATACATCAAATTTAACTGAAAGACGATTACCATTTTATTTTATGATTTAGCCTTTATAATTTGATAATAAAAGTAATGTCAAAACATAAAGAGTTTGCAGACTATTTATATGTACAAAAATAGGTGACATTATCACTCCTCAACGATGACATATCTAGTCATGAATGATCCCTTTTATTAAATGCTAAATCATATTGGTATTGACACCATAATAAAAGATTAATCACTCAAATATCATCATTTTAATCTCACATTAATTTAACATGATCTTGATATTTGACATTGACACCTTAACACAAGATTAATTGCTCGAATATCACCATATTAAACTCACCTTAATTTAACATGATCTAAATCAATCATTATGAATGTTGGATACCACAAGAAGAGTACTTAAACAAAGATTTATTTTTTATGATTTGACTACGGAGGATTTTCTCCACTAATGAGGCTACTCGAATAGGATTTTGACATTTGATGGAAACATAAACTACATTAATTATCCTATAGTATTAATTTATACGAACACGTAAATGATGTCAAGTGAATCTCACCATATCTATTTTAATTCCATGTATTAAACATATATAGTTATTTATGAATCAATGCTATAATTACTTTATTTAAATTATGGATCCACACTATTCTATGTAATAAATAATTTTTACAATTACTCTATTTAAAATATTCAAAACCATCATACATTTTACATTCTAATTGTATCAACCAACCCAGTACCTTTATCTATCTATTTAAGAATTTTATTAGATATCACAATATTATTATGTGTTTTTGTACATTGTACCAGTGATATTGATATTTTTTAATGTGTTTATAATTATATTAGCTAGTTTGATAAAAATATATTCGATTATTTTTTCTAAGGATTTTATTAGCCAACTTGATACCACTTTTTTGCTTATTTTCAACTTATCTAAAGAAAATCATACTAATTTAGCTATGGTTTTGTGATAATTTGAGTCCTTGTGAGTTTTTTAACCTGTCCTTTTGGTTGGTCTAGGTGTTTATATGTAATTTTTTAGATCTAGAATTAGTAAAGTAACCTCATTCCATATAAAACTCATAAAACAACCTCATTTAAATCTTTTTTCATACAACATACCATACAAAATAACCTTGGCCTATGGTCATTCTATTTTCAATTGAATATGCATAATAATTCAAGATGGTATAACGTCTGTGCATCCATATATTAATAGATTGAGCAGATTATTCCAAGTAGTAAGAGCATTTAGACATCAATCAATCCTTAAGAGGTTATAAGCTAGTTCTTTTGGTTGGTCTGGGTTATTATATATAATTTTTCAAATCTAAAACTATTAAATATATTATTTACTAAGATTATTTGATTACAATTATTAAAAAATGCCAGCTTTACCCTAACATTCACCATTTGGGTCCCTATTGGTTTTTCACACATAAGGATATAAATAATAATCAATAATAGTAAGTGCTAAATAACTTTAATGTCCATCATGTCATTATCTCAACCATTTCATAAGAAAAAATCCAAGTAGAATATCTAAATCTCAGTGATTTCATAACATAAAGTGATAAAGAATGAATAAAATGGCTAAGTCAACACAAAAAAATCATGCATTTCAGATAAAGTAAAAAATATATTAAATACTACTATGATTAAATACCTGAAAATAAGGATCTATAAAAATGATAGTAATAAATATGGTCAATCCTTTAGCCACTCTACAACCTACTCTGTTCTGATCTGTCAACACTCTAAAGTGTATATTTAAGAAAAACTCAAAATAGGTACCTACTCAAACATGTTTGGCAGTTTTTATTCCTATTAAAAATGTGTTTAAATTATATAGAATCCATTTTTAAAAGTAAATTTGAATTTCAAATTCGTTGCTGACCCCTGCGTATTTTAATTGAACACAAATGCACCTCGGGAGTAGTCAAGTTGAATTGAAGGAAAGTGATATATTTAATACAAAATGATATTTATGTATATTATATTAATATATAATATTTATTTAAAATATATACTAAAAATATATATTAAATGATGTAATATAATATTATTTATTATATAATATAAACTTAAATATATTATAATAAAACATATAATATATAATATTGATTTATAAACTATCTTAGCATATATTATATAATTAATGTTTAATATATAAAAATATTATGATATATATTATAAAATATTTATTTAATAACTAATATGATATACACACACACACATGTATGTATGTATGTATGTATGTATTGATAAGAGGGGTTATGTAAAGTGAAAGAGTGTAAATTGATAGTTAAACATAGTTACTCCAAACCCATGACAATGTCAAAATAAGTCCATCTAAAGTAATTGTGATCATAAACCTAACGAGATCTAAATCGCCATGCAATGCTTTACTCTATGAGTTCTTGCATTATTTATGTAAATGGATAGCCCCTTATCACAATCTCTATGTCAAAACTATAACTCCCTTGGTTTTGATCAGGGGACATCTATATTTGCTAGATAAGGAGCTCAACTATGGCTAATCAAGGTTTTTCTTGATGATTGTAATGGAGAAATTGCTTTTGTTACAATGTCACTAAAAAAATAAAAGCTACCAAGAGTAATTTTGGGTTTAAAAATTGGATATAAATTTGAAGTGGACATATATGTTGTAAAGACATCATTTATTACATGTATGCCTACTATGCCTAGTGATGATGCATTCTCAAGTATATCACCACCGCTTGTTTCTCCTAAAGATAATATTAATGTTACATATTCAAAAAATATGGATGAAACTCCACTTATTATGTAAGAGCCTATTATATATAAATCATTACCATCGGTTCCAAAGTTTTATGATGATGATTTTAATTTTATTTATATACTTAAACTTTTATAATTTTCATTGTATTGTATTGTAATGAATTATTGAACATTTTATAATTCTAATGATCCCATGGATGTGATCCAAAACCCATGGTATGAGACCCATCAAGTGTAAATTTTTGGAAATTGTATAAGTATCGAAACTTATATCTCAAGGAAAAACATCTATTAGTGGAATGCATATGGCCTTGTTGCAAATCATGATATGCATTCTCATCATATCTTCATGGAAGAGGTTTACTCATATCAACCTCTATAAGTGTAGGGAATGTATATTAAATAATGTAATAAAATACTATATTATATAATAAATGTTTAATATATAATAATATTATGTTTTATACTAGACAATATTTATATAATAATAAATATTACACACACAGAGACACACATACATTTCTATACATATATATGTATATGTATATGTGTATGTATGTATATATTGGTAAGAGGGGTTATGTAAATTTAAAGAGTGTAAATCGACAGTTAAACATAATTACTCCAAACCTATGACAATACCAAAATAAGTTCATCTAAGTAATTATGGGTGCAAACCTATCAGTATCTAAATCACCATGCAATGCTTTAGTTTATGATGGCTTGCATTCTTTATGTAACGAGATAGCCTCTTAGCATAATATCTATGCCAATATTGTAACTATGTTAGTTTCAATCAAGGGCCATCTATATTCATTGGATAAAGAGCTCAACTATGAGTGATTAAGGTTTGTCTTGGTGATTAAAATGGAGAAATTACTTTTGTTACAATGGTGCTAAAAAAATTTGAAGCGACCAAAAGGAATTTTAGGTTTAAAAATTGGATATAAATTTGAATTGGACGTATATGTTACAAAGACACCATCTATTCCATGTATGCCTACTATGCCTAATGATGATGCATTGTCAAGTATATCACCACCACCGGTTTCTCCTAAAGATAATATTAATAGTACATCTTCAAAAAAATTGGATGAAACTTCACTAATAATACAAGAGCCTCTTATTTTTAAATCATTACCATCAGTTACGAAGTTTCATGATGATAATTTTACTTATATTTTTATATTTGAACTTCTATAATTTTTATTTTATGGTCTTGTACCAAATTATTAAACATTTTCTAAATCTGATGATTCCATGGATGTGATCCAAAACCCATGGTACTAGACCCATCAATTGTAATTTGTTGGGACTTGTATAAGTCCTGAAGCTTATATATCAAGGAAAAACATCTATTAATGAAATGCATATGACCATGTTGCAAATCACAATATGCATTCTCATCATATCCCTGTGCAAGAGGTTTACTCATATCAACCTCTATAGGTGTAGAAAATATATATTATATAATGTAATATAATATTATAATATTATATAATATAAATTTATATATACTATACTAAAATATATATAATATATAATATTAATTTATAAACTATATTAACATATATATTATATAATTAATATTTAATATATAAAAATATTATGATATATATTATATATATAATAATTAATATTATATATATGCACACACACATACATACATAGATGTATGTAAGTATGTATGTATTGGTAAGATGGGTTATGTAAAGTGAAAGAGTGTAAATCAACAGTTAAACCTAATTATTTTAAACCTATGACAATGTCAAAATAAGTTCATCTAAAGTAATTATGGGCACAAATGTATTAGGATCCGAATCACCATGTAATGTTCTAGTCTATGATGGCTTGTATTCTTCATGTAAAGAGATAGCCTCTAAGCATAACCTCTACATAAAAACTATAACTACCTTGGTTTCAATCAAGGGCCCTCTGTATTTATTGGATAAGGAGTTGAATTGTGGTTGATCAAGGTTTATCTTGGTGATTGCAATGGATAAATGTCTTCTATTATAATGGCACTAAAAAATTATAATATTTAATATATATTCCTTACACTTAAAGAGGTTGATTTGAGTGAACCTCTTCTAGGGGGATATGATGAGAATGCATATTGTGATTTGCAATGGAGCCATAGGAATTCCACTAATAGATGCTTTAAATTGAGATATAAACCTCAAGACTTATACGAGTCCCAAAAAATTACACTTGATGGGTCTCGTACCATGGGTTTTGGATTAATCTATAGGATCATCAGAATTAGAACATGTTCAATAATCCACTTCAAGACCGTACAATGAAAATTAAATAAGTTCAAATATATAAATAAAATTAAAATTCTAATCGTGGAACTTTGGAACCGATGGTAATGATTTAGAACTAATAGGCTCTTGCATAATAAGTGGAGTTTCATCCACATTTTTTGAAGATGTAACATTAATAGTATCTTTAGGAGAAACAATTGGTGGTGGTATAATTGAGAATGCATCATCCTGAGGCATAGTATGTATACAAGAATAGATGGTGTCTTTGCAACATATATGTCCACTTCATAATTATATCTAATTTTTAAAATTAAAATTCATCTCGGTTGCTTCTAATTTTTTTTATAAAATGTTCAATAATCCACTTCAAGACTGTACAATGAAAATTATAGAAGTTCAAATATATAAGTAAAATTATAATTATAATCAATATAAATTATAATATATTATACTGAAATATATAAAATATAATATTGATTTATAAACTATATTAACATATATATTAAATATTCAATATTTAATGTATAGAAATATTATGATATGTATTATACAATATTTATATAATAACTAATATTACACACACACATACATGTATATATGTATATGTATATATACATATATGTATGTATTTATCATGTATGTATATATCTATATATTGGTAAGAGGGGTTATGTAAATCGACAGTTAAACCTAGTAACTCTAAACTCACGATAATGTCAAAATAAGTTAATCTAAAGTAATATTAAGCAAAGACCTATTGAGATCTAAATCATCATGAAATACTTTATTTTACAATGGCTTGGATTATCCATGTAAAGAGATAACCTCGTAGCACAATCTCTAATTCAAAACTACAACTCCCTTGGTTTCGATCAGGGGGCAT
Source organism: Torreya grandis (assembly GCA_037957365.1). NCBI lineage: Eukaryota > Viridiplantae > Streptophyta > Pinopsida > Cupressales > Taxaceae > Torreya > Torreya grandis. The sequence continues at coordinate 2,033,054 of JARHVA010000159.1, read as the reverse complement.
CTGTATTCATTAGATAAGGAGCTCAACTGTGGCTAATTAAGTTTTGGTTTTGTGATTGTAATGGATAAATTTCTTTTATTATAATGGTGCTAAAAAAATTAGAAGCAACTAAAAGGAATTTTGAGTTTAGAAATTGGATATAAATTTGAAGTGGACATATATGTTACAAAGACACCATTTATTTTGTGTATGCCTACTATGCCTAGTGATGATGCATTCTCAAGTTTAGCACCACCACTTGTTTCTCCTAAAGATACTATAAATGTTACATCTTAAAAAATTGTGGATGAAACTCCACTTATTATGCAAGAGCTTATTATTTCCAAATGTTTACCGTCGGTTCTAAAGTTACACGCTGATAATTTTACTTATATTTCTATATTTAAAATTATGTAATTTTCAATGTCTGGTCTTGTAGTGGATTATTGAACATTTTCTAATTTTGATGATCTCCTGCATATGATCTCAAACCTATGGTATGAGACCCATCAAGTGTAATTTGTTGGGACTCATATAATTCATAAAGCTTATATCTCAAGAAAAAGCATCTATTAGTGGAATGCATATGGCTCTATTGCAAATCACAATATGTGTTCTCATAATATCCCTGTGGAAGAAGATTACTCATATCAACCTCCATAGGTGTAGGGAATATATATTAAATAATGTAATATAATATTATATATTATATAATATAAATTTAAAGATATTGTACTGAAATATATAATATATAATATTGATTTATAAACTATATTAACATATATATTATATAATTAATTTTTAATATATAAAAATATTATGATATATATTATTCAACACACACACACACACACACACACACACACACACACACACACACACACACACACACACACGTGTGTGTGTGTGTGTATCATGTATGTATGTATGTATGTATGTATGTATGTATGTATGTATGTATGTATTGGTAAGAGGGGTTATGTAAAGCAAAAGAGTGTAAATTAAAATTTAAACCTAGTTACTCCAAACCCATGACAATGTGAAAATAAGTTCATATAAAGTAATTATGGGTGTAGACCTATTGGGATTTGAATCACTGTGAAATGCTTTAGTCTACGATGGATTAAATTATTCATGTAAAAATAGCCTCTTAGAACAATCTCTACGTCAAAATTTTTACACCTTTGGTTTCAATCAGGGGCATCTTTATTCATTATATAAGGATCTCAATTATGGCTGATCAGGTTTTGTTTTGGTGATTACATTGAAGAAATTGCTTTTGACAATGGTGCTAAAAAAATTAGAAGCAACCAAGAGGAATTTTGGGCCTATAAATTGGAAATAAATTTTAAGTGGACAATTATGTTGCAAAGATACCATCTATTCCATTTATGCCTACTATGCCTAATGATGATGCAATGTCAAGTATGCCACCACCACTTTTTTCTCATAAAGATACTAGTAATGTTACATCTTAAAAAAATGTGGATGAAACTCCACTTATTATTCAAGAGCCTATTATTTGTAAATCATTACCATCAATTACAATGTTCCACGATGATAATTTTACTTTTATTTTTTTATTTGAACTTTTGTAATTTTCATTTTATGGTCTTGTAGTAGATTATTGAACATTTTATACTTTTGATGATCCCATAGATTTGATCCAAAAGCCATAGTATGAGACCCATCAAGAGTAATTTTTTGGGGCTCGTATAAGTTTTAAAGCTTATATCTCAAGGAAAAGCATTTGTTAGTGGAATGCCTATGGCCCTATTGCAAATCATAATATACATTCTCATCATATCCTCATGGAAGAAGTTTACTCATATCAAACTTTATAGGTGTAGAGAATATATATTAAATAATATAATATAATATTATATATTATTTAAAATAAATTTAAATATATTATACTTTAAAATTCCCACATGTTATAAAATTAGGGTTAAGTTTAATTTTTTTCTCTTGCCATTATTTTCTCTTACAATTATTTTCTCTCCTATTAGAAGGCTAAAAAAATTATTTTATGGATTGTAAGGTGTACTATGGCATTAGTAGTGGAAACATTGATCCCATATTTCATTGACATTTTTATAGATCCTTCTTATCAGGTATTTAATATAGTTAATGTATTTTTTACTGTATCTAAAATGTGTGATTTATTTGTCTTGACATGGGACTTTTATTCATTTTTAACCACTTTATGATATAAAATTGTTAAGATTTAGTTAGACTTGGATTACTGTTATGAAATGGCTAAGATAATGAAATAGCAAAGATTAGGATTGTTTAGCGCTTACTTGTATTGATTCTTATTTATTTCCTTGTTTGTGGAAAACTAATAAGGACCTAAATGGTAAATGTGAGGGGAAGTCTTACATTTTTTAATAACTATAAGCAAATAATCTTAGTAAATAAATGTTGTGATGTGAGAGGGTTTCAATGGTGCCCATTGACCAGACTGGACCATGCCATGCCACACCATTAATCCATCTTTTATCATATGGGACAATAATTTTTAATCAACCCACAAACCCATTTGATATATTAACAACCATACCCTTTAGTACCAGTTATAGAATGGCCATGGTGTAGGGTTATTTTGTATGGTATATTATTTAGAAAGAGGCTGAAATGAGGTTATTTTACTAGTTTTATGATGCAAGATCATCACTATAAATATGTAATTTGGTTATGTCAAGATTCTTAGAGTCTTCACGTTAGATAACTCTAGACTTCATTGGTGGTTAATGAGGATTAGATAGGGGATCAAATTATGATTAGAAGAAGGGTTAGGTGAGGAATAGGGGGTAGGATTGTAGGAAAGCCTAAGAGTAGGTAGGTAGGTGGGTTGTGAATTAAAAATTCATAATATAATAGATAAATGGGGTTAGTTGAAAAATAATACATGATTAGAAGAATTAATTGATTTATGGGATGATATAAGGTTGGTGTATGAATATGAAGAGTGAATAGGGGGTTAAATGACTAGGAGGATTAGTAAGATAAATTAGAAGAAGTTACATGAAATTAGTAATGTTAGTGTCAAAGTGAATAATTTTAGGTGCATACAATAAGATAGATCCTTTATTGCATCATTTTTTTATGAAATGAGGTTATTTTAATAATTTTAGATCTGATTAGAAGTTTAATCTCTTAGAGATCAATATATTGAAATTTTAAAATTTTGATAAATAAGGAAGTTTAATCAAAGTCTTGGATCCTTGAAGAATATTGTTCACTAATCATTCTCTAAGAATATTCCATTTCCTAGAAGGTGTTCATCAAAGCCCAATGATACCTTTGCATCAATACCCCACACCAACCAATTCCTGTGAGTGAAGTCTTATTTTTTTTAGGATAATTACTAGGGTTCAATATAGAATATATTTTGAAAGTATACAAAAATAAATAGTCAACTCAGATTTTTACAAAATAACTATTCAAAATCCCAACCAAAATTGAGATAGAAAATAAACTAGTGAGCAACAAAAGAGCTTACTGTAAAAAACTTAGATACCAAAAGGACCAACAAGGCCATGAGATATACTACCAAAGAAAATAGATAAACCAAAAAGGCAATCACCAAATACCAAAACCCATAAACCCATAAGATTCAAATATTACCTTCCTTATCATCTTCTATTTCCACTATAATAATTAATCCACCAACCTTTGAAGAGTCCTCACCATATAAACCCCTATCCACCACCCCCTAGAGCCTAAGTTTTATGCCACAAAAAGAGATTGTAGTTTTATTTTTATCTAACCTCCCCTACATCTAATTTCACCACCCAATAGGGAGCCCTACCATCTAAGAAGGTGTCTCAGGATTACCTCAAACCACCAGCTTAACTAAGAACTTAATAGCCTCAACCCACTTCCTTTTATGCTTCACACACTTACACAACTCTAGCTCATGAATTGGGCTCTTGATAAGAGCCATGGGAGGGAAAGGTATAAAATGCCATTCCAAAGATGCAACATCATAAACCTTGTTTTTAATTTATTCCACAAACCCTGTGAGAAAAACAAACATTAATTCAAGAGTTCTAAATGTTGATAATGACACCAACCCGAATCCATCTAAACTAGAAAATGGAAAATTAGGATAGGGACTAGAGTCCACCATGTTGATATCCTCCAATAAGCCTTGATGATGCTTTGGAGCCATGAATAACTCAACCATTTTAACCACCACTTCATTATCAAGAAAAAAACTAGAATGTTATTAACATTGCTACCACCACCAAATTTACCCTATTAAAGGGGCTCTTAAGTAGATAATATTCCCCCAAAAAAACTTAATAGCCTGCAATATCTCCTCCATCAGAGCCTAAAATATATTATTTATATTTTCCCTAGAAATACACCCTTTGAAGACCATATCCATAACCAAACTACTACTTGAAACCATTGGGACCCCTAGCACCAGAACAACATTGAGATCCATCCTGATTAATCACTAGCTAGGACATGAAAAACACACATGCTAGACTAGTCAAGAATAAAACACGTGTTTGGATCTATGTCAAGCTAACACCATGAACCACCTTAATAAATAAATCTAGCCACCAACTCATTACACATAAGAAAGGCCATGAATTTAAAATGCCCCTTCCCATGAGCCAATGGGATAACTTTAAAACCAATTAATGCCATAAATGATAATCATATGAAAAATAATGATGAAGATTAATGACCAGAGTTTATGGATGAGATCTTGTCAAAATCTTCCCATGATGAACATTGATTATTCATTCAAATTTCTTAGTGAATTTTGGTATATATATATATATATATATATATATATATATATATATATATATATAATTCTTGGTGAATTTTGGTGTGTGTGTGTGTGTGTGTGTATATACACACACACACACCAAAATTCACTAAGAATTCCATAAATGAATTAGCTTAGCTAAAGAAATGTTTACAATCCAAAAATAAAAGGATATTCAGGATTTAACCAAAATATTTTCCAATTTCCAAGAGGTTACTGACTTCTTTTTTAGAGAAAAAAATAGGATTTGAGAATCTCCTTAATCAAAAGCTTCTTAATTTTTCACTACATCACCAAATCAAGCCCTGTTATAAGATCATGTGCATCAACATCATTTTTCATGCCATTCAAGAGCTTCCTAGAGATAGTTATGATGAGAGAGACACTACAATCCCTTATTATACAACCAAATCTATAAGCACCCAAATTACCTCTTGAGGCTCCATCAAATTCATTTTAAACCACCCTAGAGGAGGGGGATTCAAGAAGCTTTATCTTTTTTGTACTTCTACCTAAATTTACTATTGACCCATTAATGTATGGTTAAATAATGATCCTCCATTTGGCACACATTCTCATATCTCATACTAAAAGAAAAACATTTCTACATTTAATCTGAGAAGAAATTACCTCTAAGATAACAACCTCTAGATTTTTTAAAATTGAAGCAAGATATCTCTCCTTACCTTCAAAAATACATTGATTCTCTCCTTCCAAATTATCCACACAAAAATAGGTGGATAACTTTCCAAAGTCAAAAAATTTAATTTTTACAATCCCAATTGGATAAGAGGAAAATGAATTGAATAATGAGGAGGGCCAAGCCCAAGACCATTCAAGATTACAACATAACCACACCCAACACAAAGCAGCAAAGGGGAAAGAATAAAGTAGGTGATTAGCAGTTTCTTCCTCAGATTTACAAAGACTACAATGGCAAGGGCCCTTAAAACTAATTTTAGCCAATTGATTCTGAGTGAAGATACCATTTTGAACTGCTAACCAAGTGAAAGCCCAAAATTTTTGAAGACCTCCCAACACAATAATCTTATTCATCTCAATGCATCATTTGTTAACTCAGCTATATGATAACCAAGGCTTACTTGAATAACTATAATTTTGGAATTTATGTATCCATTTGATCTATGATTTTAATGGAATGAAAGGATCTCTTTATAAATAAATGTTTTAAGCTGGTAAAGTAGTATATAGTAAATTAGAGCCATACAATTATTAGATTTAATGTCATTAAGGTCAAAGTTGTCTAAAATTATTGTTTTGTTTTTTGGCATGCCCATAATCCAACTAACTAGCTAATTTGAAGGCATGCTCACCATGTTTACCAGGTTATATAAATTGATCATCATATTATGTTAAGTGAATCAAAATTTCCATTTAGATCTTAATGAGGTCGATTACACAAAGTCCCTTGATCATACCTATTGATTAAAATAGTAATGGGATCAGTTGATATGGCTCAACCAACATTCATCCATTTTAAATAGGAAATGTCTTTTGATTCAAGACCTTACATCTTATTGATAATGTTCCCACTTTTATAATAGTCCCGTATATGGATATATTTATATTTTGAAAATATCCATTTCTCCTTTAATTTTAAAATTATCTTGTTACTGTTTCTTATCATCAATAACTTAGTTTCAACATTAAATAAAATGATAAAGTATTATAGTTAAAGTCTTGTGTAATTTTTGAAGGATGTAAATAGTTAATATGGTGATACTCTAACAAACATAATAAATGGGGTTAGATTGTGTATCATGCTTCTATAAAAATCACAATATCAAGAGCTACCACTCCCTAAATTATCACACAATACAATAGTGTTGATGCTAACTTTATAAATATCTTAGGGTTGATCCTCAATTTATAAGAAAGCATGGAATCCTACCTAATTTATAGTAACATATTAATAAGGTGGAAATGAAAGGTTTTACAATTATCATAGACATAATACCAATACTTTTTTGTAAGGTTACTTCCCCAAGCTCTCTCAACATTTGACTGTAACTTAGCTATACCATTCACCTACACACTCAAGTCACAAACACTCAAATTCATCATTAGTACAATTAGTCCAATTAATGAATCATAGAGTCTAAATGTACAAGGCCACTCAAGGTATATCTTATGATATACCTTGAAGGTATTACAAAGCCTTTCAATATAGTACCTAGTAGTGCCTTCAAGGTGAAGGAAAATTCCACTTATATGTATGCTAAAGCTATCTCCTAGGAGATACCTTCAACATCCCCATGCATGCATGTTTATGCCCTTAGAGGTATCTCCTATTATATTAATTAAATGGAATTACAATACCTTTTTGGGTAATTTGAATGTATCTCTGAGAAAATACCTTGAAGGATAAATCCACTCTGGTGCATGTTTGAAAGGATTTACTAGGAGATACCTTGAAGGTATTACAAAGCCTTTTAATTTATCACCCAATAGTACTTTCAAGGTGAAGGAAAATTCCACTTATGTGCATGTTGAATGTATCTCATAGGAGATACCTTCAACATCCCATTGAATGTTTAATAATACCCTTTGAGGTATATCTTAGGAGATGTCTTCAAGGGCCTTATAATACCTTTGTGGGTAACTTGAAGGCATCTCTTAGGAGATACCTTGAATGAAAAATCCACTCTTGTGCATGTTTAAAAGGTATCTCCTAAGAGATAACTTGAAGGTATTACAAGGCCCTTCAAGTTATCACCCAATAGTGTCTTCAAGGTGAAAGAAATTTAATTCATGTCCATGTTGAAGGTATCTCTTAGGAAATACATTTAACATCCCCTTAAATGTATGATAATGTCTTTTAAGGCATCTACTAAGATATTCCTTTAAGATCATTTTAATACTTTCATTATTAACTTGAAGGTATCTCTTAGGAGATAAATTTAAAGATAAATCCACTCTAGTGCATGTTTGAAATGTATCTCATAGGAGATACCTTGAAGGTAGTACAAATCCTTTCAATTTATCACCCAATAGTGCTTTTAATGTCACCCACTATTGTTCTCTCTAATATACTCTTTCTCACAAAACACCTATGATATTGAGAGTTCCATAAAAAAGAGGTGTGGAAAACTATGGAATTTTATCCTCTATTTTAGGACTGACATGGGATTAGCCTAGGATATGGCTATAGGTATTTAAATTTAAAAATAGAGTCTGCATGAATAGTATCCAAGATATGCACTATCACCACTAAAATTTCAATCTAATGTCTTAACATAGGTCAAATATTGTTATGATAATTTGAGTATTAGGATTATTATTTCTAAAAACAAGGGGAAAGGGTATTTCAATTCTAATGAACAAACACAAAAGAGAGGGCATGATAAGGCAGAGAGGGGAAGCCTCTAGGTCTAAAAACAACTCAATGCATTGGTCATTGAACTAAGTGATTCTATCATAGTTATACCAAAATAGATCAAGTTTCACTAAAGTTATACCTCCAAGAACATATAGTGGGAAGAGTCTGAGGGAACTAGGGGTATGCCTTCAATATGAGATCTCACTAATGATGATTACTAAGAGTTTATTATTTAAAACACATAAACATAGTATGATACTTTTTAGAAGGACTAAAAAATTAACACTACCAAAGGGGAAACAAAATAACTCACACTATGATTATAATAGCTAAGTACATCATAACCACAACCTACATAAAGTAGTAAAGTGTTAATCTAATTTGCATAGCATTTATAATCATTTAAACATGAAGATGAAAGGAAATTGAAACACAAAATAGACCTTTTTGCAAAAAATAGATATTATATTCATTAAAAAAAGTAAATGTTGGTACAATAATCAATCTAGTTTTAGAAAATTTCACTCATGTGCATGTTGAAGGTATCTCTTAGGAGATACTTTCAATGCCCCCTTGAATTTATGATAATGCCCTTCAATGTATCTCCTGGGAAATGCTTTGAAGGGCCTTGTAATACCTTTGTGGGTAAATTAAAGGTATCTTCTAGGAGATACCTTAAAGTATAAATGCACTCTAGTGCATGATTGAAAGGTATCTCCTAGGAGGTACCTTAAAGGTATTACAAGGCCTTTCAAGTTATCACCCAATAGTGCTTTCAAGGTGAAGGAAAATTCTAGTCGTGTGAATGTTGAAGGTATCTCCTAGTAGATACCTTTAATGCCCCCTTGAATGTATGATAATGCAATTTGAGGTATCTCCTAGGAGATACCCTTGACTCCCAAATCATGCACCTATAATAACAAATTTTTTTTGTAGACATAATGAGATTAGCTCTAAAGTGTGGGACCTAAGGCTCTTTGAGATAAACCTCCAAGATGGGCCAACTTCCCTTGAAAACTTAGTTCATTAGGTTTAAGAATTCCATGCAAACCTAAAATGCATAGAATTAAAATACCTTCACCTAAAATATGTTTTTCATCTAGGAAAATGGAGAGAAAATAAACTATGAATAACATGAGGTGATGCACCAAAATCTCATATATCTTTCATCCCTACTCTTAAAAAACACACTAAAGGTTATAAATATGGATTTTATTGCTAGAGATATTTGCAATGACCTTTTCCCATCTCTCTTAAATATCTTATAATCCCATACATAGGTCACACATGCTTATGAATAACTAAAAGTGTTTCTTCAGGTTTTGAGACCCTCAAACAGTGACCTTGAAAAGGCCCAAAAAACTTTTCATGCACTTTAATTTAAACCATAAATTCAAACTTCAGAATCATACCTAAAATAACTTAGCTCACCTCTATCCATGCTCTCATGTTCATACTTTCCTTGAAATCTAATCTTCATACCTCACTAAACCATACAGGGTCTAGGAGTAGTCTAGGTAAAGACTTAGACTGAAGGTCCTACCCCTATAGGCTCACCCTAAAACACTCATGAATGTTTGTATACCTTAATCACATGCTCAAATAATTCCATACAACATTCACATGCATGTGTTCATTGATTTCATTATGCACATACCTCTTCATGTCATGACTATGCTTCTTATGCACTTGACATCAATGACCTATACCTTCCATACTGACATTAAAAATGATATAAATCATGCAGACATAAGACATTAGTTTTCTTAAAATTATCTCTTTCTCTTTATCTCATGATAACACTCTTCAATACACATTGTCACATTACAAACTACCAACTATCCTTAATCACCTTTGACATCAACCTTCACAAGATGCACTTTTAACATTAATGACAATACTCAATAATACTATAGAAAACTATTCAATATATTCTTAAATTTATGTGTATAGGTTTAACACACAATCACTTCAAAATGACTATGTTCTATTTGTATAGGTCTTCATCAATTATAGATTACTAGATTGAGTAGTTTGACACAATATTCTCCTTCAATTCTATATTAGAATAAATAGTCAAACTAGTCATATATATATATATATATATATATATATATATATATATATAATTTCCTTCTACTGACATATAAGTTAATAAACACTATCAAATAGGTCAACTATGTTCATTATCTCTTTTATAGCACACAGGTTTTGCAAACTTGGTCAAACTAGTTGACCTAGATGGAAGAATTTGAAAGCAACATTTGAGCATCACAACAAAAAAAATTTCAAGATAAAATGCCTTCAAGCCCTCTAAGGTTAGTTTATTTTCACTTTCTATCATTTTATCTCTTCCTTCAATTCTATTTTTCACATGTTTGCAATTTACTAAATTGCAACCCTACAGATAACGAAGTCAACTTGGTTGACCTAGTTTTGTAGTTTGTCCTCTATCTAAAAGACATAGTTGACCTACTTAGAGTTTTTCATAAAGACCTTGATTTTATAGAATAGTAGTGATCCAATCAATCAGGTTCTATACTATTTGCATTTAGTGTCAGTTGAACTAACTTTGTACTACTATCAACCAAGCAATTAACATCTATCTTACTAGTAATTAATTCACCTTTTCTTTTCTATTGTCTAAATGCTTATATTAAATCATATAGATTAAATAGCTAATTTTTAAAATTACCATTTTAGTTACACTATTTTACTCTTTTGTACACACTACCAAATCACTCTACATTCAAAAATCACTAAACATTTGTCTTCATAATGCCTACCTACTTATATTTCATCACCAAGGGGGAAACTGACTTGGTTTTCTAGCCAAATATAAATATGGGGTTGTTGGTATATATTTTAAAAGTACCTAACAACCTTATTGATGTGGGTTTATGAAGTGAGGGGGTAAACCCTAATACCAAGTCATAACCATCATTAATACAGATCCCTTTCATCCCAAATTGCTTAAAACCAACCTTAGATTCCTTATTACAACCAACATTCATATCACACTAAAATTAAACTTTCTTATAACTTAATAACACTTAGGATGACCAAATATTTAGAATTTATTTTTTAGTTGCTAATTTTCCTTGATCATCATGTGTTGTATTATAAAACTTGCATTTGTTAGCATTGGTGTAAGGTTTGTCTTGTGTGTTCCAATTGAATCAGTCACATTGATCTATTTTCTCATGTGCTTGATTTCATTATTACTTAAAATTATCTTGTAAAATTTTCCTCTATTTTAGAATACTATCATCTTGGTCGATATAGTATTTTATAGACTATTTCTAACCTTCTTGCCTATAATACATAGCCAACCTATATGACTATGTATTCTTATCTCTATGTTATATCCCCTATTTAAAAGTACATTATCGACCCATATGACTGTGTACTTTTTTCAACCTATGTCTAAAAAAAACTCTATCAACCCAATCAACTCTATACCTATTGACCAATTTTATTCCATGTCTAGCCAACTCCATCCCTAATTTTCTTTCTTATGTCATTAGACTTCAAGAAATCCCCTATCAGAATCTTCTTGGATAACCTGAATCCATTTAGACACTATATGGGGTGTTTTTTTCTTCCTTTCTTCACCTCCCATGAGAATTCTCAATCTTAGAGTACTTCTTCTCCCTCATCTTTAGGTTGCAACATGGTTCAAATCATACCCTAATATGAGATTGTTGGATCATATCCTTTCCATACCTAACTATATAATTCCCGTCTTCAAGCATCTCATCACAATATGGGGGAAATTAACACAAGTATATCCAATAACCCCATAGGTAGTCAACCACCTAACAACCCTCCCCAAAATACCAACTCAGGGGGTCCTCCTACAAACACCAACCCACCAATTGATACAACCCAAATTCTTACAAAGATAATGCAATAAATGAACATAATGCAAACATATAACACCTCCCAAATGATGCAACTACAACATCATTTGATTAATATGGCTAATCAACCTTCCATTCTCCTCCCTTTAAAGTGATCAAATTTTTTTTCCTCTACCTCTTAGAGATGTTGTAGGAATGTCATCCCACAAACTATCATTCAAAATAAGATGCTCCAACACATTCAAAATGAGCCTTTATCCCCCTTATATACTTCTATTGATATTGGTAACATATCTCCAACTATTAAGTATGACGAGACTAAAGACCCTACATATTTTTTTAAGGCATGTGTCAATATTTATAAAGAGTAGATCTAAAGTATACTTTCAAAACAACTAAAATGTTAGTTAAAACTTTCATTGGTGATGTATTGAAATGGTACAATCAGCTTCTCCAACATTTCATTTGGTAACACAAAGATTTAGTCAATCCTATAGTTAAAGAGCTTTAACACAATGATCTTCCCAAAAAATATCTTATTAATTTAATTAGTGCTAAGCAATCTCCCACCAAATCAGCTCAATATTTTATAAAGTGATGGAAATATTTGTCCCACAAGTCTAATAATAACATGACTAATGATAATTTGTTTAAACTCTTTATAACTACATTAACTCCTTTCCTTCACTATAAGGTTTGAACGTTTATGACTCAAATGCTCAATGAAGCTCTTGACCAAGCCAAGCATCAAGAATTCTTAATGAAACCTTTTAAACCTAATATCGAACTGATTAAATGATATTTTCAACATTCCACTAATGTGATAACCAACAATGCTCCTCAAGCCAAGTTACGAGTTACCAAATCTGACAATCCCCCATATTCTTAAATGCCATTAACTATGCAGCAAATGAAAAAAAATTAATGCCCTCTAAACCATTTACTTATCATAATAATCCTCCTAAATGGTATGACCCTAGCCAATTTTATTAGTTTTATGCTGACATTAATGACTCTCATGAAACATGTAGAGGGCTTACCAAATTTGTTGTCTCTTATATGTTTGGTGATTCATTCAATCACAAATCCATGATTCAATTTTGACATCATGATTACATTAATACTTCTAAAAAATGACAAGCTCCCAAAGACTTTCTTCAAACAACCAAAAATATTTTTCCATGTCTAACTCTCAACCAACCAATAAGGATGTTTGTGTCATTGATGCTGACTATGACCAATATTATAACAATTCTCAATATGTAAACATGGTTAAGGTTAAAAATCGATAAACACTTTCTCACAAAGATCCTATCACTAAACCTAAAAAACCATCTTTGAAAGAGCAACTACTCAAAGATACTACAATCACTCACCTAGGTTTAGAAACGAATGAGTAACCATCTCCTCCTTTTGAACCCCCAACCACTTCTCTTCCTCTAAAATCTAATTTACCTTCTAAACCTTATGCTAGTTCTTCTTAAAAAACCCATTGGAACTTAGATTAACTCAAATCCATGCCTTGAAAGATCCCTCTCATGGAGTTAGTTTGTACCTTTCCTTATCATTAAAATTTCCTCCTGTAACAACTTCAATAAAATGAAGATCCATCTTATCTAGAAGATGAACCATATTATCATGAGCCAAAACCAACTGAATTGCATATCATTTAGTCCAATAGTACTTATTTGAATCCCTCCTTTATATTTCAACAAAGAAGACATGATTAACCATGAGATCCTCTTTTGATCTAATGATCCATTGTTATTAATTAAAATAGCAAATTAATACCACCCTCATTTGTAAAGTACTAATTGACAAAGGGTTTGGTATTAATGTGACATTTTTGTGGCTCATCCAATAAATTGGATATAATAAATATCATCTCAATAAAAATCACTTGGCATGTTGTGGATTTGACAAAACTAATCAAAATCCACTTGGTTTTATTTGGCTCCCTTTTACAATTGTACCTGAGATCGTCTAAACTAAGTGTAGACATTTGAAAACTACATAATTTTAGATGTCAAAAACACCTTGAACTCCTAGCCAACTCTAAGGGTAGTTGACCATCGAGTTGACTTAGACCATTTATTAATTTACTAACTTCACTTCTAAAGTCACCTCTTTTTAACTTAATTTTACCCATTTTCCTCTAGAACCTCAACCACTAACGGTCAGCCTAACCATCGATGGTTAGCTTGACCATTGCTGATTAGGTCTCCAAGCTTGTTTTAAAGATTTAAAGCACTATTACTTTCTTGAGATATGCATGGTTACATTTAGAAACTTCCCTTATGTGAGGTCAACTTGCTTTAAAGCATTATAATTAGCAATTTTTTCCTCTATCATTTAACAACTTCCTCCTACACACTTAGTAAGTTCCTCCCTCACATTTAATAACTTCATACTTAAAATGGAGAGAAGTAAGAGGAGAGATGAATCCAAAAATCTAGTAATCCATGTCCACATTATCCTACATATAGGTTTCCAACATCCATTCATCAAGCAAGCAACATCAATGGAGACCCAAACTTTTGACAAAATCACTTTTGAAGGCCAAAGTACTGTCACTCTAGCCAAATTGCTTTAGCTTTCCATCATCAATTTATAGGTATCTTGTACTTTTTTTTTAATCTATTTCTAACCTCACTTCCCTATCCATACTTATTTCCCATCCTTCAAATCCATAACATCCCTCTGTTTGACTAATTACCTAATCTACCATTACTTTTTCAACATTTCTAGATTTTCATAGGCAACCACTGATGGTTAGCCTAATCATCAATGATCACCTCAATTGTCAATGGTCACCCAACTACTGACAATTAGCCCAACCACTAATTATTCACCTAATCATCAATGGTTACTATGGTAGAAAATAATAGAAAGTTATTTTCACCCCCTTGACCTCAACCAAACCATGTTTGCCATGTTCCTGCCTATTCATAGAGACTCTTCTAATTTTATAAATTTGAACCCAACTATCTTAGCATGAGTATTGACCCACTTTTTATATAACTATTTGTTTTATTTAATAATCAATTCATTTTCATATTACCTTATGTGCATTTACTTTCTAAATATTGAGTTCAAGTTTCAATTATTTTCATTTATATCAACTTAATTGTTATAAATAGTGGATTGACAACCTCCTAACAAGCATACGCTTCTTGGATCTAGCTCATGCTAGGCTTTCCACTAAACCATCCATCTAATAACCCCTTTTGTAATGTCTTTCTTATTTGTAGGTTATTCCTTCCAAGCCAAGAAAATTTCCCATCATCATCTAGATCATGCATACACTTTCACAAAGTATTCTTCTACACACCCTATTACTAGTTTCATTACTTGCTTCTAATTTAATAAATGAACAAAAATTAATATAAAACATTTTGGCATGCCCAATGGGACCTAGCATCCATTTCTCTTCCTTTATTGTATGCTCATCGAATGAAATCTAAAATTTCTTTTGGGCTTAAAATAAATCTTTTGTATACATTTATTGCTTATTTGTTTTAGTTCATATAGTAACTCAAAGGCAAAGTAACTAATCATTGTTATCACACACATATCCAAACCACCTAACATATCAACACATCAAAACATACTTGAGACAAGGCCCGACTAGGATTTCATCACCTAGCGGTAAACCTTACCCTTTCTCGATAATCTTGCTTGGAGGTCATTACCAAGGGGAGAACCAACTCACCTCTCTACTTGAGCCTAAACTCTAAAATTTATTATATTTTAGCTAATCACCTGACACCCCTATTGCTATGATGTGTGAAGTGAGGGGTTAGGCCCCAATACCAAGCCACATATTAAAGTTCAACATAGATTTCTCTCTTGAGCACCTAAACATAATCTGAAACTAACCTTAGATTTCCTCTTTAGTACCTAATCTACAAACCAAATTTTCTCTTCACACTCCCTAAGGCATAAGACAAAAGTGATTTAAAAATAACCTTACATTTTTAAATGTAATTTAGTGTATGATTGATTTCCATGAGTTATTTTATTTTGCTAGCTCTTTGTTTGATGTGTGAGTTTTATCATTTTATTTCCTATTTCCTCTCATGGTCTTTACTAGATAGTAGTTGAGGAATCAAACCAACCAACAACCACCTTCTTCTTCTTCCTCCATGGAATATACCTTTGATGTTGACGGTTCCCCTCATTTTTCTCCCATACCTACTAGGTTTCAAATTATTGTTGAGGGTGATGCAGATTTTACTACCTTCCTCGATAACAACCGCATGGCTCTTCAACATTACCATAACACCTTATCTAATTGTACCTCTTTTGTTTTGGTTCCTTCTATATATCTTCCTTATGGTATGCCTCCCCATATTTAGGTGGGTACCACCTCAACCCAACCCATGATTACCCAAGCCTCTTCTTCCTCCAATATCCCATCTACCACCACTCCCCAAACTCCATTTAACATCCCATCCAATAACCAAATACCTACTACCCCAACCAATAGCTAAAATATTGGATCAACTTTTCCTCTCATTACCTATACTCCCTTTTTTGTGGGAGTATCTTCTACCCCTATTTCCTCTATTCCTCTTGGTTCAACCAATCCACCAATTTTAATTGTACTTCATAATTTAGTACTTTTAATACCTTAAACACTTCCACCTATTAGCACTAGAGTTACCAGACACCAAAAACAAACTAGTACTTGCATACTTCCAACCCAATCTATATCCATACCACATTCCACCAACCCAAACATACCTCTGAACTAACCCATACCAACCCCATAATAAGTACCTATGACATTCTACTCATATGTTTCTAAACCATAAGGATACATAACACCTTCCATCCAACCATTTGTGTTAATCAACCCTTATGTGGCACCATCCCAACCTCTTATGACCATTTACTAATAAATGGTTTCTTCAACACCTTCTACCACTTATCCATACATTGCTTCCAACTAACCCCAACAAAATTTACCACCTAACTATGTAGCTTCCCAACCTCAAATAGATTTGGTCAAGATGTTAATCGACAAAATGACTAATCTAGAGTCATCTATCTCTGGGTCCCATAACCTTTTATCCTATGATCAAGTTTATAATGAACCCATCCATCCATCTATACCTATCCATGCATATCCTTCTCAATGAGAATTACATAAGTTTCCAAGTTTCGAGGCAAGGAAGATACCCAACAACATTTGAAATCATTTTGTCATTCTTGTTATTTGATTGCATATGACACTACTCTCCTTCTTCATACCTTCCCCATGTCCTTATCTAGACCCACCTTGGATTGGTATAGTTCCCTTAACAAGCACTCCATCTTTTCATTCTCCAAACTTGCCTAAATCTTTTTAGAACACTTTTCATTAAATATAACTTAAAATGTTTCTTTTACCAACCTATTTTCTATTAGACAATTTGATGATGAATCAATTTTTGACTTCATAACTAGATGGAAAGGTATCATCAACCAAATTTCTTTTCCATTACCCCAACCTAAGTTGATTGAGATCTTCTCTTAGGGTTGTGCCAAACATATTTCCCCCACTCTTTAGGTTCAAACTTTGATAGCTTTTGAAGAGCCATTCACCATGGCACGTAAACTTGAAAACCAAGCCATTGATAAAGGGAAATTCAAACTATGGAATAAGAATTCTAGCTTTAAATCTAGTGCCCCTCCCTTCACCAAAACCACTAGCCAATCTAACCATCCTAATACCAAGGCAAAAGATTATGCAAACTCAGTTATCCTAAATACTACTCCACCACTAACTGTTAACCAACCCCATCAAACCAATTCTCCCAAACCTTCCTACTAACAAAATCAAAACCAAAATTGAACTCCTCCAAAATATTATACTCCCATAGGGGAGTCTTATGCTTTAATTTTGGACAAATTACTCAAATCTAACCTCATCCAACTTCCACCTATTAAACCACCCTAATAATTTGATGCTTCTTGCCCCATGCCTAGTTGTACAATGTGAATGACTATTATCCCTTTCACTGAGTTATTGGGAATGACATCAATAGATGTAATACCTTCAAAAGCTTGGTCCAAAGCTTAATCGATAGTGGATAACTTGCATTTGATAATCCCAATACACCTCCTAATTAGTCCCTTGACATCTTCCATAAACCTTTTCCTAATCATGCCCCTTATAACCATCACCATGATAAAAAACCACATTCATCTCAGTCTCATGAGGCACATACGATTAACATTATTATTAGTGAGCCCATTGTTGAGGAAACCACTATCACAACTACCTAACCCACCATTTCACTCATAGAATTAGTGGATTCACCTTCAATTCTTTTGAATACCCAAACTAAGGAATCAACCATCCCTCTCTCCTTGATTCATGATACCTTATCTTTATATACCTCTCTTTTGATGGAAACACCAAAGGAGATAACCTTTGATTTAACTATTTCTTCTTATTCCACTCCACCCATTGAAGTGGTAGAATTTCCCTCCATTCTTTTGGACACACAAATAAGGAAGCATCCATGTATGTACCATACCTACCTCCCCAATCATATAACCATCCATTCTTTTAGAAACCATCCCACAAGAGGAGGTTACCTCATCTACCCAACCACCAATTTTAAAACCTTCCATCAAAAACAAATATGGAGTCATTCCCTCTCTTCCACTTAGGAGCTTAATCTTTGAAACCAATGACCAAGAAACCAAACCCATCTATAATCCTTTTTCTATACTAGTCCAAATTTTAGATTTAACTTATCAACCCAACTTTAATAGAGCCACCTGTTAGCATCATCTTGGGCTTCCTTACCAAAACAAATCCAAATCTTCAACCTCACTTCAATCCACCCTTAAACCCATTATTACCTCTTCATCAAATACTTATTCTTCCATATCCATAAGTAAACCATCCTATCTACCTTCATTTAACATTTCCAAATCATCTTATGCCTCCCTTACAAACCTATCAAGAATATAATAATTCTTCCTACACCTATCCATACTCACCCTTCTTTGAAATTGGACTTAACTTCATCTAGTCCACCAAAAAGAACCCCAACCAAACCAACTAAGGAGATAGAATTTCCCAAACCTCAACCTCAAATTAGACCCATACCACCTCCTTCCCACTTACCTTCTATTTTAAGACCCCATCCTTCTACCATCCCAATTACCTATTCTTCTTCTAGGAAACCATCCCCCTTTTCTCTATCTACACCTACCCCTACCAAATCATCTAGTTCTCCTTCATTCATAACTAACATATCCACCTCTACTTTCCCACCTATATCCAACCCCTCATCATCTAAATCTTCCATTTAAGGTGAAAATTGATTCTGAAAAGGGCTCCCATCCCTAAAACTATAAACCCATCACCTCCAACACCTTTGAATGAATATTAATCAACTATCCTACAAAGTTTATTACAATCTTTTTCCATTATCTTACCACCTATCAAACCATTCTACCCTTACAACAATGATAACTTGATATGTGCATACCATAGGGCACCAGGACATGACATAAATAAAAAAAAATCTCTCCAAGCACTAATTCATAGCCTATGTGATGAGGATGATATGTTATTACATGAACCTCTCTTACCTCCATTACCAATCCAACCATAAACTACACCTATCAAATATTTACATACTCCCCCACTCTCACCCAAGAGTGAGGAGAAGGAATCAAAGAAACCATCAAACATAGATAATCCCCCCATCCACACTATTCATATGGTTACCGAGTCTCAAGCCCAATAGAAGGACAAGGGAAAATCCATAGTCTCCATTCCTTGGACATACCCTTCAACCCCTCAGCCTTCTAACCAAACCAAAATTCCTAGACCTTCACCTATGCCACCATTAAAGCCAAAAGTATCCATTTTGGGACCTATCCCTCCAACCCATTTGAATCCACTCAGTGTATCATGTTGAAACAACTTCACTAGACATTAATGAAAATGAGACTTTATGAACTGATCAACACCTCACCCCACCATCATCAGTCACTGATAGAGGTTCTACAATCTATAGAGTTTCAACTAGATGATCCTCAAACTCTTGCACCCTTTGTTGGAGCCCACTAATATTTTTCCCTCATCACCTTTTAGGATTTGGAAATACCTCCTATTAATCCTAAGGATTTTGATCTTCCCCTCTTTGTTACCACATACACCAATCAAACCTACATCAAAAGGGTGATTATTGATGGAGGAATCAACATAAATATCATCTCCTCCCATGATTATGACTAACTTTAGTTGCCTAAGAACATCATGTTAGAAAGTACATTTATCCTTTGCTCCTTTAATGATATCATGACTAGTACCATGGGGACCGTTGTCCTCCATATTTGCTTGGGACATCATACTATTCCTAAACTATTTTACATTATGGAGGGCGAGTTCCAATACAATGTGTTACTCAAAATCCATTGGATCCATGCTATGAGTTGTGTCCCTTCTACCTTACATTGATGTGTCAAATTTAAACATGAAAATCAAGTTGTTAACATCAAAGTTGACCTTAGTCCTTTTACCTCTTGAAATATGACATATCAGTGTAATGACATTCTCCCTCATCCACCTCACCATCAACCACTAACAACACTACCTCATCACCAACTAAAACCAATAGCACTCCCACCCATAATAGTGATGAGTCTTCAATTGGCTCATTTATTCCTTATTCCTAAATTCCCATAGAGGACCCCTTGCAATCCACGTTCTAGCATCTCTCACCTAGGGAGTATCATATTTTAGCCTTAGATGCTTTCCTTACTCTATAAGAGTACAAAAACCTAAAACATGACCCTTCCTACAAACACAACATCAAAACCATCATCCCTTTTGGGCTCCCTAACAATCAAACAAATTTCATCTATGGGGGACTTCATCATCCACTTCTTGCTCCTAATAAAATTCCTCATATCCAACCATTCACCTCTAACTTCTCTTATCTCAACAAACCAAACTTTCCCAAAGCTTACCTTTATAGGTATGCTTAGAAGGGGCTTGGTCTTGGCCTTTATGAATAAGGACCTCATGAGCTACCTATAATCAAAACTCAAAAAATGCATGAGTTATTCGGCTTTGGGTTCATACCACTAGAAGAACCCACCTCACCAAAACCCATTTCTACCATCAAAGAGGATATCCCATCCTCACCAACCCCACCTTCACTAAATATTGAGGAATTTGATATCATCCCATCTAAATTTTTTTTATCAATACCATTAGATTTGGCCCCCTGACTTATCAAAAGATGACCAAACTAAAAAATTTCCTCTCATCCATCCTAAAATGATAGGGAAAGATTATCCTACCATCAACACCATCAAACATCAAGATGATGATTCCATTCTCACTTACCTCGATGCAGGTGACTCTTCTATTCATAAATCCCTTCCTCTTGGGAACCAAACCATGTTGAATGAATCTACCATTGATGTTAACTTGGGTACTCAAGATAACCCCTATATCATCAAAATCAGCCAATCCTCAAATTCTATAGAATAACAAGACTACCCTTCTTTCCTTCATGACCATAACATAGTGTTTGCTTGGTCCTATCAGGATATGATTAGAATTGACCCTTATATTGCCCTCCACAACATTGTCACCCATCTTGAGGTTAAGCTAGTGAAAAAAATGCTTTGTAGTATGCATCCTTGCATATCCCTTATCATCAAAGAAGAACTTCAGTGTTTGTTATCCATTAACTTCATTCATCCCATTGATTATCCATAATAGGTTTCTAACATTGTTCCCATTACCAAACCCATAAGGGGACTTCACTTTTGCATCAACTTTTGTGACCTTAACCTCACTTGCCCAAAGGATGACTTTCTTTTGATAAACATCAACCAACTTGTTGTTCTTATAGGTAGCCATGAAATATTATCTCTCATAGATGGTTTTTCAAGATATAATCAAATCTTGACTTCCCCTAAAGACCAAAATAAAACTTCTTTTATCACCCCATGGGGAACCTTATGTTATAGGGTCATGCCCTTTACTCTAAAAAATGTTTAAGTAACCTATTAGTGTGTCATGACCTACATTTTTCATGATTTCATCCATAAAATTATAGAGTACTATTTGGGAGATCTCCTTGGGAAATCCAAACACTACAACAATCACCTAACCATTCTAGTAATTATATTTGATTGACTAATCCATTATCATGGCAGCCTCAACCCAAAGAAATGTATTTTTGGGGTCTTATTTGGAAAGCTTCTTGGATTTATCATTTATCTTTGAGGAATCAAAATATACCTCACCAAAGTTAGAGAAATCTTGGAGATTTCTCCTCTTACTAACCTTAAGCAACTTTACATCCTATAGGGGAAGCTCCAATCCATCCATCACTTAATCTCCTAACTATCAGATAGATGTCAACACTTTCACCATTTCTTCAAGAAGGAAACCTATTTTAAGTGGACCCAAGAGTATCAAAAAGCCTTTAATATAATCAATGAGTACCTTATCTCTCCACCTATTCTTATTCCTCTTAAAGAATACCGGCCCTTCTACCTTTACATATCCACCATAGACCATTCCTTAGGGGTAATGCTTGCTCATCAAGATGAATAAAACAAAGAGAAAGCCATCTAATACATTAGCCTCACACTTATAGAATATGAGACTCAGTATACTCATCCTTAGAAACCTTGCCTTGCCTTAGTCATTGTGGCCTCCAAACTCCATCACTACCTTCTTAATCATAAAACCTATGTTATCACTAACATTGACCCACTCAAGTACATACACTATAAACCATACCAAAACCAATGTATGGCTAAGTGCTCATGCTTCTAACTAATTTTGATCTTGAGTTTATTCAACAAAACTTCATTTAAAGTCAAGTCATCATTGACTAATTGGTCAAAGCTCCTCTACTAGATAACCAACTACTTCATCTTGCTTTTCTAGATGAGACCATCACAACTCTTTCCTAAGAAGAACCCACCTACCAAATGACCTTATTTTTTTATGGCTCTAAATGCCAACATGGTGGCAAAATTGGATTATTTCTCATTCCCCATAATGATGACCTCTTCCATTTATTTTAAACTTTACTTAGAATACACCAATAATGTGGATGAGTATGAAGCCCTAGTCATAGGCCTCCAAACCACTCTAGATTTAGGAGTTAAAATAATTCATGTCTTTGGAAACTCACAACTTGTCATTAATCAGTTTGATGGATCCTACCAATGTAAAAATAAAGTGATATTGAAGTACAAATATCTTGTAAACATACTTTTAGCATCATTTCATCATTACCTTATCCAGCTAGTTTCTCGATCTACCAATAAATTCATAGACATAATGGCTTCCTTTGATACCCAAATTCCATCCCAACCTACCAAATCTAAACTACATATCACTATCTATTAGTTTATCACACCCTCACATATATATTCTAACCTTCCTACAATTTTTAGTGTCGAAGCATCTCCTTTCGACATTTGGTATGACCAAACTTTTAACTACCTTAACCTCGACATTGTTCTTCCAACCTATCGAGGAATGCCAAAAGATCCCTTGTTTAGAGTACCTCTCATTACACCATACTAGGGGGAATCCTTTATAAATGTGGCTTTGATGACCTCCTTCTCCACTATCTACGTAATCATGAAGCTTCCCATGCTATCAAGGAAACACATGATGACATCTATGGTGGACACTTTTGTGGCCTAGCTGTCACTAAGTGCATCCTTTGCCTTGGATACTATTCGCCCACCCTCTATCAAGATTGTTATGATTATATAAATAAGTGTGTCAAATATCAAAAACATGCTAATTTACATCATGCACGAGCTCATGGCCTTTAAGTATCCAAAGACTATTGGCCCTTCTCATAATGGGGTCTTAATCTTATTAGGAAAATCAATCCTCATTCTTCACAATGACACTAATCCATCATTACCACAACTAAATATTTCACCAAATGGATAGAAGTCATCCCCCTTATCTCAACCAAAGCCAAAAAGATTATTTATTTCATCACTCACCACATCATCTATCGCTTTGGTGTTCCCTATAAGATCATCACTAAAAATGGTAAATATTTTAAGAATAATCAAGTCTATGGTCTTTGAGATGATTTTGGCATCAAGTTAAGCTTTTTCTTGCCTTATCATCCACAAGCAAATGGATAGGTAGAAGCCTCTAACAAAATCCTTAACAAAATGTTAATCAAGGTAGTAAGCTGCTTTAGGTCAACATCAGAACATGCACATCCCTTTCACTTTATAGGTCTATCACACTAGCATTCAAACCTCTATGGGTGCTACCCTTTTCTCTCTCATATTTGGTATAGAGGTAGTCTTATCTCTTGAAGTCTATATACCTTTTATTTTCATATCTTTACATGAGATCCTTTTTGAGAGGCATTATCATCTAGAATGGCTTGCTTGACTTGAACTCCTTAATAAACATCACCTTGCCATGCTTTATCATCTTCATGTCTATCAAGAATGAATTAAGTGTGCATACAAAAAACACCTGAAAGAATGAGAATTCAATATCGATGAAATCATCCTTAAGGAGAACCAACATGTAACTAATATGGAGAAAATTAAAAGAGTCAAGTTTGATTTCAATTAGCTTGGACCCTACATCATAACCCATAATTATATTTTAAGAGTTTATCATTTATCTTCTCTTTACGGCAAACCAGAACTTGAGCCTCTCAACACTTCACATTTGTGTCTTTTCTATTGTTAAAAGAAGGTATCAAACTTAAGCTCATCTCTTAGTTTACAATATTTTCACCTCCATCACTTATCACTATTCTTCTTAGGGAAAATTACTTATAACATAGGACCATGTGATTATCCATCACAATTATAGCCTAATCCTAAGCATGGATACCGTGGCTCTACCCATGGCATCATTCTCATGGATACTTTTCATCTCTAATCAAATTGAATCCCATGGTTATTTATCTCTCAAACCACTTTCCCTCATCTATCATCGACCTTTTGTGCTAAAAGTCTTATCTCTATAAAGGGAAACCTCTAAACCCAAATAGACTTGTCCATGTCTCAACCTAGAATTTAAAATCAAATTGGGATACCAAAATCTCACTTGGGTCCATATCTCTAGCATTGCAGACCACTCCCTTGAAGGATGACTACCCAACAACTAAATATTGTTTAAAAGATAGACTACTCCCTTAAAGAACAACTAAAACATAAAAACACATCCAAACATAGACCACTCCCTTGAAGGATGAATAAGACAAATTTTTCAAAGTAATTAGTTGAATAGTCTTGCATTGATCAGCTTCAACCCTTTTATCAAAAATAATATAAGAAAAAAAAAGGGGGCCCTATATCAAAATCAATGTGAGCTATCCCAAAAGGGCCATAATCGACTCTTTCATATATATTTAGTAGACTTCCCACATCAATCAATCTACACTTTATATTAAGACATGGACTTGTCTATTATGGTTTTTAGGTCACCCATAGAAGGGGCCAGCTAACCCACATTACGTTCCCATATTACCCATTTCCCATTCAACCATCTACATATCACCTACTTTCCCTTCTTACACTCTCTAAAATAAAGGGACTATGAGC
Source organism: Torreya grandis (assembly GCA_037957365.1). NCBI lineage: Eukaryota > Viridiplantae > Streptophyta > Pinopsida > Cupressales > Taxaceae > Torreya > Torreya grandis. The sequence continues at coordinate 2,007,493 of JARHVA010000159.1, read as the reverse complement.
TTACATAACACAAAGTAATCTTGATACCTTATTTTTTGATCAAATCATGCTCATGTAAAGCATTCAAAAGGCTCAATTTCATTAACTCGCATCTACCTTCATTTTTAACAAGCCTTTGTCAATGAACACTTCATGCCTTTTTTTTCTTTTTTACATTTAATTTTTTACCTACACTTACTTTATGTCTCCTCATATCAAATATTATTCAAAACATCATTTTCTTCATTGCACTAATCCTTACACATTACAACATTATGAACCATATCCTCTTTATGTACCCAAACATCAATCACATCCTCAAGACCATCCTTATCATTGATCTAAAATCATATCACAAACCATATCATCAAAAACCACCATCCAAACCATCCTATCTATGATCATATCCATGAACAAACACATTATCCATAAAGTAATCATCACATACATCATCCATAACCTCCAACATAATATCTATAAATTTACAAAATAAATCATACTACCTACTAAAATATCATCACATGCCTAAACCATAGGTCCATGTATCATCTCATAAAGAATGGGGCATGAGCATCCTACCATTGATTTTCATCAACATTATAACTAATGATCCATACATTTCATAAACAACATCCATAGTAATAACCGCATATCCATAATTACATCCACAAATCACATTGTGTCAACAAACCACACAAACCTTGTCATCTACCATTTTCCATATACATCATAAGTAAGTATCCCTAAATCACATCATATCTACCAAATAAAAACCATGTAGCATCTCTACCATATCCCATCGTCCTCTTTAACATAAACATGATCATATATATATATATCATCTATGCCACCATAATATCATCAACAACATCATTATATGACAATAATCACAACCATCCATACTCATATATAATATATCTATCAAATGAACAACACCTACACTCATCTAGAATCATGCGTGCCTAAACTAATGTCATCTATTAAGTTGTGGAGCTAAAAGTTTCACTGATGCAAATGTGGAGGTTGCTGAGTTATAGAGTAACTGACATCAATCATCTCTAGCTACACAGTAACTGGCATCGGTTATGGTCAGTCGGCATCGGTTATGGTCAGGAACCGATGTCGGTCACCTGTGTGTTTCCAGAGCTGTTCCAATTTTTGATAGATAGTTAATTTGCATGTAAAGACTAATTTTAGTCTTGAGTCTACATTTCTAATTATTGTTTGGTTTGGGATCTATTTAAGAGACCCATGGGGCTGTATTGTAATAAGGACTAAGAAGGATTAGATCCTCAAGTGTAAGATCTAAAAGGCTTGGAAGAGTGCAATATCAGGGAGATCTACAGGTAAGCAAGGTTAGTTGATCTATGGGGTATCAAGATCAAGAAGATCTGTGGGTGTGTATGTGTGTGTGCAAGCTCAGTTAGATCTATGAGGTAACAAGATCAAGAATATCTGCAACATACAGTGTAAGCAAGACCAATTAGATCTGCAGGGTGGAAGATCAAGAAGGTCTGTGGATGAGACTAGGAAACAACAACCATTGGGTTGATTGTCACTGGAGGGAATAACTCAGTGTTGAGTTGGCTGTAATTGATTGAGAGAGAGAACTCTTGAGGGAGAATTACTGGACACCCAAGAGGTGTGGGAAGAGTGAGGTTTCTTCATTGTATTTCCTTCTGGAAGAGTGCTAATACAAATTGTATTGTTTCTCGTATCACCTATTCTTTGTTGTTTCTGAATTCTAGTTACATATTACTTCTGGTTTAATTTCGTGTTTAGTTGTTTATACAATGGTAATCAATTGTACTCTAAGGAGGATCCTGACAGTTGGCATCAAAGCTTGGTTCACTAACAGTCATCATCATAAACATCAATAACATCCCAAACATATGAACATAATAAATATCAACATCATGTCATCATAAACATTAATAACATCTCAAACATATAAACATAATCAATGTAATCATCATGTCATCATACATCAAACATCTAAACATAATAACTATAAGCATTATGTCATCATATAGCAATAAATAACTATAAACATTAGAAAATAATCAAATGTCAACATGTCATCAATAAAATAAAATGTCAACATGTCATCAATATGATCAAATGACATCAATATAATCAACATAAATCAATATATAATCATCATATACATCACTAAGAAAATACATGACATAATATATCCATGTCTCTCTCACTCATATACATCTCACATCATCTGCATGTAGGCTAGTATCAAAATAAAAAACATACACATCATATAAACTCATCTATCAAGCCCCTAGGGAGCCACTCCCACTAGCTCCATCTATACATGTACTAGCAACTACACTACCATCTAGTGGTGGTCCCCCTGATATCCTTGCCTACCCCACTTTTAAGGCCCACTAGCTTGGAGTAGCTATAGATGGACCACCTGCTAAATTGGCCTTATACTCTCTATATTGCCTCTCTAATGGTAACTGCACTAGCACTATCACCTCATAATATATTAGTTCCTAAATGGTGGCTAAGTACCATGTCCTTAGAACTATGTTTGGTAGTCCTTTAGCTACTATTTTTTCCACTCCTACCCTATATCTTAGTGAATATCTCTCTTATGTCACCAACCTAAGAGATATCCTCACCTGATATCACTCTCTAATCAAGGTGGCAACTTGACCCTGTAAGGTGATGACTTACCCCTATAAAGTGGCCACCTATCCCTATAACCCAATAATATAGGCTTGTGGTACTACCAGTGCCACTACTACCTATTCAACCTATGTTATTTCCCTTATAAGATCCACATCCATCCACTATTTCCCCTTGTCACCCCATCTAAAATTAGTCATGAAATATTTAGCTTGGTAACATGCCACATACCCATCTATAATACTGACATCATCAATGGTGGCTCTAGTTAGCAGCTCCTCGTAGTCTAGTACAACATCTAATGGCTATGGATCTAGGAGTGCTAACTTGACATCCTCCCTCCTATATCATGGGAAATTTTGTGGGATCCCTTGAATTAATCCAAACTACCTTCGCACTCACTTAGATAGGATAATCTCTATCTCCCCATCCTGTCTCTTATAAATATAGTGCCAACTTTATAGGGATAATATGTGGTAGTTATATCTTGACCACCTAGGCTAACCTATATATGGCCTTCATACTATGTTTCCAGCTGTTAAACCCTCCAAGGCATCCTTGAACCACTCAATGTCTCAACCACCACAGCCAACATCTATTAATGCATAGTTGCCTCTCCATCTAGTGAATCCAACTAGAAATAGCTCCTGGCTAAATCCATCCCTATGTACCCCCATGGACCTTAGTACCTGAATGTGCTCGTACACCCAACAAAGCAGCATGAACCTAATTTTGATCCCATATTGCCTATATACTCTAAAGGCCCAAATATACCTATAGGTCTACACTAATAGCATTGGGGCCCATCCAAACATGATCCTCCCTAGAAGCATCTCCACCAGTACCCCTAGTAATAGGTATGGAAAGTGGCTACTACTTGAATCTAAAATCACAAAGCAAGATAGGACCATCATCATCATCATGAGTAGGCACCTATTTGTAGGAGCCCTTTGGTATAGAGGTCTATAACTAAATCTTTTAGAATGAAACTATGTGTGATCCTGGTCTACCCCATACATCAAGTCCATATGATAGTTGATCTCCTCAATCTATATATTGTAGATTGGTTCCCCCTGAATGGGTAGTCATGTGATACACTGAATATCCTCCAAGAGAATCATCATCTCCCCCATTGATAGTAAAAATATGTTTATGGCTAGGTCCCATCTCTCAATGAAGGCCACAATCATACTCACATCTCAAAACAAATGTTGATAATGAATCATCATGCCTATTCTGACTGTCTCCATATGTCTCCACTCCTCTATGGTCATTTCATCTTGAACCTTGGCAAAAATTTGAGGGACCCAATCCCTCATCTGAATCCACTTGCATGCCTACATAAGAATCATATTAGTAATGGCTACTTAGTTTTAAACATCTAACTAAATACTTCCCTAAACCTATCTTTTTCATCCTATTACTTCTACCCTTATTTCACTCTACCCATTACATTTACCTCTACCCCTCACAATCACCCTCTACATTTCTTCATATTAATGGTTATTTCTATCACCATCAAGTACCCTATTCTGCATACTTTTTTCTAAACCTATTAAAACCCTATCACTTTATTTCTCTACACCTAAAATGTTTTTCACTTAATTCTACCCACCAACCCTTTTTTAGACTTCTCATCCTATAACACCCACATTTGACCTTTTTCACCACTTAACACTACTTTTCAAACAACTTTTTGCACTTTATCACACTTTTTATGCATTCATTTACCTTTACACAACACAAAAACCTAAACCATATACCCTAAACCCTTTTACTCACATACCTTTCACCACCTCTTGACCTTATTTAAACACAACTTTTACAACCATAGGTAGTTTACCAAACCCTAACTAACCTTTAACCTCCCTTTCATAAGACTTGAACAAGCTTTCAATGTTATACCACTTTACCAACTTTTACCTCATTACAAATTTTTATCCTAACCTACCCTTAGAATGCCAACCACTAATGGTTCATTGAACCATTAACGGTTCCTTTAGGACCTTTTACCTAGGAGCTCAACTATCAGTGGTTGAGTTGAACCATCGACAACCACTATGTGTGACCATCGATGGTGTAACTTAAACCCTAAACCTCTCCCCACCTCTCCAAACCCCCTCAATTGCACATATTAGCCTACATAGACTTAATCCATAACCCATTCTCAACCTAAACCACAATCCACCTATCAAATGCATCCACCCCTATGCTTAACTCCATAAAACAAAAAAACTAGGGCATTTTTCTACTAAACTAGTTCAAAACCCTACCCACATCATTCAACACTAACTACAATGCACCTAGAACATAACCAATCACAATATGCTATCAATTTAAAGAAAAATCCTACCTCATTCCATGATCATTGACGTGTTTAGAACCCTCTTCCTGCTACTCAATTACACCCTCACCCACCCTCTATCTAGTCAACCTTCAGTCTCTTCACACACACGCTATTATCAAATCACAACACTCCACCTCAACAAGCTCACACAAAAATTGATAGAATGCACAAATCACCAAAGAGCAATTGCTAAAAGTTAAATAGTGAAAATGATTTTCATGTTTTACTTTTATCTCAATTTTTTTAGGGTTTTCCCTGATCATCGATGATCAAGATTATCTTTAATGATTGACTAGGGGAAAACCCTAACCATTGACAGTTTAGGTCCCACCCTTTTTTAAAATTTTCAAAAGCACTCTACCTAGTTTCTAACATTTTGGGAGATCACCTAATCTCCACCCAACTCACAACTTGAGTCTTTATAGATTACCCTTCTCTACTCAACCCATTTGATCGCATCTACCTTGACGTTGGTTGTTTGACTTGAACACTCAGATATTTTACAACCACCTTACTTTGGTCCTTTTGACTACATTAACCAACCTTGTCATGTTAAAATTTTGGAAATCATACCACCTCATGCATGACTAGACCATTTGTGTTATTTTAAAGGAACACTTCCTACCCTAGATACCTATGAATAATGCTGACTCTAGATGACTTGATAAGACTGACCTGATTAACTATGACCAATGTTATGGATTGGTTACCCTATCCATATCTCTTTAGAACCTGACCTTATTTTCATAAACATTGGAAACTTTAGTACTTATGTGATCTTGACTATTGTACCTAGTCACATTTTGTGCACAAGTTTGTGTTTCAAATTCCCAACTCATTTTGTGTTACCCACCTCTTGACTCACCCTTTCTTATTTATCAAACCCTAACCTAATTTTGATTTCAACTCATTAGCTCCTAGTTTGAGGGGGAAATACCTTCTCCCATACTCAAGTCAATCAGACCATGACCAATAGTCCATCTATTTTCATTTTGTAGCTTGTGAATTCAAAGTCACGTAACAAAAAGGGGCAAAATATAAACATTCAAAAATTACATAGTTTTAGATGTCAAAAATGCCTTGAACCCATACCTGACTCTAAGGTTAGTTGACCACCTATTGACTTATCCCATTTATTAATTTACTAACTTAACTTTTAATTCACCTCCTTTTAACTTACTTTCACCCATTTTCCTCTAGAACCTTGACCATCAATGGTCATCCTAAACGTCGATGGTTAGCCTAACCATCAATAGTCAGGTCTCCAAGCCTCCTTTAAAGACTTAAAGAATTACCATTTGTACAATACAAGCATGGTTATATTTAACAACTTCCCTTATGTGAGGCTATCTTTCTTTAAAGCATCGTAATTAGCAAATTTTACCTCTATCCATTTAACAACTTCCTCTTGCATATTTAGTAACTTCCTCCTACACATTTAGTAACTTCATCTTATAAATGGAGTGAAGTAGGAGGAGAGATAGATCCAAAAATTAAAAAAAAATCCATGTCTAATATATCCTACATACATGTTTCCAACATCCTTTCAACAAGCAAGCAACATCAATGAAGACCTAAATTTCTAACATAATCACTTTTGAAGGCCAAAGTATTATCACTCTAGCCAAATTACTTCAACTTTCCATCATCAAGTTATAAGTATCTCATGCTTGTTTTATTTGATCTATTTCTAACCTTATTTCCCTATCTATACTTATTCACATCCTTCAAATCCATAATATCCCTCTATTTGACCAATTACCCAATCTGCCATTACTTTTTAAATATTTCTAGATTTTTGTAGGTAACTACTTATGATTAACCTAACTATCAATGGTCACCTCAACCATCGATGATCACCCAATTACCAATGGTTATCCCAGCCACTGATAGTTCACCTAACCATTGACAGTCACTATGGTAAAAAATAATAGTAAGTTATGTTCACCCCTTGACGTCAACCAAACCCTATTTCTTATGTTCTTCCCTATTCACAGAGACTCTTCTAATTTTTTAAACCTGACCCCAACTATCTTAGCATGAATATTGACCCACTTCTTTTACAATTAGTTTTTTTATTTAATAATCTATTCATTTTTATAATATTTTACGTGCATTTACATTTTAGTTATTAAATGCAAGTTTTATTTATTTTCATTTATATCAACTTAATTATTATAAATAGTGAATTGATAGCCTCCTAGTAAGCATATGCTTCTTAGATCTATCTAATACTAAGAATTCCACTCAACCATCCATCTATTAACCCCTTTTCTAGTGTCTTTCTTATCTATAGGTTATTCCTTCCAAGCCAAAGAGGTGTTACCATCATCATATGGATCACATGCACACTATCACCAGGTATTCTTCTAGTACACCCTATTACTAGTTTCATTACTTACTTCCAAATTAAAAAAATGAGCAAAAAATAATCTTAAACACTAATCTTAGGGTTTTCTATTTACCCTTATCTTATAATATACTCCTAGGATGCCCATAGACTCATAGGATGAGGGCTATTACCTCTTTTGATAACCAATGCATCAAGTTCCTTCATAATGCCAAAAGATATAAACATGACGTTGAACCCAACCCTTTGAGTATTCAACTTCTAAATCCCAAATATTAATATCAAATTCATGCCATCTGATGACCAATAGTTCTTGACTATCAAGTACGTACATTTTTTACAATTTATGATGATAATTACATTATGGCCCAAGCTCAATTAAGAGACTTGGATGTTCAACATTATCAAAAAAGGTTAGCTAAAATAAATGTTGTCAATCATGATGTTCATACGATTTCCACAAATTTTAAATTAGCACCTGAAAGTCATATACTTCGTACTAATTCTCCATTTATTGATACTCTTTGAGTGATAGAATAAATCTTACCTTTCAAGCCTCAGGAACTTCTTACATCTTATACACCTCCTACCAAACCAATCATTATTTCCAATCCTCCTCCCATCAATAATACTACCAATAAACTAATCGTGTCATATTAACCTTCTTCCCCTACTCCACCTATTCTTGATATTACATTAGATGCCAAGGCCATAGACATACATCAAATACATTTTGAATATGATCAAAATGGTAAAAAAATTATTGATCTCTAAGTAGATGTGGAGTATTATGGTCTTATTCCCACTTTGCCTAGATATGAAGCCATTACTGAATTGATTCATGCCCAAGAAAATTAACTCCCTTGAAAACATCATAAACATGGGAATTTCAAACAAAAATATCCTCATTTCAACAACTTCATCTCTATCATTGATCCTAAAACAAATTCCATTTCCTCTCTCCCTAATATGTCATATCATTTCCAATACATAAATGCTATGCTTATCAAGGAAACTACTAGAATCAAATATGATTCCCCATCATGCCCTCGACCAATTACCATCTATCAAAAACTTACACCAACTGAGCATGATAACTTTATCTTATTATTTGATAAATATTGTGAGACTTCTTCTTGGTCCTAAAAATACATGACTGACATTGATCCTAGTATCATAGTGTACAATATCATCACTTATCCTGACACCAAACCTATGTGATAAAAACAATGAAAATTTCCACTTGGAGTTTTGAATATATGCCATAAACAAATCATTAAACTTATCGATGCAAAATTTATCAATATTGTGGACTATTCTAAATGGGTCTCAAACATTGTCCCTGTTCAGAAAAAAAATCACCATGGTCATCTACATTTGCATAAATTTTCATAATCTCAATCTTACTTGTCCCAAGAATAAATTTTGTTTACCTTCTATAAATATCATCATCGATTCCATTGATGGATATGAAATGTTATCCATTTTGGATGGTTTCTCAGGCTATAATAAAATTCACATTACCCCTAAACATCAAAATAAGATAACTTTCACCATTAAATGGGGAACTTATTATTATGTTAAAATGTCCTTCAGACTCAAAAATGCTAGAGATACCTATCATCATGCAATGACCCATATTTTTCATGACCTTATTCATAAGATCATGGAAACTTATGTGGATGGCCTCATTTCCAAGTCTAAAACCCATAAAATGAAAATTTTTGATATTGATATCATCTTCATTTGCCTCATCAAATACAAAGTTAGATTAAATCCTTACAAATGTGTCTTTGGCATAACATTTGGAAAATTTATAGGTTTCTTAGTCTCTCTTTGTAGTATTGATGTTGATCCCTCTAAGATAAATGTTATTGTCAACATACCTATCCCTTATTCCTTTATAGATATTCACACTTACCTTGGAAAACTTGTGGCAATACGATGATTTGTCTCCAAAATAGCTTCCTACATATATTCTATTAATTCTATTTTAAATAAAGGTAATGCCCTTAAATAGATATATCCTCATTAGAAAGCATTTGATAATATGGAAAAATATTTGCTTCATCCAACCACCCTTCATCCACCTTCTTACAATCATCCTTCAATATTTTATACTTCTTCCACACTAGTATCAATTGGGGTAATGTTTACCCAATAAGATGATTCTATAAGAGAATATGCCATCTATTATATCAATCGAGGCCTTATCAAGTATGAAAAAAATTATACAAAATTAGAATGCGATTGCCTCACCATATATTTTGCATCTGAAAAGCTCTAATGTTATATGTTTTATCAAAAAACTTACTTTATCATTCATTTTGACCCACTTTGTCACTTCTTCTCCAAAGCCTTTCTTATTAGAGATATAATTTGCAAGTAGATGGTCTTTCTCATCTAATTTAATCTCCAAATTATTATGCAAAATGTTGTCAAAAGACAAATCATTGCAGATTAACTTGTATCCGCTCTCATACCAACTACTAACCACCTTCAATATAGTCTTCCTGATGATAATAGTTTCTATATTAAAGGTCTTAATCAAGCCATATCTCTTAAAAAACACATCCATAATTTCACTATTTATCTTGAAGTAAGTAATCTAGAAGAGTCCTTTATCCCTCCTAGTACTACTAAATCTAAAGTAGTCATTAAATAACTTCTTAAAATGGATGTTAATTTATTACATGAAGATTCTTGGATACTTCATTTTGATGACATAAAATGCCTTCAAGGATTTGGGGTAGGTTATATCCTCACTAGTCCTCTTGATAAAATTATCCTTTTGGAATTTCTCCTTACATTTGATGTCACTAACAACATGTTGGAGTATGAAGCCTTAATCCTAGGCATGAGAGTGGCACTTGATTTAGACATTACATATTTGCATGCCTTGGGTGACTCCCAACTCATCTACTACTAGGTTAATTGGGATTATCAATGTAAAAGTGAAAATCTCATTATTTATCATCAAATATCCACTACCATTTCCAAATAATTTGCTTCTTTTACCATCGAACCCATCCCTCAAGATCAAAATTATATCACTAATTCACTTGCTTCTTTGGCATATTTACTCCATCCACACCAAGTTCTTACCAATTATACCTTTATTATCTAAATAATAAAGTACCCATCCTCAATTCAACCACGACATTCACTTATTCAACATATTGAGGCTATTACCATTATACAAAGCCTATGGTATAAAGACATCATTCAATTCCTCGAATACCAAACCTATCCTCCAAACACTAATTCTTAGAAAAAACTCACATTCATAAATAGGATTTTAAATATGTATTTTGATATAGCATCCTTTATTATCATAATGCTGAAGGTACCTTGTTATATTATGTTATGAAATAAGAGGTCCCTCCTCTCCTTGGGCAAGCACATGGGATAATTTGTGGTGGTCATTGTAGACAACATGCTACAACCTACAAATGATTATGTATGGGGTAATTTCGGCCCACTCTTGAAAAATATTCCATCAATTTTTCTAAAAAATGTATTCCCTATCAAATTTATGATGATCTAATCCATATGCCTCCATTTGAGCTTCAAATTATGGAGTCTCCCTAGCCATTCTCAATGTGGGGATTAGATCTCATAGGCAAACAACCTAGATCATGAGATGGGCATGTCTTTATCATCATAGCTACTGAGTATTATACCAAATGGGTCAAATCCATGCCCCTCATCAATGTCACCAAAACAACCATTGCTAAATTTATCCTTAATAATATCATCTATCACTTTGGTGTTCCTCATACTATCATTTTAGATAATGGTGGTAATATCAAAAATAAAGATATCAAGAAGCTCTATGTTAAATTCAAAATCAATCCCAAATTTTCCATCCCCTATCCTCCTAAATGTAATGGTTAAACTGAGCCCACTAAAAAAAATCTTAATAAAATTATCTAAAAGGCAATTCTTGAAACCCACATAGATTGACATCTTCATTTATTTCCCATTCTTTGGGCCTATTTCACTAGCATACACACTGCCACTAGGGTAACCCTATTTACACTAGTGTATGGTTCTGAATTAGTCCTCCCATTAGAATTTTAGATTCTCTCTCTTAATATATCTCTTCACAATATCATACTCGATGAATAATTGCATGTAGCTTGCCTTCATGCTTTTGACCTTCTTGATGAACATTGTCTTTCCACTCTACAACATAATCACCAATACAAGGCCCACATTACTAAATAACATAATAAAAGAGTTAAAATTTGAACTTTTAATGTTGGTGATATTGTCCTTAAATTACACTAAAAACATGACAAAGAAGTTAAATATGCTAAAAAACAGTGTGGCCATTATTTAGTAAAAGACATCCTTGGTCTTAGCACCTATCACCTTAAATTTAATGAAGGCCATATTTTCAAATATCCCAAGGATGCATAATTGTTAAAGAAGTAATTTTCCTATACCTTTCCATTATTATCATGCTTTCTATATGTCTTTTTTTAGGATATATACATAGGTCTCACCCTCTGCAATAATTCTCACTTTTCACAAACCTTAATCCTTCCTTTTGGTCATTTGGTTTTCTTTTTTCATGAGTTACATTGTAAAACCATAGATAGGACCTAGTCTTCCCAATGATTTCCTTTTGGTCTAATTACGTCATTACATTTCAATTATTCTTGCACCCCCTAAGGTTTTTATTTTTTTAGTTTTAGTGTAAGACCATGGATATGACCATGCCTTCCTCATAAATAAGATTTTTTTCATTTACTTTTCAATGCTTTTTGAACCCCGTTGGATTTTTTCTGGTGAGTTACAGTGTAAGACCATGGATAGGACAAGGCCTTCCTCATAAAATCACCATCTTTAATTTAATGTTCCTTCTCTAGAATGTTTAACAATGGTTACAGGTGTTTGATCCTTTGTTATCATATTTTGCTTTTGCTTCTTTTTTAGATAAAATTTGCACAATAATAAGGTGATAACATGTTTTCCTACACTTCCATATTTCTTATGATAAGGAATCACACTTCACTATCATTGTATCCCTTTTTCACCCTTTATCACAAATTTTTCTGATTTGAAGTAATTAAAATTGTTTCATGTTTCATTCCTTTTGATTTCTTTTACTTTCACTTTACATTGGATAAACTAAGGTCTAATTCAATATAGCACTCTTATTTCACCTATATTAATGAGACTCTTAGACACCATGCTCTCTAAATTCTCTTTCTTAGAAACCAAGTCCAAAATCTTCAAATGATAATCATCTTTAAAACCCATTTTTGGTTTGCCAAATCCATATGGAGGAGGAATAGAAAAATACATTAAACAATTTAAAATCCAAATCATTCTAAACAAAATGAAATGATATAAAAGGCAACATACAAAGTTAAAAGCCAAAATCACACCAAAATACATGATTACTATCACATATCCTATCTCCAATCAAAGCTCAAACACCATAGTTGGCCTCATGATAGATCTAAGGTCCATTGGGGTACGATAGGCCAGTAGATTTGAATATGAGAATTCAACAAACTCTACGGTGCTACCTACTTTCCCATGCAATTACTCAATATTTTTAGTAGATTGATGGTTCTATAAAGTGTCCTGAGGAATGGGGAATATGTTGTAGGAAGGTAGGTCCATTTCACATTTTATTTATATAGCCTTCATGGGATGATCTACATACTTCATTTATTGACCTAATATTTGTGTGGTTAGGAGATTTTCTTTAGACTCCTTAATGTTGAAAGTCCTCTTGATTTGACAAACCTAAATTGAGTGTCTTGACTTCGATAAAGAGTTTCTCTACCTTGATTTTCCTTGATTTTCCCCTCCACCCATTTCATTTCCCTCTTGATAAGCAAGTGTGATTATAAATCTATTTTCCCACTTATATATCCCCTCTTCTTCACATCTTAAAAACATGTTAGCACCACTTTGTTTTAATTTTATCTCTGCTTAGAATAAAAAAATATGTTTGAATGACTATGTATTACTTTATTTATACCATGGCTTTACATCTCTAACATTGCTTTTCTTTATTTTTACCATTTTCCATTGTCATACTACCCTTTTTTATGGATACCTGAGTCTATTTTTATTTTCATGTTCTTTTTCCAGTGTTGAGTGAGGTTGGCTTGTTCCTTCTAACTCACTAATGTTGTTTTCCCTTTTATTCACTTTTACCATTGAAGATTGAGTATGGATTATTACTGCTCACTCATTAATGTTTTTTTACCATTTGCTTGTACATATTTATTTAAATATTGTTATTGATTTCACATTAATGTTTGATTACCATTCTTTTTCACATCTATCCTTATTATAACTTAGTGAGTTTGAATTTCTTACTTGAGGTTTAATTTTTTGAGTTTCACATTGATGTTTGATTACCATTATTTTTCACATGTATCATTGGTGAGTTTGACTTTCTTACTCGAGGTTTACTTGTTTGAGTTTTTTGGTCTTTAGTAGCCTTGGATTTTTAGTTACTCGATATACTATAAATTTTGACTTGTTCATTTGGTCCTAACTTAGCATTTTCCATCCCAACTTACCAAATTTCTAAGTACATCTTCCCAACATAGCATCAATTATCTTGGCTTTCCTACATTTGTTTATTTTTTCTCTTTAGTTTTGTATCCTTGGGTTTGTAGAAATTAGTCTCTACACCTTCCACGATTAAAACTATAAACACATCATACAACCATATAGAGATAAACGTAATTCAAGGTACACATACATTTACTTTTTTAGTTATTTTCCTTTCAGTCACTTAATTTTATTTATTTTATGCTTTAAAATAATCTAATTTTTAGGTTCGACATTATGTGTTACTATATCATTTTTCAAAGCACCATCCCCTATTTCACCTAAATGACATGTGATGAGATTCAAGTGGGGCATATGTATACACATAATATTTTCAAACTTTATCAATTACTATTGCTTTCTCTCTTGTAGGAACCTATCGATTCTCAATCTCTTTGAGTGTAAGCCTTAAAGGGTACACCAAGAAAGGGGTGGGTAGACCATTAGTTCTTCATATAACTATTGTCCCTTTACCACCTTTATATCAATCCAACCATCTCCTAAAAACATTCCCCTAAGCTTTGCCTCTTTTTTTACACCTTCCTCTAGTCATTTTCTACCTTCATTAGACCTTCCCTAGCCCAAACTCCTTATTGATAGTTTACATTACATTTTTATCCCTATCAACCTTGTGATATAATTGATAAAACTTATTTAGGGTCTAGGTTGGCCCCTAGATGACCTATACCAAAACCTAATTATTTTTTGTCAATAATGATATAGATTTGATTGGATCGACCCTATCAACTAAACTTTTAAAAAGGATTAGGGTTAGATATAGCTATATATACACATTCATTTGCCATTTCTAAGAGACAAGAAGAGTTAATTATTTATTTACACTTCTTTAAAATCTATTCTTATGTTATTTTACTTGATGAGTCTTAGCTTAGGGTTTTTACTTGGACAATAATATTGTCTTATGGAAAAGTTTTAGATGCTTTGGACTTTCTTACTAATCGTTACAAACCATAACAACCTCTTTCAAATCACTTTGGCCAATAGATATATTGAGTCTCGATAGGTTCATCTTCAAGGTAAGTATCGCTAACTTTTCTCCTCTCTCTTAATATTTAGAAGTATCACAAATAATGAATTTTGAATATATTGATCTCTCCATGTAGTAGGGACTTACCTATACATAGCTTAAATAGAATTATATTATGCATGTTTACTTTTATATTTAATAAACTCTCATTTGTGCCACAAGCTTTGGTGAGCACTAGATGAGACTTTACTTTGATTTTGTCATTTAAACATAGTGAATATGAAAACATAGGACCTAATTAAGGTTATTACATAGTTTTACTTGACTGGAGGCTTTAAAACCCTCCATAGTTATTTTATTGTGGTAAAATATCCTTTATCAATGTCTATTAGATCCATCTTGGTCATGACCCTGAATATCTAATGTATCAAAAATCAAAAATGTAAGTATGATTTATCTTCTCTGAGCTAGGACTGATTTATATATCAGTTGTATCTCCCTTTGCCTATACTAAGTACTATATTATTTATCATTTATCTATCTATCCTAGTTTTAATTTCCATATTTGGACTATCCCAACATAATAAATTTAGCGTATGCTTATATCTGAGTTTAGCATTTAATTGGACCGCTATAGATCTAATTATCACCCTTGTACCATTTTATTTTTTTAACCTAAAGATTAAAGTGAAAACAAAGTGTATTTCATTTTAAGGTTAACTATTTAGTGATACACAAGATGTACTTTTATATACTATATTAATCCAATCTATTGTAGTAGTTGGTTCAATTTTGGTATGGTTGAGGTGATTAAATCACTCAATCTCACCAATTTTTTAGGTTTAGACTTGATGGTATCATCCAACCTTACCAATTTGACAGTATGATTTAAATTTTTTCACCCATGCTCATCAAGTTATAAGTATGATTGGGTTTCAAATTTGAGCTAAACTCAACTACTAAGTAGAAACTCATCTTTTCTCAAGGTTGGGGACATGTGCCTTCCAATCTCTCTCTATCTCTTTAGATATATGCACTTTCTAGAATTATATAGATTTATCTTAATCTCAATTTTATAACCTTACAATGATACATATTTTGAATAAGTATTCTAATAATCAAGGTAGCTATATTGATAAATAGGTTTAATCCTAAAATTTTCTCTTTTAATTTCAAATCTTTTTAGATACTTTCAATTATAGACTATATGCACTGATTTTGTACTGTACCATGCTATTGGTTGTAGGTTAGTTACTGTTGATGGCGTAAAATTGTGCTAGACCTTAGACAATCAACAATGGGAAGTTTCAAGTTCTGGGACGATGCAGCTTGAAACAACCTCTAGGTTTTAAAGAAGCTGGTCTCTTCTGTTTTATAGGTGTTGGGGAAAGGGATAGGAGACTAAACAGAAATGCAAAATGTAGGAATTAAAACCTATCTATGGCGATGCACTTGAGCGTAATCTTAATCCTAACCTGAGCATAGTGAGGCTATTATATGATTCTATTACATTTAAGAGTAGACAAGTGCATGATCAATATAAAAGATTGGAATAATAGAAATAGAGGCTCATAACAGGGGAGTTTTTTGCTGAGATACAAGAATTGCCAACGAAGGCATAGTGTTCAATCTTCTAAATAGAATCTTCTAATTACATAAGAGGCAAAAAAGTCACATACAGTCATGTAAATCTTTGGATTTAAGAAAATGAGACAAAATCAAATAACATTTCCAATCACAACACTAGAAAATCTACAGTATAGACTACTTTGCAAATGACACAGATAACACCAACCAAGGCATGGAGCTCAAATTTCCTTAATTCATTCAGTCACATAAAGGGCACAAAAACATGCATGATTATATCAACCTTACAACTCAAGAAAATTGAGACAAGAGAAAATGATATTATTGGTCACAAACTTTGAAAGTCTAAAACTATAAGTATATCTCCCCCCCCCCTTTTTTTAGATTTTGTAATCTTGCTTATATAGCCTTGGATCACTCCTTTATCATCCCCTTTCCTGTGCAATCTTCTCCATCCTTTGCTCATAGGGGACAACTAGATGGCACCTTCAATGCTGTGGGGGGCTCCAAAAATCTACCAGATGAACTGTTCCATCTACTTGAATTAATTCTAGCCTATTTTCCCTCCATTTCACTTTGCGATAATAGGTACACAAAACACCCTGTTATGTTTGAAATGGGAGAGGACACTTAGTCAATTTTTTGAAAATCCTCTAGGCATCAGAAAATGACATTTGGCACTCTCTACTGGGTTCATCAAAGACACGTGGCCCTCTCCCTTTCCTTGGTTGTGTTGTAGTTTTATTTGGGACTCACGAAAGGCTCTTACAGATGGCGACACCTGGTGGCTTCCATGGATTTTGAAGTAACTCCTGAGGCCCACCATAATCTTTATTTAGTGATGACACTCAAAGATGATCTCTCAGGTGATGATGCATGGAGGCTTCCATGGCTTTTAGGAAGATACGTGGCATCTTCTACTTCTCCTTCAAGGTTTATGTGGCACCCTCTACTTTTTTAGGGATGGAGTAAGCAAGGAACTCAAAGAGTGACACTTGGCAGCATTCGCTAATTTATGGCACTTGGGCAAAATGAAATGACACCTTTATGCATTTAATGAAAGCATTAGACCCTGGAATTAAACCAAAGTCCCTCAAACGTCAACACGTGGTGACCTTTGAGC
The DNA here is from genome assembly GCA_037957365.1 of Torreya grandis. Lineage (NCBI taxonomy): Eukaryota > Viridiplantae > Streptophyta > Pinopsida > Cupressales > Taxaceae > Torreya > Torreya grandis. The sequence continues at coordinate 1,989,882 of JARHVA010000159.1, read as the reverse complement.
TTCTTCAAAAGGTAGTTTAGGGCCTCCACTGTTTCCACCTGGCACTTTCCGCTCTCTCTATTGATTAGCTCATTGGAAGTCTTGTCAAAAATGGAACCATGGGTGCCCCTTATGATACATGGATGCTGACACATGGTGCATTCCATGGTTCTCTGGAAGGTTACAACGAGGTCCTCAAAAGTCACCAGCTATCCATCTTCATCTCCTGAGGGCTGACATGTGGCCTCTTCCACTTGAATCCAATACTTAAGCCAAAATTGAAATGAAAAGAACAAGGCAAAAAGGGATCATGCTCTGAGGATGACACTTGGTAGCTTCTACTAAATTTCAATACTTGGGCAAAATGAACTCGTCCTCTACTCCAAAACCCTAGGGCTCTGCTCAAAGAACAAAAATTGTAGTGCTCGACTAAAAATTTTAAAGCAACGTAGAGTAAAAATTACTCTATAGTTACTGGTGACCCTCAGGACTTTTGAGCCTGCTCAAAAATAAACTCCACCTCTCGCTCGATCAAAATTGTGAAAATTATAGCTTCAAAGAGCCGTCAACAAATGTTTAAATCACTTATTTAAAGCAAAGTAGGGAAAACAATGAGAAAACAAGAAGGGTAAATTATCTAACTATAATGCATGAGAGACCTAAGTCAATTTAAATGTTTTAAATAGATTTCATTTATAGGAATCTCTTCAGGTTCTCCTTCAATCGACTCTAGCTTAAAATAATTCTCTTACTTGCACGCATGAATTTTATATGGACCAGTCCATAGTGCTTCAAATTTGGTATGTTGACTTGGCCTAACAGCCCTTGCATCCCATTTCAGAACAATCGAGCTGACTTCAAAATTAGGATTTGAAGTCCTTTTGTCAATATAATTTTTAATCATTCACTGGTGCTTGATTAATGAATCATGAGCCCTGTCTCTCTTTTCCTAAACTTTTAGAAGTTATGCGAGTCTGACCTGCATGGGACCATTTTCTTTGATCTCAATTTGCTTAATCAACTGAAGAGCAAGAATTTCCAAACTTAGGGGAATCATGGCAGACTTTCCATACACCAGTTCATATGGAGACATTTTGATCACCTACTTGGGCATGATCTTATTAGCCCATAGTGCTAGATTAAGCACTTTGTGCCACTCTTTATGATGATCCACCCCCACTCTTTTGATGAGTCTTATTAGGTTCTTGTTGGTTGACTCTGCCAGACCATTACCTTGAGGGTAATAGTTAGATGAGGTTTACAGATATATTCCATGTCTCAAGGAAAATTCAAATACCTTAGACCCCAAGAATGCTTTAGCATTATTTGAAATGATACCTCCTAGAAAATCTAGGATCACATTCTTTGTTGCTTCCTTAAGTGGGATTTCCTCAGTCCGTCTGGTGAAATAGTTCGTAGCAGTTAATATCCATTTATGACCCATGTTGGACAATGGATTTATCATCCCAATGAAGTTAATACCCCACTCATCAAAAGTTTCATCCAAAACTATTGGACTAAGGGGCATGGCTGCATTCCTCCAAATCCCCATACAATACTAGCAGGATTGACATTTTCTAACTAGTCAATAACAATTTGCAAATAAAGTAGGCCAGAAATATCATACCTCACTTATCTTTATGGCTATGGTCTTTGTAGAAAAATGTCCTCTTGATGTTCCATAATGCATTTCATGTAGTATCCTTTTGGCTTCAGCCTGTTCTACACATCTTAACAATTTCCCATCAAATTTTCTTCTGAAAAGGACTTGTTCAATTAAGACAAAATGAACTCCTTGTATATTGAAATACCTCCTCTTATCTCGAGGGAGTTCTTTTGGATAAACCCCATTTTTCATAAATTGAATCATGTTTGTGACCCAAGATTCTGGATCAATCTCATGTAACTTTAGCACCATCTCTGGCTCTACTTCTAAATCTGCTCCCTCAGGTAACAACTTTTCAAGCTCTTGGGTTATATAATGGCATAGTCCCCTGCCTCTAACCAGCTTGGTGGGTCTGACCTCTACATCATATTCAAGGATATTGGTGATCCAATTGGCTCTTTTCTCAGTAATTTCCCCTTCCATGATGTATTCCCTGACACTAGAGTGAGCTACAAGTATCAAAATTTTGTTCCCTGATATCATATGCTTGAATTTATTGAGGGCTTTCACCATGGCATAGGCTTGTCTTTCCAAAAAATTATACCTGGTCTCATAATCTCTGAGAGTTATTGAGAAAAAGGCTATTGGGTGCTCCCCCTCCAGCTTGCCATTCTTTTGAGTCAGGACAACAACAATACTTGATTCCCCTCCATAGACATACATCACGAAGGGCTTGGAAAAATTTGGGTTCCTGAGCACTGGGGCTGTTGAGATGGCCTTCTTGATCCCCTCAAAAGCTTGTTTCCCTTCTATTGACCACTTGAAGGTCAGGTCCTTTTTTAGCAAGAGTGTCATTAGTCTAACCAAGCCTCCAAAATTAGATATGAATTTACTGACAAAATTGATTTTCCCTAAAAAGGATTGGACTGCCTTTTTATTTGCTGGAAGGGGTAAGTCCATTATAGCTTTGATCCTCTCAAGATCTATAGAAACTCCTTCCTTAGATACTATGTGCCCCAACAGTTTACCCTAAGGTACAACAAATATACATTTCTTGGGATTCAATGATATCCCAAAATCTTGACATTTCTTGAAGACAGACTCCAAATGATCAAAATGATCATCAACATTTTTCGAGAAAATAGTGAGGTCATCCAAATAGACCAGGATAACCTTATTTATAAGTTCACCAAAAGCTATATCCATAGCTCGTTGAAAGGTGGCTCCTGCATTTGATAAGCCAAATGGCATCTTCACGTAGGTAAATGTCCCCCATTTGGTAGTGAAAGTAGTTTTATACTGGTCTTCCTCAACAAGCCAGATCTGATTATACATAGAGAAACCATCAAGTAGAGAAAACCTCTCTGATCCAGCCATAGTTTGCAAAATTTGTTCCATGGAGGGTAAGGGATAGTGGTCCTTTAGATATGCTCTATTTAGATCTCTGAAATCCACACATAGCCTTACCTCTCCATTCTTTTTTCTAATCGGGACTAGATTTGATACCCAGGTTGAGTGTTTGATTGGAAATATTATTTTGGAATCTAGAAGTTTCTGCAACTCATCTACCATTAGTGGCTCTATCCTTGGATTTACTGGTCTCTGTTTATGTCTAATGGGTTTGGATCCCTCAGTCAATTCTATGGTATGTTGGATAATGTCTCTGTTGTATTTGTGAAGGTCTTCATAGCTCCAGCCTATGACTCTGTCATACTTTTGGCACAACTCGATCAATCTTTCCTTTTCTTCTAGAGTTGTGGAATTTCTAACCTTTAGTCTTTTCCCATCACTCACCTCCACTTCAAAATAGTCTACCTTATCTATCTGGAACCTTTTCTTTCCTAGGCTTACATCTTCTGGGTCAAACAAATTTTCTAAGGTGATCAATCCTTTGGGGAGCTTATTGGTCCTTAATTAAATAATCTGATCACCATATGCCTCTTCAATTTTAGTTTGCAACTAATCTACAAACTCATCTGATTATTGTAAGAAAGAGACTACCTAAGCATCATTTTCAAACACTTGCCAATTCTCATCATTGTCTGGGATGGTTGGCCTTACTATAACTTTTACTGACTCATTGTTAACCAATAGGCCAGTTACTAGGTTAAATTGTGAGCCAATCTGAGCCATCCTGTCAGCCTCAGAGTTTTGATTTCTAGGGATTATCTCAATATTAAAAGCTTCAAATTTTTCTATCAAATCCCAAATCTTATGCCTGTAGGATCTCATTCTCACATTCTTGGCCGCTGCCTTTTCCCATATTTGCTTCACCACTAACTCTAAATCTCCTTTTACTCTTAGGTTATTTAATTCTCTTTTTATGGGCTAACAGGAGCCCATGTACTAAAGATTCATATTCTACATCATTATTAGTGCAAGCAAATTAGAATCAGATAACTCTTAAAATTCTATCACCATTTGGAGCAGTAAGACAAATCCATGGTCCAGCACCAAGTTTACTTTTGGCCTCGTTAAAATTCAAAGTCTAGAGCTTTGAATCTTGAGAAGTAGGTGCCTCTTCTCTTATAACATTTGGGATCACCTGATCCTCATCAAAAATGACATACGTGCCCAAACCAATAGAGTCATAGTTCCCATACGGGTCGTTATGCATCATAGCCAACAACTGGTTGTTTTCTTCTTCTTGATCATGTTTAGTCCAGTCTCCTAGCTCTTCAACAAAATTTCTTTCTTCTTTATTCAACATGGCATGATTTTCTCCTAATCTTGTTGTTGGTTTATTGGTGATATGGTCTTTGGATAGTGGTTTAGATAAAATTTTCATCTTTGAACCGTATCTGGTTCTCAGAATGAGGTGAGACAAGTCAAGAGACATATACCCTCCTATTTTTGCTGTAAAGTCTCTAGATAAACACAAAAAAAAGAAGGGAGGGATGTTTATGACAACTATATTTTGGTTAATAATTATATTGGGACATGTGTATAACTGCAAGGGGAGTTGTTTGATTCTCCCTATGGTTTGCACTATTTTGTCATCTAACTGCATAACTCCCTTTGTAAGGGGTTCATATTTTATTTCTAAGGCATTAGCTATTTGCTTGGGCATCACAGTGGTACTAGATCTTGAATCTATCAATGCATTATGCAGGATTTTCTTTCCAATTATCATAGTCAAATAGAAAGGCTCTGGCTTGGATTTACTTACTTGTACTACATTGTTCATGAAGGCTATTGTCATTAGAGGAACTGTATCTTTGAGCTTTTCCTTTCTAACAGGCCCTCCCCTAGTAATAGCACCTTCAGGTGCCCCTTTCCCTTGCAGAGCTTCTTGCATTAGTGTCTTTTGTTCAAGAATTGCCAAAACATCCCATATCGACACTTGTGCCAGAGTTTTCTTTAATTGGTCCACAATATTGATCGGTCCCAAAGGGTAAGTTTTTTGGAAATAAGGATACCTCATCCTTTCTTGAATTTGGATAGGGATCCCTTGATCTTGTACTAGCTATGGCACTTCTTGTCTAACAATAGCATTCCTTTGCCCTTGAGATGGAGGATTATTCTTGACCTGACCACTTGCAATCTCAGGCTGCTCCATCATTCTCCTCTTCGATCTAGTTTAGTAATTAGATTGTACTACTGGCCTTTGGGAGGTGGATGCTTCGTTCAAGAAAACTACTTCCTCATCCTCAACCCATGAGAACAAAGCATGTTCTGGGGCTATTTCTTCCTCCTATTGCAAGGACATTCCTTGCATCTGAACCACTAGTACTGAATTCTGCATGCCAGGAGATTGGTAGGCTTGATTTTTACTGGTACTAGCAAACTGACCATCCATTCTTCTCTAGTCAACCACTCTTTATTGTAGATTGCCTCTAGGACAATCTCTAGGGGTGTGAGCATCATTGCAAGGGAAACACCAAGCGTTAGTATCATCCACATAATTATTATGACCTGGAACCATCTCCCTGTTTGAGTTGGGAGGAATGGTCTGTGAGGGTGTGGGAACAACAACTAATTGATTTGTTGTTTGATTATTGGTTTGCCTTGGAGGGCCTTGATACTAGTTCAGTTGGGATGAAACCTATTCCCTTGATAGCATTGATAAGGTGGCTTAAGGAAAGTGTTCTACTGCCTCTTCATATTAATCAGCTCATTGGAGACTGTCCTTAGCATAATTTTGATATCATCCATCTCAGATGACTAAGTAGGGACTGGCTACTTCACAGATGATGAAGGGTAAGTATACATAGACACAAGGGGGCTTACAGCTTTAGGAACCTCTTGAGGTAAAGGTAAGGAGAACTCTAGGAACATAGGCATGGGAGGCCTTGGAGGTAACCTTCCAGCATCAATTAAATGGTTCTCAGCTCTGACCGCAAGGTCATAAGCCACTGGCAAAGTGTGCCCTCCCAATGACTGAATCATAATAGATATATCTAAATTTAAAGCTTTGAGATAGAATACAATGGCCATACCAAGGGGTGGTTTAGCTGCAATAGGGATTCTATCCCAAGTTTTCTAGAATCTGGAGTTGAAGTCAGTCATGTCTTCTTGTGGTCCCCTTTGAATGGTGATCAACTGCTGTAATAAAGAGGACTTATCACCCTTTTCTACAAATCTTTCAAAAATTAGATCTCCAAGCTGGTCCCATGTGGATATGGTATTTGGGGTCAAAGACTGATACCATTATAAAGCCTTCCCTTTGAATGAGGCTGCTAACAACCTTAGGGCCACATTTTGCTTTGTGACACCATGTATGGCACAAACATCTGATACATCTTGAAAATGTTCCACGGGTGTTTTTGAGTCTTGCCCACTAAATTTGGGTAGATCTTTTAGAGCATTTCCTGGAATAGGATCCCAAATAGCTGGTGGTTTTGGGAGGATTAAGGGGCTACCAGTGTTCCAGCTTGTATAATTGCTTGGGGGGACGTTGGCTCCCATATTTGGCACTAGCAAAAACTAGTTAACCCTTCTTCTTGGACTAATTACTAGAGGCAGAAAAAGAATACTTGGATTTGTAGAAATTTGTGATCTAGTGACTGGTCCATAGCTCTGACTCCTCATAGCTCTTTGGTTCATGCGGTCTTGAAAGAAACTTCAAGACTGGTCCCATCGGGCATGCCAAAAACTATTGATGGCGTAAAATTGCGCTAGATCCTAGCCAATCAACAATGGGAAGTTTCAAGCTATGGGATGATGCAGCTTGAAACAACCTCCAGGTTTTAAAGAAGCTGGTCTCTTCTATTTTATAGGTGTTGGGGAAAAGGGATAGGAGACTAAACAAAAACACAAAATGCAGGAATTAAAACCTATCTATGACGATTTGCCTGAGCATAATCCTAATCCTAACCTGAGCATAGTGAGGCTATTATATGATTCTATTACATTTAAGAGTAGACAAGGGCATGATCAATTTAAAAGATTGGAATAACAGAAACAGAGGCTCACAACAGGGGAGTCTTTTGCTGAGATATAGGAATTGTCAACAAAGGCATAGTGTTCAATCTTTTGAATAGAATCTTCTAATTATATAAGAGGCACAGAAGTCACATATAGTCATATAAATCTTCAAATTCAAGAAAATGAGACAAAAGCAAATAACATTTCCAATCATAACACTAGAAAATCTACAGTATAGACTACTTTGCAAATGACACAGAGAACACCAACCAAGGCATGGAGCTCAAATTTCCTTAATTCATTCAGCCACATAAAGGGCACAGAAACATGCACGATTATATCAACATTACAACTCAAGAAAATTGAGACAAAAGCAAATGATATTACTGGTCACAAACTTTGAAAGTCTAAAACTATAAGAATATCTCCCCCCCCCCTTTTTTTAGATTTTGCAATCTTGCTTATATAACCTTGGATCACTTCTTTCATCATCATCTTTCCTACGCAATCTTCTCCATCCTTTGCTCATAGGGGACATATAGATGGCACCTTCAATGTTGTGGGGGGCTCCAAAAATTTACCAGATGAACTGTTCCATCTACTTGAACTAATTCCATCTGATTTTCCCTCCATTTCACTTTGCGGTAATAGGTACACGAAACACCCCGTTATGTTTGAAATGGGAGAGGACACTTAGTCAATTTTTTGAAAATCCTCTAGGCATCAAAAATGACATTTGGCACTCTCCATCAGGTTCATCGAAGACACGTGGCCCTCTCCCTTTCCTTGGCTGTGTTGTAGTTTTATTCAAGACTCATAACAGGGTCTTACAGATGGCAACACCTAGCAGCTTCCGTGGATTTTGAAGTAACTCCTAAGGCCCACCACAATCTTTATTCAGTGATGACACTCGAAGATGATCTCTCGAGTGATGATTCGTGGAGGCTTCCACGGCTTCTAGGAAGATACGTGGTATCTTCTGCTTCTCCTTTTAGGTTTATGTGGAGCCCTCCACTTTTTTAGGGATGGAGTAAGCAAGGAACTCAGAGAGTGACACTTGGAAGCATCTGCTACTTTATGGCACTTGGGCAAAATGAAATGATGCCTTTATGCATTGAACAAAAGCATTAGACCCTGGCGTTGAACCAAAGTCCCTCACACATCGACATGTGGTGACCTGAGCTTCTTCAAAAGGTAGTTTAGGGCCTCCACTATTTCCACCTGGCGCTTTTCGACTCTCTCTATTGCTTAGCTCATTGGAAGTCTTGTCAAAAAGGGAACCATAGGTGCCCCGTATGATACACAGACGCTGACACATGGTGCATTTTGTGGTTCTCTAGAAGGTTACAATGAGGTCCTCAAAAGTTGCCATCTGTCCATCTTCGTCTCTTGGAGGCTGACACATGGCCGCTTCTATTTGAATCCAATACTTAGGCCAAAATTTGAAATGAAAAGAACAAGAAAGGCAAAAAGGGATCATGCTTTGAGGATGACACTTGGCAGCTTTCACTGTGTTTCAATACTTGGGCAAAACAAACCCGTCCTCTGCTCCAAAACCTTGCGGCTCTGCTCGTAGAATGAAAATTGTAATGCTCAACTGAAAATTTGAAAGCAACGTAGAGTAAAAATTACTCTACATTTACCAATAAAGTACTCAAGTTAGACTTAACAAAATTCAAGGTGTGTTATACACACCTATGTGTACATTCCTTTATTTTAAACTAGAAATTTTGTTAATAAATTAAAGGGGCGTGAATCTATGCCTTGATGTGGTCACATTATTCTATGCTCTTCATTGTTATATCCACCTAGACAAGTTCCTTATAAATGATACATGGTCCTATTCATAGATTGTGCATTTGTCTTATCCTTTTAAAGTGAGGTAAATAATGGTTTCTATTATTTTATTACATTAAAAGGGGGCATATCAAAGGTGTCATGCTTTGGAAGTATGTTCTCCACACTTATTTAGTATTCATCACTCCCAAATTTAGTGGGTGCATGTTTTGGAAACATGTCCACATTGGCACTTATTTTAGTTTTCAAATTTATCCATATATAGTGGAGATATGATTTGGAAGCATGTTCTTCACACTTACATAATTTCCAAAATAGCCAAAGCACATAATTATATAATTAATATTTGTAGTTGTGGAAGAATTCTATACATTAATACCATTATTACACATAGTTTCAACATGAGACACGTCTAAGGTGCATATGATATGTAATATGAACCTAACATTCTAAAATCTAAATCAGTTTTAGATTTTGAAATATTCTTAGGTATTGTCATCACCCACTAGGATGTACTTTTACACACTAATACCTAGCATGTAATTTTATAGACTATATTGAGCTAATCTATTGTAATAGTTGGTTCTATTTTGTATATTTGACGTCATTAAATCACTTGATTTTACCAAGCTTTTAGTTTGGACTTGATTGTATCATCTAGCCTTACTAATTTGAAAGTATGATTTGACTTTATTCACTCATGCTCATGAGGTCATAAGTATGATTGGGTTGCGTGGTTGAGATAATCTCAACTGTCAATTAAAAACTAACATTTTATCCAAGGTTGGGTGAATGTGCCTTCCAATCTCTATATCAATATTTATCTCTTTAGATATATACAATGTATAGATTTATATATATTTATCTTAATCTTAATTTTATAGCCTTATAATAATAAATATTTCAAATCAGCTTACTAATAGGTAAGTCAGTAACATTGATACACATGTGTACTCCTAAACCTTACTCTTTAAATTTTAATCATTTCAAATACTTTCAATTCTAAATTATATGGATTGATTATATATTATAGCTTGTTCTTGGTTGTAGGTCAGTCACTAGAAAAACACTCAATTTGGGCTCACATAAAGACAAAAATTGTTATACACACCTAGGTATGCATTCACTTACTTTAAACTAGTAATTTCATTACTAGATTAAAAGGGGGCCAAATGTAGATGATACTTGTGGATTATATAGCACCTTAGTATCATACACTTTACAAACTCAGACCTTGGATGTTCTTCTTAGTTATATACCTTTGCCACTTTCTAAAGTCTCACATTTACTCTATCTTATACTACTCGGCCTATCTCTTGGTCTGAATAGTCTTATTTGATGACCCAAACCTGGTATCTTATCCAAAATGCTTAAAACCTACTTATCTTCCACCTCTACAAGTTTTCATTATATACTTAATTTCTTGCTCCTTAGACATTAGCATCTAGGACAAAAAACTACATTGATGCTAGTGTCCTACTTTGATGTAAGTGTTGAGTGCCCTAAAGTCATATAATTTTCAAATAAAATGTATCCTAATGGTTGGCTTCAGTGATTCAATGTGATTATTTCTCCAAAGGGATTGATATAAACACAATATCAACCCTCATTCATTCCTCACCTAGCTACACCCAAAAATACATAAGGCAAATTATCAAATCATTCAATCAAGTAATCAATAAATTAAATCTTATTTATTTTATCTTATTTTCATGTCATTTATAGGGACAACACATACACATGTCTAAAATATTAGAGTAACCCAAGATCTATATTTTATAAGTTATAAGCTAGGTCATTATTGTACTTGCTTTACACATTGCATTTTTCACACATAATCCAACATGTAGGGGAGAACTAAACTAGTTTAAGGCCCTCTTTATATTATTAGCTATGTAGTTAGTCATTATTGATAGAGGGGTATTTTAGGTTATCTCGACACTGTGTGCCCACTAACCCATTTTTATCCAAGGTCACCATGAAGATGAATAATTAATATTTCTCAAATTCATGAGGAACAACAGTATATGACCCAAATATAAATGCACTAGAGTGAAGGCAAATTCAAACCCAAAATTATCTAGGTGGTCACATCCTTTTTTAGTAGGTATTCTATACAAAACATGTTAGGTTTAAATAATAGCATCGACACAACCATCCCAGACTAATGCTAGTGTCTACAACTCTACAGGTACTTAATATAGAATATAAAAATTGTTATAGAATCTTCTTCCATCCTATATTTTCTTGTTCTAAATATATAACTACATTAACATTATAACTAGCTAAGTACATTACTTCTTTGTCATTTTTATATTTAGCATAGTTGTACTTACTAATTTTTTCCTATCTCAGTTTAATGAATACATAATATGTTTATATATGATTTTAACACCCAATTGTCCTAATTTAGATATATTTTATCATCTGTGTGCCCTACGCTATCTCTAACCCTTTAACCCTAGATAACCCTAATATAGAATCCAATTTAGGGTTAAAATACTATACTCTCTAAGAATACAAATCCAATCGATAATAATGAGTTGAAATACATATTTAAATAAAGCTTAATTTATCCACTACAAGAGCCCATTATGGTCAAATATTTTCAATATTTTGATGAATTATGCCATATGGTCAAAGAACATGAAGCTACGCTTATTCCTATGAATAATCTAAAGTACAATTCCAACCCTTGAACCAATTTTGGTAACAATTTTTAGAATAAAACAAATTTCAAATCCAAAATTAATAATACTAATAATTATTCAAAAAACACATTTAACTTATTATCACAACCTAATATTCTTATTTTATTATTGACTCCTCAAAAAAGGCAATTTATGTAGTTACTGAACATCCTCATAATATACTACATAAGTTAATTCAATTAAATCTCTTATCTCCCCCTCCCCAAAAATAGTTGATATGATTAGGCAACCATTAACAGATTTGATAATAATAAATATTGATATTATCATATATTCATGGAGAATTACACTAATAAATGCATCAACTTCCAATATATAATACAAGAATTGATAAATGGCAAGATTTTAAAGATTGATTCATTTAAAAATGATCCCAGGACACAACTTGATGATAATGAAAATTTAAAATTATGATCTATAAACTAGGTAGTTAGACCACTATTATCTTACCTAAAACATATATTTCACTTGATTCAATTGGTGGTTGAAAAAACTATTATTCCAGACTAATTTTCTTGAAGAAGACAGAGCTCTAAAGTGTTATAAATGAAAGTATATGAATTGTAACTATATATGAGAAGAAAATATAAAATTAACATAATAACACAAAGATTTATCTTAGAGAAACCCAAAGTGGGAAAACTCCAACTAGGAGAGGCAATAACACTCCTCTTTCCACTATGTGATTTAGAAAATGTATAGGATACTACCAAAACTTAGCCTTTATGAACAAAGCTTCAATACTCCATGTCCAAACCTTGCACAGAAGATTGCTTTGAACCTCTTCGACACTTCTAAAATTATGCCATCACTTAAATAACCACTAAAATAGCTAAGAAAATTTGAATATAACATAAACCAAGACCCAATCTTGATAAATTGCAATGTGAATGCTCTCTCATATTTATATACTGAAAATAAGCTCAAATAAATTGATAATGAGAAGAATTAAAAAAATCACCATTCAACTTCATGTTTTTTATAAGGTGCTGAAATCATGGATGTATAAAAATTAATGGTTTTAAAACCATAAGGGAATTTATCAAACCATTGGAATAGTTATGTAATCACCACATGTAATCATTGGTGCTTACACAACCACCCCACCCTATAAATAGTAGTGGTTTTACTATCTTAAGAAAACACGTTATAATTGATATTTAAAACAACTTGCCTTCATCACCATGGAGATGTTTAGATCACCCCCACTCTAACTCTATCACTATAATGTATATTATATAATGGAAACATCTAGTATACATCAAATAATGGATCCATATTTGTATCATACCTCAAAAATTTGAGGTTTTAAAGTCCTTAAAATATTTAGGAACTTAGTCGGTGAGGAAATATCTTCCTTGCATTTTATTTGGATACCATTTGGTCTTTATGGGTAGCTTTTCCTTCAACCCAACCATCTAATGATCTTGCACTCCACTTCATGTTGTCCTTTCCTTCCTTTGTATCATAACATCCTTCTCTAATTATTATGGACTACTAGGATAAATGTCTTCAATTGAAGGTAAAAAAACCTTTCATATTTATTATCTAACATAGAAGGCTCATATATACATAAGTTGTGAACAATGAAAACTAAATAGATCTTCTCATAAGGAGGCAAATCAAGTTTAAAATATTTTTTGCTAATTTTTTACATAATTTCAAATTGACCATACCTTAGAGTCTTAATTTTATTATCCTTAACTTGGAATCTTTCTATACTAAAATACAACCATACCTTATCTCTAACAAAGAAACTATGCCCAGTCCTATGTTGGTCATGCCTTGTCTTGTACTTGGCTTATGACTCCTACTCTCTTACACTTGGGGGTGAATTTTATAAATATTCTCAATGAAATTTTTAGCTTTGTGGACATATTTATCAACTTCCTCATTGCCTCTATATGGTTGTCTCAAAAAAATATCAAATATACATAGAAGTAAGTATCTAAAATAAGTTCCAAAAGGAGTTTTAATAGTATTAGAATGCATTATTATGTTATAATAATGTCAATATACACCAATTTTCACCTTAAATTTTAGTATTCTTCTTATTATACCCTCTCAATAGTTTCACCAATTATTTGTTTACAACCTTAATTTTTTTGTCAAATTTTGGATAAACATTGGGAGACCATTTCAACTTAGGATCCATATTTACCCATAGTGTGGCCTGAAAATTCCCAACAAATAAAGAGTCTCAATCTAAAATAATAGAGATAAGTGAACAAAAATGAACCCACACATTATACAAAAACATCTCAATCACATCATTACCTTTAAGCGTCCTCTTACAAGGAATAAGAATACACATCTTACTAAACTGGTCCACAACCATAAAGAGATAGGAATGCCCCTTATTTGACATAGCCAACCCAACTATAAAACATATGTAAATGTTTTCCCATGCCATATAATGAACTAGTAATGATAAATAAAAACCCATCCTCTTATTATTACTCTTGATTATACTACATAATACACATTCTTATATGAACATGGAAACATATACATACGTATTAAACCAATAAGCATACCTCTTTAAATTTTTAACTATATTTTTAACACCAAAATGTCTTATAAATTTTGAAGTGTGTTCTTCCCTCATTATTTTAACTCTTTCCTCCTTAGGCACACAAATATTACTTCTCTTGTAGAGAAGATCCTCTTGGAGGTAGTTATCCTCATTTAGATCAGAACATACACCTTGGGACCTCTTTTATTGAATAAATTGATACCCAAAATATGTCATGCTAATATCCCTCTACTTAAGACTCAAACATGAATGGCTCAATAATATTTATGATTCCCATGGCTAAAATCAACTGAGTTTTAAATAACATATCATCTAGTGTTTTAGTCACACCTTTATTATATTTGATAACTAAATGAATTTTTTTGCAAAACCCCATCCACTTATAGTGTCTATCATTCTAAAGTTTAGTTTGAGATTGAAAATTTTTTAGAGGTTCGTGATATTTACATGAACAATAGTTTCTTTACCAATGAGATAGTGCTTCTATTTATTAATTAATTGAGTAAGAGCACATAGTTTTTTGTCATATATAAAGTAGTTCAAAATTGCATGATGAAATAAATTTGAATGGTAAAATATCATCATACCTAAAATACCCCATAACATAGTCATTAGCATTCATTTTCATTTGAAATGGCATCTATAAACTAGGCAACAATAAACCTAGAGCATGGTTAATATTATTTTTAAATATATCGAATTCACTTTGTTTATTCTTACCCCAAGTAAAATTATTATCACCTGCTGAAATGTCCTATAAAGGTGTGTTTATGGAATAGATGTTATTAATAAACTTCATCAAATATTGAACTTCACCAACAAGGCTCCTCTTATCGATCACATTAGAAGGATTTAGCTCATTCATTATGGCCTCTACCTCCTTTGGATTAATCCTTAATTACCCATATCCAACCAGATGCTCCAAGAAGACAAGTTATTATTTATATAATTCACATTTAGTCTCATTCATCACTAACTTGTTCTCTTTCAAAACTTACAAAAATTGTTTAATATGATCAATATGCTCTTAAAATGTTCTAATAAAAGTAAGAATATAATTTAAATACATAATGGCAAAGGAAACAATAAATGTCCATATTACCTCATTCATCAACAACATGAAGGTATTTATTGTATTGCATAACCTAAAATATAAAACCATCCACTCATACAACCCTTACCTTATCTTGAATGTTAATTTCCATATGTCCTCTTCCTTAATTTGCACTTGATGATACCCATATTTCAAATCAAGCTTAGTAAAATGTGTTGCATGTTAAATTTGATCAAGAAGATACCAATATGAGGACTAGGGTACCTTTTATGGATGTTTATCTTATTAATTTATAGATAATCAACACATATTTTCCATGAGCCATCTTTATTAGGTACTAAAATAATATAATAACTAGGTTTAGAATTACTAGGACAAATTACACATTGATTAATCAAATATTGTGATTATTGTTTTATCTCATCGATATCATTCAAGGATTACCTACTGAGAATCAATATATTTTTTAAATTAATAAGCCTCACTAATGGTAACCCTAAGGGCTCATGAAATACTCCTTTAAACTATTACACCAATAATCCCATATGATTTTTCTCTTTATTATTAAACAAGTCTATGTGGTTTTATTTATAACGAATATCACTTAAAATAATCAAAGAAAATTTCCCAATAGAATTGATAAGATTCTTACTTTATAATCATTTACCAAATAAATTTTATAATCACCTTTGTAGGCTGAAATGATTTAGCTCTTTCCATCCTTCACCAAATATTATTTTTTGGATTTCCTCGTGAAGATAGCATTACAAATATATAAGGGCTTCAAAGCACTACATCACAAACATAAAGAGGTGAAATCCATTATAACTTCATCAATAAAATGTGAATTAATACCAGACCTAATTTTTCATTTATTGGTCACCTTGATGTCTACACCTTTCTTCACCTAATGCAAAGCATGTGGGCTTAGATGATTTTAAGTATCTATCTTAAATTTCTCTAAATATTTAATTATAAAATTTCCTTGTGAACAAGTATAAAAAATAACATTAACCTTTTTCTAATTATTTGAATATTTTTATGGAAAATATTACAAACTTCATTTCCTTGAGCACTACTAGTATCCAAACATAACTCTTTATTGACAAAGGTACAACACAAAGTGTCATCCACATCGAAGTTGAAGTAAATATTTTCACCTTGGAGATAGGGCATACCTTTCTTCATATGTTTCTTGAAAAAATATAATTCTAGGTGGATCTTCCAATATTGATCCTCATAATGACTATCAACATCATAATGCCCACAATAATTTCTAGTATCCTTTTAGAAACCAAAGTAGCAATATACTTACCTTTATTTTTTAATTTTACCCTTTTTCTTAGATCATTCTAGCTATTAATACTTTATTTGAGAGGTATATGAAGCCATATTCTTGTCCATCTCCGAATAGTTATATTTGGGACAAGCCTCATCTACATTTGTATGCTTGGCCAAGAGGACATGTCTCTTTAAATGGATATGGTATCCACCAACATATTTCATCAAAATTTTAGTCTCCTATATCTTTACCCATTTGGATATCTTTCTTTTGTAACTCACTTATATACTCCTACACACTTTTTCCTAAGATATTTCTAATACATGGACATCTATTCATCATTAAAAAAATATGATATAATTTCTTCTTAATTAGCATCTCAAATTCATCCCATTTAATAAGAGGAGGAATAGTTATCAAAACCACTAAATGAACATAACTCTCAAACAAATTTGAAACATGATTGGTTAATTTCAACCTTATAAATGAAATATGTTGATTTCATTACTATAATGCAAAATAAAATATACTCAATTTTAGTTAACCAACAAGATTTACATCCCCCTCATATGGTTGAATATTTATTTTTGATTCACCCTTAAATAGAGGTGTATCTTAGTTAGAATGAAGATTATCTTCATTATTCTCATGATTATTGGGATCATAATCCATGTTTTTTTTAAATTCCTATATGTAAACACCATTCATTTCCAAGAGAATCTCCAGGTTGGACTCCAACCAATCAAGATTGCTCATAGAAAGAGAAATGTGGTTACTCCCTCTTCAAGCTTTTGAAATCATTCTTGAGTTAGATGGGCATACTCTTCATTATTATGGGACATACTTCTAATATATTTACTCCATTTTCTTATGGAAATGTCTTCTTCAAATGGAAATAGGATACCTTGACCTTTAGCACTACTTACTTTAGTGATGGGCACATACTTACAATGTGAACACAAAATAAAACCCAATACTCTCATCTCAATAAGTTATTGAATAAAATACAATTCTAGACTAGTTTTCTTAAATAGAATATAGCTATGAAGT